>OX451741.1:54073401-54673401 GCA_948472305.1 Vicia faba
AAAATTCTAGCCCACACCCTGTTTGGTAAAGCTGAAAACATTACCATTATTTCTAGAGCTGGGTTGTTTATCATGTTCTGCGCCTCGCAAAACCGTCCTATAAACGGAGCTACATTCATGCTAGAAAATTTTCATCGTCTTGTGAGGGATGAACATGAACTCATTCTTATAGGAGGTTTAGTGACCATGATAGATAATGTTATCGGATTAAGACAACAATTGCTGAACCTTGTCCCTCAGGGTAGATTCCAGCCTATGGATATTAATTTTTGTTTCAATAGGGGTATCATTGGGAACCTAGGCCTAGGTAGTTTCAACCTCCTCATTAACAACCAGTTAATGCCACTTTTTACCTTACCTGACCCTAGGACAAGCATACATGACCGAAATAACTAGTTATATGATTGGGACACACCACACATGTCAGCACCACACACTTCTGAGACACACATGATATATGACCACCTAGATGCTTTCCTTTCCGATGAGGATATTGATCCCGAGACCCCTCCTTTCTACCATGACTTTCCACCTCCCGAACAGATAGGCTCAAATTTCCCTGACTCTCCAGTTGTTTCTCCGCCTCCTGTATTTCATCCTGCTCCTATTTTGACTGTCATTCAATCAGAGATTGATATGTTGAAGGGTGAGCTTGTTATTTTGTGGATTGACTTCCATTCCTTTATGGATACGGTAGTCGAAAAGATGGATTACATTTATCAGCGTCTTTTCTCCACATCGTTGGACCGTCGTGGCTGATTCACCAGACATACTGATTTATTTTATTTTCTTTCCACATTTAAAATATTGGGGACAATGTTTTGTTTAAGTGTGGAGAGATGTTTTATTAGATTTTCATTATTTATTTGACACTTTATTTTAGTATTTTTGGAACTTTACCATTCAGTACAATTTTCTTATTTAGTATTTTTGGAATTTTATCATTCAGTATAATTCTTATCATTTTTTTAGTTCCATTTTATTATGAGTTTATTTATTTCGTTTATTATGCATTACTATCATATTTACGTGTATATGCTATGCTTAAATGATTCAATATTATTTACCCATATATATATGTAGAATTTTTTGAATTGATATTCTGCAATATAGAATAATACAAAATATTGCACTTCTGGAAGTGTGACACCCGTCACGCTTCACATAGCCCTGTGTCGCTCGGCACATATGTGTGAAGCTCGGCACACACACTGATATTACAGACGCGTTCCTGTAATACAGAAACCCTTGCAAAAAAAATTTCAGCCTTCCAAATCCTTCAATCGCTGCTCATAGTTCATTGAACCTTCACCTAAATCTCTCCCTATATTCATTACCATAAAAATCGATTAAAACCCACATATCACCTCCACTATATCTCCCTTCATAAATCATCCCCAAACCCTTTTTCACTCCAAAATCCCCAAATTTCTCACACAAACCTTCACCATTCTCTTTCCTTGCTTCAAAAAAATGGCACGAAGAACTTCCACACCTGAACCTGATCTTTCCGGCATTATATTTTGTAACGGAGAAGCTGGAGAGCACCAAAGGGCTAAGTACCTCAAGTTCTACCAACGCTCCATTGTACCGACATAGTATGTGGATACTGAGTGCCTCCAAAAATTAGGCTTACTCGATAGCATCCAGTGGCTGCTCCATCACTCGGATTTGACATCCATCTGCATGCAGAACCTCCCGACATATGAGTCACTAACATTGGAATTTCTGATTTCTTTCTCTTACAACCTGCTGTGTGACAAGAATGAGCACCTATCCGGCTCCACCACTTTTAGAATGTTCAACAACAAATATTCTGTAAGCCAATCCACTCTCAGTGCCTTCTTCCACTTTCCTACCGAAGGGACGGTACACCACTGCATTCCAGAAGACCTTGATTGGGCGTATAAAGGTTTTAAGCTTTGGAAGGTTCTTACCAATGAAGAACCAAACAGTTGGGAAGGACTTTACGCTTCTTCCATCTACAACCACGCAATAAGGTACTTCCACTGTATCATCTCAAATACCATTTTTGGAAGAATGAACAACAACAAAGTTAATTCAAAAGAGTTGTTCCTCCTCCACTGCACCTTCAAACCCAACCAAAGGATCAACGCAAGCACCTTACTCTTATCACATATCCAGTCCTTATGCGCCAGAGGATCTACGCCTTTCTGCATCAAAGGGATAATCACCTCTATAGAACTTGGCCTCAACCTTCAAGACAAGCTTGCAAATCTGCCATCACTTCCGCCAATGTTTATTGACATTGACAACTGTCAGGCTGGCCACTTGATTAAGGTTAGAAGAGATGGTAGATACAACCTCATGGTGCACAATAAGGTAGTCCCAAGTATCATTTTGCCAAACTTTACGCTTACTAATGTTACAGATTTGTCTAAGTGGCTTTATGACCTTGATGCTCTTGCACCTGGAGATAATACGAGAAGCGACCAGGGGAATGTCCAAGCGGATGAAATGGAACAGGAAATGGAACAAGGAGACTCTTAATAGCAAGATTCTCCCAAAAACGTGGCAAGCACGTCCACTAGGCCTGGGAGAAGAAGAGAAAGACAAACGGCCTCGAATGATGACATTGTGGCTGCCATAATGGAACAAGATGAGAGAATGAAAGCCATGCAGAACAATCAAAACCAGATGATGTAACTGATGCTGGCTATGCAAACTCGGTAGCAAGAGTACGATGAAAGAAATGAACTTCGGGCTGCGACATTAACTGAGAATATGGCGGCATTGACCGTACGCGTGAATAGTTTCCAGGATTATGTTTACCATGTAGCCATGCCCCATCCTCCAGATACACGTGGATGAGCACAAGGACGAGGAAGAGGACGCGATAATGAGCAAGAATAAATCTATTTTGCTTCTCTTCTCGTTCCTTCTTGTTTTTAAGCATTGGGACACTACTTGTTTCAAGCTTAGGGGAGCTAGTTAGTAAGAACTCTTTGTTGTTTCCTAGGTAGATCTTTCATTTCTATTTCCTGTAATCAAAACAATCTATGTTCTTTCATCTTCATTTATGCAATTTTCCGTTGTTATCTAATTTCCCACTTTCTTGAGCCATAACAAAAAAAATATTTTTGTTCGTTACTTGCATAATCCGATGCATTCAAAGAATATATAGGTTGCTCACTTTTCAAAAGATATATGAGAAACTTTGAGCAAAACAGAAGTACAATGGATACCGTCGTAACACTCTAAATTCCAAGATTGTGTTAGATCGATTTCAATACCCTTTATACCAAAACTTTAAACTTTTGCTTTAAAATAACCCCAAGTAGTTTATCTAGCAGTCAGCACCATCTTAAACACGAAATACGTAGGGAGTCAATGAATATAAGTGAATGATCCAATATATTTGAAAAATATACGCTTTACCGTAAGAAAATAGGGAATGCACCAATTAAGTTGGGTGATCCTCACACGGTCGCTTAATCCAACAGATGTAGAACATACGTGATATAACACAAAAACCTGTTGTCAGTTGGTTCAGAGGTGTCTGGTACTGAACTTGGTAGGATGGACTATGGTCCAATCCCCTGCAACTTGCAATTGGGAGAATTAAAGGAGGTTACTGCATTCATGTTCTAAAACCTCAGGCTAAAAAGGATCATAGTCACTAACTGACTACTCTACTATGTGCGTGTAAAGATAAAGGGATTAATGTGATTGCGCTAGAATGAAAACGGGTAAAATTTAGCGAAAATAATTGGATTGAGCTATAATAGCATGACTGGAATTGGTATTCACAATAGGGATGTTTAGTGTTATAACCGTATCATTTGTGTCATGTTGAGCTTACGTCTCCGCAAAAAAAAAAACAAAAAAAAAACTTAGGCAACCTCTTATAATTCGAATTGTGTCGTGAAATTTCATTTAACTTGTGCCTTATTAGTTTTTATACTGATTTTATTGCTTGAGGACAAGCAAAGGTTCAAGCTTAGGGGAGTTTGATGACACAAAAAGATATAGCATTTTCCATCCGAATTACATAGATTATATTCCCGATTCTTCAATTATTATGTCACATTTTATCCCTTTTGTAGTTTTTGAATTATATTTCAAGTACTTAGCATTTTCAAGGCATAAATAAGAAAAGGGAGAAAAAGAATGGAAAATGAAGAAGAAATGGTTTTAAAAACAACAAAAATGCAGTTTTGTACAAGAGATGTGTGCCGCCCGCCACAAGGTCATTACGACCGGCACAAGTTGAATAAGTATGCCCCTCGGTATGCTCACATTACGACCGACACACTTGTGGTTACGTTCCACAATTCAAGCAGTTACGAAGTCTTTGCCAGTATAAGCATATTTAGCGCACGACGCCTGGATTTTCTCCGCATAAACAACGTGAATCATGGAAGTTACCTATTTTTCCTCAACAAAAATGGACTCTATATTTAAGCAAGCAGTTACGAATTTGGGGACACTCTCTCGTTCCTGGTTCTTTTGTTTTGATTCTCTCTTGCCTGCACTTTGAACAATTACTATTTACGAAGTTTTATTTTTTCTGCAAACATTATTTTCCGCTTGTATTATGCTTTTTGATACCTTCTAGTTTTAGAATTCAGCATTAATTTTCTGATAATTTTATTCAGTAAGTAGTAAAAACCTCACCGTCAGAGCAATATTTTTCCACAGCGGAGAAATACTACAACATTAGTTTATTTCCAGACCTCCAAAAATTGTTTAGAATTACTCTAATTTTATTCGAGCTATTTTACTTAAAGTCAATCATGTCGGCTTGTGGAGGACACACGCATTATAGGAATTTACTGCTTTGTATTCGCTTTCAAGTTCTTATTTTAATAAGCATATTTATTTATTCTCTATTATGCATGCATTGTCGAATTTATATTTTAATTTTATGATGTTATGCAATAATATTATGTCTGGCTAGATTCCCTCTACCGGTATGTAGAACTTGATCGAAAAGGGTTTGGTAATTAATTGGCATTATTATTTTTACAAAAAGAATACTTTTCTGGTTTTAATTTCCAATTGAATGTTTAATAGTTTTTGTACGGTAGTAAGAAACAGTCTAAGGTTAAAATTCAATAGAGCGGAAGTTTGACGTTTTAACCAGATAGTGGTCATTGAAACATTGATTTTAAAAACAGCGGAAGCGCTTTAAAGCTAATTGAATCTTATTTGTTTTCAAAAAATACTTTTGAGTTTTAAATAAAATAGCGTAAGTGCTCATTTCGAGCTTAACTGATATGATCTAATTCAATAGAACGGAAGTTTGAGACGAAAGTTTTTAAACAAATAGTTTCACCGAAATTGTGTTTTAATACTAAAAACAAATTCCAATGATGTACTGAACCCCTTAAGTTAATGAAATACATACTGGTGTCCTTCATTAATTATTAAATTCTAGTTAATTCCCAATTAAACCCAAACACCCAAATTTATTATTAGCCTTAGCTCTACATAGTAACCTTTAGATAACAGTAGTTTTTGACTATCAGTCCTTGTGGGTTCGATATCTTTTAAAACTACGCGATAGACTGTGCACTTGCAGTCACTACACCCGATAGACTCATAAAGTCGCGACCACTTCTCGAATATGTATTTTATTGGATCCATCTTAGAGATCAACAAAGTATTATAAGTCAACATATATTGTCTTAGTCGACGAGCAGCCCATGCCAAAGCGCAACAAGTTTTCTCGAGTAGTGAGTATCTTGTTTCACAATCGATAAACTTTTTGCTAAGGTAGTATATTGAATGCTCTTTTTGACCAGACTCGTCATGATGCCCCGGTACGCACCCCATTGAGTTCTCTAACACCGTTAGGTACATGACCAGAGGTCTTCCTTCAACTGGCGGCATCAGGATTGGAGGTTCTTGGAGATACTCCTTGATTTTATCAAAAGCTGTCTGAAAATCGTCGTTACAATTCACTACTTGATCTTTCTTTAGTAACTTGAAGATTGGCTCACAAGTAGCAATCATATGGGAAATAAATATGGCGTTATAATTCAGTCGTCCCAGGAAACCTCTGACTTCCTTCTCAGTACGGGGAGCAGGAATTTCTTGAATGGCTTTGACTTTGGCAGGATCCACTTCAATACCTTTACCACTAACAACAAAACCCATGAGCTTACCAGATCTCACCCCAAAAATACATTTGTTTGGATTCAACCTCAACTTGTACTTCTTCAGTCTCCTAAACAGCTTGTCCAGGTGGTCGAGATGTTCCTCCTCAGTCTGAGATCTGGCTATCATGTCGTCGACATAAACCTCTATCTCGTGATGGATCATGTCATGAAACAAAACTACCATGGCACGCTGATATGTTGCGTCGGTGTTCTTCAACCAAAAAGGCATAACCTTGTAACAGAAAGTACCTCACTGTATGACGATGGTAGTTTTCTCCATGTCTTCAGGTGCCATCTTGATCTGATTATAACCCAAGAAACCATCCATGAAGGAGAATACTTTGTGCTGAGCGGTATTGTCAACCAGTACGTCAATATGTGGAAGTGGAAAGTCATCTTTGGGGCTCGCCCTATTCATGTAGTTCACACACAAACGCACTTTGTCGTCCTTCTTAGGTACTGGCACCACATTTTCAACCCACTGAGGATAGGATGTAACAGCTAAGAGGACTGCATTGAATTGTTTCATAACCTTAGTCTTGATCTTTTCTGACATCTCAGGACGCATACGATGAACCTTTTGCTTTATTGGAGAACCACGATATCAGTATCGAGCCATGGCATGTCTTTGTATGACCAAGCAAAGACCTCAACATAGTCATGCAATATCTAAATTAATCTATTCTTGACACTGCCCTCTAGGTTGGAACCTGTGATCGGTGGATCTGGAACTGACTGTTTAACGCTGGTTCGCGAAATGTCGCGGTAAGCAAGAGTCGCCACCGTCTTTTATTTTCTCCAAATGGAAAGGACAAAAGCACAGAAAAATTCCTTATTGAGACTAGTTCTCGGTTCGGGAGGTAGATTTATAGAAAGGGAAGGTGTTAGCACCCTTTCTATCCATGGTTATCCATGGGCTCTTAGATACTTGCTCACATGTGTTTTCAAAATTGTTTGTTTGCTTTTCAACTGTGGGTTTAAAAAAAGTTTCGTTTAAAATTTCAGTTCGACTCTTGTATCAGTCCTCAAGAGTGTTTGAAAAATTGCTTTTGAAAGCTTTTTGAAAGGTGTCGGTGTGAAAAGAAGTTTTTGATTTGTTTTGAAATTAGAGCAAGTATCTATGAGTCGTCTACCTACCCTAAGGAATTAGTCTGTGTAAATGTCCTTAAGGTAGTGCCATCCCACCATTGAGAGGTAGGTAGCACCACCGTTGGAGGTGTTCGGGTCAATTCGAGGGTTCGGGACATTGTGATCACCAGAGCAATAGGAAGACACCTTAGAAGCTACCCTCATGCCACGTTCGTGGACATGAGGACTTACTAAAACATCCTCTACTCGATGACCACTTTTCGAGGGGCAAGGCAACAGTGAGGCGTACCCTAGGGGTGGTGTGTGATTTGTGTGTCATTTTCAATTATATTTGTCTTGTTCATGCATTGGTGATCTACGCTTTGTTTTTATTTTTGGCATTCATTCTTTCATGCAAGTTATTAACAGTTAAAAGATGCGAGAAGGTAAAAGTCCTACGCTATTACAAAGGCGCGGGTCTACATCGCCAAATTAATACAATACCCGATTTGAATAAAATAAAATGCGGAAAAATAAATGTCCTAATTAATCTATTACAAGGCTTTGGGATAAATACATTATATTCACAAAAAGAAACAAAAGTAAAAATGTGAAAAGAAGCAAAGTCGGGAATGCGAGGGCGTTGGACCCTTTTAAGGAAATTAAATTGGAATTAATGAAATTAATTAAATTAAATAAAAGAAAGAATTTTTTTGGAGTTTTTTATATTTATGGAATTTAATGGGAAAATTAAATTGGAATTAAAAACCCTAATTCTAAACTATTTTTAATTTATTAAAAAAAACATGTTTAAGTTTGACCTAATTTACATTAATTATTTACATGGCGTATTTATTTATAAAAATAACTAATATTTAATAATGGTAAAAGAAAAGAAAAAGAATAAAAGTATTTAAAACCCTAGTTCTACATTTTTTAGTTTATTAAAAAAAACATTAAAATTAAACCTAGAATTAAAACTAAATTAATTGTTAAATTTATTTACAAAAACTATTTATGAATTAAATATTAAAACATATTTTTATTTTGACTTTTTTCTGATTTTTTTATATTTTATGAAAATTAATTTTAATGAATTGACTAAAATAAATAAAACAAATAAGTAGAAAAAATGGAAAGAAAGAAAATAAAAGGCAAACCAATGGGGGTGTTGACCCCAATTTTGGAGGTAAATTGAGCAATTTGGCCCACCATATTCAGGCCCTTGGTTGACTTTCTCAGCGCGCATGTGGCATGGTCAAAGGAGGTGCATGATGGACCTCTCATCCTGACCTTCAGATTCGTCTCCTGGGCCATGTGGCAAGCTTTGATAGTGGATGCATGGTGGACCACTGGAAGGCATGCTGCGTAGGTATATATTAGGCAAAATAATATTGAGAAGGGAGGGGACCTGGGAATCGAACCCAGGTCCCAGTGCTTACCAAGCCATATGTCTACCAACTGAACCATTAGCGCGTTTGGAATATAAGATGGAAAATAAATAATATAATGTAAAACAAAAACTAGTGGTACATATCAAAAAACGCGCCAGAATTATGAATGGCCCAATCACGTTCCAACACACAAGCTTCGTCCTCCTGGCTTCATTGTTTTGCCTGCAATTACAGAATAGATAGCGGGGGTTTTGAACCCCCACTAAATGAAGAACATGAAAATAGCGATTAGGCCATACGCCAATATAAAAAGAGCGCGACTAGTGGAACTAATTCGTAGGAAGCTCCTGATTCTAATGGCATAGGTCTCGTCGTCCAATTTTTCCATATGAACAAATCCCCAATTTCAAACGTCTGCAACCCTAACGAGCTCCCATGGTAGATTCGCATACTGGCCTTAAAAACTCAATTGAATGGCATGGTTAGCTAGCTTTAGAATGATTAAACTAGTACAAATCAAGCATTAGAAATCAAAGATATGGCATGAATTATGAGACACGATTATGCAAAAATTTTGAGAAAGTTTGACTTCTATATACCAATTCCTGAGGTTAGAAGCGTGGAAAAGGATTCAGAAAGTTTCCTTGATGCCTTGGCAAGCTATTGGAATGGTTATTTTGCCTTGAAACCAACTCTAAGTGCGTTCTCAGTTTTGAACTTTTTCACAAAAAATGCCAAGTTTGTATTCAGGTTTGGGCGCAGCTTGAAGGTCTTTTGCATTAGGGTTGTGTTTGAGTATCTATATGGAACGAATTAGGGTAGAAATTTGAGTCCATAAACCTTTGCATTGATGAATCAAATATTTGATTTCCATGGAATCTTTTCCAATCTTTTCCTCATGAAGAACATGCCAATTTGCACAAAATCTTTCCTTTTTTGATGTGCACGAGATCTTGAGTGAATAATGAGGGCATATGCTGCATAAATGGATTCAAAACATTTGTTTAGTATTTTTGTCATATTTTATTTAATTAAATGAATTAATGGTGATAAAAATTCAAATAAATAATAAAAAATGATGAAATAAATCCCCTTTGGGTCAAATGGTCGTGCATAGCCTTTGGATAATGATTCTTGGAAGAAAATGTGGCCCATTAGCAATTTTGAGGCATTTGAAGCAAAATTGACTTTTCAAAATTCCCAAAAATTTCCCAACTTCCACAAGGCATATCTTGCTCAATTTTTAAGCTTTGATCATGTTCTTGGACATTTTGGAAAGTTCGTGAAGTCCTCTAACCAATGTCTTTGGTCCCATGTCATTTTGATTTACCAATATCAAGTTATGGTCTTTGACTTAAAGTCCCTTTTTGTTGACTTTTGAAAATGACCTATAATGTTGAGATTGATAACTTTTTGTGAGAGCATTTCTTGGACTTGAAGTGTGAAGAGGAGTTGTAGGAAATGTCTTTCTCTTCAAAATGAGCTTTGGATGGAATTTTTCTGATAAACCATGTGGAAGTTATGCCTTGGTCAAGTTACAGTTGACTTTTTCAACTGTCCAAATATGGAAACTTTTGCATCTTGAGACTTTTTGAGCCATGCCTTGAGAATCATGATCAAGAATTGATCCAATGATGTTTGTGGCTTCAAAATAAGATGTTGACCAAAAATTTGAACTTTTGACTGTCAAATGACCATTTTACCCCTACAGTTGACTGCTAAGCAATTAGGGCATTTGACTGTGCAATTTTGTGTTGTAAGTCTTGAAACTTGGCATATGGATGCTTGACCATGTTTATAGGCATGTGGGACTTGTTTGGACCCTGGGAAACTTCAACTTCTTTTCCAGAACCAAAACCCTAATTTTTGACTGTTAGGAGGCCCTTGAACTGTGCAACCCTTGAGAGATTGTGAGGCATGCTCTTTGCAAATCTTGAAGAATATGGGAGGGCAAATTTTGGGGTACAACAGAACCTAACTTGACTTCTTTTTTGTCTACTTTAGTACCCAAGTTCACAAACTCGAATTGCTCTTCACGCGGTTGGATATCCTTTTCCTCTTACACTAACAGTCTGGCAAGTTCTCTGGGTATTTCACAATCTTCCTCACCTTTGTCCTCAGCTTGGTAGATTAGATTTTCGAAGTCATGAGTAGAATTAGCAAAATTGTTATCAATGGGATGCAGAGTGGATGTGGATCTTCAATTTGTTGTGTGGGTGTGTGTAAGAACAAATAGCTATTTTGAAAGTGATAAAAAAAAAGAAAGACAAAGAGCGCAAAATTTGAATGTGAAACATTCAATGATTTATTAAATGAAGATATGTTAATGAAATGGAAATCTTAACAAATGGACCATTGTGCCCCGGGTAAGACACAAGGCTTAAAGTTACTGCTTAAAGATTACATAGCCAAAAC
The DNA here is from genome assembly GCA_948472305.1 of Vicia faba. Taxonomy (NCBI): domain Eukaryota; kingdom Viridiplantae; phylum Streptophyta; class Magnoliopsida; order Fabales; family Fabaceae; genus Vicia; species Vicia faba. The sequence goes on from OX451741.1 coordinate 54,084,404, forward strand.
TTTGAAAGCAAAAAGAAATAGAAAATGGCATTTACTCATGACTAAAGGAGATTGAAATAAGGTCTTCAGTCTTCCAATTATTGAGTCTGTTGTCGATGGTAGGAAAGATCCAGCTATCTAGGTCGTAGTCATTATCAGCATCTTTTACCGTGTTGACTCCATTGTTTCTGACGCAGAATGGTGGCCTTCCAGCATGCACACGGCGAACAGCCCTCTGAGCCCGTGCAGTTAACCCAACCCAAATTTGTCAGATTTGTACGGAATGTCAGGAAGTTGACCCCAAGTAGTGCAACCACATTCTTCCATTACAGCTCTAGCATCCTTCAAAGAAGCCATTCTGGGTGGAACCCGGGTAACTTTGGGAAAAGCATAAATGTCTTCAGTAGCGGTAGTCATCCGGGGAATAACCTCAAAAGTCTGACAGGGAGTCTCGATGAATTCGTCATTCATCTCAACATACTTGAATGAGTTCAAGTGACTTACCATGTACTCTTTGTGATACAGTGGGAGAACTGACTTGAGGTTTTGCGTTTGTGTTCGCACTTGTGCGGTTTAGCAAGAGTCGCCACTGACTTTTTATTTTATCCAAAGGAAAGGTCAAAAAGCACAGGAAAGACCTTTGAGATGTTTTCTTGGGTTCGGGGGGGTAGATTATGAAAAGGGAAGATGCAAGCACCCTTTTCATCCATGGTTATCCATGGGCTCTTAGTTACTTGTTTAGATCACTTGCTTTTGCTTTTCAATTGTTTGAAATGGTGCTTTGTGTGTGGTTTTGAAAATGTTTTGAAAAGAGGCCTTGTCTAGGCAACCTTTGTAACAATTCTTGTTTGAATGTTTTACAAAGGTGTTTGTCTTTTGAAAAGATGTTTCAATGTTTGAAAGTTTGTATTTGGGAAATGTTTTGAAATTGTGTGTTTTGAAAATGTTTTAAAAAGAGGCCTTATCTAGACAACCTTTGTAACAATTCTTATTTGAATGTTTTACAAAGGTGTTTGTCTTTTGAAAAGATGTTTCAATGTTTGAAAGTTTGTATTTGGGAAATGTTTTGAAATTGTGTGTTTTGAAAATGTTTTGAAAAGAGGCCTTGTCTAGGCAACCTTTGTAACAATTCTTGTTTGAATGTTTTACAAAGGTGTTTGTCTTTTGAAAAGATGTTTCAATGTTTGAAAGTTTGATTTGGGAAAATGTTTTGAAATTGTGTGTTTTAAAATTAGCAAGGATGTTTGCAAGAGATCAAGTAACTAGGAGTTGTCTACCCTAACTCAAAGATCTTTCCTACACATTTTTAACCCTTTGACAGTGTTGTTTTACCATTGTATTTGGTAAACAACCTTGTATTTGGATGTTAAACGGGACAGGCGCGGGTCATCGTATACAATCATTGAAAGCAACTTGTGGGACGCTCTAGCAATTTTGTAAGGGACGAGATCATTTTATCGAAGGCAACATCGAGGGTCATCGAGGGACTACGATCTTTATTTATCGAAGGGTCATTTGCTAGAGTGTCTCATATTCGAGGGACGTGATTGTATTTCCGAGGCAACAAGCGAGGTTACCCTAGAGGTGCACGTGTGAGAAGTGTATTAATTTCAAGTTATTTATTCTTGGATTAGGTCATCTAGCGATCGATTTTTGAATCTTGCCATACACGCCTAATTACTACACAGTATATCGAAAGCAATAAATTGCGGGAATTAAAAGTCTAAGCTATTACAAAAGTATTCGGGAATGGGGGTACAATTATTACAAATGGGGATGAATCTCATAAAAATAGCAATGTCCAAATATTACAACCAAATCGAATTATTGTGCGATTTAATATAAAGCTATGACAAATTATGAAATAAAGAAATCAATAAAGTATGAAATGCAGGTATTTACTTGAAAATAAATTTTATTCTAAAAAGAAATGATTTAAACTAAAAAAGATCTTTATTATTACTCTTTTGTATTTTTTAATAATTAGTTAAAAAAAGTTTAAAGAAAGCAAACTAATTAAACTAATTTAAATGTTTTTTTGATATTTTTATTAAGTGTAAGAGAAAAAATAATAAAAAGAAAATGATTAAAATAAAACTAATTAAAAAAAATCAAATTTATTTTACAAAAAAAATGGAGTTTTAATATATCATTAGTGTATTATTTAACTAAAAGAAAAGAAAATAAAACAAATTAAAAAAGAATGGGCTTAAGATTGATATTGGAAGTTAGGCCCAAAGGTAAGGAACAAATCCAAAAATGGGGGGGGGGGGGGGGGGGGGGGGTGAGCCAGAAAACGTGTATGGGCTTAATGGCTTAGATTTGTAGATGGCCCAATGCTTAAGTTTGCAACATTTGATTAGGGTTAATGGAACAATTAGGGTTTGTGGGTTTGTGTTTGCAGCGGCGCCGTACCCTTCGTCCCTCTCACATCTCTTTCTCACTCACTCATCTTCCTCACTCAATCGCTCCTCTCCGATCTTTCCTTCCCAAATATCACCACCGGAGTACCCCTTGCTCTCTTCCTAACCATGCTCAAACGATTCTTTCATAAAAAAGGTGATGTTCTGTTGGTTTTGATTGTTGAACGATTTCTGTTTTCTTTTGTTAATCTTGTTCATATCTTTTTATTGATCAAATTGATTGTCTCACGAGATCTAGGAAAGGGTTTGAAGAGAAACGTACCTTGGGAGCTTTTTCTGGAAAATGGAGAGGAAAGAGATTTGAGCTGGGTGTTCCTTGGCGGCCGGAAGCGGGAAGGGGAGAAATGATGATGGTGAGGCGTGAGCTTCCGGTAATCTTTTCTTTGTTCCTTGAACTTGAATGATGATGATGCTAATTGCTTCTGAAACTTTTGATTGTATAATGATTGATGATGATGCCGATCGCTTCTGAAACTTTTGATTTTGTAATGATTGATGATGATGCTGATTGCTTCTGAAACTTTTGATTTTGTTGGATAATGATTTGTTGTTTCTGTTTTGTTGAATGTTCTGAGTTATTGAAGGTTGTGGAGAGTTGTTGTTTGAAACTTTTATGCAGTTTTTGGTGATGTTGATGAGATATTGGGATGTTTGGAAACGTTTTGGAAACTGTTTGTTTTTTGTCACGCCCTGTTTGAAAATGGTTTTTCAGTTTGGAAGTTTGAAAATTGTTTTTGATGGTTTTGTTATTGTTGAAATGGATTTTTGAGTTGATGGTTTGTTACAGTTTTGTTGTAACTGTTTGGACTTGGATATTTCATAGCTTGGTTTGATATATTTGGTTAACAGGCTGGGAGTTTCTGTGATAGTTGGTTCACAGGTTTTGGAAGTTTGTTCTTTTGGGAACTGAGTATGAACTGTTAACAAGTTGTTACAGTTGTGGCTTTTGCAGGTTTGGGGTATTATGCAGGTTTTGTTGTTTAGGGATTGTTATGTTTTTTATGGTTACAGTTTGAAGGCTTTTGAACTGATTGTGCAGTTTGGTTCTGAGTAGTGAGTTTGAACTGTTAACAGGTTTTGAGATTGTTGTTCTTGCAGTTTGGTTCTGCAGGCTTTGTTGTTGTAGCTTGAATGCTTTTGAATGTTTGTTTGACAGGTTTGGGTTGTTCTGCAGTTTTAATGTGCAGTTTTTGGAAGTTTGAAAATGTTTTGTGGCTTGAACTTGCAGTTTTGAAGGTTGTTGGACTTTTTTTTTTTTTGAGTTCACAGGTTTGGAGGTTTGTGTAGGTTTTTGTATATTTGTTGAAGTTTTAAGGCTTTTGAATGTTTAGGTTTGATAACAGGTTTGGTGGTATGTCCAAATGCTCTCTCTCATTTCTCAATGATAAAAGCAACTATGCTTTTTCTCTGCTTTTCTGAAAAGTTTTCCTAAATTCTTGGAAAATGATGAAAAAGCTTTTTGCAACAAGCTTTGCTTGTGATTTGGTTTACCATACTGCATTCTTTAATTGCCTGCTATTTGTACTTGCCCTGCTGTATTGTACTTGTCCTAGTTGTTGCTGCATTGTTTAGTTTGCATCCAGTTTGGCCTTGTTACAATTGCGCGCCTGCTGTGTTACTTGCTTGTTTGGCCTTGTTACATTCAGTTTGGCCTTGGTACATTCAGTTTGGCCTTGTTTGCATTTGAACAAATTTGCTTTGCTTGCAATGCTTGCTTTGACAACTTGCTCTGCATTCTTTAATTGGACAGCTTGCATTTTTATTTTTCTCTTTGTGAACCAAGAAGAGCAATCTTCTTGTGATTTGCAAAGAGAAAAAATAAAAACGTGATGAAAATAGCGCTCTGATTCCAAATGACAAACTTTAATGATGAAAATTTTCTTTCTTTTTGTTTTGAAAATTCTTGTTAATGCTCAATCAACTGTGCTAATCTTTTTTTCTTTTTTGTCTTTCTTTCATGTGAGCGCAAATTGGATGGTGACAAAGCAGAGGAAGCATGAGACTTTGTGGCGAGCATGGGAGCAATGGAAGCTTAGGATTAGATTTTTCTTTGTAACCTAGAGATAAATATTCAAACAAATGTACCAATTTACTTTTCAAATATAATAAGTTGCACAACTTAAAGCATTTAAATAATAAACTGTATTGTAACATTTTTGAAATAAATGAAAAAGTCTTTATGAGATAATCTGATATCCATTAAAATCTTCTCCTGTCAATAAATTGCAATTTTCTTTTCGCGTCTTCACTAATTCTTTAAGATTCCTGATTAAAATAATTGAAACTACATTCCAATAATTTCAATCCTGATAACTTAAACTCCAAGTAATCCAAAAACTATGTAATCTTGTAACCTTGCAACAGTATTCCAATCAAAAAACGCACTGTGTATTCCAATAAACAGGCAAATGTGTATTCCATAAACAAGCGGGTGTTTTAAAAGAAGTAAATTAACTGGTTAACCTGGATTAAACAAACACTGCCTTTTTTCCAGTAAATTTGAAAGATCATGAAAATATGTGAAAATCAACTGAATTTCTAAGAACTCAATTTCTTATGAGAAATGCGAGAAAAACCCTAATTCTTGATCTACTGCCAAAGAAAAATCTATCTGATCGATTCCTGGGCCAATCTTGAAAGTTTGAATAAACCCTAGGGTTGTGATTTCCTGTGAAAAATGGGAGGGCAAATTTTGGGGTACAACAACTGCCCCTGTTCAATCTTCTTGAACCTGAAGAGTTAGATCGGCGAGTTTGTCGTTCGCGACTCGAAGGTAAAAGATGATTGGACACTAGAGTGGCCATAAATTTGTACTCGTCAAAGTATGGTTGAGGGAATGGGCTTAAAGATGCCATTTGGAGATGTGACAGAATCTTGTCGAAGATGGGCTTAAAGATGCCATCCAAGAATGTTTGTTGAATTGTATGTTGTAGGTGAAAGAATGAGTATTAGAAAGGTATCCATGTCTGGAACGTCTCTGAGCTGGGGATCTGAATAAGCAATAGAATAGCATCTATGTCTGGAGCCTCTATAAACTATTTTTCGAAATCTTTTATTTTGAATAAGTAATAGAATATCATCCATGTCTGGAGTATCCTTAAACTGTTTTCTGAAGCTGAATCTGACCAAGCGATAGATTAACATCCATGTCTGGAGCATCTGTAAACTGTTTTCATGATCCTTGAATTTGAACAAGCGATAGATTAGCATCCATGTTTGGAGCATCCGTAAACTGTTCTCATGAGCTGAACCTGAACAAGCGATAGATTAGCATCCATGTTTGGAGCATCCGTAAACTATTTTCATGATCCTTGAATTTGAATAAGCGATAGATTAGCATCCATCTTTTGGAGCATCTGTAAACTATTTTCATGAGTTGAATCTGAACAAGCGATAGATTAGCATCCATGTCTGGAGCATCCGTAAACTGTTTTCATGATCCTTGAATTGGTAGCTTGTTAATCTTATCCTGAAAAGGGTAAAATATTAGCTGAAACACAAAGTTATGTTGCATGAAATGTATGATGCAATATATGTATTTTATCAATGTTTATGATATATGATTGTAATGTATGCGCATGTAAGCTGATTAGTTGTCTTGCTGAGGAAAATAAATCCTTGACTGCTGCTGGAGATGATAAAATCTTTGGTTGCTGTTAGGGAAAATAAATCCTTGACTACTGCTGGAGATTCAAAATCTTTGACTACTGAAGATGAGAAATTGAGAATGAGAATCTTCATTCTGCTAGGGGAATTTGTGCTGAGGAGTCAAGAAGGAGAATCTTCAATCTGCAGGGGATTAAATTTTTTGACAAATTCATGCTGAGAGTAAAGAAGGCTCTGGCAACTTCACTGGAGAACAAGAATGAGAATCTTCATTCTGTTGGGGAGTAAAAACTCTGTGGGGAATAGATATACTGTTGGAGAGTAAGCTCAAGACTCTGGGGAAAAGCTTATTCCTGTTTGGGAGAAGTTCAGGAGTTTAGGTTGTATGCCACTTTGAGAATGAGAATCTTCATTCTGTCGGGAACATCAGGAGTTCGGGTTGTATGCCAATCTTTTGGGGTTCAAGAATGAGAATCTTCATTCTGTTAAGGGTATCAGGAGCTTGGGAGTATGTCAATCTACTGGGGAAGCAAGAATGAGAATCTTCATTCAGGCGTTTGGGTCGGGAGGTTGGGTGTATGCCAATCTATTGGGGAAGCAAGAATTAGAATCTTCATTCAGGCGTTTGGGTCAGGAGGTTGAGTGTATGCCAATCTTCTGGGGAAGCAAGAATGAGAATCTTCATTCAGGCATTTGGGTCAGGAGGTTGGGTGTATGCCAATCTTCTGGGAAAGCAAGAATGAGAATCTTCATTCAGGCATTTAGGTCAGGAGGTTGGGTGTATGCCAATCTTCTGGGGAAGCAAGAAAGAGAATCTTCATTCAGGCGTTTGGGTCAGGAGGTTGGGTGTGTGCCAATCTTCTGGGAAAGCAAGAATGAGAATCTTCATTCAGGCGTTTAGGTCAGGAGGTTGGGTGTATGCCAATCTTCTGGGAAAGCAAGAATGAGAATCTTCATTCAGGCGTTTAGGTCAGGAGGTTGGGTGTATGTCAATCTTCTGGGAAAGCAAGAATGAGAATCTCCATTCAGGCGTTTAGGTCAGGAAGTTGGGTGTATGCCAATCTTCTGGGGTTTCAAGAATGAGCATCTTCATTCTGTTAAGGGTATCAGGAGCTTGAGAGTATGCCAATCTTCTGGGGTTATCCTTAGTTGGGGATAAAACAAAATTTAATTGTTATATGGTTGATTTCCAGGCTTTAAGATAACTTGTTGGGGGATTTGGAGAAATCGGATGATTTCCGCTGTGGGTTGATAGTTTCAGCCCCGTCGGGGATTGGTAGTTGGTAGTCTCATCTCCGCTGGGGTTCTTAATGACGTGTTGTAGAGATTGTGTATGGAAATGGGTTTAAAGATACCATTCAAAGGTGATAATTGACGGAAAGTTTGAACTGAATCTATGACAGCAAAATTTGGAAGTGAATCAAAATAAATCATTGAGAGATTTCTCTGAAACAGCAAACTCTGAAATATCTTCAACTGGAATAAGTATCAGGGAGATCTTAGTGTCGATTTGACTGATCTAGAGAAGGTCTTGAATTAACTTTGACTGGATAACAATCAGAAAAATCTTTAAATCGATTTAACTGAGCCAGGCGAAAGTCTTGGAATATCTTCAACAGATGCCGGGGAAAATAAATCCTGGACTGCTGATGAAGGGGAAAGTTGAATGAACTATTATCTGGTTGCGGTCCAGGCTTCATAGCTTGAATTTTGTGATAATTTGAATGCATCTTTCCTAACAGGTAAAGGTTAGTTGCATGACATATGTGATACGGTGGGAAAGAACTGACTATTTTTCGGAATGCTGGTTTGTGTTTTGCGTTTGTTTTTGCAAAATGTCGCGGTAAGCAAGAGTCGCCACCGACTTTTATTTTATCCAACAAGGAAAGGAAAAAAGAACAGAAAAATTCCTTTTTCGAGATGTTTCTCGGGTTCGAGGGGTAGATTATAGAAAGGGAAGGTGTTAGCACCCTTTCTATCCGTGGTTATCCACGGGCTCTTAGGTACTTGCTCATAGGTTTTCAAAATTTGCTTTTCTTTGTGTTTGTGGGTTTGAAGAATTTTTGGTTTTGAAAAGGATTGTAAGTGTGAAAATTTGTTTTATCTTGAAAGAGCAAGTACTTAAGAACCATCTACCTGCTCGAAAAAAGAATCGCTCTATGCTATCTTCCTTTAGACAATGTTATCCCACCATGAATGAGTAGGTAGCATCGTCGTTGGAGTTTAAGGGTCAATTCGATTAAGGGACGTGCGGTCACCAAAGCAATGTTAGGACGCCTTAGCGGTAACCCTAATGTCTTAGATCATTTTATCAGAGGCGACCGTTTCGAGGCAACTATGATCTTTAGACAAGAGGGCGACCTCTAAAATATCCTATACTCAATGACCGCGTACGAAGGCAACCAAGTGAGGTGTACCCTAAGAGTGCGCATGTGCGAGTGTGTCATTTTTCAGTTACTTTGTCTTTGTACATGTTATGGGTGATCTATGTTGATTTTAGGTTTAAACGTTCAATCTTGTCATGCATCCCCTATTATCAAACATCTAACAGTTTATAAGTTGCGGAAATTAAATTGCAGAAATTTAACTAACTATTACAAGGTGTCGGGTATTTACATCGCCAAAAGCAACCCTTTGAAATTTAAATGCGGAAAATAAATAAAGCGATAAAAATAGTCCTAATTATCTATTACATTCCTGAAACAAATACAATATCGAAATAAAATGGATCGCGTGCGGGAAATTAAATCGGGCGAGTTCTAGGGTTTTGACCCTTTGTTATTAAAGAAAAGATTTTTTTTTTTGGTTATTTTTGAATTTATGAAAGAAATTAAACTAGGTTAATTATTAAATTAAATTTAATTAATTAATTAATGAAAATAAATATTTTTGGTTTTTTTGTTATTTAAAGAAATAAAAATAAATTTAATCAATGTTAATAAAAACCTAATTGTCTAAGTTAATTTTAATTGTTTATAAAATATATTAAAGTTATCCTAATTAAAACTAAATTAATTAATTGATTTGTTAATAAAAAGAAAATGCTAAAATTTAATTTAATAAAGAAAATATTTTTTGGTTTTTAATTTTATGAAGAAAAAGTTTGATTGGTTAATTGAATATAAAAATATAATAAAAATAAATAATTAAAACAAAAGAGAAATAGAAAGAGTTAGGGGGTGGGCCTGATTAGGAGGTCTGAAAAGAAAATTCCATGGCCTAATTGTGTTGGCCTGGCTGACTTTTTGAGATCCAGCGTGTACACATTGACTTGGTAGCATGGTGGACGTTCCATCTGGATCACCAGATCTGGCCTGGGGCCATCTGGCAAGTGATTGAGTGAGGGAGTATGATGTGCTACAATGCCTGATTTGCATGTGATAACCTAAAGAGAAAAAATAACAAAGCATATGGGGGGGACCTGGGATTCGAACTCAGGTCTTATGGATGTTGCCAGCGCTGATTTGCCACTAGGCCAATGTGTTCTATTTGTTAATATATTAAACAAGTAAAATAATAAGAGATAATGGATCAATATGCTAGAAAAAATAAAAAAGGCGTGCGTGTTTGAAAAGGTCCAATTAGAGGGAGACATGTTGTCGTCCTTGCCCTCAGGCCTGCAAAGAAATTACCTGCGGATTTGAATCCACAGCTGAATGCCTAGGTCGTTCCAAAAACTCATCTCAGGCCATATAAACTCCTCCCAAGACCATGGTTGTGTTCGTCCTTCTCTCCCGGTCATGTCCATGGCCATTATTGGGGCTAATTTTACCTGTAAAAGAAATGCCCAAAAACAAACCACGAAACCCTAGATATGGCACTTGGCTTCACAGATCAGATAAATGAAATTGGATAGTACAGAAAGCTTGGAAATTTGATGAGGATCATGAATATGCAAATGGTTTGTACAAAAGGTGCAGGAATAAAGATTCACGAATTCAAATGCAGAGCGGTTTTTCGTGGCACTTACAGTGAGTTTGAGCGTGTATGGAGGCTTGCTAGGGATTGGTTCTGACTCAGTGGACCTCCAGCAATCCATTGGTGTCAAGCTTTGCTTCTGAAATTGCCTCTAGACACGATTTTGATTTCACACTTTTTACCACTTTTTTCAAGTTTTGTTTTCAGTGTTCTTGCAGCCTCTAGCCCTCAATTTCGTTCCTTTGCCTTCTATATGTATCATGGAATGTATTAGGTCAAGAATCATGAATCAAATCTCTCTAAATCAATGCCTTATGATTTGATTTGATTCATCCTTTAAAGCTTGCCAAATTTGTCAAATCTCCATCTTTTTGTACATGATATGCTTGATACGAATTTGATGATGATTATGATGACAATTAAAATCTGAAACAATCAAAAGATATCATGTAATCAAGGCTTTGGATTTTTTATGATTTAATTTGATTAAAAATGAAATAATTCAATAAAAAATCAAATAAAATAATAAAAATAAGATATGGGCTCATGGCTGAATCTAGGACACTTGGACAATGATATAAGCTCAAATCAAGTGGAAAAGAATGGGCCCATTTGACAAAATTTGAAGTTTTGGGGATAGTTGACTTTTGGCAATTTTGCAAAAATGCCCAACTTCAACAATGCATAACTTCTTCAATTTTGAACTTTTGGAGGTGTTCTTTGACTTTTTAGAAATCTTAAGATGTCCTATAACCAACCCTTTTGGTCTCATCTCATTTTTACATTCCATGCTCAAGTTATAAGCTTTGGAAAAAAAGTTGTTTTTGTTGACTTTCAAAAATGACCTATAATGTCCAAATATATAACTTCTTGTGAGTGCATTTTATGATCTTGGGGTATGAAGATGGATTGTAGGAAATTGCATCTTCTTAAAAATGAGCTTTAGATGGGTCATTTATCATAAAGTATGAGAAAGTTATTCTTGGTCAAAGTTGAGTTGACTTTTCCTATAAAATCCTAATCTAGCAACTTTTGAGTCTTGATGAATTTTGAGCAATACTTGATGAATCATGATCAACCCTTTATAAAATGATGAAATATCCTTAAAAATGAGAATGTTGACAAAAAATCCTGAGGTTTGACTATTTGTAGGTCACAGTTGACTTTTGCCCTAGCACAGTCGATTTTTGGACCCTTTGAGCAATTGACTGAGCAAACTTCCTCTGCAAGGCTTGAAATTTGACATGGATGACCTTGAGAACATATTAGGACATTAGGGAGCATTTGAGGTTATTTGGACCCAAGGATCTTGATGCAACACAAAACCCTAATTTGGGGTTGACTGCCTTAGGAGATAGCTTGATTGTCCAACTCTTGAGCAATCTTGAGCCACTTGGAGATTTTTCTTGTAATGTTTTGAGAAATATGAGAGGGAAAATTTTGGGGTACAACAGCTGCCCCTGTTCAATCTTCTTAAACCTGAGGATATAGATTGGCTTTCTTGCCCTTCGTGATCTGAAGGTGGAAGATGATTGAATACTAGAGTGCCCAGAAATTTGCACTCGCATGAAGTGGTATCAGCTTGGTGATGTCGGGAATGGGCTTACAGATGCCATTTGGAGACTGTTGATAGGAGGTTTGAACTTCGACTGGAATAAGAATCAGGGAGATCTTAGCATCGATCTGACTGAACCAGAGAAGGTCTTGGATTAACTTTGACTGGATAAGAATCAGAAAAATCTTAGAATCGATTTAACTGAATCGGACGAAAGTCTTGGAATATCTTCAACTGGAATACGAATCAGGGAGATCTTAGCGTCGATCTGACTGAACTAGAGAAGATCTTGGATTAACTTTGACTGGATAAGAATCAGAAAAATCTTAGAATCGATTTAACTGAACCAGGCGAAAGTCTTAGAATATCTTCAACTGGAGTAAGAATCAGGGAGATCTTAGCGTCGATCTGACTAAACCAGAGAAGGTCTTGGATTAACTTTGACTGGATAAGAATCAGAAAAATCTTAGAATCGATTTAACTGAACTAGACGAAAGTCTTGGAATATCTTTAATTGGAGTAAGAATCAGGGAGATCTTAGCGTCGATTTGACTGAACCAGAGAAGGTCTTGGATTAACTTTGACTGGATAAGAATCATAAAAATCTTAGAATCGATTTAACTGAACCAGACGAAAGTCTTGGAATATCTTCAACTGGAGTAAGAATCAGGGAGATCTTAGTGTCGATTTGACTGAACCAGAGAAGGTCTTGGATTAACTTTGACTGGATAAGAATCAGAAAAATCTTAGAATCGATTTAACTGAACCATACGAAAGTCTTGGAATATCTTCAACTGGAGTAAGAATCAAGGAGATCTTAGCATCGATTTGACTGAAGCAGAGAAGGTCTTGGATTAACTTTGACTGGATAAGAATCAGAAAAATCTTAGAATCGATTTAACTGAACCAGACAAAAGTTTTGGAATATCTTTCTGAGGAATCCGCTGAAACAAACCTCAATAGATGTAGTTTTGAGGGGACTACCAGGTCATATAAGTAGTCAACGGTGTTTATTGATTCGTCTTTCCCTGAAAATGTAAAGAGTTACTCATATGCAATGTCATGATATATGAAATGCATGATATATATCAAGCAATGATGCTCTCAAAATAAATGAGATTGCATGATATGATGCATATACGCCTGTATCATGATGTATGGAAATGTAATGTTTCTAGCTGGGGAAAATAAATCCCGGATAATTGCTGAAGAATAGAGTTGGATTCTTCGTTTCCACTGGGGATGGCGAACAAAGAGAATAAACCTGCAGGAGAGGATAACTCTGTTTGGGGAATAAACTGATGAGGAGATTACTCTATGGGGAAGAGATGTTCTGCTGAAGATTCCACTGATAAATTCTGTCGGGATGAATTATCGTTGCTGGTGATATTGAATCCTATTGGGGATTGAATATCTGTTTATGAAAGGAAAGAAATTCGTTGGGGATGATCTTCGGTCGCGACTTCTTTGCGAATAACCTTTTAGACTCTTATGGGGATAATCCTTTGAGTTCTGCTGGGAGTGATCCTTTGAACTCGGCTGGGGAGGTTTATTTTTGTACTCCACTGGGGATAAACTTCCAGAGTCTACTGGGGATGATTCTTCAACTCCACTGGGGAAGCTTTTTCAAACTGCGCTGGGAAAATTTTAAATCCACTGGGGATATCTTGTATTCTATCGGGGAACATTCTTATACTCCATTGGGGAATATTAAGATTGTTGGGGATATTAAGCCTCTTCAGTGTTGATGATAGATAAACTCTGCTTGGGGAGAATATTATCGATTCATTCACAGTTGCAAGTCTCAGCTGGGGAGAGCTATCATTACTGTCTTACTCTGCGGGGAGTGAATGTTTCTTAGCCAGGTTCTTCAGCTGAATTTACCTAGTACCTGGTGGACAAAGCAACTATGCAGCTTGGACACTTCTTATTGCCCCTATTTCTGATATTACCCGTAATCGTCTTTTGTTTCGCATGTAAATATTCATGAGCAGCAATTAATGTCAAGTGCATATATCAAAAATGAACATTGGATGTTCTTTGCAAAACAAAACAGATAAAGGAAAAATAGATTGAAATTTCTTTGAAAATGAATTGTATTGATTTTGAAGTTTGGCCTGTAGATAGGCGTTTTTGTACAAGAGGCTGACGTCCTAGTAAGAGAACGCCGCCGAGCAGATAGAATTTACACAAATTGTGAAAAACAAAACAGCTATGTGAACAATCCCACTGGGTTCCAACTCTGCTATTGCCTTTATATCCTCGAGCATCTCATCACTTTTCCACTTGGTTGAAGGTAGGTTAGATTGATTAGTGTCGTCCGAGCTTTATAGTCGATACCTAAGTCTGGATGCAAGGTGATCCAATGAGACATAGTGCTACGCTTTGATCCCTAATTTTTGCCTGGACCGCCCTTTCGGGTTTTCAGTCCACCGGGATACCCTTTTTTGCCCAAGCCGCCTTTTCAGGTTTTCGACTTGCCGGGTGTATAGATTTTTTCAGTTTCATCCCTTATTTTTGCGCGAACCCTTTTGGTTCGCCGGGAAGCCCTTATTTTTGCCTAGGCCATTCGACCTAGCGGGTCTTTGATTATGCGTAGTATTTTTAACTATGTCTGCATTGACGGGGTGAGGAAGGTCGTCACCATCCATGGTGGTTAGAATCATAGCTCCTCCTGAGAAAATGTTCTTAACCACAAATGGCCCTTCATAAGTAGGGGTCCATTTGCCCCTGGGATCACCTTGAGGTAAGATAATGCGCTTGATCACCAGATCCCCAACTTGATACTCTTGTCGTCTAACTTTCTTGTTAAATACCTTGATCATCCGTTTTGGTACGTCTGACCATGACAAATAGCAGTAAGTCTCTTTTCGTCGATTAGGTTCAGATGATCAAGCCAGGTCTGAATCCAGTCATCTTCACTGAAACCTGCATCCTTCATGATTCTGAGAGAGGGTATATGAACTTCGATGGGCAAGACAGCCTCCATACCATATACCAAGGAATAGGGTGTTGCCCCTGTTGACGTTCGCGCTGAGGCACGGTACCCATGAAGAGCAAACGGTAACATCTCATGCCAGTATTTGTATGTCACCGTCATCTTCTGCATAATCTTCTTAATGTTCTTATTACCCGCCTCTACACTCCCATTCATCTTCGGCCAGTAGGGAGAAGAGTTGTGATGCTGTATCTTGAACTGTTTGCAGAGCTCAGTGATCATCTTATTATTGAGATTGGTACCATTGTCCGTAATGATCCTATCGGGTACACCGTATTGACAGATCAGATTGTGTCGAATGAACCGTGCCACAACGTTCTTGGTTACGGTAGCAAAGGAAGTTGCTTCAACCCACTTTGTAAAGTAATCGATTGCTACCAAGATGAAACAATGCATGTTGGATGTCGTAGGTCTGATCTCGCCGATCATATCAATGCCCCACATTGCAAAAGGCCAAGGTTCCGTTAAGACATTTATAGGAACTGGAGGTATGTGCACCTTATCAGCATAGACTTGGAACTTGTGACATGTCCGAGAATGCTGATAACAGTCGGCTTCCATTGTGGACCAATAATATCCTGCCCGAAGGATTTTCTTTTCCATGGTGTGTCCACTGGAATGAGTTCCGAAAGTACCTTCATGTAATTCTGTCATGATCCTTTCTGCTTCGTTCTTATCCACACATCGCAGAAGGGTCGAATCATGGTTACGCTTGTAAAGGATGACATTGCTGATGAAGAATTTGTTGCGAACCTCCTCAGAAACTTCTTGTCATTAACAGATGCACCCTCGGGGTATTCCTGAGCCTCAAGATACCTTTTTACTTCGTGAAACCAGGGCTTTTCTGTTACCTCTTCAGTCTCAATGTCACAGCAATGTGCAGGTTCGTCCAATCTTTCAATGATAATCCGGGGAGCCTCGTTGTCCCAATTGACTTTGAACATAGAAGACATCGTAGCTAGCGCGTCCGCCAACTGATTCTCCTCTCTAGGGAAGTGTTCAAAGGTTATTTCTTCGAAGTGGGGAAGCAATGTCAACACATACTCCTTGTAAGGAATAAGATTTGGGTGTTTCGTATCCCACTCGCCTTTGATCTGACTTATCACGAGAGCGGAATCTCCGAAGACACTCAGAAACTTAATCCTTAGGTCAATTGCTGCTCGAAGACCCATGATGCACGCTTCATACTCCGCCATGTTGTTGGTGCAGTTGAAACATAGTCGAGCGATAAACGAAGTATGAGAGCCTTTATGAGATATGATCACAGCGCCAATGCCATTACCCAAAGCGTTTGAAGCTCCATCAAAGTACATAGACCATCGGGAACCTTCCTCAGGTCCTTCATCCGGTCCAGGTGTCTCACAGTCAGTCACTATCATGATATTCTCGTCAGGGAATTCAAAGTTCATAGACTGGTAATCATCCACTGCCTGATGTGCCAAATGATCTGCCAACACACTTCCCTTAATTGCCTTTTGGGTCATATATTGGATGTCATACTCAGTCAAGATCATCTGCCATCTTGCTATTCTTCCGGATAAGGTAGGCTTCTCGAAGATATACTTGATTGGATCCATTTTTGATATCAACAGGGTAGTGTGAGTCAACATATACTGTCTCAGCCGACGAGCAGCCCATGCCAAAGCGCAGTAAGTTTTCTCGAGCAATGAGTATCGGGTCTCGTAGTCGGTAAACTTTTTGCTAAGGTAATAAATAGCATGCTCTTTTAGGCTAGACTCGTCATGCTGACCCAGCACACACCCCATTAAGTTGTCGAGTACTGTCAAGTATAAGATCAAAGGTCTCCCTTCAACTGGAGGCATCAGAATAGGTGGCTCTTGGAGATATTCTTTGATCCTTTCGAAAGCGGCCTGGAATTCATCGTTCCATCGTACCACTTGATCTTTCTTCAGCAACTTGAAGATTGGCTCACAAGTAGCAGTCAGGTGCGAGATGAATCGAGCAATGTAGTTCAGACGTCCCAGGAAGCCTCTGACTTCTTTTTCCGTTCTGGGAGCTGGCATTTCCTGTATAGCCTTCACCTTTGCAGGGTCCACTTGAATACCTTTGTCACTTACGACGAAACCCAGCAGCTTACCAGATCTCACCCCGAAGGTGCACTTGTTCGGGTTTAACCTCAGCTTGTACAACTTCAACCTGTCAAATAACTTCTGAAGGTGGTCAAGATGTTCTTCCTCAGTCTGGGATCTTGCAATCATGTCATCGACGTATACTTCAATCTCATGGTGGATCATGTCATGGAACAAAGCGACCATGGCGCGCTAATACGTTGCCCCAGCATTCTTTAATCCGAAAGGCATGACCTTGTAGCAAAAGGTACCCCATTGAGTAACAAAGGTTATCTTCTCCATGTCTTCGGGAGCCATTTTAATCTGGTTATAACCGGAGAAACCATCCATAAAGGAGAATACCTTGTGTTGAGCGGTGTTGTCAACCAGAACGTCGATATGAGGTAGAGGGAAGTCGTCCTTAGGGCTCGCCCTGTTCAAATCCCTGTAGTCAACACACATTCGAACCTTACCATCCTTTTTCCGCACAGGAACCACATTGGCCACCCGCTGAAGGTAAGAAGTAACTGCTAGAAAATCGGCATCAAACTGTTTCATAACTTCAGCCTTTATTTTCTCAGATATCTCTTGGCGCATTCGGCGAACCTTTTGTTTCACTGGAGGACAGTCTTCCTTGGTAGGTAGGTAGTGAACCACAATATCGGTATCCAACCCAGGCATTTCCTTATAAGACCATGAAAATATCTTAACGTAGTCACGCAGCATCTGAATCAACCGTTGCTTCACACTAAGCTCCAGATTTGCCCCGATCTTGACCTTTTTCTTGTCCACCTCTGTACCCAGATTCACTGTTTCCACTGGCTCTTCATATGGCTGTATAGACCTCTCTTCTTGGAGTAGCAGTCTTGTAAGTTCACCAGGCACTTCGCAATCATCTTCACCTTCGTCTTCGGCTAAGTTGATCGGACTTTCGAAGTCATAATTGGCAGTAACAGAGTCGTTACCAGTGAGATCCAGAGTGGATGTAGACCTGTATATGTGAGTGTGTGTAAAATAGATGTTTTGCAATATGTAATAAAAGAAAAACAAGGAGCGCAAAATTTGAAATGCAAGAAACGTCCAATGCTTTTATTAATGATATATGTAAATGACACACATAAAGCCCCCACAAATGAGGCCACGGTGCCCCGGGTAAGACACCGGGCCATAATGTTTAAAACATTGTTTGTTACAAATTCAAAACAAAAGTTTCATTACTGGGTGATAACAGAAACATGCATAGAATCCTTCGCTGTCCAGTTGCTTAATCCACCGTTGGAAGTCGGGTAGATCCAATTGTCAATGTCAAACTCTTCATCCTCTTTATCCCCGATAGCATTCACCCATGTGTCGTGCTTAGGCTTTTCTGTTGCTCCGAACTCGATCTCCTTAGCATCAATCAAGTCTTGTACTTTGTTCTTCAAAGCCCAACAATCATATGTATCATGTCCCGGGCTATCAGAGTGAAAAGCACAGCGGGCATTAGGGTTGTTCTTAGGCGATGCAGTGTTAGGATTCTGCGGAGCCTCCCTTGGAGTTACTAGATTGGTTTTCAGTAACTGCGGAAAAATCTGAGACAAAGTCATGTTGAGATGGGTGAATTGCCTTCGAGGTCTCTCGGTCTTTTTTGATTGTTGCGCTGAGCAGCCCCAGCAGGTCTTGAAATAACAACTGCATTAACAGCTTGGCGGCGTTCAGGTCTATTCTGGCTTTTCGAACTGTAAACAACACTGGACTCCTTCTTAAAAGGCTTTTTCTCGGTGCTTGATGAAGCACCCTTTTGTATCTTACCAGACTTAATACCAGCCTCAATCCTTTCACCGGTCACAATTAGCTTTGTAAACCCAGACGAAGAGCTTCCAATCATATGGTTGAAAAACGGACCAGACAAGGTCCCCAGAAACATATCCACTAACTCCCTATCAGCCAAGGGTGGTTGCACTCTTCCAGCGAGATCCCTCCACTTCTGAGCATAATCTTTGAAACTTTCACCTGTTCCCATAGACATACCCTGGAGTTGGGTACGCGTGGGAGCGAGGTCGGCATTGTATTGGTACTGCTTGTAGAAAGCAGTAGCCAAATCTTCCCAACTGCGGATACTGGCTCCTTCTAACTGGTAAAACCATTCAAGCTGAGTCCCTGAGAGACTATCTTGAAAGAAGTGGATCCATAGGTTCTTATCAGCGGTGTACGGCTGAATCTTCTTTACATACGACCGGAGGTGCAGTTTTGGGCAAGAAATTCCGTCGTATTTAGCAAAGGCTGGTGCTTTGAATTTGTGGGGAATCACCACCCCATATGATAGAACCAGATCTCCAAAGTCCATACCAAGAACCTTCTGAACTTCCATCGCACTCAACCGGTCTTCCAGTTGCTTGTATCTATCCTCAGCCGGAGGATACTGGTCTTCGTCGAAGTCCGTCTCGTTGTCTTGTATCTATCCTCCAGATGAGGTGGTCAAATCAACTTCATCTCGTAGCCTGTTTCCAAACTTGTGACCTGTGTTAAACAGGATTGTCCTCTTCTTCTTCTTCTTCTTCTCTTTCAGAATAAGGGTCTTCAGATCTTGCTGACCCTTAGCTAGATTCATGAACAGCTCTTGGAATTGGGCATTTTGAGCCTGTAGAGCCTTGATTGCTTGTTCAGTTGATGGTTCAAAAGACACGATGCTGAAATAAACAGCGAAGAAGATGAGAAAACATGTAAGGGTACCTGTTATGAAGTTCATGGAATGAAATGCATATGATACGATTTCAAAGACATCGAGAGATTCAAATTCGTAAACAAGAAATGAAACACACTTTTATTAGATAAACTTTGAAATTAATTGTTCAACAGATTCCCTTAAGGCGTTACAAGAAAGGAAATACTGAAAAGTAAATAAAAACTGGAAAGGAAATAATCAAAGGACAATCAGTGCTCCCATGGTCGCTTCTTGTCAGTGTGGACATAGTCATTGAGGATTCGCTCGTTCTCCAGTTGTCTTGTCAACTTCTGAATCTTCTGCTCTTGCTCGTTAAAATTTTCTCGGTAAGTATCCCGCTCTTCTCTCAGCTGCATCCAAGACCTTTTCAGTGCCCTAATGTCAGTGGGAATATGAGGATGGAGGATGGTCGGAAGAACCCCTTCTTCATTAGCAACTTCAACAATGATAGGCAGGACGGCTTCATACGGCATACCCAGCTTTTGGGCACGGATACGAACCCATCTGAGATATGGCTCCATCGGAAGAGAAGTCTTTGGACCCAGTTCATGTGGATCAGATCTGTGAACTCTATCCCAAGCCCTTATGAACCTGCGGCGTTGCTAGTCACTATCCCCTTGAAAATCAAAGATGATACTAGGCATTAGCAGCTCACGAGGTCCTTCCCTTCTGGCACGCCCAAACTGACGTAAGGCCAAGCACGGATTATAAGCGATCCCTCCATTGGTTCCTATCAGTGGAACATTGGGGTACTCCCCACATCGATCAATAATAGCCACCTCGTCCATACCCTTGATAGTCCAGATGATGTCATTATGAGAGAGAGAGACATAACCCTATAGGCCCAACCCATGCCTTCTTTGTTCTTCAGCACTGATTTGGGGAGGTGCGAAATAAACCACCTCGCCAATAATGGAGCACAACATATCAAGGTTCCCCGCTTCTGAGAAGTACGGGTATAAAGCTGGTGAAGAATGTCACCCAATAGAGTGGGTACGAGATTACGAGAGATGAAGATTTTCACAGCATTCACATCAATAAAGGAGTCAGAGTTTGAAAATAGTACCAAGCCATATATCAGAAGAGCCAGAATATCTTTGAATGCCTTGAAGTATAGACTATCCCAGAAATAATTAGCCTTACCAACCAAGAACTTAGTCAGAAAGCCCTTTGCTCCACTACGAGTTTCCCAATTAGCCATTACCTCATCCTTTGTCATATGAAGGGCTGAAGCAATCTCTTCTGGCCTAAGGATCTTCTCCCAACATGTGAATGGGGTATGCTCCAAGATAGAGATACCAAGCAGATCAGAGAACTCTTGTAAGGTGGGGACCAACTGGTAGTCCTGAAAACTAAAGCAATGGTACAGTGGATCATAGAACTAGACTAGGACACTCATCATGTGCTCGTCCAATTTGGAAGTGACCAAGATGAGAAAATGCCCATGTCTTCTGATGAAGGAAGTAGTATCAGACATCTTTGCAACCAACTCTTTAAGCATAGTGGGAACTTGGACAAAGTTGATCCGGATGGTGTTCCTACACATAGGTGCCATGACCTACAAAACAGAACAAATATGAATCCCTTGTCTTTGAAATAGGTTAGTCCAATGCAATATGCATGCAATGTTATGATGTCATGATGTCATGATAGAAAGCACACCACAGGTATCCACAAATAGCAAACATGGTAAAGGCACACAAGTCACACAGAGAGCCCTTAGATTTCAGGCTGGCAAGGAGCTTAGGTACTACCCTCTTTTAGTTGGTTCAAACTTATCCTAAAAATAGTAAATGGGTTCTAGAGGATCTCAATATCACTGACTACCCTCGATCGGTCATAATTCCAGTTTATCAACCTTTTCTTTCGACCGGAATCATCGCGAGAGTTTAGTCTCAATGAGTGTAGCATACTGCTACTGTTCTATGGCCAAGTTGGTCAATTTAAAGGTTCTAAGGTCGGTTGGTGGTTAATAACCCCTTAGAAGACCCATATTCTCCTCGTTCCAACACAAGGGATATTAGTACAAACTAAAGTGCCACACCAACGTAGCTACTGCTTCAACCGTATCGGTCTATACCGTACAGTTCCCTCACAGTTTATTGCTACTTACCTAAAGGGTATCCCCCAGATCCGGGTTAGGATCTATAGTAACTCAGATACAAGCCCACAAATATAAAGCATACAAAGCAAATAATTGAAAACACAATGATCTAATCCTAAGGTACACCCCACTTATTAAGCGTCCCCAGCAGAGTCGCCAGTTCTGTGATACGGTGGGAAAGAACTGACTGTTTTCGGAATGCTGGTTTTCATTTTGCGTTTGTTTTCGCAAAATGTCGCGGTAATCAAGAGTCGCCACCGACTTTTATTTTATCCAACAAGGAAAGGAAAAAAGCACAGAAAAATTCCTTTTTCGAGATGTTTCTCGGGTTCGGGGGGTAGATTATAGAAAGGGAAGGTGTTAGCACCCTTTCTATCCGTGGTTATCTACGGGCTCTTAGGTACTTGCTCATAGGTTTTCAAAATTTGCTTTTCTTTGTGTTTGTGGGTTTGAAGAAGTTTTTGTTTTGAAAAGGAGTGTAAGTGTGAAAATTTGTTTTATCTAGAAAGAGCAAGTACTTAAGAACCATCTACCTACTCGAAAAAAGAATCATTATATGCTATTTTCCTTTAGACAATGCTATCCCACTATGAATGAGTAGGTAGCATCGTCGTTGGAGTTTAAGGGTCAACTCGATTAAGGGACGTGCGGTCACCAAAACAATGTTAGGACGCCTTAGCGGTAACCCTAATGTCTTAGATCATTTTATCAGAGGCGACTGTTTCGAGGCAATTATGATCTTTAGACAAGAGGGCGACCTCTAAAATATCCTATACTCAATGACCGCGTACGAAGGCAACCAAGTGAGGTGTACCCTAAGAGTGCGCATGTGCGAGTGTGTCATTTTTCAGTTATTTTGTCTTTGTACATGTTATGGGTGATCTATGTTAATTTTAGGTTTAAACATTCAATCTTGTCATACATCCCCTATTATCAAACATCTAACAGTTTATAAGTTGCAGAAATTAAATTGCGGAAATTTAACTAACTATTACAAGGCGTCGGGTATTTACATCGCCAAAAGCAACCCTTTGAAATTTAAATGCGGAAAATAAATAAAGCGATAAAAATAGTCCTAATTATCTATTACATTTCGGAAATAAATACAATATCGAAATAAAATGGATCGCGTGCGAAAAATTAAATCGGGCGAGTTCTAGGGTTTTGACCCTTTGTTATTAAAGAAAAGATTTTTTTTTTTGGTTATTTTTGAATTTATGAAAGAAATTAAACTAGGTTAATTATTAAATTAAATTAAATTAATTAATTAATGAAAATAAATATTTTTGATTTTATTGTTATTTAAAGAAATAAAAATAAATTTAATCAATGTTAATAAAAACCTAATTGTCTAAGTTAATTTTAATTGTTTATAAAATATATTAAAGTTATCCTAATTAAAACTAAATTAATTAATTGATTTGTTAATAAAAAGAAAATGCTAAAATTTAATTTAATAAAGAAAATATTTTTTGGTTTTTAATTTTATGAAGAAAAAGTTTGATTGGTTAATTGAATATAAAAATATAATAAAAATAAATAATTAAAACAAAAAAGAAATAGAAAGAGTTTGGGTGTGGGCCTGATTAGGAGGTCTGAAAAGCAAATTCCATGGCCCAATTGTGTTGGCCTGGCTGACTTTTTGAGATCCAGCGTGTACACTTTGACTTGGTAGCATGGTGGACGTTCCATCTGGATCACCAGATCTGGCCTGGGGCCATCTGGCAAGTGATTGAGTGAGGGAGTATGATGTGCTACAACGTCTGATTTGCATGTGATAACCTGAAGAGAAAAAATAACAAAGCATATGGGGGGACCTGGGATTCGAACACAGGTCATATGGATGTTGCCAGCGCTGATTTGCCACTAGGCCAATGTGTTCTATTTGTTAATATATTAAACAAGTAAAATAATAAGAGATAATGGATCAATATGCCAGAAAAATAAAAAAGGCGCGCATGTTTGAAAAGTTCCAATCAGAGGGAGACACGTTATCGTCCCTGTCCTCAGGCCTGCAAAGAAATTACCTGCTGATTTGAATCCGCAGCTAAATGCATAGGTCGTTCCAAAAACTCATCTCAGGCCATATAAACTCCTCCCAAGACCATGGTTGTGTTCGTCCTTCTCTCCCTGTCATGTCCATGGCCATTATTGGGGCTAATTTTACCTGTAAAAGAAACGCCCAAAAACAAACCATGAAACCCTAGATATGGCACTTGGCTTCACAGATCAGATAAATGAAATTGGATAGTACAGAAAGCTTGGAAATTTGATGAGGATCATGAATATGCAAATGGTTTGTACAAAAGGTGCAGGAATAAAGATTCACGAATTCAAATGCAGAGCGGTTTTTCGTGGCACTTACAGTGAGTTTGAGCGTGTATGGAGGCTTGCTAGGGATTGGTTCTGACTCAGTGGACCTCCAGCAATCCATTGGTGTCAAGCTTTGCTTCTGAAATTGCCTCTAGACACGATTTTGATTTCACACTTTTTACCACTTTTTTCAAGTTTTGTTTTCAGTGTTCTTGCAGCCTCTAGCCCTCAATTTCGTTCCTTTGCCTTCTATATGTATCATGGAATGTATTAGGTCAAGAATCATGAATCAAATCTCTCTAAATCAATGCCTTATGATTTGATTTGATTCATCCTTTAAAGCTTGCCAAATTTGTCAAATCTCCATCTTTTTGTACATGATATGCTTGATACGAATTTGATGATGATTATGATGACAATTAAAATCTGAAACAATCAAAAGATATCATGTAATCAAGGCTTTGGATTTTTTATGATTTAATTTGATTAAAAATGAAATAATTCAATAAAAAATCAAATAAAATAATAAAAATAAGATATGGGCTCATGGCTGAATCTAGGACACTTGGACAATGATATAAGCTCAAATCAAGTGGAAAAGAATGGGCCCATTTGACAAAATTTGAAGTTTTGGGGATAGTTGACTTTTGGCAATTTTGCAAAAATGCCCAACTTCAACAATGCATAACTTCTTCAATTTTGAACTTTTGGAGGTGTTCTTTGACTTTTTAGAAATCTTAAGATGTCCTATAACCAACCCTTTTGGTCTCATCTCATTTTTACATTCCATGCTCAAGTTATAAGCTTTGGAAAAAAAGTTGTTTTTGTTGACTTTCAAAAATGACCTATAATGTCCAAATATATAACTTCTTGTGAGTGCATTTTATGATCTTGGGGTATGAAGATGGATTGTAGGAAATTGCATCTTCTTAAAAATGAGCTTTAGATGGGTCATTTATCATAAAGTATGAGAAAGTTATGCTTGGTCAAAGTTGAGTTGACTTTTCCTATAAAATCCTAATCTAGCAACTTTTGAGTCTTGATGAATTTTGAGCAATACTTGATGAATCATGATCAACCCTTGATCAAATGATGAAATATCCTTCATAATGAGAATGTTGACAAAAAATAATGAGGTTTGACTATTTGTAGGTCACAGTTGACTTTTGCCCTAGCATAGTCGATTTTTGGACCCTTTGAGCAATTGACTGAGCAAACTTCCTCTGTAAGGCTTGAAAGTTGACATGGATGACCTTGAGAACATATTAGGACATTAGGGAGAATTTGAGGTTATTTGGACCCAAGGATCTTGATGCAACACAAAACCCTAATTTGGGGTTGACTGCCTTTGGAGATAGCTTGATTGTCCAACTCTTGAGCAATCTTGAGCCACTTGGAGATTTTTCTTGCAATGTTTTGAGAAATATGAGAGGGAAAATTTTGGGGTACAACAACATATATCAAACAAATATGTTCTAAAAATAAATGAGATTGCGTTGTATGATGTACTGATGTACGGATGTGTAATGTTTTCAAGATGATCTCTCGCTGGGGAAAGTAAATCCCGAACTGGTGATGGAGAAAAGAGTTGAATTCTTCGTTTCTGATAGTGAAAAATCTGGCAACTTCAAAGCGAAAAATTCTCAGGAATTCTTGAGGCATTCTTAGCTGGGAAGAGGTTATTGAAACTCTGACTGGGAGTCCTCTTATGAGAAGTATTTTGGAGAGATTTGTCACGGCCCCAAGTAGCGAGTGTTTATGGCTTCGCCAGGAAATGTTTGACTGTATGCAACCCTTTGTCGGGATTGACGTTCGATGCCCCAAGTGATGGAGATGGAGACTTGCCCCTGATTAATCTGCACTTTGAGAGATTTCTTGAATTCTTGACTGGACTGCCCCAAGTTAACTGGACTTTGAGAGATTTCTTGAAATCTTGACTGGATTGCCCCAGGTTTATTGGACAATGCCATGCCATGTCCCCTTTGTTGATAGGAGATTTTTGCAACGGAATTGTCATCCCACTTGAAGTGATTTTGTTCACTGAGAGAACTTTCGTTCATCAGATATTCATTATGTGAATTTCTTTGTTGTCAAACAAATAGCCATATGCAAACAACGATATTCAAATAATGCAAAGTTTATGCTTGTCTTGAAATTTTGAAAAATGCATTTTTTAGCAGAAAACTTTTATAAGAAACATTCAACTCAAGATTTAGAGCAAAGCCTTACAGGAGTCAGGATACCTTTTGTAACAGTATGCTTTCAAACTAACCCATGCTTCAATTAGGACTTTTGAAGGGCCGTAACGTGGCTTGGTTCACGGTTTTAAGAAACAAAGGATAAAGGCTCAAAGTATATTTGTACCCACCCTCTCGTTGTGATGTTCTTCAGTCCTAAACTCAGTTAATTGTGCGTTTGAACTCCAAATGAGTCTGGAATGACATTTTGGTGATGGTTCACACAAGTTAAATTTGTTGGAAGGCAGTCATTTTTGCGACATTATTTTTGTTGAGGGTTTGTAGAGACCTCTTTCTTTTGGTTTATTATCCCTAATTTTTGCCCGACTGTTCCTGTTTTTGAGATTTACAGTCAGCGGGATGCCCCAGCTTTCTTAAGCCTCCTTGGTAGGTTTTGGCTTAGTGGGATTTTCTTTTTTCTTGAGAGATAATGACTGCCTATGTGATGAGGAACCATCACCGTCTTTTGATTCCAAAGGAATTTTTTTGATGTCATTCGTTGTATTACGAGATGAGAGTTTGCGACTAAACGCGCATTTGAATTAACTGAGAGACTACCCTGCCTCAAGTTCGATTAAAGGTTTCAATTTGTGTTAAAACGGAAAACTTATACTTCTTTGGCTCGAAGGGGTTGACTAGGGATTATCTTCCTTATAACTCCAGTGTTTAGGATTTGAAAGAAACGCCTGTACATCGTCAGCAAGGTCTGTCCAAAAGCATACTGTATGAGATTATGGCATTGTTTTCGTCATCCTCCCTCTAAAGGTTTTCAACTTTTATCAAGAGTTAAATGTCATAAAGAAAGGAGAAAGCATAGTTTAAGTATAGTGAAAACGAATGGAAGAATTCAAGACAAACACATGCAATGCATTAATGAAACAAAGTTTGACATTAATAGATAATTGTTTGAATAACAAAAGAAATTTGAAAATTCAAATGAAACAAAAGCTTATTTATTTAAACTTGTCACTTTAAGCGGAGAGCCTTCAACGGAAGATTTTCATCTGGCCGTCTTGTGTGAACTCCAGCGTTGTTTCTTTAACCAGATCTTGAATTTTGTTTCTCAATGCCCAACAGCTATCGGTGTCATGCCCATGACTGTTGGAATGATACGCACATCTCGCACATGGATTGTACCTTAGAGAGGCTGTGTTGGGACGCCGAGGGGAGTCTCTTAATACAATGAACTTGACTTCCAACAAGCATTGCAGCACTTGGGAGAATGGCATGTTAATCTCAGTGAAGCGTTTTTCAGATACATTTTGCTTACGCCGATTACCTTGTTGATGTTGGTGAGGTTGTTGTTGAGCTTGTGACCCTGAAGCAAACTGGGGAGACTTTCCCTTGACTTCTTGTCTCAAGGGAGGATGAATGATGACTTGATCCTCAACCCTAGTTGTTTACCCCATTTGGTTACATCCCTCCTGATGCAGTTTGTTGATGAGGACCCTTAGCTCCTCTTGTCCTTGAGCCAAGTTTTGAATAAGAGCCATCTGGCCCACCAGTTGTCCCATCATCTGAATTTTCATTGTTGCCATCTCAATCTGTAGCCCTTTCAACTGATCATTCCTGATGCCCCCTAGATTCCCTATGACCATGCCCCTTGTGAGGACAGATTTCACTTCTTCTTGCCCCTTGGATAGGTTCAAGAACATCTCTTGAAGTTGAGCGTTTTGAGCTTGGATATCTTTAATAGTCTTCTCTAGAGCCATCTCTACTGAAATACACAGTAGGAAGGTAAGGAGACCTGAAAGGGGAAAACCTTTCATGATAAGATGCATGATATGTGGATGCATGTTTTCAAGGATCTCGCGGGGTAAACACAAGAAAATGTTAGAAGTTGGATATCTTTGATTGGAGAACTCTGTATCGGTGGATGTCTTTCCACGAGAATCAAGCTCACCATGTCAAGTGGGTCATAGCCCTTGATTCAAGTTATTGTACTTGATCTTTGACGGCGTTTGTTTAGAGGAAAATGAATCCTCTTGCCCTTTGGTAGACATCTGGTTCAACGTGCCCCTGCATCAAAGACCCTCGATATCCTTAAAATGATTAGTGAAAATGCTATGGTATGATGTTATGATGTTATGTACAAGTATGCACAAGTAAGCAAGTGTACATAATCATATTCACATAAAGCAGACAAGCCCTTAGGTTTAGGCTTGCATGGAGTTTGTAGGTAAGTACCCTCTTGAAGTCTAGTTTTCTCAACCTTTCATAGAAATAGTAATCGGGTTCTAAGGAGCTCAATATCACTGGATTGTTTTCTGTGTTCATTGTTTTAGTTTAGCCACTTTATTGGCGACCGAAATATTCCAAGAAAACAACCCTCAATGAGCGTAGTATCGAGTATCAACCAACTTCGGAGTGCACCAAAGTCGGTCATCTCACTACATCCTAAAAGGACAACTTGGTCAAGTAAGGCTCTAAAGTTAGTTGATGCTTCACGACACCACGCGGCGGCCCCGTACTCTCCTTGATTCAACTCAAGGGTTACCGGTACCAACCAAAGTGCCACATCAACGTAGCCACTGCTTCAACCATGTCGGTATACCCCACACAGTTCCCTCGCAGTTTATTGCTACTTACCTAAAAGGTGCCCCCAAATCCGGGTGTAGGATTTAAAACAAACCCAAACAAGGAACCAAAAAGTAAAGCATACAAGTCAAATAAGATAAGCATGTAAAGGTGATCTAAAACCCTAAGGTAACCCCACTTTTTAGATAATCCCCAGCAGAGTCGCCAGTTCTGTGATACGGTGGGAGAACTGACTTAAGGTTTTGCGTTTGTGTCCGCACTTGTGCGGTTTAGTAAGAGTCGCCACTGACTTTTTATTTTATCCAAAGGAAAGGTCAAAAAGCACAAGAAAGACCTTTGAGATGTTTTCTTGGGTTCGGGGGGGTAGATTATGAAAAGGGAAGGTGCAAGCAACCTTTTCATCCATGGTTATCCATGGGCTCTTAGTTACTTGTTTAGATCACTTGCTTTTGCTTTTCAATTGTTTGAAATGGTGCTTTGTGTGTGGTTTTGAAAATGTTTTGAAAAGAGGCCTTGTCTAGGCAACCTTTGTAACAATTCTTATTTGAATGTTTTACAAATGTGTTTGTCTTTTGAAAAGATATTTCAATGTTTGAAAGTTTGTATTTGGGAAATGTTTTGAAATTGTGTGTTTTGAAAATGTTTTGAAAAGAGGCCTTGTCTAGGCAACCTTTGTAACAATTCTTGTTCGAATGTTTTACAAAGGTGTTTGTCTTTTGAAAAGATGTTTCAATGTTTGAAAGTTTGATTTGGGAAAATGTTTTGAAATTGTGTGTTTTGAAATTAGCAAGGATGTTTGCAATAGATCAAGTAACTAGGAGTTGTCTACCCTAACTCAAAGATCTTTCCTACATATTTTTAACCCTTTGGCAATGTTGTTTTACCATTGTATTTGGTAAACAACCTTGTATTTGGATGTTAAACGGGACAACCGCGGGTCATCGTATACAATCATTGAAAGCAACTTGTGGGACGCTCTAGCAATTTTGTAAGGGACGAGATCATTTTATCGAAGGCAACATCGAGGGTCATCGAGGGACTATGATCTTTATTTATCGAAGGGTCATTTGCTAGAGTGTCTCATATTCGAGGGACATGATTGTATTTCCGAGGCAACAAACGAGGTTACCCTAGAGGTGCACGTGTGAGAAGTGTATTGATTTCAAGTTATTTATTCTTGGATTAGGTCATCTAGCGATCGATTTTTGAATCTTGCCATACACGCCCTATTACTACACAGTATATCGAAAGCAATAAATTGCGGGAATTAAAAGTCTAAGCTATTACAAAAGTATCTGGAAATGGGGGTACAATTATTACAAATGGGGATGAATCTCATAAAAATAGCAATGTCCAAATATTACAACCAAATCGAATTGTTGTGCGATTTAATATAAAGTTATGACAAATTACGCAATAAAGAAATCAATAAAGTATGAAATGCAGGTATTTACTTGAAAATAAATTTTATTCTAAAAAGAAATGATTTAAACTAAAAAAGATCTTTATTATTACTCTTTTGTATTTTTTAATAATTAGTTAAAAAAAGTTTAAAGAAAGCAAACTAATTAAACTAATTTAAATGTTTTTTTGATATTTTTATTAATTGTAAGAGAAAAAATAATTAAAATAAAATGATTAAAATAAAACTAATTAAAAAAAATCAAATTTATTTTACAAAAAAAATGGAGTTTTAACATATCATTAGTGTATTATTTAACTAAAAGAAAAGAAAATAAAACAAATTAAAAAAGAATGGGCTTAAGATTGATATTGGAAGTTAGGCCCAAAGGTAAGGAACAAAGCCAGAAATGGGGGGGGGGGGGGGGGGGTGAGCCAGAAAACGTGTATAGGCTTAATGGCTTAGATTTGTAGATGGCCCAATGCTTAAGTTTGCAACATTTGATTAGGGTTAACGGAACAATTAGGGTTTGTGGGTTTGTGTTTGCAGCGGCGCCGTACCCTTCGTCCCTCTCACATCTCTTTCTCACTCACTCATCTTTCTCACTCAATCGCTCCTCTCTGATCTTTCCTTCCCAAATCTCACCACCGGAGTACCCCTTTCTCTCTTCCTAACCATGCTCAAACGATTCTTTCATAAAAAGGTGATTTTCTGTTGGTTTTGAATGTTGAACGATTTCTGTTTTCTTTTGTTAATCTTGTTCATATCTTTTTATTGATCAAATTTATTTTCTCACGAGATGTAGGAAAGGGTTTGAAGAGAAACGTATCTTGGGAGCTTTTTCTGGAAAATGGAGAGGAAAGAGATTTGAGCTGGGTGTTCCTTGGCGGCCAGAAGCTGGAAGGGGAGAAATGATGATGGTGAGGCGTGAGCTTCCGGTAATCTTTTCTTTGTTCCTTAAACTTGAATGATGATGATGCTAATTGCTTCTGAAACTTTTGATTGTATAATGATTGATGATGATGTCGATTGCTTCTGAAACTTTTGATTTTGTAATGATTGATGATGATGTTGATTGCTTCTAAAACTTTTGATTTTGTTGGATAATGATTTGTTGTTTCTGTTTTGTTGAATGTTCTGAGTTATTGAAGGTTGTGGAGAGTTGTTGTTTGAAACTATTATGCAGTTTTTGGTGATGTTGTTGAGATATTGGGATGTTTGGAAACGTTTTGGAAACTGTTTGTTTTTTGTCACGCCCTGTTTGAAAATGGTTTTTCAGTTTGGAAGTTTGAAAATTGTTTTTGATGGTTTTGTTATTGTTGAAATGGATTTTTGAGTTGATGGTTTGTTACAGTTTTGTTGTAATTGTTTGGACTTGGATATTTTGCAGCTTGGTTTGATATATTTGGTTAACAGGGTAGGAGTTTTTATGAGAGTTGGTTCACAGGTTTTGGAAGTTTGTTCTTTTGGGAATTGAGTATGAACTGTTAACAAGTTGTTACAGTTGTGGCTTTTGCAGGTTTGGGGTATTATGCAGGTTTTGCTGTTTAGGGATTGTTATGTTTTTGATGGTTACAGTTTGAAGGCTTTTGAACTGATTGTGCAGTTTGGTTCTGAGTGCTGAGTTTGAACTGTTAACAGGTTTTGAGATTGTTGTTCTTGTAGTTTGGTTCTGTAGGCTTTGTTGTTGTAGCTTGAATGCTTTTGAATGTTTGTTTGACAGGTTTGGGTTGTTCTGCAGTTTTAATGTGCAGTTTTTAGAAGTTTGAAAATGTTTTGTGGCTTGAACTTGCAGTTTTGAAGGTTGTTGGACTGTTTGTTTTTTTGAGTTCACAGGTTTGGAGGTTTGTGTAGGTTTTTGTATATTTGTTGCAGTTTTAAGGCTTTTGAATGTTTAGATTTGATAACAGGTTTGGTGGTATGTCCAAATGCTCTCTCTCCTTTCTCAATGATAAAAGCAACTATGCTTTTTCTCTGCTTTTTTGAAAAGTTTGCCTAAATTCTTGGAAAATAATGAAAAAGCTTTTTGCAACAAGCTTTGCTTGTGATTTGGTTTACCATACTGCATTCTTTAATTGCCTGCTGTTTGTACTTGCCCTGTTGTATTGTACTTGTCCTAGTTGTTGCTGCATTGTTTAGTTTGCATCCAGTTTTGCCTTGTTACATTGCGTGCATGATGTGTTACTTGCTTGTTTGGCCTTGTTGCATTCAGTTTGGCCTTGGTACATTCAGTTTGGCCTTGTTTGCATTTGAACAAATTTGCTTTGCTTGCAATGCTTGCTTTGACAACTTGCTCTGCATTCTTTAATTGGACAGCTTGTATTTTTATTTTTCTCTTTGTGAACCAAGAAGAGCAATCTTCTTGTGATTTGCAAAGAGAAAAAATAAAAACGTGATGAAAATAGCCCTCTAATTCCAAATGGCAAACTTTAATGATGAAAATTTTCTTTCTTTTTGTTTTGAAAATTCTTGTTAATGCTCAATCAACTATGCTAATCTTTTTTTCTTTTTTGTCTTTCTTTCATGTGAGCGCAAATTGGATGGTGACAAAGCAGAGGAAGCATGAGACTTTGTGGCGAGCATGGGAGCAATGGAAGCTTAGGCTTAGATTTTTCTTTGTAACCTAGAGATAAATATTCAAACAAATGTACCAATTTACTTTTCAAATACAATAAGTTGCACAACTTAAAGCATTTAAATAATAAACTGTATTGTAACATTTTTGAAATAAATGAAAAAGTCTTTATGAGATAATCTGATATCCATTAAAATCTTCTCCTGTCAATAACTTGCAATTTTCTTTTCGAGTCTTCATTAATTCTTTAAGATTCCTGATTAAAATAATTGAAACTGTATTCCAATAATTTCAATCCTGATAACTTAAACTCCAAGTAATCCAAACACTATATAATCTTGTAACCTTGCAACATTATTCCAATCAAAACACGCACTGTGTATTCCAATAAACAGGCAAATGTTTATTCCATAAACAAGCGGGTGTTTTAAAAGACACAAATTAACTGGTTAACCTGGATCGAACAAACACTGCCTTTTTTCCAGTAAATTTGAAAGATCATGAAAATATGTTAAAATCAAATGAATTTCTAAGAACTCAATTTCTTCTGAGAAATGCGAGAAAAACCCTAATTCTTGATCTACTGCCAAAGAAAAATCTATCTAATCGATTCCTGAGCCAATCTTGAAAGTTTGAATAAACCGTAGGGTTGTGATTTCTTGTGAAAAATGGGAGGGAAAATTCCGGGGTACAACACTCTTCTTCACCACAAACAGTAACAACCTTTCCTTTCACGGGATATTTCAGCTTTTGATGCAACATATAGGTAACAACACATGCCTCATAATCCAGGGGCGTCCCAGTAAACATGAATAGGCCGGTCGGATATCCATTACGTAAAAGGTGGAATCTAATACCTGCAAACCTACTCTGATCAGAAGATCTACCTCTCTGTGCACCATCCCTTTTGAACCATCAAAGGCTCTAACCACAATATCACTGGGTTTCATCACAACCCATTCACAATCAAGTCTGTCCAGAGCACCCTTCAGCAAAACATTCAACGAGGAACCCGTATCAACCAATACATGATCTAAAGTAGTACCCATGCATTCAATAGAGACATATAGGGCCTTGTTATGGTTTCTTCCTTCAGGAGTCAAATCGGCATCAGAAAAGCCTAGCCCATTATCAGTCGTAAGGCTAGCAATATAACTTTCAAATTGATCGGCAGAAATTTCTTGTGGCACGTGAGCAGACTTTAAGAACTTCACCAAGGCCTGTGCATCAGCTTTATAACACAATAACAGGGATAACATGGAGATCTTAGAGGGAGTCTGTCCCAACCGTTCAACAATCTTGTAACCACTTTTTTGGATATTTTTAATACCTCCTCCAACTCTTGCCTAGAGGTGTCTTCAGCCATAACTCCTTTAGGTGCCTCTGTCTGGGCAGGATTCATCATTTGTCCTTTTCCCTGAGTCTCAGTAGTTGACTTGGTAGCAGTAACACGAACTGGTGTGGCAACATTCTTTGGAGAGATTTCGGGAGAGAAAACCCTTCCACTTCTAGTAACCTTACTGGTCCCAACTATATTGTTAATGTTGGAATCAGTAACTTCAATACCTTTACTCTTAATAGTTAAAGGTTCTTATTTGACGTCGCAATAGTAAACATCGGCCCCATAATTCCAAGGGATAGCTTTGTCCAAGGAATATGAGATAGGTCCAGGTGCGGTGATTATCAGAGGAGCACTTATAGGTTCAGCCTTAATCTTCACGGGGCCTTTGCTCGTGATCCTGATAGGAGTGCCGAAAGTTATAGATAAGTCTTGAAACAAATTCCCAATAGAAGGAATCTTCTCAATTATAATGATATGTTTTTCCATCATACATTGAATACCTTCTTTCAGTAGGTTGCAGCCTAATAGGTTGGGTAATGCAATAAAATAAATATTTGAACAGGTCTTAGAAAAATAATATTTGATTTATTATAATAATAGTAAATAATATTAAAATTTATAAATACTAAAACATAAAAATAATCATAAGAAAAATAATAAAGGAAATTAAATAAAACGTAGGGGTGAGAATTATGTTAGGCTAGTAAAATAGGAGGGTGTATGTAGCAGGGCCCTGAATTCAGAAATTGAATTTAGGCCCAACGTAGGGGCGATTTGAATTAGAACTAGGTAGTAAAATATGGGGGTGCAAGTAATAGGGGTCCAAGTCTAGATATTGGACTTAACCGTTAGGCTAAGGGGGCGAGGATTCTGCACACATTAGTAAAATGAATATAGAGGGAGGTGTGAGTGGTAATTGGGCCTAGCCCAAAGGGGTTTGGGGACTGATTTGTTTAGCCAAGGTGTGGGAGGGCGTATGGTAATAGTGTTGGCGCACGCGTCTGTAACGCATGATGGTGATCACATGGTCATGATAGAGGGTGCATGGTGAGGCGCGAAGCACATGATTATAAGGCATATTATATTGTTGTTTTTTACAAAACATATCCTCATTTCTCTTTTATCTTTTTCTCTGATTCCTCACTTGTTCTCTCTTCTCTCTCCAAACAACAACGCAGAAAAAAGAACCCTAGATCGTCGCCGCTCCTCTCAAACCCTAATCAGCAGCGATCAAACCTAAACCGCCACGATTAATCCCTAAACAGACCCAATCGTGAAACAAAACAGAACAAAAAACTAGAGATAAGTTTCTGTTACCTTCTTTGTGCGTGAATCTGCTTGTTCTCCTCTGATTCCGTTGATCGCTAATCCTCCTTCTTTGTTTTTCTTAGATAAGTGGTGATAAAGACAAAGCGGTGACGCGAAAAGATAAGCAAGGAGCGACAGATACGAGAGTTGATGGCAGCAACGCTCAAGCCTTCTTCTTTCAAGGCTTTCTTCTCTGTTCTTCAGGCTCTCTCCCTCTGTCAATTCTTTTTTGTAGAATTTTCCTCCCCTCTGTCTTAGAGTTCTTAGGTTTTGTAATGTTATATTTTAGATATATTAGGAAGCTTTTTATGAATTGTCGTTACTTATCATAATTAGAGGTTTGTTTTGATTGTAACGAATCTGTATAAACTTTTGATTCAACATGATAATTTTTTATTTAGTTTTAAATTAGTTTGGTTTTGTATTGATTTAGTTAAGATTTGATTCGATTGTATTAATTTGATTGATTCTGTTTGCACTCTAGATAATTCACTGTAAGATTTGGTTTGATTTTAATCTGAAAGGTACTTGTTTTTACATTAAAGAAAGTGTTTCTCTTTTTGATTGGTACAATAAGCCTTTTTCTGATTTGAAGCAAAAACATTTTTTTCTTAATTAAACTGTGAACATTTTATTGTTTTGGATTGTAATCGTTTTTTTGCTT
This sequence comes from Vicia faba, assembly GCA_948472305.1. Lineage (NCBI taxonomy): Eukaryota > Viridiplantae > Streptophyta > Magnoliopsida > Fabales > Fabaceae > Vicia > Vicia faba. Next base: position 54,120,139 of record OX451741.1, read on the forward strand.
TGGGTTTGGGCTCGTTTGGTTGGACCATGCGATTAGTAAAAGGCTAGGATGATTAGGATTAAAAACTTCAACCTTGACTTTTAGTCAAACAACCATATTTTTAATTAAATAAAAAAGTAAAAATTTTGGTTATGTTAATAATTTAATAATATTAGTAAAACAAAATACAGTTAAAACAAAAAACTGAGATGGGCCAAATTAATTTAATTGTTTGGGCCTAAAAGAATGAATTGCTTATGGGCATCTGATTAAAACACATGTCCTTCAACCTTAATCAAAATTGGCCTCATACCTTAGTGGGTCGGTCAATAAACCCCTCATGCACACAACATACCCCCTCCTATAGAATTCTAAACGGGCTAACATAATTTAACTAACATACCCCTTGCAAGACAGAGCTAATGAACCCTTAATTCAACATGGGACTTTCTGATTTAGAAAGGTCCAAGAATTTTTGATAATATAAACCCTTCAAGATTTTGAACTGGACCGAAAGTAAAAAGAAACCTGAACCCAAAGTGGAGTGGGCATAGAAAATTGGACGCAAACCCCCTACCTAAGATACACCATTTAAGTGAAGCTTTTAATGGGCTTAACATTTTACACGGGCTTTTCTAAGAAGGTCCACTTCCTTGTTCTCTACTCAAATTATTTAGAAACCCAATAATCTTGATCTGCAATCTTCAGGGAACAAGATGTGAGCAAGAAAATAAAGATTACTTGAAAGAATCAAGAGTTTCAAAGAAAACTTTGAGGGTGAGCAAAAAAAATCTAGATCATATTTGTGAGTAATGTAAGGTGTGTCTGGGATGAATAAGGGAATGAATGGGTTATATAGATAGTGTGGAGTGTGGTTATAAGCTAACTCATGTTGGAAATTCATTGTAGGGTAAGTTTGGAAGTGTTGGCAAAATGAGAAATTGAGAGTGAAACTTGCGTTTTGTGTGTGCATTCATTCCCTTTCCTTGCGTTTTGGCAGGTGTGATACGGTGGGAGAAATGACTTGGGATTTTGCGTTTGTGTTCGCAAATGTTTTAGTTTAGCAAGAGTCGCCACCGACTTTTTATTTTATCCTAAGGAAAGGTCAAAAAGCACAGGAAAGACCTTTGAGATGTTTTCTTGGGTTCGGGGAGTAGATTATAGAAAGGGAAGGTATTAGCACCCTTTCTATCTATGGTTATCCATGGGCTCTTAGTTACTTGCTTAGATCACTTGCTTTGCTTTTCAATTGTTTGAAATGGTGCTTTGTGTGTGATTTTGAAAGATGTTTTTGAAAAGAGGCCATCGTTGTGGCAACCTTTGTAATGATTCTTGTTTGAATGTATACAAAGGTGTTTTTGTCTTTTGAAAAGTTTTCAATGTTTGAAAGTAGGGTTTTGCAAATGTGTTGTGAAGTGTGTTTTGAAAAAATAGCAAGGATGTTTTTGCAAGCTTGATCAAGTAACTAAGAGCTATCTACCCTATTTTACTCAAAGATTTTTCTTATGTTTTTAACCCTTTTAACAGTGTTGTTTCACCATTGTATTTGGTGAACAACCTTGTGTTAGGATGTTTAAACGGGACGGGCGCGGGTCATTGTATAGACCATGATAGCAATTGTGTCAAGTATTTGTGGCAATTTTCTTAAAGGACTTGATCATTTTGTTTAGGCAACTCAGATAGCGTCATCGAGGGACTATGATCTTTCTTTTTGTTTTTGTTTTGCCAAAGTACTTGACATGCAACCATACTTATACTAGTAAAAATGAAAATAAATATCAAATAAATATGAAAAAATATAAAAATAATTTTTTTGGTATTTTTTATATTTGGACAAAAAATAATAAAGTCAGAATAAAAATAAAAATATCAAAATGACAAATATACAAATAAATGGGCCAGGGGGTGTAAACTGAAAAATGGGGTGTTAGAAGTAAGAATGACCAGGCCCAGCCCAATCAGACTTCATCTTCTTCCTTGGTTCACAAAAACGCGCGTTCTGTACATCACCTGTTATCTCCTGATTCTTTGATTTTTTGACAAAACTCATAACATGAAACTTGTAGAGCATCAAACAACGAATCCAACCATATAAAAAACTTGAGCTAACTCTCAAAGACCAGAGAGAATTTCTCTGGCCCTAATTTCTAACCTAGTTTTTTCAGAAAGTTCATGGGTGAAATTCTCCTAGCACGATTAATGTAAATGAAAACTAAGCATATGTATGGCTTCAAGGCTATGAGTACAACATATTTCATTCACAAACCTAAGCCTAACTATTCCTAAATAGAGAGATAGAAGTTCATGAAATACCTATTTCAGTTGACTTCAAGCTGGCCAATGCAGCAACTTCCAAGAGTGTGTGAGGTTCTGTTGAGCTTGCCTGAGGTCCACTGAAGCTTTTCCAATGCTTGGCTTGTTTTGAAGTAGCCTGAATCGTGCTACATAACTCAACCTGCAAAGCTTTGAAACAAAAATGGCAATGTGTGTTAAGGATGTTACAGCTAGCAATGGATGATATGGATAGCTTAGATATGTTGGTTGGAAGGTGTTTGAAGTATCTTTGGACAAAACGCATGATGGAATTTGGTTATGGCTTGAAGTTTGCAGAACTGGCCCTGTTTTGCAAGAAAATGGGGAATTTGTGCACTAGGAGTTTTGAGAGGCAAAAGGGTCATGTTTCTGGCTTGTTAGGAGGTGCAAAACTTGTTTGCAATGTTTGTGTAAGTTGGTTTTAACAGATGTGAGAGATGGCATGTGATTTGCAAGTTTCTTCTTCTTGAAGCAAGAGAGTGGAAGTGATGTTATAGCTTTGTACAGGCCCTCCTATCACCCTGCACACAACACTCTTGGCCCCTCTAATTCATGGATTTTGTTTGCAGTATCAGATTTTGTTCAAGGCTCAAGGCTTAGTGTTTTGACATAAAGTAACCTTTTGCAAAAATGGCAATATACCTTTTACCATTTAGGGCTTAATCTTGTATGCAATGTCCAAATGACCAAGATAATACCTTAACTCAATGGTTATGCATTAAATTATGGAGTACAAACTGGTTTTGAGGCCTGCAAGCTTGTACCAAGCATGCTGATTTGAAAATGCAAGTTTGTATGAACATGTATTGGCCATGGATCAAAGTGAGTTTTTGCCAATTTCAAGCATTCGATTCTCTCTAACCACAAGGGTGTTTGAGGAGTTCTTGGACAATTTGGAAATCTTGCAACATGTACTATAATACATCTTTGAAATGCAACTTGAAAATCCAAGTGGAACTATGTGAAAAATGGCCAAGAAGATGGGTCAAAATCCTGCCTAAATTAGGGCAAAATTTCTCTAAGTTAAAAGTTTTAGGTACCCTTGTTCCAAAAATCATAAATTGAGATACAAGCCTCCTTTGAGAAAACTTTGTGAATCAAAGTTGTAGACTTTGTGATGTACTACAACTTTAATGTTTCAAGTTTTGTTTGAACCCATTTGCATCTTGGTGAAAAAAATTGGACAAAGTTAGGAAAAAATAAGAAAATTTCATAACTTAGAAAATTTCTAAGTTATGAAATTTTTCCATTTTAAACCCTAATTTGCATTTTTGGGTTTCTTGATGAACAAGTTTCATAATTTGACATGTCTTGGTGAAAAATGACTCTTGGAATTTGATTTTGACCAAAAAGTCAATGTTTGACTTTTCAGTGTACAGTCAAATTTTGATCAGTTGACTGGAAAAAATCATCTGTCAATCCTATGCATTTGAGATCTTTTGAACTTGTTGAATGGGTCAAGATAATGTCATTGAGTCCTTGAGTCCATGTGTGAGCTTAATTTTCCATTGGCTAGGTCAAACAGTCAAAATTTGCCTTTGTGCAGTCAAAACCCTAAAAATGACCATTTTGCCCTTTTGGTGATCTGACCAAATTTCTTGTGGAATTGTGATCCAAACTTGATCAAATGGTTCATATGATTCATAATGCTGATGTGGGTCAAATTTCATGAGGTTTGACTGTCAATTGGCCACAGTTGACTTTTTCCCCAATACAGTTGATTTCTAGGTCAACTGTCCAATTGACTGGGCAAAAATTTGAATCAAGGCTTGAAACTTGGTATGGACAAACTTGTGAGTCCAACATGAAGTATTAAAGTCACTTTGGGCATTGTAGGTCAAAACATCCCTGTGCAAACTCAAACCCTAATTTAAGTCAACAGTGCAAGGAGGTGTCTTGAGCAGAGCAAACCCTAGCTTGATCTTGAGTTCCAAGAGCCTCATGATTGAGAAAATGTTGATGAAATGAGAAGGCAAATTTTGGGGTACAACAGTTTCCCCTGTTCAATCTTCTTGAAACTGAAGAGTTAGACTGGTAAGTTTGCCTTTCGCGACTCGAAGGTAAAAGAGGATTGGACACTAGAGTGCCCGTAAATTTGCACTCGTCAAAACATAGAGGTGGGAATGGGATTAAAGATTCCATTTGGAGATGGTAGAATCTTGCTGGAGATGGGCTTAAAGTTGCCATCCAAGAATCTTTGTTGAATTGCAATGCTGTAGGTCAGAAGAATGAGCATCGAATGGTATCTGTGTTTGGAATGCCTTTGAACTGTATCTGGAGATTGAGTCTGTATGAGCAAAAGAATGGCGTCCGTGTCTGGCGCGCATCTGAGTTGTAACTGTATTTGAATGTTGAATGAATACCAGAATGACTGTCGTGTCTAGAGTGTATCTGTATTGTATCTGGGCAACAGAGAAATATCTGTGTTCGGAGCAACTGTATGCTGGGGATAAACTCTGAATGAGTGGCAGAATGGAAACCGTGTCTGGAGCGTATATGGAATGTATCTGAAGTTGATATTTGTATGAGTAGTAGAATGACTTCCGTGTCTGGAGTGTATCCGTACTGTAACTGGGATCTGAATAAGTGACAGAATGACTTCCGTGGCGACTGCACTGGGGGGATCAAACTGCAGGTGTAAAGGCCAGAACGGCATCCGTGTTTGGAGCGTATCTGAACTTTTAGTTGATAGTTGAATATGAATGAGAGATAGAATTTCCGCCGTGTCTGGAGTGTATCTAGTCTGTATCTGATTGCTGAAGTCTGAATGAGTAGTAGAATGACCGCCGTGTTTGGGGTGTATACACACTGTATCTAAATAATTATTAATGATAGCCTTTTAATCTTATCCTGAAAAGGGTAAAATGTTAGCTAAAACACAAAGTCATGTTGCATGATATGTATGATGCAATCTGTTGTACCCCAAAATTTGCCCTCCCATATTCTTCAAAATTTGCAAACTTCAAAATCTCCCAAGGGTTGCACAGTTCAAGGGCCTCCTAACAGTCAAAAATTAGGGTTTTGGTTCTGGCAAAGAAGTTGAAGTTTCCAAGGGTCCAAACAAGTCCCACAGGCCTATAAACATTATCAAGCATCCATATGCCAAGTTTCAAGACTTACAGCACAAAATTGCACAGTCAAAAAACCCTAATTGCTCAACAGTCAACTGTAGGGGCAAAATGGTCATTTGACAGTCAAAAGTCAAAATTTTTGGTCAACATATTATTTTGAAGCCACAAACATCATTTGATCAATTCTTGATCATGATTCTCAAGGCATGGCTCAAAAAGTCTCAATATGCAAAAGTTTCCATATTTGGACAGTTGAAAAAGTCAACTGTAACTTGACCAAGGCATAACTTCCACATGGTTTATCAGAAAAATTCCATCCAAAACTCATTTTGAAGAGAAAGACATTTCCTACAACTCCTCTTCACACTTCAAGTCCAAGAAATGCTCTCACAAAAAGTTATCAATCTCAACATTATAGGTCATTTTCAAAAGTCAACAAAAAGGCACTTTAAGTCAAAGACCATAACTTGAGATTGGTAAATCAAAATGACATGGGACCAAAGGCATTGGTTACAGGACTTCAAGACCTTTCCAAAATGTCCAAGAACATGATCAAAGCTTAAAATTGAGCAAGATATGCCTTGTGGAAGTTGGGAAATTTTTGGGATTTTTGAAAAGTCAACTTTGCTTCAAATGCCTCAAAATTGCTAATGGGCCTCATTTTCTTCCAAGAATCATCATCAAAAAGTTATGCACGACCCATTGGCCCAAAGGGGAGTTATTTCATCATTTTTTATTATTTATTTGAATTTTTATCACCATTAATTCATTTAATTAAATAAAATATGACAAAAATAGCAAAGCATGTGTTTTCCAATCCCTTTTTGCAGCATATTCTCTCCGTAAAACCTCAAGATTTCGTGCATCATTAATATGGAAAGATTTGTCCATGATTGATATCAAAAGGGCATGAAAAAGATTGGAAAAGATTACATGAAAATCAAAGCTCAAAAACATCAATGCAAAGGTTTCTTGGTTTGGATTTTCACCCTAATTCATTCCACATATAAACACAAACCTAAACCTAATGCAAAAGACCAAGAGGCTGCGCCCAAGAACTCCATACACTTTGCACTTTTCTCCTAAATTTTTCAAAACTGAAAACATAGTTTGAGTGTGTTTCAAAGCCTCAAAACCATCCCAATTCATTCCTGACGCATCAAGGGAGCTTTTCCAATCAAAACCAAGCTTCCACACGCAGAGAAACGGTAGAATGCCATAGCCCTGTTCAAGAAAATTCTCATAATCGTATTTTGATTCATGCGCATATTTCATACATTTTAAACGTTGATTTATGTTAATGTGGATCTTCTGAAACTCATGGTACCATTTAATTGCTCTAACCGTGCCTGTAGCGAACTATGCCATTAAAATTTTCTAGGGTTGCAGAAGATGTGAATTGGGGTTTCTCTCGTCTGGTAAAATTGAGCCACAAGACCTATATCATTGAACTCAGGGCATCTGGACGATTCAATTCCATAGGTCGCGCCCTTTTTATATTTGCGTATGGCCTAATCGTTATTTTTGCAGGTTGAAGTTAGTGGGGGTTTAAAACCCCCGCTATTTGATTTATATTTACAGGCAAAGAGATGAAGAAGATGCCTATGTGTCATGACGTTAAAGGGCAGTTCAAATCATGGCGCGCGTTTTGTTGAAATTCCAGAATAATGCTTATTTTCCATTATAATATTTGCGTTCCATATAATAAACAAAGAGCGCGCTTAGCACAGTTGGTAAACACGCTGGCAAGCAGGTATTGGGACCTGGGTTCGATTCCCAGGTCCCCTCCCTTCCTCAATATTATTTTGTTTAACGTATTTCCCTACAGCGCTTCAGCCAAGGTCCACCAAATGCCTTGCCTGCTTGATTGCCACATGCCCCTGAAGATTAATCCATTGACCATCATGTGAAGTCCACCATGTACCCTCAGTCAACCAGGCACACGTAAGCGTTAAAAGTCAAAAGGGCCTCCTTCAAATGGGCCAAATTACTGCTGATCATACCTCCAAAATTGGGTCTACCACCCTTCTTGTTTGTATCTCTATCCCTTTTCTTTTCTTTTTTTTATTTTATTGTTTCAATTTAATTGTTTTATTTTAATTCCTTAAATTAATTTTAAATAATATAAAAATACAAAAAAAAAACCAGAAAGTCAAAAAAAAAAATATATTTATTTATTATTTAATATATTAATGTTTTGTTGTAAATAAATTTGATAATTAATTTAGCTTTAAATTAGGGTTTTAACTTTAACTTCTTTTCTTAAATAAATTAAAAAACATAAAAATTAGGGTTTCTAGCTTTTTATTCTTTTTTTTCAATAATTAAAATTTCTTCTTATTATTATTAATAATTAATTATTTTTGTAAATAAATATGCCATGTAAATAATTAATGTAAATTAGGGTACAATTTAAACATTTTTTTAATAAATTAAAAGTAGTTTAGAATTAGGGTTTTAATTAACTTTTAAATTCCATTTAATTTTCTCATTAAAATTCCATAAATACAAAAAAAACTCCAAAAAATAAGTTCTTGCTTTTATTTAATTTAATTAATTTACGATTTCGATTTAATTTCTTTAAAGGGTCCAACGCCCTCGTATCCGATTATAATTTCTTTTCGTGCGCTTATTTTATTTCCTTTTTATAAATTTCATGTACTTGCCCCCAAAGCCTTGTAATAGATTAATTAGGACATTTATCTTTCCGCATTTTTATTTCAAATCGGGTCTTGGATTAATTTGGCGATGTAGACCCGCGCCTTTGTAATAGCGTAGGACTTTTATCTTCTCGCATCTTTTAACTGTTAATAACTTGCATGAAAGAATGAATGCCAAAAATAAAAACAAAGCGTAGATCACCAATGCATGAACAAGACAAATATAACTGAAAATGACACACAATTCACACACCACCCCTAGGGTACGCCTCACTGTTGCCTTGCCCCCTCGAAACGTGGTCGTCGAGTAGAGAATGTTTTAGTAAGTCCTCATGTCCATGAACATGGCATGAGGGTAGCTTCTAAGGTGTCTTCCTATTACTCTGGTGACCACAATGTCCCGAACCCTCGAATTGACCCGAACACCTCCAACGATGGTGCTACCTACCTCTCGATGGTGGGATGGCATTATCTTAAGGACACTTACACAGACGAATTCCTTAGGGTAGGTAGATGACTCGTAGATACTTGCTCTAATTCAAAACAAATCAAAAACTTCTTTTCACACCGACACTTTGCAAAAAGCTTTCAAAAACGACTTTTCAAACACTCTTGAGGACTGATACAAGAGTCAAACTGAAATTTTAAACGGAACTTTTTCAAACTCACTCACAATTGAAAAGCAAACAAACAATTTCGAGAACACAAATGAGCAAGTATCTAAGAGCCCGTGGATAACCACGGATAGAAAGGGTGCTAACACCTTCCTTTTCTATAAATCTACCTCCCGAACCGAGAACTAATCTCAATAAGGAATTTTTCTGTGCTTTTGTCCTTTCCATTTGGAGAAAATAAAAGACGGTGGCGACTCTTGCTTCCGCGACATTTCGCGAACCAGCGTTAAACAGTCAGTTCCAGATCCACCGATCACAGAACTGGCGACTCTGCTGGGGAGTATTTATAAGCGAGGTGTACCTTAGGATTAGATCATTGTGTTTTCAATTGCTTTGACTTGTTTGCTTTAAATTGTGGGACTGTCTTGGGAGTTCTATAGATCCTAACCCGGATCTGGGGATACCTTCTTAGAAAGTAGAAACAAGGCTGTGAGGGAACTGTGCGGGGTATACCGACATGGTTGAAATAGTCTGCTACGTTGATGTGGCATTTTGGTGTGTACCGGTAACCCTTGAGTTTAGTCAAGGAGAGTACGGGGCCTCCATGTGGTGTCATGAAGCATCAACTGACCTTAGGAACCTTAATTGAACCATCTTGTCCTCTTTAGGGTAGTGAGATAACTGACTTTGGTGCAGTCCGAGGTTGGTTGATACTCGATACTACACTCAATTGAGGGTTGCTTTCCTGGAATATTTCAGTCGCCAGTTCAGTGGCTAAATCGAAACGATGAACAATGAAAGCAATCCAGTGATATTGGGACCCTTAGAACCCGGCTACTTCTGATAGGACAGGTTGAGCCCACCAACTTCAAGAGGGTAATACCCAGACCCCATGCTTGCCTGAACTCTAAGGGTTTCTCTTGTGTGACTTGTGTGCCTTCCAACTTGACTACTTGCATGCTTGTTATCTGACACTTGTTTCTTGCGGGTTTTGTTTATAGTCCTTAATTGGGACTCATAACAGGGTTTACTTGAGTTTCTTGCGGTTTTTGTTTATAGTCCTTAATTGGGACTCATAACAGGGTTTACTTGAGTTTCTTGCAGGTTTTGTTTATAGTCCTTAATTGGGACTCATAACAGGGTTTACTTGAGTTTCTTGCAGGTTTTGTTTATAGTCCTTAATTGGGACTCATAACAGGGTTTACCTATGTTACCCCATGCATAGCATAACATCATACCATTGCATGCATCCCGCATAAGGACTAATCCATTTCAAGGATCTCAATGGCTTGTGATGCAGGTCATGATGAACCAACATGTCTAGCAAGGGGCAAAGGGGATTTATTTTCCTCTAGCCAAGGCTGTCAGGGGCTATGACCCACTGGATATGGTGAGCCTTTGACCCTTGAAGAGGGACTCTCAACAACATGAAGTTTCCTTCAATCAAGCTACCGGATCCCAATTCTAACAATGTTTCTTGTCTACCCCGCGAGATCCTTGAAAACATGGCATGCACATATATACATCATTGCATTACAGGTATCTTTCTTTACAGGTCACTTACCATCTCCGCTGTTTATTTCAGCAATGGCTTCTCAACAATACAACCAGGACTTCCATGCTCAAGAGACTCGGTTCGGGGCAATCCTCTTGAATCTATCCAAGGGGCAGGAGGAGCTGAGAACACTTCTCATGGGGACTTTGGTCAGGAACAGCGCTGAGGACGAACGGCTGAAACATCTGCAAGCTGAAGTGGATGCAATGAAAGCCCGGATGCTGGGGCAGGTGACTGCCATTCAAGGTTTAGCTCAAAGACAAGAAGAGCTCGGAGTTCTCATCAACCAACTGCTTCAGGGTAACCAACTGGGGCAAACGTCTAAGGGTAAAGAGCCAGTCATCATTCAACCATCTTTGAGACAAGGAGATAAGGGGAGAGCTCCTCAAATGGCTCCAGTGTCACAAATTCAGCATCAACCTCACCAGCTTCAGCCAGACAAGCCCAGGAGGCAATTCACCCAGCTCAACATGTCGCTGTTTCAAGCTCTACAACGCCTGTTGAGATTGAATCTGATCACATTAAGGGCTCATCCCCGGAACCCCAACACATCATATCCTACCTATCATCCCAATAAAAGGTGTGCCTACCACTCTGCCAGTCCAGGACATGATACAAATGAGTGTTGGGCTCTGAAGAACAAGATCCAGGACCTGATTGATGAAGGAGCATTGGAGTTCACACAAGATGGTCAGGATGAGTTTTTCTACCATCCCTCCAAGGCTCACCATTTGAAGTAACAAGCCCTGAGACTAGAAAACTTTTGTTCATTAGAATTTTTCAAGTTGTAATTTTCTTTTGATTGTTCAAACATTTATTCATGTTAAACGTTGTTATTTCATTAATGCATCGCATATGTCTGTTTTGAAGCAATATATTCGCATTCGCTATACTCAAACTGCTTTCATTCTTTTTAATGTCAACTCTCAATTAAAAATTCTAAGCCTCTTAAGGGAGGATGACGAAAACGATACCGCGATCTTTACAGTATGCTTTTGAACAGACCCCGCTGATGAGGTACAGGCATTGTTTCAATTCCTAAACACTGGAGTTATAAGGAAGATAATCCCTCGTCAACCCCTCTGAGCCAAAGAAGTAGGAGTTTTTCTTTTCAAAAAAAATTAAAACCTTTTATCATAACCTGGGGCAGGGTAGTTCCCTCAGTTGATCCAAGTGCATAACGAATGGCACTAAAGAGGTCCTTACAAAACAAAAGACAGTGATGGTTCCGAATGATCATAAAGACAGGAAGTCATCATATTTCAAAAATAAAAACCCAATGAGTCAAAACCTATGAAGGAGACTTATAAAACTGGGGCATCCCGCTGACTGTAATCACAAAAGAACAGTTCAGGCAAAAAATAGGGATAACAGAATCAAAAAAAAAAGGGGAAAAAAAGAAAGAGGTCGTACAAACCCTCAATAACAAAAAGGAATGACTGCCTATTCAAAATAAACTATCAACATCCGAACCATCACGGGAATATCAGGACAAAAACTCAAATAAGGTCTAACGCACGATCAGTTGAGTTTAGGATTGAAGAACATCACGAAGAGCGGGTGGGTACAAATAATTTGAGCCTTTATCCTTTGTTTCTTAAACCATGAACCAGGCCACGCTACAACCCTTAAAAGTCCTAGCTGAAGCATGGGTTAGTTCGAAAGCATACTGTTACCAAAGGTATCCTGACTCCTTAAGGCTCGTGGTAAAATAACGAGTTGACATCACAATTTACAAAACTTGCTTGTTGTACTAAAAATTCATTTTCAAAAACTTCAAGACAGACATAAGCTTTGCATTCCTGATATAACATTGTTCGCATATGACTATTTGTTTGAACAGCATAGAAGTTCGCACGACGAATGTCTAATGAACAAAAGCACTTCCAATCAAGGGGCAGACATGATCATGGTCTATTATCTGGGGCAGTCCAATCAAGATTCGGAGAATCTCTCAAAAGCCAAATAGCCTGGGGCAAATCTCCGCCTAAGTCACTTGGGGGCATTCCAGCAACGAATCTTGCCTGATCAAACATCTTCTGGTGGCAAGGAAAAACACTTCTAACAGGGGCAACTCCCTACATCCTGAGAGCGTGGACATAGTCGAAAAAAATACTGCGCATAGTCAAAGACCCGCTAGGTTGACATACCTAGGCAAAAATTAGGGCTTCCCGGCGGACCAAAAAGGTTCGGGCAAAAATAAGGGAAATGAAAAACCTGTACACCCGGCAAGTCGAAAACCTGAAAAGGCGGCTTGGGCAAAAATAGGTATCCTGGTGGACTGAAAACCCGAAAGGGCGGTCCAATCAAAAGTTAGGGATCAAAGCGTATGACTATGTCCTGTCATCTTGTCACCTGCCTACCAGAAGAAAGTTTGTCCATCAACAACTATCAGCACCTCACAGGCCTTCCTCTTCCACAGAAACAGGGGCAATAGTGAGTTGTCCAAACGATCTAATTGCTCTGTCCACCAGGGTACCAAGGTAAGTTCAGCTGAAGAACACAACCAATATATCTTAATTCCCCAAAGAGTGAGTCAGCAAGTCAATACACTCTCCCCAAGCAAAGCTATACAATCAGCCTTAAGGAAATTGAGTATCCTCCAGTAGATCTCAACATTCCCCAGTACAATATACGAACATTCTTAACAAGCATCCCCGGCAGTCTTGATCTAAGATTGTTCCCCGGCGGTCTACCAAACATCCAGCGGAGCCACTTCCCAACGTATCTCAGAAATTTCCCCAGGAGAGTCCAGTATAGTTCAAGATTTCCCCAGGAAAGTTCAATCCATCTCCCCAGCACGAAGCTTATCCCCAGTAGATTCTGGAAGCTTATCCCTCGCAGAGCACGAACGCGTCCCCCGGCTTTATTCAAAGGTTATTTTCCTACCAGGATATAACTGGGTTATCCTCAGCCAATAGCCATGGAAAGATCGTCCCCGACGAAGTCTTCCTATCCCCAGCGAAGTCTATTAACAACTTCCAACATAACAACGGTATCCCCAGCGAAGTTATCATCAACATCTCAACAGCATACCTCTCTCCCCACAGAGTATTGTTCCCCAGCAAGGTAGCTAGAGTACTTTTCCCCGCGCAGAATAATCCATTCGCCAAGTTTACTCCCCAACGGAGTTATCTTCTCCTACCGGTATTCTTGCAACTATCATCCCCAGCGGAAACAACAAAGCACTATTCTCCAACATCAGCCCAGGATGTGACTTCCCGGCACCCGTCAAGGATTTACTTTCCTAGACGAAAAACATACATTCATAAACATCGCATTTCCATACATTATAGCATGCATATATGCATCATGAACATACAATCTCATTTATGTTGAGAACATCATGGCTTGATCCATATCATGCATTGCATATGACTGACCTTTACCTTTAAGGAAAGATCCAGTCAAGTTCTCAGCTATGTCCAAGACCTCCTCTGGTTCAGTTAAATCGACCCTAAGATTTCTCTGATTCTTATCCAGTTGAAGTTTTTTCAAGGCCTTCTCTGGTTCAGTCAGATCGACCCTAAGATCTCCCTGATTCTTATCCAGTTGAAGTTATTCCAAGACCTTGCTTGGTTCAGTTAAATCGACCCTAAGATTTTTCTGATTCTTATTCAGTCAAAGGCCTTCTCTGGTTCAGTCAGATCGACCCTAAGATCTCCCTGATTCTTATCCAGTTGAATTTATTCCAAAACCTTGCTTGGTTCAGTTAAATCGACCCTAAGATTTTTCTGATTCTTATCCAGTCAAAGGCCTTCTCTGGTTCAGTCAGATCGACCCTAAGATCTCCCTGATTCTTATCCAGTTGAAGATTTCAAGACCTTGCTTGGTTCAGTTAAATCGACCCTAAGATTTTCCTGATTCTTATCCAGTCAAAGGCCTTCTCTGGTTCAGTCAGATCGACCCTAAGATCTCCCTGATTCTTATCCAGTTGAAGTTATTCCAAGACCTTGCTTGGTTCAGTTAAATCGACCCTAAGATTTTTATGATTCTTATCCAGTCAAAGGCCTTCTCTGGTTCAGTCAGATCGACCCTAAGATCTCCCTGATTCTTATCCAGTTGAAGTTATTCCAAGACCTTGCTTGGTTCAGTTAAATCGACCCTAAGATTTTCCTGATTCTTATCCAGTCAAAGGCCTTCTCTAGTCCAGTTAAATCGATTCCTAAAGATCTTCCTAGTAAAGACTCAATAGAAGAAATCCAGATTCTCTCATCGTTACTGTTGAGGTAGTAATCGCCCCAGGTTCTCTCATCGTTACTATTGAGGTAGTAATCGCCCCAGATTCTCTCATCGTTACTGTTGAGGTAGTAATCGCCCCAGATTCTCTCATCGTTACTGTTGAGGATGTAATCGCCCCAGATTCTCTCATCGTTACTATTGAGGTAGTAATCGCCCCAGATTCTCTCATCGTTACTGTTGAGGTAGTAATCGCCCCAGATTCTCTCATCGTTACTGTTGAGGTAGTAATCACCCCAGGTTCTCTCATCGTTACTGTTGAGGTAGTAATCGCCCCAGATTCTCTCATCGTTACTGTTGAGGTAGTAATCGCCCCAGATTCTCTCATCGTTACTATTGAGGTAGTAATCGCCCCTGATTCTCTCATCGTTACTGTTGAGGTAGTAATCGCCCCAGGTTCTCTCATCGTTCCGTTGAGGTAGTAACCCTCCCTGACTCATTAATCACCTTTTGAAGCTCCAGATTCAATTCCTGTAACCAGCCAGGGCGCATCTACACAAAGATTCTGAAGACCAACTCTTGTAACAGGTCAGGTAATCATCTTTCTTTTTCAGGTACGCAAGTCCTCGCTAAGGAATCTCTTACGCGATCGACACCCAGATGGCATATATAAGCCCATCCACCTATCCATCACCTCTCAACATGGAATCTGTAAGCCCATCTTCCTATCCACTAATCTCCAAATGGCATCTGTAAGCCCATTCCCCACATCACACTACTATGTGAGCGCAAATTTCTGGGCACTCTAGTGTTCAATCATCTTCCACCTTCGGATTACGAAAGGCACGTTAGCCAATCTACATCCTCAGGTCTAAGAAGATTGAACAGGGGCAACTGTTGTACCCCAAAATTTGCCCTCCCATATTCTTCAAAATTTGCAAACTTCAAAATCTCCCAAGGGTTGCACAGTTCAAGGGCCTCCTAACAGTCAAAAATTAGGGTTTTGGTTCTGGCAAAGAAGTTGAAGTTTCCAAGGGTCCAAACAAGTCCCACAGGCCTATAAACATTGTCAAGCATCCATATGCCAAGTTTCAAGACTTACAACACAAAATTGCACAGTCAAAAAACTCTAATTGCTCAACAGTCAACTGTAGGGGCAAATTGGTCATTTGACAGTCAAAAGTCAAAATTTTTTGTCAACATCTTATTTTGAAGCCACAAACATCATTTGATAAATTCTTGATCATGATTCTCAAGGCATGGCTCAAAAAGTCTCAAGATGCAAAAGTTTCCATATTTGGACAGTTGAAAAAGTCAACTGTAACTTGACCAAGGCATAACTTCCACATGGTTTATCAGAAAAATTCCATCCAAAGCTCATTTTGAAGAGAAAGACATTTCCTACAACTCCTCTTCACACTTCAAGTCCAAGAAATGCTCTCACAAAAAGTTATCAATCTCAACATTATAGGTCATTTTCAAAAGTCAACAAAAAGGCACTTTAAGTCAAAGACCATAACTTGAGATTGGTAAATCAAAATGACATGGGACCAAAGGCATTGGTTAGAGGACTTCAAGACCTTTCCAAAATGTCCAAGAGCATGATAAAAGCTTAAAAATTGAGCAAGATATGCCTTGTGTAAGTTGGGAAAGTTTTGGGATTTTTGAAAAGTCAACTTTGCTTCAAATGCCTCAAAATTGCTAATGGGTCTCATTTTCTTCCAAGAATCATCATCCAAAAGTTATGCACGACCCATTGGCCCAAAGGGGAGTTATTTCATCATTTTTTATTATTTATTTGAATTTTTATCACCATTAATTCATTTAATTAAATAAAATATGACAAAAACAGCAAAGCATGTGTTTTCCAATCCCTTTTTGCAGCATATTCTCTCCGTAAAACCTCAAGATTTAGTGCATCATTAATATGGAAAGATTTGGCCATGATTGATATTAAAAGGGCATGAAAAAGATTGGAAAAGATTACATGAAAATCAAAGCTCAAAAACATCAATGCAAAGGTTTCTTGGTTTGGATTTTCACCATAATTCATTCCACATATAAACACAAACCTAAACCTAATGCAAAAGACCAAGAGGTTGCGCCCAAGAACTCCATACACTTTGCAGTTTTCTCCTAAATTTTTCAAAACCGAAAACTTAGTTTGAGTGTGTTTCAAAGCCTCAAAACCATCCCAATTCATTCCTGACGCGTCAAGGGAGCTTTTCCAATCAAAACCAAGCTTCCACACGCAGAGAAACGGTAGAATGCCATAGCCCTGTTCAAGAAAATTCTCATAATCATATTTTGATTCATGCGCATATTTCATACATTTTAAACGTTGATTTATGTTAATGTGGATCTTCTGAAACTCATGGTACCATTTAATTGCTCTAACCGTGCCTGTAGCGAACTATGCCATTAAAATTTTCTAGGGTTGCAGAAGATGTGAATTGGGGTTTCTCTCGTCTGGTAAAATTGAGCCACAAGACCTATATCATTGAACTCAGGGCATCTGGACGATTCAATTCCATAGGTCGCGCCCTTTTTATATTTGCGTATGGCCTAATCGTTATTTTTGCAGGTTGAAGTTAGTGGGGGTTTAAAACCCCCGTTATTTGATTTATATTTACAGGCAAAGAGATGAAGAAGATGCCTATGTGTCATGACGTTAAAGGGCAGTTCAAATCCTGGCGCGCGTTTTGTTGAAATTCCAGAATAGTGCTTATTTTCCATTATAATATTTGCGTTCCATATAATAAACAAAGAGCGCGCTTAGCACAGTTGGTAAACACGCTGGCAAGCAGGTATTGGGACCTGGGTTCGATTCCCAGGTCCCCTCCCTTCCTCAATATTATTTTGTTTAACGTATTTCCCTGCAGCGCTTCAGCCAAGGTCCACCAAATGCCTTGCCTGCTTGATTGCCACATGCCCCTGAAGATTAATCCATTGACCATCATGTGAAGTCCACCATGTACCCTCAGTCAACCAGGCACACGTAAGCGTTAAAAGTCAAAAGGGCCTCCTTCAAATGGGCCAAATTACTGCTGATCATACCTCCAAAATTGGGTCTACCACCCTTCTTGTTTGTATCTCTATCCCTTTTCTTCTCTTTTTTTTATTTTATTGTTTCAATTTAATTGTTTTATTTTAATTCCTTAAATTAATTTTAAATAATATAAAAATACAAAAAAGAAACCAGAAAGTCAAAAATAAAAATATATTTATTTATTATTTAATATATTAATGTTTTGTTGTAAATAAATTTGATAATTAATTTAGCTTTAAATTAGGGTTTTAACTTTAACTTCTTTTCTTAAATAAATTAAAAAACATAAAAATTAGGGTTTCTAGCTTTTTATTCTTTTTTTCAATAATTAAAATTTCTTCTTATTATTATTAATAATTAATTATTTTTGTAAATAAATATGCCATGTAAATAATTAATGTAAATTAGGGTACAATTTAAACATTTTTTTAATAAATTAAAAGTAGTTTAGAATTAGGGTTTTAATTAACTTTTAAATTCCATTTAATTTTCTCATTAAAATTCCATAAATACAAAAAAACTCCAAAAAATAAGTTCTTGCTTTTATTTAATTTAATTAATTTACGATTTCGATTTAATTTCTTTAAAGGGTCCAACGCCCTCGTATCCGATTATAATTTCTTTTCGCGCGCTTATTTTATTTCCTTTTTATAAATTTCATGTACTTGCCCCCAAAGCCTTGTAATAGATTAATTAGGACATTTATCTTTCCGCATTTTTATTTCAAATCGGGTCTTGGATTAATTTGGCGATGTAGACCCGCGCCTTTGTAATAGCGTAGGACTTTTATCTTCTCGCATCTTTTAACTGTTAATAACTTGCATGAAAGAATTAATGCCAAAAATAAAAACAAAGCGTAGATCACCAATGCATGAACAAGACAAATATAACTGAAAATGACACACAATTCACACACCACCCCTAGGGTACGCCTCACTGTTGCCTTGCCCCCTCGAAACGTGGTCGTCGAGTAGAGGATGTTTTAGTAAGTCCTCATGTCCATGAACATGGCATGAGGGTAGCTTCTAAGGTGTCTTCCTATTACTCTGGTGACCACAATGTCCCGAACCCTCGAATTGACCCGAACACCTCCAACGATGGTGCTACCTACCTCTCGATGGTGGGATGGCATTATCTTAAGGACACTTACACAGACGAATTCCTTAGGGTAGGTAGACGACTCGTAGATACTTGCTCTAATTCAAAACAAATCAAAAACTTCTTTTCACACCGACACTTTGCAAAAAGCTTTCAAAAACGACTTTTCAAACACTCTTGAGGACTGATACAAGAGTCGAACTGAAATTTTAAACGGAACTTTTTCAAACTCACTCACAATTGAAAAGCAAACAAACAATTTTGAGAACACAAATGAGCAAGTATCTAAGAGCCTGTGGATAACCACGGATAGAAAGGGTGCTAACACATTCCCTTTCTATAAATCTACCTCCCGAACCGAGAACTAATCTCAATAAGGAATTTTTATGTGCTTTTGTCCTTTCCATTTGGAGAAAATAAAAGACGATGGCGACTCTTGCTTCCGCGACATTTCGCGAACCAGCGTTAAACAGTCAGTTCCAGATCCACCGATCACACAATCAATTGTGTTTCATCAATGTTTATGATATATGAATGTAATGGATGTGCATGTAAGCTGAGTAGCTATCTTGCTGAGGAAAATAAATCCTTGATAACTGGAGATAATGAAATCTTTGATTGCTGTCGGGGAAAGTAAATCCTTGACTAAAGCTGGGGATTCCAAAAAAAAAAGCTTTGGTTACTGGAGATGAGAAATCCTTGCTGACTACTGACTGCTTGGGGAATAAGGAAAACTCTGAAAATCCCTACTGGGGAGTTAAAACTTGGGAGACTTCTGCTGGAGAAATGAGACTGAGAATCTTCAATCTGCTGGGAAATAACTCTGTGGGGAGAATGCTTATACTATTATGGCTCCACTGGGGATAGGATTTTTCAGGGTTTTCGGGCTCCACTAGGGATCTCGAAGCTTAACTCTGATGGGGATTTTGAAACTTAACTCATTTGGGGAATTATACTCTAAATTTAGCCTTGTTGAGGATCTGAATGATGTATCGTAGGGGATTTCTTCTGGAATGGCATAAATATTTCTTCCTACTCCTTCAACCTATCAGTAATTATCCTTTTTCAATTTCGTTTTATTTGTAAGCAGTGATTATATTCAAATGCATATGCTTATTTAACAAAACATTGGACGTTTTCAAATAAAACATAAGTGTTAAAAGAAAGTCAAACAAATCTCTGCACTTTGAAGTATATTTGTATTTAACTTTTGTGAGTATCTTTGTACAAAGGAGACAGACATCCTAGTAAGGGAATGTTGTCGTAAAAAATTGAAAAAATTTATACAAAAGA
Organism: Vicia faba; assembly: GCA_948472305.1. NCBI lineage: Eukaryota > Viridiplantae > Streptophyta > Magnoliopsida > Fabales > Fabaceae > Vicia > Vicia faba. The sequence continues at coordinate 54,139,950 of OX451741.1, forward strand.
AAGATGGCTATGTGTAATAATTCCATGGGATTCCCTTTCTGCTATAGCCTTCACAACTCTGAATATTTAGTCCATTCACTGCTTCGCCCGCTGATGACTGGAATGATCAGAAGCTTGGAGCTCGTTGGTGAAGAGATTGTTCTTAAAGTGATTCGACGAGACATAGTCATACGCTTTAATTCCCTAACTTTTGCCTGGACCGCCCTTTCGGGTTTTCGGTCCACCGAGAAACCCCTTTTTTTGCCCAAGTCGCCCTTTCGGGTTTTCAACTTGCCGGGTGTACAGATTTTTTTTGTTTTATCCCTAATTTTTGCCTGAACCGCCCTTTCAGGTTTTCGATTCACCGGGATGCCCATTTTTGCCCAAGTCGCCCTTTCGGGTTTTCAACTTGTCGGGTCGTTTTATACGTAGTATCTTTTGACTATGTATGCATTCGCAGGGTGCGGCAAGTCGTCGCCGTCCATGGTGGTCAGAATCATTGCCCCACCAGAAAAGATGCTCTTGATTACAAATGGTCCTTCGTAAGTAGGAGTCCACTTGCCCCTGGGATCACTTTGCGGTAAGATGATCTGCTTGATTACAAGATCTTCGACTTGATATACTTGACGCCTAACTTTCTTGTTGAAAGCCTTGGTCATCCATTTTTGATACGTCTGACTATGACAAACAGCAGTAAGTCGCTTCTCGTCGATCAAATTAAGTTGATCAAGCCGGGTCTGAATCCAATCGTCTTCACTCAAACCGGCATCCTTCATAATCCTTAAGGAAGGAATCTGAACCTCCATAGGTAACACAACTTCCATACCATACACCAAAGAAAATGGGGTTGCCCCTGTTGAAGTACGTGTCGTGGTACGATATCCATGCAGAGCAAACAGTAACATCTCATGCCAGTCCTTGTAGGTGACTGTCATCTTTTGAATGATCTTCTTGATATTTTTGTTCGCGGCTTTAACAGCACCGTTCATCTTTGGCCGATAGGGAGATGAATTGTGATGATAAATCTTGAACTGTTCGCATAGAGCGGTGATCATAGTGTTGTTCAAATTCGTACCGTTATCTATGATGATTCTGTCGGGGACACCGTACCGGCATATGAGGTTCTGCTTGATAAAGCGGGCAACCACATTCTTTATAACTGAGGCAAAGGAAGCTGCTGCGACCCACTTGGTAAAATAGTCAATAGCGACCAAGATGAAGCGATGTCCATTAGATGCCGTGGGCTTGATCTCTCCAAACATGTCAATGCCCCACATTGCGAATGGCCAAGGAGCTGTCAGAATGTTGAGAGGAACAGGAGGAATATGTACTTTGTCAGCGTAGACTTGGAACTTGTGACAAGTACGAGAATGTTGGTGACAATCAGCTTCTATGGTAGACCAGTAGTAGCCTGCCCTTAGAATCTTCTTAGCCATCGTATGTCTGCTCAAGTGGGTACCAAATGTGCCTCTATGTATATCGGTCATGATCAACTCTACTTCAGCTTTGTCCATACAACAAAGTAGAACACAATCATGGTTGCGCTTATAAAGGATGCCATTGCTTAGGAAGAACTTGGCAGCAAATCTCCTTAAGAACTTTTTGTCATTGACGGAAGCTCCTTCAGGATACTCTCTAGTCTAGAGATACCTTTTGATTTCATGAAACCAGGGTTGTTCCACTACTTCTTCGGTATTAATCTCATGACAGTGCGCTGGTTCATCCATTCGCTCGATGGTAATTTGGGGAGCCTCGTTATCCCAGTTGAGTTTAAACATGGAAGACATTGTAGCCAGAGCATCTGCTAGCTGATTTTCTTCTCGCGGGAAGTGCTCGAAAGTAATCTGCTCGAAATGAGGCAACAACGTCAGGACATTTTCTTTGTATGGGATAAGATTAGGATGTTTAGTGTCCCACTCTCCTTTGAATTGACTGATAACCGAAGCCGAATCCCCAAATACGACCAAAGACTTGATTCCCAAGTCTATAGCAGCCTTGAGACCAAAGATGCAAGCTTCATATTCGGCCATGTTGTTGGTGCAGCTGAAGCAAAGTCTAGCAGTGAAAGGTGTATGGCAACCTTCTGGAGAGATAAGCACCGTGCCGATACCGTTGCCAAGTGCATTTGAAGCACCATCAAATTACAGGGTCCATCGGGATCCTTGTTCAGGTACGTCATACGGTTTGTTACCTTCGATGTTGTCCAAAGTCATGATGTCCTCGTCAGGGAAGTCGAATCTCAAAGATTGGTAATCTTCGACGGCTTGATGAGCTAGATGGTCGGCTAGTACACTCCCCTTTATAGCTTTTTGGGTAGTATACTGGATATCATACTCAGTCAGGATCATTTGCCATCTAGCGATTCTTCCAGATAAGGCAGGCTTCTCGAAGATATACTTGATCGGATCCATTTTGGAAATCAGCAAAGTGGTGTGAGTCAACATATACTGCTTTAGCCGGCGAGCAGCCCATACCAAAGCACAACAAGTTTTCTCGAGAAGTGAGTAGCGAGTCTCACAGTCGGTAAACTTTTTGCTAAGGTAATAAATGGCGTGCTCTTTTCGGCCAGACTCGTCATGTTGGCCCAGAACGCACCCCATTGAGTTATCCAAAATAGTCAGATACATGATTAACGGCCTTCCTTCGACGGGTGGCATCATAATAGGAGGTTCTAGTAAGTACTCCTTGATCTTATCAAAAGCAACTTGACAATCATTGTTCCATTCAACTACCTGATCCTTCTTTAACAGTTTGAAAATTGGCTCACAGGTAGAAGTCAGGTGAAAGATGAATCTGGCGATATAGTTCAAGCGTCCCAAGAATCCCCTAACTTCCTTTTCAGTACGGGGGGCAGGAATTTCTTGTATAGCCTTCACATTAGCTGGATCAACCTCAATGCCTTTGTTGCTGACAATAAATCCCAAAAGTTTACCAGACCTAACTTCAAAAGTGCACTTGCTTGGGTTTAGTCTGAGCTTATACTCCTTCAACCTGGCAAACAGCTTTTGCAAGTGGTCGAGGTGTTCTTCTTCTGTCTGTGATCGAGCTATCATGTCGTCTACGTAAACTTCGATCTCATGATGTATCATATCATGAAACAAAGCTACCATGGCACGTTGATAATTTGCACCTGCATTCTTCAGTCCGAATGGCATCACTTTGTAGCAGAAGGTACCCCATTGCGTGACGAAAGTAGTTTTCTCCATGTCCTCGGGGGCCATTTTGATCTGGTTATATCCCGAGAATCCATCCATGAAGGAAAACACCTTGTGCTGAGCTGTGTTGTCAACCAAGATGTCGATATGCGACAGTGGAAAATCGTCTTTAGGGCTAGCCCTGTTTAAATCCCGATAGTCCACACACATTCTGACTTTGCCGTCCTTCTTAAGCACGGGCACGATGTTAGCAACCCATTGTGGATAGGAGGTAACAGCCAGAAAGCCAGCGTTGAATTGCTTCATTACTTCAGCCTTGATCTTCTCAGACATGTCAGGCCTCATTCGGCGAACCTTTTGCTTGATCGGTGGACAATCTTCTCTTGTAGTGAGACGGTGAACCACGATATCTGTGTCTAACCCTGGCATGTCTTCATAAGACCAGGCGAAGATTTCAACATAATCATTCAACAATTGCACTAAGCGCTCCCTGACATTTGGTTCTAGGTTGGCACCCACTTTTACTTCCTTCTTGTCTTCCTCTGTCCCCAAGTTGATGGTTTCTAGCAACTCTTCATGAGGCAGAATGGCCCTCTCTTCTTGTTGTAGAAGTCTGGCTAACTCTCCCGGCACTTCACAATCTTCGTCAACTTTGTACTCAGCATGATTGACCAAACCTTCAGAGTTATTGAAGGCTAAAGCAGAATAGTCACCCATGGAATCCGGAGTGGATGGGTACCTGCATTTGTGAGTGTGGGTGTGTGTAAGGGATAGTCATCCTTAAACAAACAAAAATGCAAAAGGAAAGAAAATGAACACAACAGTTTATAAATGAAAAACGTCCAATGATTCATTAAAACATGGCATATGATTATGAAGAAAATCAAGCCCTTACAAATGGACCTACATGCCCCGGGAGAGGCATGAGGTGAAAATAGTGTGCGAATTGTTTTAGTTATTACAGACCATAAAAATGGGAAATTGTTCAAAGATAAAATTACTGGTTGATAAAGGTGATAGGAACAAAATCCTTTGCTTCCCAGTTGTTCAAACCCCCTTCGACGGTCGGAAAGATCCAATCTTCAAAGTGGCTTTCTTCATCTTCATCTTCTACAGCATTAATTCCATGGTGAGAGATCTTGACGGGTGGCCCTCCAACCTTGGAGCGACGCATAGCCTTTTGTCCTGCAGCAGTGAACCCTAACCCAAACTTGTCCGTCTTATGGGGAAAATCAAGCAATTTCCCCCATATTGTACTCTTCCCCTCTTTGATGACTACCTCTGCATCCTTGAGAGATGCCATCCTAGATACACGCTTGGGAACGATAGGCATCTCGACCATTGTCTTCGCCACTGCTACCTCAGGAGATACTTCCTCGAAATGCTGGAAAGGCGTTTCGATGAACTCGCCATCTAACTCCATATAGCGGAAGGAATTGAGATGACTTATCATGTATTCTTCCTCGCTGTGCACTGTTATAATCTTACCCTTAACAGGATATTTCAGCATTTGGTGCAAAGAGGAGGTAACTTCCCCGGCATAATGGATCCACGGTCTCCCTAGAAAACATGAATATGATGGACGGATGTCCATCACGTAGAAGGTGGAGTTGAAAACTTTTGTGCCTGCTTTGATAGGAATATCAACCTCTCCATGAACCATTCTTTTGGACCCATCAAAGGCCCTAACAACGATGTTACTAGGTTTGAGGGTCAATCCTTCACAATCCAAACGGTCTAAAGCTTTCTTCGGTAGCACATTCAAGGAAGAACCAGTATCAACTAAGACATGGGCGAGAGTGGTTCCCCGGTATTCAACTGAAACATGTAATGCATCGTTGTGCTTCCTTCCTTTGGGAGTTAAGTCAGCATCGTAAAAGCCAAGGCCATTATCAGCAGTGAGACTGGCCACACATTCTTGGAACTGGTCAGCCGAAGTCTCTTGGGGTACATGTGCCGCCTTCAAGAATTTGATTAGGGCCTTAGCATGGGCCTCAGAACAGAGCAGAAGATCCAACATTGAAATTTTAGAAGGGGTCTGCCCTAACTGTTCCACAACGTCGTAGTCACTTTTTCTGATTATTTTCAAGATTTCATCCATTTCTTTCTGAGTGGTTTCGGGGATAACTACAGCATGAGCCTTCGTCCTGACAGACACTTCCAGTATCCCCTTACCCTTGTCGGTAGTATCAGCAGATGGTCTTACTTCAGGAGTATCCAATTCTTCAATCACTGGGCCTTGCACAGATGGTCCAACAGGTACAGAAGCTTTCAAGGGTCCGGAAACTACTCAAGGGGGAGCAATCTCCGGAGAAAAGATCCGGCCGCTGCGGGTTATCTTGCTTGTACCCGTAATGTTCCCTATATCAGGGCTTTCTTCTTCAAAAATCTCTTGGACTGTTTCGATTTGTTTGATACCATGGTAGAATATTTCTCCCCCATAGTTCCATGGTATCGTTTTGCTGGATTGGTACGGGACAAGTCCCGGCATGGTGATCTTTAATGGTACACATTCAAAGTTGGGTGTAATCCTGACAGGCCTTTTGCAAGCCTTGGGAGGATTGTCGGAAATGGTTATGATTGCAATATCTTTGGTTGAAGTAGAAAAAGTATCAAGAGTAACAGGATTGAAGGTATCAACAGGGGTTTTCTGGAAAAGTATCTCTTGAGTATCCATCAGGCGTTGGACACCTGACTTCAACATTGGGAAATCACCTCGTATGTTTAAACAAAAATAACAGTCTTTACCACAACCAGGAAAGACCCCGACTCTCAACAAATTTTCTTTAATCACACGTAACGGCGTCAACAGGTCGACAACATCAGTAACGTGAATGTCCTCCATAACAGCATGAATATTGTGGCTGTGCTTGGGCATCGGAGCAGATATAACATTGGGCTTCTCAGGAGCATCAAATTCTACTTCCTTAGCATCAATCAGATCCTGGATTTTGTTCTTAAGCGCCCAACAATTATTGGTATTGTGCCCAGACCTGTCGGAATGGTAAGCACACTTGGCATTGGAGTGGTAGTATGGAGAGGAAGTGTTAGGGTTCTTTGGAGCTTCCTTCAAACTGGTCAGATTCAGCTTTAACAAATGAGGAAGTACCTGAGCGGACGTCATGTTGATGCGGGTGAACTGCCGTTGTGACCTTTCCCCCCGTTGTTGATTAGGTCTCGACTGATTGTTACGAGGTTGATCATTTGACGAGTTTTGAATCATCACAACCCCTACAGTCGTTCGGCGCTCAGTTCTTCCCTGTCCCTTCTGAGAATACACAACAAATGCTTCCTTCTTAGCCGGGAAAGGTTTCTTAGCCGCTGTGGATGCGGAAGCATTCTTTTGAATCTTTCCACTCTTAATATCGTCCTCAACCCTTTCGCTGGTCAAAATCAGTTCAGTAAATCCCGCGGAAGAACTTCCGATCAGATGATTGAAGAAGGGGCCATACAGGGTCCCCAGAAACATGTCTACTAACTCCCTATCTGATAGCGGTGGCTGCACCCTTCCAGCCAGATCATGCCACTTCTGGGCGTACTCTTTAAACCCTTCATTGGAAGCCATCCCCATACTTTGTAACTGAGTACGAGTGGGCACCAAATCAGCATTGTATTGATACTGACGATAAAAAGTAGCTGCCAAGTCTTCCCAATTGTGAACCTCTGATCTCTCGAGTTGATAAAACTAGTCTAACTATGTTCCAGACAAGCTGTCTTGGAAGAAGTGTACCCAGAGGTCCTTATCGGACGAGTGGGGTTGGATTTTTCTGACATACGAACTCAAGTGCATCTTTGGGCATGACAGACTATCATACTTGGCGAATGTTGGCACCTTGAACTTGGGAGGGATAACAATCCCAGCTACCAGCCCTAGTTCTTCAAAATCCAATTCGGGCACCCTCTGCAACTCCATAGCTGCCAGTCTATCTTCAAGGTTCTTATATTTATCATCCGCTGGTGGATATTGTTGTTCGGAGTAGCCTTCGTCTTCTTCCTCTTCCTCCTCTTCAACCTCGGATTCAGAAGGCACAACAGTCCCTTTCCCTTTATCAGCCCCTTCATCAGACGTTGAGGGGAACTCTAGAACCTTCCTAGCATTGCTCTCAAACCTTCTTCCAAAAGTGGCCACCCCAGGTCTCTTTTTCTTTTTCTCTTTATTCTTCTCCAACAAAACTTTGAGGTCCTCTTGACCCTTTGCCAAGGTCATGAGGAGTTGCTGGAACTGTGAATTTTGTGCCTGCAGATCCTTTACCATTTGCTCCAAATCCATCTTGCTGAAATAAACAGCAGAAAGATAAGGAAACCTGGCGTGAAGACCTGTTTGTGCATATGATGAATGGTATGTTATTCATGTAATGCTTTCAAGGGTTCAGAAATTCAAATTTGTTGCAAACAAAAAGAACGCACGTCATATTAAGAAGAAATTTGTTAGTAAATAAGTGCCCCATGGGCGAATTATTACAAAATTCTTAATGTAAAAATACATTGCGCATCCTCTTTGGTGCGATATAAGTGTTGAGAGTTTCCTCCTCGTGAAGTCGGCGGGTGAGCTCCAAAACCTTCTTCTCACTGGCATAGAAGCTGGCTTCAAAAGTATCCTGTTATTCCTTGAGTTGGATCCAACTCTTTTGCATTTCTTCCCATGATGTTGGCATGTTAGGATGTAGGATGGTGTATGGAACCTCTCCTTCCGTAACAGGCTCTTTGATCAAGGGGAGAATGTGAGGGTATGGCATCATAAGATTCTGGGAGCGGGTTCGTACCCACTTGAGGTAAGGCTCAAGGGGGATGGAGTTCTTGTGCCCCAGTGTCTTACTATCCACCTTGTTGGGCATCCTCCAAGCTCTGATGAACCTTTGTCGAAGTCCTTACGCATCGTTGTCGAAGTCAAAAACCAAGACAGGAATCAGCATGTCATGAGGGCCATCTCTCCGAGCATATCCAAATTGTCTCAAAGCTAGACAGGGGTTATAGGTAATGCCTCCCCTAATGTCAAGTAGTGGGACATTAGGGAATTCCCCACAACGATCAATGATGATGACATTTTCTCTGGACCGAGAACACCAATGTACATCAGAATGTGTGAGGTTCATCAATCGTTGTGACCACCTTAAACCCTGCTCATTCTTCAAAACTGATTGTGGAAGGTGAGAAATAAACCACCTTGCTAGGAGAGGAGTACAGCACATGAGGACACCTCTTTTCCTCATTGTTCGTGTGTAAAATGAGTGTAGGATGTCCCCAAGCAGTGTGGGTATAGGATTCCTGGATATGAAAATATTGACAGCATTCACATCTATAAGCTTATCAGGGTTTGGGAACAAGACCAACCCATAGATAAGGAGTGCCACAATCTCTTCAAAGGCTTTTAGATCAAGAGAATTCCAACAGTCTTGTGCCTTCTCAAACAGAAATTTTGCCAAGAATCCCTTGACACCACTTCTGGTTTCCCAATGCCCCTTGATGTCAGATGGTTGCAAGTGTAATGCTTGAGCAACATCTTCAGGCTTTGGTTCTTTTTCCATACCGTTGTAGGGTAGTTGATGAAGAATTGGAATTCTCAGGAGTTGAGAAAATTCCTCCAAAGTAGGCACCAATTGGTAATCAGGGAATGTGAAACAGTGGTGTAGGGGGTCAAAGAACTGGAAGAGGACTTTCACCATGTCTTCTTCAATGTTGGTGTTGACTAAGTTGAGGAGTCTACCATGTCTTTCACTAAAGAGAGAATTCTCTGGAATCCTAGAAGTAAGCTCTTTGAGTTGAGGAGGGATTCTCACAAGGTTGACTTGAATTGTTTTCCTGTGAAGAGATTCCGTGACCTACAAAACAAGAACAAAGATGAAGATCCAGACCCCTTGAAATGGTTAGCTGATGCATATGATGCTTTATGATGTTCATGATGTATGCACAAACATATGTACAAGCAAGTCACACAAAACCCTAGTTTCAGGCTTGCATGAGGTTTCACAGGTAAGTACCCTCTTGAGTTTAGTTGGCTCAAACATGTCCTATAAATAGTAACCGGGTTCTAAGGAGCTCAATATCACTGGATTGTTTTTCTATGTTCATTGTTTTGGTTTAGCCACTTAACTAGCGACCAAAATATTCCAAGAAAACAACCCTCAATGAGTGTAGTATCGAGTATCTACCAACTTTGGACTGCACCAAAGCCGGTCATCTCACTACCCCTAATAAAAGGCCAAGATGGTCAAGTAAGGTTCTAAGAGTTCATTAGTGCTTCATGACATCCCTCAGCGGCCCCGTATTCTCTTTGATTGACTCAAAGGCTACCGGTACTCACAAATATGTTGCATAATATAGCTATTGCTTCAACCATGTCGGTATACCCCGCACGGTTTCCATAACGCATTGCTATTTACCTATGAATGTTTCCCAAATCCGGGTAGAGGATTTCAAGCCCAAACAAGAGAACCAAAATGTAAAGCAATCAAAGCAAACAATAATCATGCAAAGGGTTATCTAAGCCCTAAGGTTACTCCACTTTTAAAAGTTCCCCAGCAGAGTCGCCAATTCTGTGATATGGTGGGAGAACTGACTTGGGATTTTGCGTTTGTGTTCGCAAATGTTTCGGTTTAGAAAGAGTCGCCACCGACTTTTTATTTTATCCTAAAGGTCAAAAAGCACAGGAAAGACCTTTGAGATGTTTTCTTGGGTTCGGGGAGTAGATTATAGAAAGGGAAGGTATTAACACCCTTTCTATCCATGGTTATCCATGGGCTCTTAGTTACTTTCTTAGATCACTTGCTTTGCTTTTCAATTGTTTGAAATGGTGCTTTGTGTGTGATTTTGAAAGATGTTTTTGAAAAGAGGCCATCGTTGTGGCAACCTTTGTAATGATTCTTGTTTGAATGTATACAAAGGTGTTTTTGTCTTTTGAAAAGTTTTCAATGTTTGAAAGTAGGGTTTTGCAAATGTGTTGTGAAGTGTGTTTTGAAAAAATAGCAAGGATGTTTTTGCAAGCTTGATCAAGTAACTAAGAGTTATCTACCATATTTTACTCAAAGATTTTTCTTATGTTTTTAACCCTTTTAACAGTGTTGTTTCACCATTGTATTTGGTGAACAACCTTGTGTTAGGATGTTTAAACGGGACGGGCGCGGGTCATCGTATAGACCATGATAGCAATTGTGTCAAGTATTTGTGGCAATTTTCTTAAAGGACTTGATCATTTTGTTTAGGCAACTCAGATAGCGTCATCGAGGGACTATGGTCTTTCTTTTTGTTTTTGTTTTGCCAAAGTACTTGACATGCAACCATGGCCCATTTTTGAAGGCAACAATTGGATTGAAACCCTAGGGGTGCAAGTGTGCATTGTGTTTGTTTTTCATGCATGTTTATCTTGGATTAGGTCAAGCTAGTTGTTGATTTTATTTGCATACAAATCCTAGGTCTAAACATGGCATAATTGAAAGCATTTAAAGGTGCGAGAATTTAAAGCCTACACTATTACAACATGATATAGGGAGGGGGGTACAAATTTGAATTGGGGGTATTTGACAAGAAATTAAATTTTAAATTACTACAACCAAATCGAATGTACAAGGCAATATTTAAATGTACAATAATTAAATAAAATACAACAAATAAATGTTAAATAAAATGTATTATGCAAAAAGTTTTTATGTATGTAAAAAGTATTTTTTAATATGAAATGTAAATAAATAAGAAAGGTCAATTTTAATTATTTTGTTATTTAGGGAAAAACCCTAATTCTTAAATAAATAGTATTATTTATTAATTATATACAATAATATATTAATTTATACAAAAAATAAAAGTATATTGTAAAAAAGATATTTTTAGTGTAAAATATTAATAAAAATGAAAATGTATTATTTTGTGTTTTTTATTCTAATTACTTAACAAAATAAAGTATATATATATATATATATATATATATATATATATATATATATATATATATATATATATATATATATATATATATATATATATATATATATATATATATATATATATATATATATATATATATAATTAATTATTTATAAAAAAATGTGTATATTTAAGAAAATGTTTTCAAATGTAAATAAAAATAATAAATGAAGATAAGTATATTTTTTTTATATTGTTTTTGAGTTTTAATAAAAAGGAAAATAGATTAGTTACATACTTATACTAGTAAAAATGAAAATAAATATCAAATAAATATGAAAAAATATAAATAAAAAAATTTTTGGTATTTTTTATATTTGGACAAAAAATAATAAAGTCAAAATAAAAATAAAAATATCAAAATGACAAATATACAAATAAATGGGTCAGGGGGTGTAAACTGAAAAATGGGGTGTTAGAAGTAAGAATGACCAGGCCCAGCCCAATCAGACTTCATCTTCTTCCTTGGTTCACAAAAATGCGCATTCTGTACATCACCTGCTATCTCCTGATTCTTTGATTTTTTGACAAAACTCATAACATGAAACTTGTAAAGCATCAAACAACGAATCCAACCATATAAAAAACTTGAGCTAACTCTCAAAGACCAGAGAGAATTTCTCTGGCCCTAATTTCTAACCTAGTTTTTTCAGAAAGTTCATGGGTAAAATTCTCCTAGCACGATTAATGTAAATGAAAACTAAGCATATGTATGGCTTCAGGGCTATGAGTACAACATATTTCATTCATAAACCTAAGCCTAACTATTCCTAAATAGAGAGATAGAAGTTCATGAAATACCTGTTTCAGTTGACTTCGAGCTGGCCAATGCAGCAACTTCCAAGAGTGTGTGAGGTTCTGTTGAGCTTGCCTGAGGTCCACTGAAGCTTTTCCAATGCTTGGCTTGTTTTGAAGTAGCCTGAATCGTGCTACAGAACTCAACCTGCAAAGCTTTGAAACAAAAATGGCAATGTGTGTTAAGGATGTTACAGCTAGTAATGGATGATTTGGATAGCTTAGATATGTTGGTTGGAAGGTGTTTGGAGTATCTTTGGCCAAAACGCACGATGGAATTTGGTTATGGCTTGAAGTTTGCAGAACTGGCCCTGTTTTGCAAGAAAATGGGGAATTTGTGCACTAGGAGTTTTGAGAGGCAAAAGGGTCGTGTTTTTGGCTTGTTAGGAGGTGCAAAACTTATTTGTAATGTTTGTGTAAGTTGGTTTTAACAGATGTGAGAGATGGCATGTGATTTGCAAGTTTCTTCTTCTTGAAGCAAGAGAGTGGAAGTGATGTTATAGCTTTGTACAGGCCCTCCTATCACCCTGCACACAACACTCTTGGCCCCTCTAATTCATGGATTTGGTTTGCAGTATCAGATTTTGTTCAAGGCTCAAGGCTTAGTGTTTTGACATAAAGTAACCTTTTGCAAAAATGGCAATACACCTTTTACCATTTAGGGCTTAATCTTGTATGCAATGTCCAAATGAACAAGATAATACCTTAGCTCAATGGTTATGCATTAAATTATGGAGTACAAACTGGTTTTGAGGCCTGCAAGCTTGTACCAAGCATGCTGGTTTGGAAATGCAAGTTTGTATGAACATGTATTGGCCATGGATCAAAGTGAGTTTTTGTCAATTTCAAGCATTCGATTCTCTCTAACCACAAGGGTGTTTAAGGAGTTCTTGGACAATTTGGAAAGTTTGCAACATGTACTATAATCCATATTTGAAATGAAACTTGAAAATCCAAGTGGAACTATGTGAAAAATGGCCAAGAAGATGGGTCAAAATTCTGCCTAAATTAGGGCAAAATTTCTCTAAGTTAAAAGTTTTAGGTACCCTTGTTACAAAAACCATAACTTGAAATACAAGCCTCCTTTGAGAAAACTTTGTGAATCAAAGTTGTAGACTTTGTGGTGGACTACAACTTTCATGTTGCAAGTTTTGTTTGAATCCATTTGCATCTTGGTGAAAAAAATGGGACAAAGTTAGGAAAAAATAAGAAAATTTCATAACTTAGAAAATTTCTAAGTTATGAAATTTTTCCATTTTAAACCCTAATTTGCATTTTTGGGTTTCTTGATGAACAAGTTTCATAATTTGACATGTCTTGGTGAAAAATGACTCTTGGCATTTGATTTTGACCAAAAAGTCAAAGTTTGACTTTTCAGTGTACAGTTAAATTTTGATCAGTTGACTGAAAAAAAATCATTTGTCAATCATATGCATTTGAGATCTTTTGAACTTGTTGAATGGGTCAAGACAATGTCATTGAGTCCTTGAGTCCATGTGTGATCTTAATTTGCCATTGGCTAGGTCAAACAGTCAAAAATTGCCTTTGTGCAGTCAAAACCCTAAAAATGACCATTTTGCCCTTTTGGTGGTCTGACCAAATTTCTTGTGGAATTGTGATCCAAACTTGATCAAATGGTTCATATGAGTTCATAATGTTGATGTGGGTCAAATTTCATGAGGTTTGACTGTCAATTGGCTATAGTTGACTTTTTCCCCAATACAACTGATTTCTAGGTCAACTGTCTAATTGACTGGGCAAAAATTTAAATCAAGGCTTGAAACTTGGTATGCACAAACTTGTGAGTCCAACATGAAGTATGAAAGTCACTTTGGGCATTGTAGGTCAAAACATCCCTGTGCAAACTCAAACCCTAATTTAGTTCAACAGTGCAAGGAGGTGCCTTGAGCAGAGCAAACCCTAGCTTGATCTTGAGTTCCAAGAGCCTTATGATTTAGAAAATGTTGATGAAATGAGAAGGAAAATTTTGGGGTACAACAGCAGGCTTATGATATCATGAAAATGATGTGAAGAGGCGGAACCAAGAGAGAGAGAGAGAGAGTGTAGAGGAAGCTTGAGAGAAATTGCAAATTGTGATACGGTGGCTAGAACCGGGACGTGTTTCCCTTTTTAAGGAATTGTTGGTTTGCATTTTGCGTTTGTGTTTGCAAAATGTCACGGTAAGCAAGAGTTGCCACCGACTTTTATTTTATCCAACAAGGAAAGGAAAAAAGCACAGAAATTTCTTTTTTCGAGATATTTTTGAGTACGGGGGTAGATTATAGAAATGGAAGGTATTAGCATCCTTTATATTTGTAGTTATCTACGGACTCTTAGGTACTTGCTCATCATTTTCAAAATTGTTTTCTTTGTGTTTGCGTGATTTGAAAAGTTTTTGTATTGACTTTGATTTAACTCTTGCTTCTGTCTTCAAGAGTGTAATGAAGTGTTTTGAAAACTTTGTTTGTAAGGGAGTGTAAGTGTGAAAAAAAATTTTTGATTGAGCAAGTACTTAAGAGCTAATCTACCTACTCGAAAAAAAGAATCATTCTATGTTTGTTTCCTTTAGACAGCGTTATCCCACTATTAATGAGTAGGTAGCACCTTCGTTGGAATTTTAGGGGTCAATTCGAATTGGACGTACAGTCACTAAAGCAATGTTAGGATGTCTTAGTAATAACCCTAATGTCTTAGATCAATTATCCGAGGCAACAATATCCGAGGCAACCTTTCCGAGGTAACTTTTGATCTTTGGACAAAAGGACGACCACTAAAGCATCCTATACTCAATGACCGTTACCGAAGGAAACCAAGTGGGAGTGTACCCTAGGGGTGCGCATGTGCGAGTGATTCAATTTCAGATTATTTATCTTTGCACATGTTAGGGTTATCTAACTGTTTTAAAGTTTTTCACATACATTCTTGTCATGCATCCTAATGTCATGCATCTAACAGTTCAATATTTTGCGGAATTTCAAATGCAGAAATTAAACTACGCTATTACAAGGCTTCGGGTATTTACATAGCCAAAAACAAACCCTTTGAAATAAAGCGGTAAATGGAAATAAAAAGTCCTAATTTAAACTATTACAACCTTGTAAGTAGTTTACAATAATAGGGTAAAAAATAATAAAATAAAACGCGCGATGAAAATTAGAACAAATGCGAACTAGGGTTTTAACCCTTCTATCCTAATTAAAAGAGAAAATGTTTTTGTTGTTTTTAATAAAAGAATTAAGTCTTCTAAATTAAGTATGAAAAATAATTAGTGATTAAATTAATTTAAAAAAATAATTACATGGCCTATTTTTGTGTTTTTATTATTTTTAAGAAAAGAAAATAATTAAATTAGAAATAAAAACGTATTTGTTTTAATTAATTTTAATTATGTACAAAAAAGAAATTAAAGTTATCTAAATTAACAAACCTAATTAAATTAATTAATTTTTTAATAAAAATAAAATCTAGACCTAATTTATGAAAAGTAATATTTTTTTGTGATTTTTCTGATAAAAAAGAAAATAGTTGATTGGTTAGTAAATAAATAAATATAAATAAAATAAAATATAAAAGAAAATAGAAAGAGAGAATGGGCCTGAAAAGTATTTGGAAGGTGCAAACAGTGATTCTAGGCCCAAGAAAAGTGAGGTTCGTTTGACTTTTCTGGATCCAGTGTGGCATGCTGACTGTGGCTTATGGGGCTCCTCCAGATGATGGCCATCTGGAGATCTAAGGGCTAGATCTTGAGAGTCCATGATAGTTCTTTGGCTTGTAAACACGTTGGATCCTGAAAAGAAAAACAACATGGAGAAATTGGGGGACCTGGGATTCGAACCCAGGTCCTGAAGCATTATCCAACACTACGCTTACCAACTGTGCCACTTGTTCTTTCTGTACATAAAATAAGTAATAATAATAATATGGAAAACAAAGTGGGTTAGTGGAGATCAAAGAAAACGCGCGCCAGATTTAAATATGCCAATGGAAAGGTGACACGCAGGCGTCTTCAACCTTGCATCGTTGGTAAAAGTGAAACACTTTTACCTACGGACATTTGTCCATCACTACAAACAGAGCTCGTTCCAAAATCCTCCATGAGCAATATAAATGACATCTAATGCCATGGTTGGATTCGTCTTGTCCTCCTGAACATGATGGTACCATTTATGAAGGCTAATTTTACCACCAAGCAAAAACCCTAAAACGGAATCCAAAAACCTAACAATGGCAGTTCACGATTCAGTCCATGAAAATGCAATTGGGTATTATAGAAATCTTGCAATTGTCATGGTGAACAAGAATCTATGATTATATTATGCTGGATGTGCAAGAATTATACAAACAGAATTCAAGAAAAGGTGGGTGTCGTGAATGCCTTACAGTGCTTTATAGGGCCTGGAAATGCTTGATTTCGATTGCTTTCGCTTGCTGGGAATCTCAGGAAGTGATTGAGAAAGCTAGAATGCCTTGAGGATGCCTAGAACAATGAATTCGATCCAGCACTTTTGTTGTGATTTTTCAAGTTTGGTTCTCCTTGTTGCGCCTCCTCTTTTGGTCTGCCTCGCTTCTATATGTATCAAGGAATGGATTAGGGTTGATAAAATATACTCAATCTTCTTCCATTATTGAATTTGATTGTGATTTGATTCTCTTGAATATCATTCCAAAATTAGCCTAAAATCAATCTTTTTGTCCACCCCAATGCCTTGCACGAGTTTGATTTGATGCTAGCTGTAATTAAAACCCGAAACAAGCACAAAATCTTTTGTTTTCAATATTTTGGATTTTCTATAATTTATTTTGATTTAAAATGATTTAATTCAAATAAAAACCAAAATAAATAATAAAAATAAGATAATGACAAGTGGCAAATGCTAGGGCTCGTGGACCATGTTTCCAACTCAAAACAAGTGAAAAAGATTGGGCCCATTTGGCAAAATTTGAAGTTTTAGGCATAGTTGACTTTTGGCAATTTTGTAAAAAAGGTCAACTTCACCAATGCATAACTTCCTCAATTTTGACTCTTTGGAGGTGTTCTTGGACTTTTTAGAAAGCTTGAGATGTTCTCTAATCAACCCTTTTGGTCTTATCGCAATTTGACATTCCATGCTCATGTATGAAGCTTTGACAAGAAAGGTGTTTTTGTTGACTTTTCAAAATGACCTATAATGTCCAAATTCATAACTTCTTGTGAGTGTATATTTTGAACTTAGGAGATGAATATGGACTTTAGATAATTTCAACTTATTAAAAATGAGATTTTGATGGGTCATTTCTCATAAAGGATGAGAAAGTTATGCTTGGTCAAAGTTGAGTTGACTTTTCCTACAAAATCCTAATTTAGCAACTTTTGGTTCTTGATGAATTATGAGCAATCCTTGATGAATCATGATCAACCCTTGATAAAATTATGAAATATACTTTAAAATGAGAATGTTGACCAAAAATCTTGAAGTTTGACTGTATGTGAGTCATAGTTGACTTTTGCCCTAGCACAGTCGATT
Source organism: Vicia faba (assembly GCA_948472305.1). Lineage (NCBI taxonomy): Eukaryota > Viridiplantae > Streptophyta > Magnoliopsida > Fabales > Fabaceae > Vicia > Vicia faba. The sequence continues at coordinate 54,157,300 of OX451741.1, forward strand.
TTCAGGCCTTTAAGCAATTGATTGAGCAAACTTCCTCTACAAGGATTGAAACTTGACATGGATTATCTTGAGAACATATTAGGACATTGGTGAGCATTTGGGATCACTTGGACTCAAGTATCTTGATGCAACATGAAACCCTAATTTGAGGTAGACTGCCTTAGGAGAGAGCTTGTCTGGCCAACCCTTGGACTACCTTGAGCAACTTGGGGATCTTTCTTGAAATATTTTGAGAAATATGGGAGGGAAAATTTTTGGGTACAACAGCTTCCCCTGTTCAATCTTCTTAAACCTGAGGATGTAGATTGGCTTGTCTACCTTTCGTCATCTGAAGGTGGAAGATGATTGAACACTAGAGTGCCCAGAAATTTGCACTCGCATGAAGTGGTAATTGTCTTGTGATGTCGGGAATGGGTTTAATGATGCCATTTGGAGACTGATGATGGGAGATGGGCTTAAAGATGTCATCTGAAGGAATGTCGATCGCATAAGAGATTCCTTAGCGAGAGCTTGTATACCTGTCGTTGAGGAAGATTCCGCTAGGGAAGGCTGATCTTTGTTGAGAGAAGTAGAATTTTAGGAGCTTCGTCGTCCGTTATTCTGCTGGTGATTCGTCTCTGTTTGAATTTTAGGAACTTCGGTCGTCCGTATTCTATTGAGGAATCATTTCTTGTTGAATTTTAGGAACTTCGGTCATCCGTATTCTACTGAGGAATCATTTCTTGTTGAATTTTAGGAACTTCGGTTGTCCGTATTCTACTGAGGAATCATCTCTTGTTGAATTTTAGGAACTTCGGTCGTCCGTATTCTACTGAGGAAATATATCTATTGAATTTTAGAAACTTCGGTCGTCCGTATTCTATTGAGGAATCATCTCTGTTGAATTTTAGGAACTTCGGTCATTCGTATTCTACTGAGGAATTATCTCTGTTGAATTTTAGGAACTTCGATCGTCTGTATTCTACTGAGGAACTATCTCTGTTGAATTTTAGGAACTTCAGGCGTCCGTATTCTACTGAGGAATCATCTCTGTTCAATTTTAGGAACTTCAGTCGTCCGTATTCTACTGAGGAAACATCTCTGTTGAATTTTAGGAACTTCGGTCGTCCGTATTCTACTGAGAAATCATCTCTGTTGAGTTTTAGGAACTTCGTCCGTCCGTATTCTACTGAGGAACCATATCTGTTGAATTTTAGGAACTTCGATCGTCCTTATTCTACTGAGGAATCATCTTTGTTGAATTTTAGGAACTTCGGTTGTCCGTATTCTACTGAGGAAACATCTCTATTGAATTTTAGGAACTTCGGTCATCCGTATTCTACTGAGGAATCATCTCTGTTGAGTTTTAGGAACTTCGGTCGTCTGTATTCTACTGAGGAACCATCTTTGTTGAATTTTAGGAACTTCGGTCGTCCGTATTCTACTGAGGAATCATCTTTGTTGAATTTTAGGAAATTCGGTCGTCCGTATTCTACTGAGGAATCATCTCTGTTGAATTTTAGGAACTTCGGTCGTCCGTATTCTACTGAGGAAACATCTCTGTTGAATTTTAGGAACTTCGGTCGTCCGTATTCTACTGAGGAATCATCTCTATTGAAGAGGAAAGTTGAATTTTACGAGCTTCGGTCGTCCGTTATTCAACTGGGGATTAAACTATTATCCAGTCGTACCTGGGCTTCACAGCTTGAATTTTGTGAGAATTTGATTGTATCTTTCCTGAAAGGTAAAGGTTAGTTGTATGTAATGCATGATATGTATCAAGCAATGATGTTCTCAAAATAAATGATAATGTCTTGTATGATGTGTATGCACATGTCATGATGTATGGATATGCAATGTTTTTAGCTGGGGAAAATAAATCTCGGATTGCTGCTGGAGAAAAGAGTTGAATTCTTCGTTTCCGCTGGGGATAGTGAATGAAGATGATTGTGAGAATATTCCTGTAGGAGAGAATAACTCCGCTGGGGAATAAACTGATGAGGAAATGACTCTATGGGGAGGACATATTCTGCTAGAGGACTTGTTGATTTGGAGAAATAACCTCGGCTGGGGACGAATCATCATTGCCGGTGATGATAAACTCTGTTGGGGATTGAGTTTCTGTTTGTGAAAGGAATGAACTCCACTGGGGATGATTTTCCAGTTGCGACTTCACTGGGGATAATCTTTTAAACTCTTCTGGGGACAATCTTCCCGACTCTACTGTGGGTAGTCCTCCAGACTCCACTGGGGATAATCTTTTAGTAGGGCAATAGATAAACTCTGCTTGGGGAGAATCTTGTCGACTCATTCGCGGTTGCGAGCCTCAGCTGGGGAGAGTGGTGTCCTGTTCGGGACCGCTAACATCACTGTCTTTTTCTTACTCTGCGGGGAGTGAATGTTACTGGGAAGCTTGCTGAGGATATGACGATGACTTTGCATCGAGACTTTTCCACCCCTGTTTCTGCGGGAGAAAATGCCTGCGGAGGCCTTATGGATCGAGTGTTATCCTAACCCATGAGGTGCTTGGTAACTTTTGATTGAAATGATAAGTATTCTATTGATAGGAAAGTGACAAGATAACGGGACATAGTCGTACGCTTTGATCCTTAATTTTTTCCTGGACCGCCCTTTCGGGTTTTCAGTCCACCGGGATACCCTTTTTTACCCAAGCCACCCTTTCGGGTTTTCTACTTGCCGGGTGTACAGATTTTTTCATTTTTTATCCCTAATTTTTTCCTGAACCCTTTTGGTTCGTCGGGAAGCCCTTATTTTTTCCAAGGCCAGTCAACCTAGCGGGTCTTTGTTCATGCGCAGTATTTTTTGACTATGTCCATGCTCTCGGTGTGTAGGGAGTTGTCATTTTTGGTTGTGTTACCATACTACCAGAAGATGTTCATTTGATCATACAAAATTCGTTACTGGAATTTATGTCCGATGCCCCAAGTGATTCAGATGAAAATTTGCCCCTAGATATTAGGCATCTTTGCGAGATTCCTTGAATCTAGACATGGCTACCCCAGATGATGGGCGATGATCATGTCATGCCCCTTGGTTGGAAGTGGTTTTTTCCACTTGAGGTGATCCTTTTTATTGAGAAGGTTTTTGTTCACTAGATATTCGTCGTGCGAATTTCTCTGCTGTTGAACAAATAGTCATATGCAAACAACGTTATTTTAAGAATGCAAAGCTTATGTCTGTCTCAAAATTTTTGAAAATTCATTTTTTAGTAAAACAAGTTTTTGTAAAATATGATGTCAACTCAGGATTTACAGCAAGTCCTACAGGAGTCAGGATACCCTTCGTAACAGTATGCTTTCAAACTAACCCATGCTTCAGCTAGGACTTTTAAGGGTTATAACGTGGTCTGGTTCACGGTTCAAGAAACAAAGGATAAAGGCTCAAATTTTATTTGTACCCACCCATTCTTCGTGATGTTCTTCAATCCTAAACTTAGCTAATTGTGCATTTAGATCTCGTTTGAGTCTTTGCTCTGATATTCCAATGATGGTTCAGATACTGACAGTTTATTTTTAATAGGCAGACATTTATTTTTTGTTGAGGGTTTGTAGGACCTCTTTCTTTTTTATTTTATTATCCCTGTTTTTTTCCTGAACTGTTTCTTTTGTGATTACAGTCAGCGGGATGCCCTAGCTTTTTTTTCTTCTTAAGTCTCCTTCATAGGTTATGACTTAATGGGCTTTTATTTCGAGAGATAATGACTGTCTGTCTTACGATTATAGGGAACCATCACCGTCTTCTATTTTGGAAGGATGTTTTTGATGCCATTCATTGTGCACCTGAATTAACTGAGAAAACTACCCTGCCCCAGGTCATGATTAAGGATTTTTATTTGTGTAAAAAGAAAAACTCCTACTTCTTTGGCTCAAAGGGGTTGACGAGGGATTATCTTCCTTATAACTCCACTGTTTAGGATTTGAAACAACGCCTGTACATCATCAGCGGGGTCTGTTCAAAAGTGTACTGTAGAGATTTTGATATCATTTTTGTCATCCTCCCACTAAAGGCTTAGAGCTTTTCTAATCGAGAGTTGAACATCACAAAAAGGAAAGCAATTTAAATATAGTGAATACGAATGGATTGATTCAAAACAGACATATGCAATGCATTGATAAAGTAACAAAGTTTGACATGAATAAATATTCGAACAATCAAAAGAAAATTACAAATTGAAAACTCTAATGAACAAAAAGTCTTCTTGTCAGAACTTGTCACTTCAAAGGGTGAGCCTTGGAGGATTGGCAGAAGAACTCAACCTGACCATCTTGTGTGAATTCCAATGCTCCTTCCTCAATCAGGTCTTGAATTTTGTTTCTCAACGCCCAACAGCTGTTGGTGTCATGTCCAGGGCTGTTGGAATGTTATGCACACCTAGCATTAGGATTGTACCTTGGGGAGGCTATGTTGGGATTCTGAGGAGAGTCCCTTAATATAATCAACTTGGCCTTCAATAGGCGTTGCAATGCTTGATCCAATAACATGTTGATTTCGGTGAAGCCCCTTTCAGATGTACTCTTCTTATGCCGATTTCCCCGCTGTCGTTGGAGAGGTTGTGGTTGGGCTTGTGATGTAGTAGCATCTTGGAGAGGTCTATTCTTCACCAAACCAAACCCTTGACTTCTCGGAAGTTGATCAATGACTTGATCCCCGACCTGGACCGTTTGCTCCATACTGTTGTATCTGTCTTGATGAAGCTGGTTGATAGTGGTTCTCAACTCTTCTTGTTCCCGGGCTAAGCCTTGGATAAGAGCCATCTGCCCCAGCATCTGGGTTCTCATTGTACCTAACCCAGCTTGCAGTTGTTCCAACCGTTCATCCTTGTTGTCTTCAGGACTTTACTTGACCAAGTTCCCAACGAGGAGTGTTTTCAACTCTTCCTGTCCCTTGGATAGGTTTAGGAAGATTTCCCTGAACTGTGTTTCTTGAATATCTTCATTGTCTTGTTTGAGAGCCATTGCTGAAATAAACAGCGAGAACATGAGAGACCTGTATTGGAAGACCTGTTATGCAATGATATGTATGTATGCAATATTTTCAAGGATCTCGCGGGGTAAACAAGAAATTGTTAGAATTTGAACTTTGCAGTTTTGATTGAAGAAACTTCGTGTCATCAAGAGTCCTCCTTCAAGAGTCAAGCTCGCCATATCGAGTGGGTCATAGCCCCTGACTCAAGTTATCGTGTTTTGATCTCTAGACGACATTGGCTAGAGGAAAATAAATCCCCTTTGTCCCTTGCTAGATGTTTGATTTACCATAACCTGCATCACAAACCCTTGAGATCCTTGAAATGGTTAAGGAAATGTTAAGGCATGATGTTATGATGTGTATGCTATGCGTTTAAGCAAAAGTGCGAGGTGATGTAAACAAGTGAATCCGGCACGAAATCCAAGTTATTGGATAAGGACTGTAAACAAAACCTGCAAGGAACTCATGTTGTTAGATGACAAAAATGTGCAAGTAGTTCAAGTTGAAAGCATACAAGTCACACAAACAACCTTAGGTTTAGGCTTGCATGGGTCTAGGTATTACCCTCTAATAATAGTAACCGGGTTCTAGAGGTTCTCAATATCACTGACCATCCTCCATCGGTCATAACTCCAGTCACGCAATCTTTTCTTGCAGCCGGAACCATCTCGAGAGTATGGTCTCAATGAGTGTAGCATACTGCTACTTTCTATGGCCAAGTTGGTCAATTATAGGTTCTAAGGTCAGTTGATGCTTAATGACCCATTAGCAGCCCCATACTCTCCTTGTTCCTCCACAAGGGATATCGGTACCAACTAATATGTCACACCAACGTAGCTACTGCTTCAACCGTATCGGTCTACGCCGTACAGTTCCCTCACAATCTATTGCTACTTACCTAAAAGGTATCCCCAGATCCGGGTTAGGATATATAGTAACTCCGATACAAAACCCACAAAGATAGAGCAATCAAATCAAACAATGGAAAACAATATGATGAACTAATCCTAAGGTACACCCCACTTATTAAGTCCCCAGCAGAGTCGCCAGTTCTGTGATACGGTGGCCAGAACCGGGACGTATTTCCCTTTTTAAGGAATTGCTGGTTTGTGTTTTGCGTTTGTGTTTGCAAAATGTCATGGTAAGTAAGAGTCGCCACCGACTTTTATTTTATCCAACAAGGAAAGGAAAAAAGCACAGAAAAATTCCTTTTTCGAGATATTTCTGAGTACGGGGGTAGATTATAGAAAGAGAAGGTATTAACACCCTTTATATCCGTAGTTATCTACGGGCTCTTAGGTACTTGCTCATCATTTTCAAAATTGTTTTCTTTGTATTTGCGTGATTTGAAAAGTTTTTGGTTTGACTTCGATTTAACTCTTGCTTCTGTCTTCAAGAGTGTAATGAAGTGTTTTGAAAACTTTGTTTGTAAAGGAGTGTAAGTGTGAAATTTTTTGTTTTGATTGAGCAAGTACTTAAGAGCTAATCTACCTACTCAAAAAAAAAAAGAATCGTTCTATGTTTGTTTCCTTTAGACAGCGTTATCCCACTATTAATGAGTAGGTAGCACCGTCGTTGGAATTTTAGGGTTCAATTCGAAAGGGACGTACGGTCACTAAAGCAATGTTAGGACGTCTTAGTAATAACCCTAATGTCTTAGATCAATTATCCGAGGCAACCTTTCCGAGGCAACAATATCCGAGGCAACCTTTCCGAGGCAACTTTTGATCTTTGGACAAAAGGACGACCACTAAAGCATCCTATACTCAATGAACGTTACCGAAGACAACCAAGTGGGAGTGTACCCTAGGGGTGCGCATGTGCGAGTGATTCAATTTCAGATTATTTATCTTTGCACATGTTAGGGTTATCTAACTGTTTTAAAGTTTTTCACATACATTCTTGTCATGCATCCTAATGTCATACATCTAACAGTTCAATATTTTGCAGAATTTCAAATGCGGAAATTAAACTACGCTATTACAAGGCTTCGGGTATTTACATAGCCAAAGACAAACCCTTTGAAATAAAGCGGTAAATGGAAATAAAAAGTCCTAATTTAAACTATTACAACCTTGTGAGCAGTTTACAATAATAGGGTAAAAATAATAAAATAAAACGCGCGATGAAAATTAGAACGAATGTAAACTAGGGTTTTGACTCTTCTATCCTAATTAAAAGAGAAAATGTTTTTGTTGTTTTTAATAAAAGAATTAAGTCTTCTAAATTAAGTATGAAAATTAATTAGTGATTAAATTAATTTAAAAAAATAATTACATGGCGTATTTTTGTGTTTTTATTATTTTTAAGAAAAGAAAATAATTAAATTAGAAATAAAAACCTATTTGTTCTAATTAATTTTAATTATGTACAAAAAAGAAATTAAAGTTATCTAAATTAAAAAATCTAATTTAATTAATTAATTTTTTAATAAAAATAAAATCTAGACCTAATTTATGAAAAGTAATATTTTTTTGTGATTTTTCTGATAAAAAAGAAAATAGTTGATTGGTTAGTAAATAAATAAATATAAATTAAATGAAATAAAATAAAATATAAAAGAAAATAGAAAGAGAGAATGGGCCTAAAAGTATTTGGAGGGTGCAAACAATGATTCTGGGCCCAAGAAAAGTGAGGTCCGTTTGACTTTTTTGGATCCAGTGTGGCACGCTGACTGTGGCTTATGGGGCTCCTCCAGATGATGGCCATCAGATTTGGCCATCTAGAGATCTGAGGGCTAGATCTTTAGAGTCCATGGTAGTTCTTTGGCTTGTAAACACGTTGGATCCTGAAAAGAAAAATAACATAGAGAAATTGGGGGACCTGGGATTCGAGCTCAGGTCCTGAAGCATTTTCCAACACTACGCTTACCAATTGTGCCCCTTGTTCTTTCTGTACATAAAATAAGTAATAATAATAATATGGAAAACAGAGTGGGTTAGTGGAGATCAAAGAAAATGCACGCCAGATTCAAATATGCCAATGGAAAGGTGACACGCAGGCGTCTTTAACCTTGCGCCGTTGGTAAAAGTGAAACACTTTTACCTACGGATGTTAGTCCGTCACTACAAACAAAGCTCGTTCCAAAATCCTCCATGAGCAATATAAATGACATCTAATGCCATGGTTGGATTCGTCTTGTCCTCCTGAACATGATGGTACCATTTATGAAGGCTAATTTTACCTGCAAGCAAAAACCCTAAAACGGAATCCAAAAACCTAACAATGGCAGTTCACGATTCAGTCTATGAAAATGCAATTGGGTATTATAGAAAGCTTGCAATTGTCATGGTGAACAAGAATCTATGATTATATTATGTTGAATGTGCAAGAATTATGCAAACAGAATTCAAGAAAAGGTGGGTGTCGTGAATGCCTTACAGTGCGTTATAGGGCCTGGAAATGCTTGATTTCGATTGCTTTCGCTTGCAAATCTCAGGAAGTGATTGAGATAGCTAGAATGCCTTGAGGATGCCTGGAACAATGAATTTGATCCAGCACTTTTGTTGTGATTTTTCAAGTTTGGTTCTCCTTATTGTGCCTCCTCTTCTAGCCTCTTTTGGTCTGCCTCGCTTCTATATGTATCAAGGAATGGATTAGGGTTGATAGAATGTACTCAATCTTCTTCCATTATTGAATTTAATTGTGATTTGATTCTCTTGAATATCATTCCAAAATTGGCCTAAAATCAATCTTTTTGTCCACCCCAATGCCTTGCACGAGTTTGATTTGATGCTAGCTGTAACTAAAATTTGAAACAAGCACAAAATCTTTTGTTTTCAATATTTTGGATTTTCTATAATTTGTTTTGATTTAAAATGATTTAACTCAAATAAAAATCAAAATAAATAATAAAAATAAGTTAATGACAAGTGGAAAAGACTAGGGCTCGTGGACCATGTTTCCAACTCAAAACAAGTGAAAAAGACTGGGCCCATTTGGCAAAATTTGAAGTTTTAGGCATAGTTGATTTTTGGCAATTTTGCAAAAAAGGTAAACTTCACCAATGCATAACTTCCTCAATTTTGATTCTTTGTAGGTGTTCTTGGACTTTTTAGAAAGCTTGAGATGTCCTCTAATCAACCCTTTTGGTATCATATCAATTTGATATTCCATGCTCATGTATTAAGCTTTGACAAAAAAGGTGTTTTTGTTGACTTTTCAAAATGACCTATAATGTCCAAATTCATAACTTCTTGTGAGTGTATATTTTGAACTTGGGAGATGAAGATGGATTGTAGAGAATTGCATCTTCTTTAAAATGATATTTCTATGGGTCATTTCTCATAAATTATGAGAAAGTTATGCTTGGTCAAAGTTGAGTTGACTTTTCCTACAAAACCCTAATTTAGCAACTTTTGGTTTTTGATGAATTATGAGCAATCCTTGATGAATCATGATCAACCCTTGATCAAATGATTAAATATACTTAAAAATGAGGATGTTGACCAAAAATCTTGAAGTTTGATTGTATGTGAGCCACAGTTGACTTTTGCCCTAGCACAGTCGATTTTCAGGCCTTTGAGTAATTGACTGAGCAAACTTCATCTGCAAGGCTTGAAACTTGACATGGATGATCTTGAGAACATATTAGGACATTGGTGAGTATTTGGGATCACTTGGAATCAAGTATCTTGATGCAACATGAAACCCTAATTTGAGGTAGACTGCCTTAGGAGAGAGCTTGTCTGGCCAACCCTTGGACTACCTTGAGCAACTTGGGATCTTTCTTGAAATTTTTTGAGAAATATGGGAGGAAAAATTTTGGGGTACAACACAAACTTGCCAACTTTGGCAAATATGGCTAATTCAAGTGCATGCGCATTGTGTTTTATTTTGCCATAAAAGGTAAGGAAATAAGTTGTATTGTGCGTGCATGAGCGAGGAAAATTGTTGCAACAAATTTTGAGTGTTGTGCACAAACTCATGAATTTTCTATAAACTGGTTGCAAGCATAGTGCTTTGGATCAGCCTTGTCCTAACCTCAATAACTCTCCATTCTTGATCAAATGAAACAAAATTTATCTCTTTGGAAAGCTGTCATGGTAAGGAACAAACTTGATGTTGGAAGGTGTTTGAAATGAGGCTTCGACATCAGGTGAAATGGAGCACGAAAATGGTACAAAAATATGATCACCAACACTTAGAGAAATTCTCTAAGTGTTAGAAATTTTCCACTTGAAACACCAACTTCCATCAATTATAACTTGTTCAATAATGATTCAAACTTGATGAAATTGGTATGGTTGTAATAATTGAGAAAAATGAACATTTTGGGTGTTGAGGTTGTTTTGATTTGAAGCTTTGATCATAGTGAAAATTGGCCATAAAAAGAGGTAAACAAAGCTAAACCAAATTGAAAACTTGCCAAAAGAGTAACCTTTCAAAACCCTAATTTTCCAAATTGGGTAAGTTTCCACAATTCTTCATTTTTGATGATTCTCTTGATTTTTCTTGATCAAATCTCAACCATTGGTCATGTTTGGTCTGTAGAATATAATTTTGACCATATAAAGTTAGGAGTTGACTTTTAGACTGCGCATTTGACTTTTCCCCAATTTAGTCAATTCATTAATCATGTGATCATTTGAACTTCTTCTGCTTAAAGTTGATGATTAATCTTCCACAGAGAGACACTTAGGGGAATAGAAGACCATGGAATCAATCTTTTCTCAAAGAATCAAAAATATGCTAATTTAATCACAAACCCTAATTTCCAGTCAAAAGATAGGAGATGATGCACAATGCTAAAAACCCTAATTTCTCTGGGGAATTTGGAGAATCTCTTGAACAAAGATGCCTTGTGTATTAAGATGATGATTATGCTTCAAAAATCTTGCCCATGAATGTGTCATACACTCACACAATCAAAACCCTACTCTCAAGGATCAAAAGATAAGAGAATTATGAACACTATCCAAACTCTTGCAAACTTCAATCATCTAATGAAGTGATGGACATGTTGAGATGTTTTGAGGCATAAGAAGCCCTTGTAGTTTGAGTGAACATGAAACTAAGGATATCCAATCCTACTTGCATTGATTGTTAAATCTCTCTCTTTTATTTCTTGAAGAAAACCAAAAGAACAAGAACACCTTGATCCCATCTCAATGCATGAATGTGTAAGCTAAAGAAACATAAGCCAACTAAGGTTGAAAAGAAGAGGGTAAATTTTTGGGTGAAACAGTTGCCCCTATTCAATCATCCTAAACCTGAAAGTGAGAAATAACGATGGCTTTCGAACATTCAAGGTGGAAGAGGATTGAATACCAACAGAACCCAAAAATTTGCGCTCTGGAAAAGAAAAGGTGTAGCAACACTCATAAATGTATTTTTGTAAGTTTTTTTCCTAAAATTTTACAGTATTAAACAAACTGGGTTGAATTAATAGGTGTAAGGAGTAAAGACAGTGAGGAATAGTAAACACCAAACCTTAATCAAAGACATCACTGACTACCAATCAAGAGGGCTATGCCAGTGAACACTGGAAACAACCATAGAGAAATAGCAACGAATTTCGAACATTCAAGGTGGAAAATGATTGAATACCAACATAACCCAAAAATTTGCGCTCTGGAAAAGTAAAAAGTGTAACAACACTCATAACTGTATTTTTGTAAGTTTTTTTCCTGAAATTTTACAGTATTAAACTGTAGCGACTGGTTTTTAAATCGAGAGTCGCCACTATTAGTTTTTATCCTAGGGAAGGGAATCTAACAGAAAACCCTAATTCGCAGACAGGGATTCTAGGTTTCAGACTCAATTAGATGAAAGGAAGGTGTTAGCATCTTTCATCTACCTTGTTCACAAGGATATTAGGTTCTAAGTTTAGGTTTGGGGTAAACAGGATTTTAAGTTTTAATTAGAAAGAGTTTAATTTTTTTATAAGGGAAACTCGCTACGATTTTTGATCGTATGCCTACGTATCCTCTTATGAGGAATCAGAGTCTCAATTCGTAGTTCGAATGGTAGGTTGGTATCTTTTGCAAGATCACGTAGAATTGCCTTTGAATTAACCTTGAACTTTGTTTGGGTTGTAAATTAAGTGATCGTAGACGTGGTTCATAGTTTGGTTCGAAAGTAATGCTATGTAATCTTTTTCGAAAACATCTTGTTTTTTATTATGTTAGTAGAAAAAATAGTTTGTAATTGATTAACTGTTTTGGTATTTGATTTGATTAAGACGTGCAACTGGGGAGTCTGATATAGTCTCCTCCCCACATGGCCAGATATTGGCCATGTGTTGCTCGATGTGAAGGACGCGAGGGAAGTCTGATATAGTCTCCTCCTCGCGTGGCCAGATATTGTCCACATGTTGCTCGTCATGAAGGAGGCGGAGGAAGTCTGAAATAGTCTTTCTCACAACGTGGTCAAATTTTGGCCACGTGTCGCTTGTGGATGAAATATTTGGAGTTGCATGGGTTTTAATATTCCGATTTTGAATAATAAATCGGTAGACGATGTGTCGACCTATTTAATTACTCGGAGATAGACATCTCATTATTTATAGAATATTCAAATTAATAAAAATAACTAAACTGCTTAATCTAAATTAATTAAATTAATTGAAACTAATTTTGACTAACCAAAATTAATTAACCTAAACCATAAAACTAGTATAGTTGGGTTGTAGATGCATATTGAAATGGAAGTGAGAGAATAGTAAAAGTGTAAACTCAAAATTGACCAAAGGGCTCAAAAGCCCAATTGAAAATTAACCATAATACCAATTATTTAAATTAAAATTACAACAAGAAATAAAATGCATCATGCTGATACGGAGAGTGTGATATACCTCACAACTTGTAACAATTGTTTCTTGACTTTTAAACTTGAAACAACCACCAATAAATATATGGCACGTGGATTATTAGAATTATATATAAAAAAAGAAACATATATTACCAAGCACCAGCAGAACGATACACTTTCTTTTCTTCCCTTTCAGAACAAACAAAAGTTTCTCCTCCTCCTTTCTTTAGCATCCCTTTCTTATTCTTCTTCAAATCGAACATCTTCTCCTCCTTATTCCAGTACAGCAAAAAATAGCACAGTGACATGAAATCAAAGCTTACCTTGGTGGGTCATGGTGAAGGGATGGCATGGGTTACGTCGTTGTCGGTACGGAGGCGACACTGAACAAAGATGTTGGCCGACGAGGAGCAAAGCGGGATGCTCGCTGGATCATCTGTGGTGGTAATTGTGAGTCGCTTGCGAGATCGGAGGCTGAAGCGTTGGATCGTGGATTCTGTTGCGGATTGGTGGATCTTGCACAGTGGTTGCTATCAAAGATCTTATCAGCGGTGTGAGTTAGTTGTCGCTGAGATAGAAGACTCGTCGGCATCGGATGATGCTAGACGCGGGTTCATAGAGGTTTCAGTGAGTCATCGAAGTAACTGTAGTCTGTGGCGATGGAGGTTGGTGCGATTGCCAGATGTTGCGGTCCACATCAGAGATTTTAGTTTTTATAGACCCATGGTGGCGAGAGCAAACGGAAGCGTGGTTGGAACTGTTGTCTTTTGTTTCTGCACAAAAAAAACTTGTATGGTGTTTTTAGAGACAAGGTTTATGTTAGTAAAAAATGCAGGTTATGTAAAATTGTTGAGATAATATTGTGTCATATTGTTGTGATGATTTGAATGTAAACATTGTTTGTTTTTTTCTTTGAACACATTTTTCTCACAAATTCATAACTTAGAAAAAGTTTAGTTTATGATAATGACAAAAAGTTTAGAAATTTGTGTATAGCTTTTTCTTAGTAAAATCGGGACCGGGGTGATGTTAGATGTACACATGATGCCAAAAAGTATGTATGTGAATTGGCTAGTTGTAAAAATTGTGCATCAGTTTACAAATTAAAAGATTTTTATATGCAAAAGGTATATTTTGTGTTTGAAAAATATGCATGTACAAGGTGCATCTGCTCTTGAAAATTTGACACCAAAAATAGATTAAATTTATTTCAAGACAAAATATTCATCGTGCAGCTTAAAAACAAACCAATAAGATTATAAGGAATTGAATATAAAAAGGGAGAGACCTCATAAGTCAATCACTGGTCAGAAATAAAATCGTAAATAACACCAGTGGTTTTGAATAGATATTTTAAAAAGAAATTGTAACAATGAAAGTTTGAAAATGTGATGCGCAGTGTAAAAGTGAGTGTGTGAAATTGTTGTGAAATTGTTGATTTGTTGATTGTGAGAAATTGTGGATGAGTTGTGAATATTTTTGGTCGTTTCTGCCTCCAAAATTAGCACAACAATGAATCCTATTTATAGAGTAAAATTAGGTTAAAAACTTGAAGGGAAAGTTAGCCCAAAAAGACCCAAATTAAATTTTATCTATTTATAACTTATTTTGACCATTTTTTTTTAAATAAATAAATATTTTAATAAAAAATTATATTTTTAAAATATAATAAATAAATAAATATGAAAATAATAATTTAATAATAAAAAATATGATTTTTGTGGTTTAGAGAATGAAAATAAAGTTAGTAACAACAAAAATATCCAAAGTGTTGTGACCTTTTGCTAGTCCATCCTTCTCTCTTACCAATTGTACTATGTTACTTATTCGAAAGTAAAAAGCCAATTAGAAGTATATGACTATGAACAATTATTTTCTATTTTTTTACAAAAATGCAAATGATTATTATATTTTCAAACAAACTTGAAAGAAAATTTTTATTAAAAAAACTCAGAATGTTAATATAATTAAATCAAAAGAATTTTATGTAACACCCAAATTCAAAAATAAGTTTGATGGTAGCACTAAGGCGGGTAAATTTGGGGTATGACATAAACAAACTGGGTTGGATTAATAGGTGTAAGGAGTAAATATAGTGAGGAATAGTAAACACTAAACCTTAACCGGAGACATCACTGACTACCAATCAAGAGGGTTATGCTAGTGAACATTGGAAACAAACACAGAGAACTAGTGAACACTAAACTCTACTTAGGACCATCAGAATTGAACGATATTTTGAAGACCTAAAAAACGAGTAACAAACTCGAACCTAGAGACCCAGTAACCACTAGACTTAAAAGATGCCAATGAACATTGGATCTAAAACGGTATACCAGTAAACACTAGTTTCAATAAAAAAGGAACAATAACCATTGACCTAACCAGTAGAGCGTTAGCAGAACATTGGGGATCGAGCAAAGGTAACGAGTAACCACTCGAACTAAAGAGTACTATAAAGAATGTGCCAGGAAAGAACTGGATCACAAGTGAGGCAACGAGTAAATACTAGAGCTAAGAGGAACTAGTAAACACTAGACTCAAGAATACTCAACAAGATACCAATAAATATTGGATCTAATGTAAAGTAACAAGAAAGTAAGCGGACTTCAAGAACACCTGCTGGTCTCGATCGAGGAGAACCAGTAAACATTGAATCTAACCAAGGAATAAAAGAGACAGAGAGACAAGTAAACACTCGCATCAAGAGAACTAGTAACCACTAGACTCTAAAGAAGGATGTGCCAGGGATGAATTGGGTTACAAACAAAGGTAACGAGTAGACACCCGACCTAACAGTACTAGTAAACACTAGACTCAACATGAATACTAGAACATAACTGGATTGAAAAGTTACGCCAATAAATGTTAGAAACAAACCAAGAAGGCCAGTAAACACTAGACCCAAGAAATTTATGCGAGGGAAGAAGTGGATCACAAACAAAGGTAACACGTAAATACTCAACTTAAGAGAAATAAGAAATATGTCAGATAAGGAAGTAAAGAAACAAGTAAAATGTCATCCTAAGAGGACTAGAATCGTCTAGACCTAGGAATGAAGTGTTAGAAAAATGTTGGACTCGAATGGTACATTAATAACCATTAGACACGAACCACGAGGACTTGCACATGGCAAGAAACATCCCTTATGTGAGAAGCAAGAAGGGGACCGACTTACGAGAAGTAAGGGAAGGATTTGGTATTTGCAAGAAAAGAACTACATTATCCCCCAGGCCAAAGGCGGCGTGTAATTCTTCAAGAGTGGCAATTATATAAATTGTCGAACACCAAGTAAGGCTTTTCAAATAATTGAAAAGAAAGAAAGGTTATACACCATGTTTTTCTTGCACTCTAACTTCAAAAGGCAAACACGGGTAACAACCGAGAAAAAAGGACTATCACAAAAGCGGTAGACACTGTGGAAACCTGTCCGGGATATCAGGGGATATCTGTGGGGATTAACAAATCTCTTGGGTACACCAAAAGAAAAGGTTACTGTTAGAACATAGTTTTATTCTACAACCCTCAATTAGAGTTTTGATGATAACAAAATACAAGAATAAATAAGTTGTAAGATTTATATATAAGACATAAATGCTACTTAAAATTATGGTTTGTGTTTACAGAAGTTCTGATGGAATCAGCATCAGAAGATCACGTCAGCATCAGAAGATCAATAACATGTGCTACACGCTGAAGCTACCAGATCATACGCTGAAGCCTGATGACCAGAATCTGCGCATAAAACACTCTGATTCTGATCAAAGATATCTACCAAGTCATCAGCACTCAGAAACGTTAGCATAAAGCAATGAACACTCTGATTACCATAAGCATAGAACACTCTGAAGCGTTACTAAGCATTCAAGACAAATTAATTACCAACGGATTTATTCAAGACAAGATCTTCTCAAAAAGGAAAGAACGTTATTATCACTGAAAGTGTTTTATGGATAACAACGTATCTTTGCCTTGGCTATATATACAAGTCTGTGTGAGAAAAGATGTACGCATATACACGCCTACAAAAACGCACGCACTCATACAATTTGATAAGCTTTCAAACCACGCCTACTCAAAAGCATTAGCAATCCAGTTTTTATTCCAAGCTTAATATTGTGTATTATCACAGTTGTGATATATAGTTTTGTTAGAAAACATTAACACACATTTTGTTCAATTATCTGTAAGAGAATTTCCTTGAGATAAACCGGTATGTGGTTAGACTCAAGAAGGCTTTAATAGTTGTTAAAGTAGACTGTTGTAATCCTATTGAATATAGTGGATTAAGACCTCGTTGGAGAGAGGCGAAATCACCTCGACGGGTGGACTGGAGTAGTTTGAGATCAAACGAACCAGGATTAAAATACAGTGTTGTTTAAGCTTTTGATTTAAGTTTTACAATTCAACCCCCCTTCTTGTGTTTTTCACATCTTCAATTGACATCAGAGCGCCTGGTTCTGAGCTTATAACACTTAACTGTGTCAGTACAAGATCCAGCGTCAGAAAAACACAATGGCAGGACCACATCAAAACATCAGCAATGAAAATAATGAAGAAAGAGACAGATTCAGTGGCAAACCTCCAATCTTTGATGGAGAGAATTTTGACTACTGGAAAGACAGAATTGAAAGTTTCTTTCTGGCCCATGATGCTGATCTGTGGGACATGGTAACTGATGGATACACGCACCCAGTGGATGGAATTGGTCAGAAGATTGACAGGAAAGCAATGTCTGATCAGCAAAAGCGTGATTTCAGAAATCATCACAAGGCCAGAACAATTCTTCTCAGCGCCATCTCTTATTCAGAATATGAAAAGATATCAAACAGAGACACTGCAAAGAATATGTTTGACTCTCTGAGAATGACGCATGAAGGCAACATTCAAGTCAAAGAAACCAAAGCCCTTGCACTCATTCAGAAGTATGAGGCATTCAAGATGGAAGAGAGTAAATCAATAGAGACTATGTTTTCAAGATTTCAAATTCTTGTTGCTGGTCTGAAAGTTCTTGACAAAGGGTATTCCACTGCTGATCATGTTAAGAAGATCATCAGAAGCTTGCCAAAACAGTGGAGGCCAATGGTCACAGCGCTTAAGCTAGCCAAGGATCTCAACAAAATCTCTCTGGAGGAACTTGTCAGCTCCCTCAGAAGTCACGAGATAGAGCTAGAAGCAGATGAACCTCAAAAGCAAGGTAAGCCATTAGCTTTAAAATCTAACAGAAAATTTGACTCCAAAGTTTTGCAGGCTGTTGAAGAAACCTCTGATGGGTCCTCATCAGAAGAAGATGAACTATCTCTCCTCTCCAGAAGGGTGAACCAATTGTGGAAGCAGAGGCAAAGAAAGTTCAGGAATCCCAGAAGATCAGAAAATCAGAATGAATCTTTCTCCAGATACATAAGGTCAGAATCCTCCTCTGGACACAGAAGATCTGAAGGCTCTTCAGGAAACAGAAAGCCAAACAACAAAGACATCATCTGCTATGAATGTAACGAGCGAGGACACTACAAAAGTGATTGCCCAAAGCTTCATAAGGAAAAGCCCAAAAAGAAGTTTGGCAAGGAAAAGAAGAAAAGTCTCATGGCTACATGGGATGATTCTGACACATCTGAAGCTGACTCAGAATCAGATGATGAAAGAGCAAACATAGCTCTCATGGCTAACATGACAGAAGACAGTGAAGCTTCTGAGTCAGAATCTGAATCAGATACAGAAGAGGTATTCCCTGACTTTACTATAAACTTTACTAAGGCTGAACTAGCTGAAAGCCTTAATGAAATTCTGGAAAGATATCAGCAGATCAGAGTCAAATTCAGAAACCTAAAAAGGGATCTTGCTTCTGACTCTGATAAGACTGAGAGTCTCAAATTGGAGAATTCTGAGTTAAAAGATAAAATTTCAAAATTAGAAAACCAATTGCAAAACTCTCATAAGGAAACAATCCTTGAAACTCCCAACAGTGTTGATGAGATCATCAAGGAGTATGATCACAACTTTCAGAAGTTTCTAGCTAAAAACATAGATAGAAGCAAAATGGCTTCAATGGTCTATGGAGTTAGCAGAAATGGCAGAAAAGGAATAGGATACCAAGGTAAGGTACCTACACCAAAAAATGACATGGATTTAGTTATAAAACGTACTCCACTTAATTCATACTTTATATATGGGCACACACATGACATCAAATATACAAGTAGTAATTATTCTGTCAAACCAAAATTCAACCAGAGTTTTGGTAAAACTAATAAATCAGGACCTAAGAAAATATGGGACCTAAGGACAAAATAATACATGTGGCAGATATCTTTAGCAGCAAAGCAAAAACACCAGTCATGGTACCTGGACTCTGGCTGCTCACGACACATGACGGGAAGAAGGCATATGTTCCAAAGCCTGGAACTTAAGCCTGGAGGCCACGTAGGCTTTGGAGGCAATCAGAGAGGAAAGATCATTGGCTCTGGAATTGTAGGTAATGGAAATATTCCCTCTATAAGTAACGTTTTATTAGTAGATGGATTAATGCATAACCTGTTATCCATAAGTCAATTAAGTGATAACTGTTATGATATAATCTTCAATCAAAATTCATGCAAATCTGTTAGTCAGAAAGACGGGACTATCCTATTTAATGGAAAGAGGAAAAACAACATTTACAAAATAAAACTTTCTGAACTGAAAAGTCAGAATGTAAAGTGTCTTCTATCTGTTAACAACGAGCAATGGATCTGGCACAGAAGATTGGGACATGTTAGTATAAGAAGAATATCTCAGATTAACAAACTCAATCTGGTCAGAGGACTTCCTAACCTGAAGTTCAATTTAAATGCTCTGTGTGAAGCATGTCAGAAAGGCAAGTTTGCAAAACCAGCTTTCAAATATAAAAATGTTGTTTCCACCTCTAGGCCATTAGAACTTTTGCACATTGACTTATTTGGACCAGTTAAAACTGCTTCAGTCAGTGGCAAAAAGTATGGGTTAGTAATCGTAGATGACTATAGCAGATGGACATGGGTAAAGTTCTTAAGACACAAGGACGAGTCACACTCTGTGTTTGTCACCTTCTGCAACCAAGTTCAAAATGAAAAGGATCTTAGAATCGTCAAAGTCAGAAGTGATCATGGTGGTGAATTTGAAAATAAAGATTTTGAGTCATTCTTTAATGACAAAGGCATTCTGCATGATTTCTCTTGTCCTAGAACTCCCCAGCAAAATGGAGTTGTAGAACGAAAGAATAGAACATTGCAAGAAATGTCCAGAACCATGATCAACGAGACTAACGTTGCTAAGATCTTCTGGGCAGAGGCAATAAACACAGCGTGTTACATTCAGAATAGAATCTCCATAAGACCTATTCTGGAAAAGACTCCATATGAATTGTGGAAGAATAGAAAGCCCAACATTTCCTATTTTCATCCATTTGGATGTACATGCTTTATTTTGAATACAAAAAATTATTTGAACAAGTTTGACTCTAAAGCACAAAGTGTATTATGTTAGGATACTCTGAACGCTCAAGAGGGTACAGAGTATACAATACAGAAACATAAATTATGGAAGAATCAATCAGTGTTCGTTTTGATGATAAGCTTGACTCTCAAAAGTCAAAGCAGAATGAAGTATTTGCAGGTATGGAAGTTGAATTCACAGGTACTGAAGACAAGTCATCAAAATCTCTCAACAGAGACACTCCCTTAACATCAGAAAGAGGCACTGCAAGCAATCCAACACCTTCTGTTGATCAACTCCAGAAAAGACCATCCAGAAGCAGCATGGATCACCCAGAAGAAACAATCTTAGGAAGAAAGGAAGATCCAATCAGAACAAGAGCTAGCTTCAGAAACTCTGAAGAATCCCTCATGGGACTTGTTTCTCTAATTGAACCATCAACAATAGATGAAGCACTTCTGGACAATGACTGGATTCTAGCAATGCAAGAGGAGCTAAATCAATTCACAAGAAATGACGTATGGGATCTAGTTCCAAAACCAAAAGGATTCAACGTCATTCGAACAAAATGGGTGTTCAGAAACAAACTGAATGAACAAGGTGAAGTCATCAGAAACAAAGCACGATTGGTAGTACAAGGTTATAGTCAGTAAGAGGGGATAGACTATACAGAAACCTTTGCTCCAGTCGCCAGGTTAGAATCTATCAGACTCTTAATTTCATTTGCTGTTAATAAAGGCATCACTCTGTATCAGATGGATATTAAGAGTGCATTCTTAAATGGCTATATAGAAGAAGAGGTATATGTGCACCAACCCCCTGGTTTTGAAAGTTCCAAAAATCCAGAATATGTTTTCAAACTAAAGAAGTCACTCTATGGTCTGAAACAAGCTCCCAGAGCTTGGTATGAAAGACTAAGTAACTTCCTGTTAGAAAAGGAATTCACCAGAGGGAAAGTGGACACAACCTTATTCTGTAAGACAGTTAAGAATGACATTTTAGTATGTCAGATTTATGTTGATGATATCATATTTGGATCTACTAAACCTTCTCTGGGAAGGAAGTTTGCTAAGTGTATGCAGGCAGAATTTGAGATGAGCCTAATGGGGGAACTGAAATTATTTCTGGGCATTCAGATCAATCAAACCCCAGAAGGAACTTACATTCATCAGAGCAAATATGTCAGAGAAATTCTGAAGAAATTTGATCTCTCAAAATGTAAGCCATCAAAGATTCCAATGCATCCCACGTGCATTATGGAAAGAGAAGAGGTAAGTAAAAAGGTAGAACAGAAGGTCTACAGAGGTATGATTGGTTCTCTTCTATATCTGACGGCTTCAAGGCCTGACATTTTATTCAGTGTTTGCATTTGTGCTAGATTCCAATCAGATCCTAGAGAATCTCACTTAACAGCAGTTAAGCGAATTTTCAAGTATCTGAAAGGTACTACTAATCTGGGTTTGTTTTATAGAAAATCAAGTGATTACAGCTTAGTAGGATACTATGATGTTGATTTTGCTGGAGACAGAGTAGAACATAAAAGTACTTCTGGAAGCTGCCAGTTTCTAAGAGAAAATCTGATCTCATGGTCCAGCAAAAGACAATCCACAATTGCTCTATCAACAGCAGAAGCTGAATACATAGCATCAGCTGGATGCAACACACAAATGCTCTGGATGAAAAGTAAACTTGAGGACTTCCAGATATTTGAGAGTAACATTCCTATCTTCTGTGACAATACTTCTGCTATTTGTCTAAGCAAAAATCCTATTTTGAATTCTAGCGCTAAGCATATAGAAATAAAACATCATTTTATTAGGGACTATATTCAGAAAGGGATTTTAAATTTTAAATTTATTAACACAGACCATCAATGGGCTGATATTTTTACAAAACCTCTTTCTGAAGATAGGTTCAACTTTATTCTGAAACATCTCAGCATGAAGCTCTGCACAGAATAAAATTGTTTTGATTCTATATATTAACCTTCAGAACTTTGTTTATTTTTTCTGTGAACTACTGATCAATCTCTCTTCAGATCTTTAGAAGTACAGATTGTATCAGAATCTATCCATGAAGATCTGAGCGCTTCATTTCAAGGATAGAAATGTGTTGTTCACTCAAGCAAACAAGTGTCATCCAGTCATCAGCTATTTTCTGAGGTTGAACACGCGTTCACTTTTCTGAAAAGGCAAAAACACTGATTGGATGCATTGAGACACATGTCATGGGTAACCGTTCCAAATATCTTTCTGTATCCCCTAAAATCAGCTATCATTAAATGCTAATAATCATTATTAATTTTTTCTCTCTTAACGTTTATGTTTTCAAAACCTTTTTAGAAATCTATTTAAACACACTTCACACCATTTACACTCTTTACCTTCACTTTCATTTTCTCTCAAACTTACTGATTTCAGCGTTCTTACTTTCTCAAGAAACCCTTTCAATCTTTTTCACAAAAACCTTCGTGTGAACATGGCTTCTTCCAGCATTCCTACTTCAGGTTCCCATAAAACTGCTTCATCTGAACAATACGAAGAACCCTTCAGAACGCTTCTCACTCCAATCAAGAATCTTGAAGTTCTGTCTGAATTGATCGTGGATTTCAACAGTCTCCAAGAGAATGGGTTTGATCTATCTGAAGAGGTTAAAGCTCAAGGCTGGGAAAAGTATTTTGACAGACTGGTGGGTCCAACATTTCCTATTCTGGTAAAGGAATTTTGGATTCACGCTTCTTCTTCCAATCATCAAGTCACGTCTTACATCATGGGGAAGAAGAATGTTATCACTGAAGACCTCATTGCACGTTTAATAGGGTACAATGGTGGTGGTGTTCGTTGCATTGACATGGCAGAAAGGTGTGCTGATGCTGCCCTAATTGCAAGGCAAATCTTCACTTTGGGGCTTCTCTCCAGCAAGATAAGGGATTTAAATGACAAACACAGAATTTGGGCCAAGATCATTCCGGGGTGCTTCAACCACAGGAAGCCTGCAAGCTCTCCTAATTACATTAATATTGATCAGCAATTTCTGATCTATTTCATCTCTCAGAAGGTCAAGATAAATCTGGCTCATCTGCTGTTCAACCATCTCAGAACAAGTGTTAAGGAAACAAGAGAAGAGGAACGAACAAAAAGGGATTGGATACCCTTAGGAAGACTGATATCAGATATTCTAACAGAGAATAAGCTGATTGATCATCTGACAGAGGCTCAAGAAACAACACTCTGGAAGCTACTGTTGGCAAACAGCTGAATGCCAAAAATCTGAAGAAAATGCAGTTGATAGAGAACATCAAGAAGGAGCCCAGCGTCACTCCTTTTACTGCAATCTCCAGCAGAAGAGTCCCTCTGGATGACTACCCACTGTTCTCAGATATTGACTCTAAACCAGATATAATTCTGAGATATCTGGATGCTTGCAAGGCTGATGGTACAACACCAAATCTGAATATTCAAGATCTTCAGCAGAAGGCTCCAGAGGTTGTTCTGAAGAAGACAAAGAAAAGAAAAGCTGTAGCAGAAGGATCATCTCAGCAGACTCCTAAGAAGAGAGGTAATCCTTCTTCTGTAACTATTTTAGATTCAATTGTTGTATCAACATCCATCCCAATTCCCACTCCATCTGAAAACCCAACACCTCAAACTTTCGATGATTTTGACTTTGATTTTGATCCTTCTGAATCATTAACTCTCAGAAGATCTCGCTCCCAACCACAAAATCCAAATACGAAACCATACCAGAACAAGAACTTGCACAAGTTCTATCTGATATAGACCAACACACTTCTACTCCCGAACCAGAAAATCCAAATCCAAACACAGAACCACAACCAGAAATTCCCATCTCACCACAACCAGATATTCCCCTCTCTCCAGAACCAGAAATCCCACTACCTTCATCTCCTCAACCAAAAATTAATCCACCCTCTCCTCAACCTGAACAATCTCCACGACCTGAGACTCAAACCTCTGAGGCTTAACCCTCTGAATCCCCTGAACCAGTACCTCTGGCCATTCGTTTTCCCCTTGGTACCATTGTGAATATTCCTCAACTTCCCTCTTCACCAGAACTAACTCCACCAAATTCCCCATCAAGTCCAATCATAATTCCTGACTCTCCCACTCCCTCACCAAAAGACAATCCAGAAGACCACAACAAGACTGTCATTGATTTAACAGTCTTTGAACGCCTTGCTGCAATAACCAACAAAACTGCTATCCCTAAACCAAAACATCCAGATGTTGGTTCCAGCATATTGAAATTTGAAACAGAAGTACAGAAGTGGATCACTTCTTTGAAACAAGCAAGTCTGGAACTGGTTGACCCTGTTGCATCAGACTACCTATGGACAAAGTTCAGAAGATGGTTTTGTTCTGAAACTTTTAAGCTGCAAGAACAGAGCTACGGATAAGCTCAACAGAACTTCAGCAATCTGCTGAAAGAAATTGAAGGTCCAGTTCTGAGCAAGCTGCTTAAGGAAGAAGTTCTCCCGCTGGACAATGCTCCTTGGTCTGAACATCGTCAACCAGAGTCAGAAGATCAGATGATTCCAGCTGAAGAATAGGGTCAAGAAGAAGATATTGCAGAAAGCTCTGAGAAACATCCTGTTTCTGAAGATCCTCAAGTTTCCTCCCTTGACAGGCAGACTCTTGAAGACTTGAAAAGATCTGATATGCTGATGAATGAAAGAATGGATAAGCAGGACACCAAAATTGATGCAATAGCAACCATGTTAACTTAGCAACAGGAAACAATCACCCAAATCAAGAGCATGTTGGAGGCTTTGTTCACACGACTTCCTCCTCCCTCTTAGAATTTTCCTGTTTTTAAAACATAATTGTTTGTAATATCCGTACATTACTGCTATTTTGAACTTATCATTGCTTCTGTTTTTCAATATAAATGCATTTTTAGCTCTGATTATTTTAGCTCTGATTATTTGTGCTTTTTGATAACTGACAAAAAGGGGGAGAAAGAATGATATTTTTCAATAACGGATTACTGAGACATAAGTCTCAAACATTCTGACATTTTGATCTATTTGAATTTATTTCTTCTGAAAAGCTTGAACAGGTACAAAATTCTGACGAAAGAAACAGTAAATTTCTGATGCTCAAAGACTCATGGAATTAAAGGGAAGTAATCAACTCAGGGGGAGTTTTCTCTTCTTAGCTCTAATACCTTTTATTCTCTTTTTTTTTAATCTCTGATACCTTTTATTCTTTATTTTTAATTGAAAAAAATATGGTTTTTGTCATCATCAAAAAGGGGGAGATTGTTAGAACATAGTTTGATTCTACAACCCTCAATTAGAGTTTTGATGATAACAAAATACAAGAATAAATAAGTTGTAAGATTTATATATAAGACATAAATGCTACTTAAAAATATGGTTTGTGTTTACAGAAGTTCTGATGGAATCAGCATTAGAAGATCACGTCAGCATCAGAAGATCAATAACATGTGCTACACGCTGAAGCTACCAGATCATACGCTGAAGCCTGATGACCAGAATCTGCGCATAAAACACTCTGATTCTGATCAAAGATATCTACCAAGTCATCAGCACTCAGAAACGTCAGCATAAAGCAATGAACACTCTGATTACCATAAGCATAGAACACTCTGAAGCGTTACTAAGCATTCAAGACATATTAATTACCAACGGCTTTATTCAAGACAAGATCTTCTCAAAAAGGAAAGAACGTTATTATCATTGAAAGTGCTTTATGGACAACAACGTATCTTTGCCTTGGCTATATATACAAGTCTGTGTGAGAAAAGATGTACGCATATACACGCCTACAAAAACGCACGCACTCATACAATTTGCTAAGCTTTCAAACCACGCCTACTCAAAAGCATTAGCAATCCAGTTTTTATTCCAAGCTTAATATTGTGTATTATCACAGTTGTGATATATAGTTTTGTTAGAAAACATTAACACACATTATGTTCAATTATCTGTAAGAGAATTTCCTTGAGATAAACCGGTCTATGGTTAGACTCAAGAAGGCTTTAACAGTTGTTAAAGTAGCCTGTTGTAATCCTATTGAATATAGTGGATTAAGACCTCGTTGGAGAGAGGCGAAATCACCTTGACGGGTGGACTGGATTAGTTTGAGATCAAATGAACCAGGATAAAAATAC
This sequence comes from Vicia faba, assembly GCA_948472305.1. Lineage (NCBI taxonomy): Eukaryota > Viridiplantae > Streptophyta > Magnoliopsida > Fabales > Fabaceae > Vicia > Vicia faba. The sequence goes on from OX451741.1 coordinate 54,183,622, forward strand.
AGTGTTGTTTAAGCTTTTGATTTAAGTTTTACAATTCAACCCCCCTTCTTGTGTTTTTCACATCTTCAGTTACTTCACTGGGGAAAAGGAAACAAATTTTGCTTATGCTTCGATGAATGTTTGATTTATTTTTCAATGGAGTAATGTTCCAGATGAATGGAAACACTACACATTTGAGGATGCAATAAAATGATGCATGATTCTATCGGGGAAACGAAAGAAGATACAAGGAACTGCTGAACAGAGGCCCTTGTAAATCTGAAACTTTGGGGAGTAACAAATTGAGTAACCGATAACCACGGGCTATAAACTCTGAAGGGAGTTACAAAAATAAATTACAAACTCTGCTGGAGAAATTCAAATCTCATTGCAAACTCTGAGTGGGGACGCCAATGAAGATTGGATGATGTTAGGGATGATTCCCATAACCATTGGACCTGTGGGGAATCAAAATTCACCTTTTCCTGCTTAGGGAAATAATTTGTCAATCTCTCACTAGGGATGACGAACTTGCACTATTGGGGATAAGAGAACTTAGACACAAAGCTCTTGCTAGGGATGAGGTAATCTTTGCATAAGGAACCTCAAAAAACGCTTTTGTTGAAGATACAAGAACCCTTGAACAAAAAGTCTAGATAGAACAACTCCACTGGGGAATAAGGACGATTTTAACAAAAACAAACACTATTGGGGATATGAGAATCCTTGAACCAGAAGTCACAAAAGTAGACTTTTCTGGGGACATGAGAATTATTGAGTAAGAAATCTTAGTAATAAGCCTCTACTAGGGAATGAGAATAATCTCAACAAACTTGGCTGGGGAATGAGAACAAGTTATCCACATAAGAAGCCTAAAAAATATGCCTTTGCTAGGGAGATGAGAACCCTTAGCAAAAAATCTAAATGAAGCAACTCCACTGTGTCATACCCCAAATTCGCTCTACCCTTAGACTTATATTTAGTTTTTTTTAATTGGTCGCTTTATTTAATTCTTGTTTCTATGGAAGTGTAAATTATAGAAGAGTGGCGTGATTGACCCAAAATGGACCATCAGTATCTGATGGCCCATTAGATTTGTAGAGGTCCATTTCAAATTAATAAGGGGTGTATTTATTTTTTAAAGGAGGTATGGACAAGTTTTTTTTATATGAAGCCCATTTAAGTTTTTTAAATTGGGTTTGAAGAATGGATGAAGTAATGTTTAAAAAAAAACCCAATATAGAGGCCCATCCAATCTTTTAACTTTGATTAAAGAATTATTTTAATTATTGATATTATTATTATTTTTATAAACTGATTATTTATTATTATTAAAATCATTTTTTTAAAATTGAAGAAAGCATCAAGACCCGTTTTGAAAAATCAAGGACTAAAAGATGAATCCATCGCAAAGCCCAAGCCAAATTTGATTAAAAAAAAAAGAAGTTGTTTTTTGTTACAAATTTCTTAGAGTTTAAAAAAATATTTGTTTTAAAGTAGAACTTTTTCAGAGCCCAAAAGGCCCATTTTATTGTTTTGAAAAAACATTTATTTTATTTTTTATATTAGTTAAAGTTATCTCGTTTCATAAAATAAAAACATGTAGGCCCAAAAGCAGGTACCGTATGACCCAAAAAAGGGAGTTAAAGGGAAAAATAGTCCGATTCAAACGAGAATCTTCTTCACCAATTTAAACTCTTAATGCAAAAACATTATTAAATATAAATCAAAACATTATTGTAAGAACTTCCCAAAATCAAAACGGAAACAAATTAATGTGTTCATAATTTTTACAGACCAAATCATAAATCATTTTCCTATTTATAATTCCTAAATTCTGTAAGAATGAAGAAGAATTATAGTAGAAAAGGAGGAGGAAATCGAAACCGAAAAAACCTGCAGAGCTAAACCACCAAATTTTCTTTTTCATGGTACCTACTATTTTACCAGAAGCTGGTTATCATCAAAACCTTCACTAACCAAAATTATCAATAATTCACTCAACCTAATATTCATGCCATCACTAACATGTAGACAACAACAACACTACAACAATCATCCTCGTCAAACCATTATTAATCTTTCAAATTTTCATCAACCATTCCACCATATTACATAATCTACATTAACATACTCTCATGACAACAACCACACAATCACAAAGGAAAATCAAAGAAAAAGAATAAGGAAGAAGCTTCGAAGCCAACACGTGACCACTCTCTCTGATGTGATGAAATCGAAGTCATCGTCGTTAGACCGCAACTCACGTATCGTCGTCGATGAATTCACTAAATGCACATTCACACACGTCAGCGCTTCACTCCGCAAACGCAAACCACACAGCTGTGAGCGCCGTCCATCCCGCGACCGTCGTCCACCATCCTTCGCCAGATTTGTGCAATAATCCTCCAGTTTTAATTATAGATCTGCGATTTTGTTCCGCAAGTTGTCACTAAGGCAACCGTTGATTCAATCTCATTAAACAACAACACCATGTCCCGAATCCACCACTGTCAACCACCGAGTTGCTTGCTTACCATCACCGTTCAAATCGCGTTCTTCACAAAAACATTTCCACGAAGCCTCCCAAAGCCCCACTGCCTTCCAGACCGCACTTCCATCCACCACAAGCAAACAACCACCACCGTAGCAACTCAACACCAGTCGTTACCTCGAAGCCCTCGTTGCATTATCACTGTCGCAAAATGCGAAACTGCCATTAACATAAGTTGTTCGACGAACTACCTGTTGCAATAGGCCGCATCGACGTGCCTCTTTCTCCGATTCGCTAATACCAGGTGCTCTCCGCTCATATTCGTTTGAATGTGTGGTGATTTAATCTTGTTTTGATTTTGTTAGAAGAAGAAAAATAAAAAAAAATAATTGTTGTTCTCTTCACTGAGATGCACCGGCCGTCTCCCTGAATTTCTTTTTATTTTTATTTTATTTAAATTGTGTTAGATAATGTTTTTTTAGGTTAGTGTAATTAGGTTTTTTTTTGGACTTTTCTATTAGTTTATTTATGTACATTCTCAATCCATGCTCATACCCCCTAACTAAAAAATAAACTATTTTTTCTTAAAAAATATTTAAAATCCTATTTTCTTAAAAAGTGCAAACAAGGTAGATAAAGCGTGCATAACACCTTCCCCTCATCTAGAACATAGTCAAACTTAGAATCTCTGAAACTTTTTAGGGTTATTCCTTTATACTCCATTCCTTTAAGATAAAAATTAAGGGTGACGACTCTGTATTTAAAACCAGTTGCAACACATCGGATAATAATAAAATTCTTAATCAGAGCACTCGACCGAAACAAATCTTTCAGCTGAGGATGAAACTCTACTTTAGAAACAAATATTCTCTGGTAAGCAAAACTATACAAGCATCTGCTGGAGAATGAAAATTCTTTACCAAGAAATATCATCCATCAAAACCTATCAGTCAAGGATTCGCTGCTTGGCTATCCGCTAGGGAGAAGAAAACTTCAAGTATCTGGAGAATGATGACTCTTTACCAAGAATTCCAATCATCCAACCTTAGTAGCCACAAATTTTCTACTTGGGGAACTCACTGGGGAGAAAATAACTTAAGTATTACTGAGGAAACAATCAGAGGATTTCCACACTGATGAACACCTTGATAAAACTTGCTTTAGCGTTGGTATGTTGTACATATGAGAGTGAACGACGATTCCTGCAAAACAAATCACATTAATTTGCCCAAGGTATAGTATGATAACTTGTCTATCACCATGTCACGCAAAATCCAGAGAGAAAATTCTATCGTTTCTAATCATGTTATGTAAAGTCTCAAAATTTTCAAATGTAATGCTTATTAAAAAGTATCAGACGTTTTTGCAAACAAAACAGTAAAGTAAAAAGAAAGAGCAAGTTTTTGAAAGAAAAGAAACTTTTATTGATTGAAAGTTGGCCTATAATAGGCATTTACATCAGGAAGCAATTCCTAGGAAGAGGTAATTGTGAAAAGTAAAACAAAAGAGTAATACAAGAATGGCAAAGTGAAAATGGATTTCCACCGGGTTCCAATTCTGCTATAACTCCTATAACCTCGAAGCTCTCATCACTTTGCTTATTAAAGAAGATGATTGTACCAATTCCTACCCTTCGGGGTGACCAATTGTAATAGTGATATGAAATCAAAGATCTGACGCTAGAGTATCCTTTCACTTTAAATCCCTAACTTTTTCCTAGATCGCCATTTCGGGTTTTCAATCCATCGGGATACCTTTTTTTTCCTAAGCTTCCCTTTCAGGTTTTCAACTTAGCGGGTATACTTATTCTTTTTCATTCTTTTCATTTCTTCTTTTTTTATCCTTAATTTTTTTTATCCCTAATTTTGTGTGGTTCGTTGAGATGCCCATTTTTTCCTAAGTCGTCGACTTAGCGGGTCTTTTTTACGCAAAGTATTTTGTACTGCATATGTGTTCACTAGAAGTGAGAAGTCTCCACCATCCATAGTTGCAAGCATCATGGCCCCACCAGAGAATACTTTCTTTACAACAAATGGTCCTTCATAAGTCAGAGTCCACTTGCCCCTGGGATCCCCTTGAGGAAGAATTATCCTTTTCAATACAAGGTCACCAGCTTTGTAGCTTTGAGGATGCACTATCTTGTCAAATGCCTTTCTCATCTTCTTTTGGTACACCTGACCATGACAAACAAGTTCTAGTCTCTTCTCGTCAATGAGGTTCAATTGGTCCAATCGATTATATACCCACTCAGCTTCATCAAGCTCAACATCTTTCATAATCCTTAACGAAGGAATCTCAACTTCCACAGGAAAAACTGATTCCATTCCATAGACAAGTAAGAAAAGGGTTTCCCAAATTGAAGTACACACCGAAGTACGACAGTCATGCAAGGAGAAAGGCAACATCTCATTCCAATCCTTATAGGTCACCACCATCTTTTGCATAATCTTCATGATGTTTTTATTAGCTGCCTCAACAACACCATTCATCTTTGGACGATATGGAGAAGAATTGTGATGCTTGATCTTGAAGGTCTCACATAGATCCTTCATCATCTTGTTATTGAGATTAGATCCATTATCATTAATGATCTTTTCAAGAATCGCATAATGACAAATTATATTCTGCTTGATAAAACAAGTAACCACTTGATTGGCGACATTCGTATATGATGCAGCTTCGACCCACTTGGTGAAGTAATCAATGGCAACCAGAATAAAACAATGATTGTTGGAAGTAGTTGGCTCGATATGACCAATCATATCAATTCCCCATGTTGCAGAAGGGCAGGGAGAGGTCAATATGTTCAAAGGAGCAGGCAAAAAATGCACTTTGTCATCATAAATTTGGCATTTGTAACAGATTCTAGCATGGTTGTAACAATCAGATTCCATGGTGAACCAGTAGTAACCATCTCTCAAAATATTTTTAGCTATGGTATGTCCACTGAAATGAGTCCCAAAGGAACCTTCATGCATATCTTCGATGATCTTTGCTGATTCGTTCTTGTCCACACATCTGAGTAGCATACCGTTATGATTTCTTTTGTATAACATACAATTACTGAGGAAAAACTTGGCTGAAAACCTCCTCAAGAACAACTTCTCTATAACAGATGCATCTTCGGGATACTCTTAAGTCTCAAGGTACCTCTTGATATCATGAAACCACATATTACCATCCAATTCCACATTAGCTTTATAGCAAAATGCTAGCTCATCCAACCTCATGATAATGATCGGAGGTGCTTCATTAGCCCACTTTAATTTGAACCTTGATGATAGAGTAGCCAAAGCATCTTCTAGATTTTTTTCTTCCCTTTAGATGTGCTCAAACTTGATCTCTTCGAAATATGGAATCAACTTCATAACATGTTCTCTTTAGGGAATTAGATTTTTGTGACGAGTTTCCCAATTTTTATTGATCTGGCTAATCACGAGAGTTGAATCTCTATAAACTTTCCAAAAATTGATTCGCGAATCAATTGCAACTTCAATCCCATAGATACGAGCTTCATACTTAGCCATGTTATTAGTTCAATCAAAATAGATTCTGCATGTTAAAGGAACATGAAAACCTGTAGGAGAAGTAATGACAACTCTAACACCATTCCCCATAGCATTTGAGGCACCATCGAACACGAGCATCCATCGTGATCCTGGTTCAGGTTCTTATTATGGGCCAATAATATTACAATCCCTGGTGTTGTACCCCAAAATTTCCCTCCCATATTTCTCAAAACATTTCAAGAAAGATCCCCAAGTTGCTCAAGGTAGTCCAAGGGTTGGCCAGACAAGCTCTCTCCTAAGGCAGTCTACCTCAAATTAGGGTTTCATGTTGCATCAAGATACTTGAGTCCAAGGGACCCCAAATTCTCAACATTATCCTAATATGTTCTCAAAATCATCCATGTCAAGTTTCAAGCCTTGCAGAGGAAGTTTGCTCAGTCAATTGCTTAAAGGCCGTAAAATCGACTATGCTAGGGCAAAAGTCAGATGTGGCCCACATACAGTCAAACTTCAAGATTTTTTATCAACATCCTCATTTTGAAGTATATTTCATCATTTGATCAAGGGTTAATCATGATTCATCAAGGATTGCTCATAATTCATTAAGACTCAAAAGTTGCTAAATTAGGATTTTGTAGGAAAAGTTAACTCAACTTTGACCAAGCATAACTTTATCATACTTTATGATAAATGACCCATACAAAGCTCATTTTTAATAGGATTCAATTTCCTACAATCCATCTTCATCTCCCAAGTTCAAAATATGCACTCATAAGAAGTTATGAATTTGGACATTATAGGTCATTTTGGAAAGTCAACAAAAACACCTTTTGGGTCAAAGCTTCTTACATGAACATGGAAGATCCAATTGAGATGAAACCAAAGAGGTCTCTTAGGGTACATCCTAAGTTTTCTAAAAAGTCTAAGAACACCCTCATAAGATTAAAATTGAGAGACATATGCATTGTCAAAGTTGGATAATTTTTGAAAAAATGCATGAAGCAAATATTGACCAAACTTGGATTTTTTCCAAATGGGCCTATCTTTTCAAGTTTGAAACTCATTCCTAACATGGTCCACGACCTCTAAGCCCACCCATACATTTTTGTACTATTTATGCTATTTATTTTGATATTTTATTCATTAAAATTCAGAATTAAATAAATAAATAATAGAAATAATATAAATTTTGATGTAAATCCATTTTGGGAAAGTTTTATGCTGGTTTATGTCAATTGATTCCGTGCAATAACTCTTCAAATATGTCCAGGTTCATCCACATGTGAAAATGGCATAAAATCATCAAATATGGCATTATTTTCAAATTTTGATCATGGTCTTAAAACACAACATTATGAGGGAGATTCTTTCCATGCTTTCTTGTATCCTCATTCTCCTCTATAAATATAGAGCCATACAAGCTTGAAAGGAATGGAATTCCTCTCTAAAAAGCTATCAAAAAGCTCTTCAAAAAGCTCTCTAAAAGCTCTTCAAAAAGCTCTCCAGAAATCAAAGAATTGGTGCAAGTCATATCTCGAGGTTCTGGTCTCTCGCAATTGACATCAAGCCTCAAACCATCCTCTTGAAGTCCTCAGGAGTCTTACAAGGCCCAAGAGAAATCCATCACACGCCTAGCACGCCCCCATTTGACAATACCGGTTTGGTAAAATTTTAAATTTCGAATCTCTAATTTTAATCATATTTTATGGTATGCTAACGTTTGTTTGAGTTTATATAGAACAGTTATGGATGGTTGAATCATAGGTTCCACACAAGAATAAAAAAAACACCATAGTTAGAGCATGAAGCTTTCGAAGATTCAGGCTCAGGAATGCTCTTTACACCTCCCAAAAATGTTGTTTCAGGCCCATTTCTCACTCTTTATTTCTTTTTTATATTTTTAATTTATTTATTTATTATTTATTTTACTAACCAAGTAATTATTTTCTTTTTATAAAAAAATCACAAAAATATTATTTTTCACAATTAGGGTCTAGATTTTATTTTTATTAAAAAAAATCAATTAATTTAATTAGGATATTAATTTTAGACAACTTTAATTTCCTTTTGTAAATAATTAAAATCAATTAGAATAAATAGGTTTTATGGCTAACTTAATTGTATTTACTGTTTACCTAAAATAACAAAAACCAAAAATATGTCATTTAATTATTTTTCATTAATTAACTTAATTAACTAATTAATTGCATCTTTAATTTAGAAAAAATATATTTCTTTTTAATATTAAAAACAAAAAAAAAAACAACATTTCTTTTTTAATTAGGATAGAAGGGTCAAAACCCTATTTTTTCGTCGATCTAATTTTAATCACGCGCTTTATTATTTTGCCCAATTATTGTATCTGCTCCCGGTTTGTAATAATTTAATTAGGACATTTATTTATTTTTACCGCTTTTAATTTTAAAGAGTTTGTTTTTGGCTATGTAAATACCCGAAGCCTTGTAATAGTTTAGTTTAAATTCCGCATTTTAATTCTGCAAATTATTACCTGCTAGATATGTGAATAATTAGGGCTTGTATGACAAGAATGAATGTTTAATCTTAAAACAGTTAGATCGCCCTAAACATGTGCAAAGATAAATAATCTGAAATTAACACACTCGCACATGTGCACTCCTAGGGTACACTCCCACTTGGTTGTCTTTGTAAACGGTCATTGAGTATAGGTTGTTTTAGAGGTCGTCCTCTTGTCCAAAGATCATAGTTGCCTCGTGTGATCGGTGGGAATGAGAATTGACTGTTTTGGAATGTTGGTTCACGTTTTGCGTTTGTTTTCACAAAATGTCGTGGTAAGCAAGAGTCGCCACCATCTTTTATTTTATCCAACAAGGAAAGGACAAAATCACAGAAAAATTTCTTTTTGAGATATTTCTCGGGTTCGGGAGGTAGATTATAGAAAGGGAAGGTGTTAGCACCCTTTCTATCTGTGGTTCTCCACGGGCTCTTAGGTACTTACTCATTGTGTTTTCAAAAGTTTGCTTTTCTTTGTGTTTGTGGGTTTGAAAAGAGTTTTTGTTTGAAAGGAGTGTAAGTTCGAAAAGCTTTGTTTAATTTTAAAAGGGAGCAAGTACTTAAGAACCATCTACCTACTCGAAAAAGGAATTAAACTGTGCTAATGTCCTTTAGACAATGCTATCCCACTATTGAGGAGTAGGTAGCATCGTCGTTGGAGTTCTCGGGTCAATTCGATTAAGGGATGTGTGGTCACTAAAGCAACGTTAGGACGCCTTAGCGGTAACCCTAATGTCTTAGATCATTTTTCCGAGGCAACCGTTTCGAGGCAACTTATGATCTTTGGACAAGAGGACGACCTCTAAAACTTCCTATACTCAATGACCGCGTTCGAGGCAACCAAGTGAGGTGTACCCTAAGAGTGGCATGTGCGAGTGTGTTGTTTCGGTTAATTTTTATCTGTACATGTTAATGGTGAGCTATGTTGATTTTAGGTTAAAGATTGATCTTGTCATGCCTTGCCTATTTATCAAACATCTAACAGTTAATATTGTGCAGAAATTAAATCTAAGTTATTACAAGGCGTCGGGTATTTACATCGCCAAAAACAAACCCTTTAATTTAAATTGCGGAAAGTAAAAATAAAGCGATAAATAAATAAAGTCCTAATTAAACGTTATTACATACCGGAAGCAGTTACAATATTGGATAAAAATAAGACGTGTGCGAGAAAATTAAATCGGAGCATTTTTAGGGTTTTGACCCTTTTTTATTAAAGAAAGCATATTTTTTGTTATTTTGAATTAAATGGAAATTAAATCTAAGTTAATTAATTAATTAATAAAAAGAGATATTTTTGGATTTTTTAATATTTAAGGAAATAAAATAACATTGATTAAAATTATTAAAAACCTAATTCTATATTAATTTTAATTTATTGCAAAAATATTAAAATTGTACCTAATTAAAAACTAAATTAATTGGTTAATGTTTTATTTACAAAAATAAATAATGAAATTAATAATAAAAATAATATTTTTACGTTTTCTGATTTTCATTAAGAAAAATATTAATTATTTGGTTAGTAATTAATTAAGAATAAAAATAAAACAAGTAAATAAATAAAATATTAAAAGAAAAAGAAATAACCAAAAGGGGGTGCTGGGCCCAATTTGAGTGTGATTTTCAATTTCAGAGGCCCAATACGTCCAAGCCTGCCTTGACTTTTCCATCCAATGTGCGCTTGTTGACTTGGAGTATGATGAGCTTGCAATCTGGACCCTTGGATTTGGCCTGGAGGCCATCTGGCGCCTGGATCCATGAGGCATATGATGTTCTACACTTTGGGCGTTGCATGAGAATATCTGAGGAAAAATTAAACAAATGTATTGGGGGACATGGGATTCGAACCCAGGTCCCAATGGTATTCCACTCACGCTTCCACCAACTGAGCCATGCTGCATATTTGTTAATGGAATACAAAACAAATAATATATTGAAAACATTTAATATGCCTGGGAATTAAAAAAAACGCGCTAAACTTTTGAACGACCCAATGAAGCAGAGACACGTCTTCGTCTTCTTCAACGAAGACTGTATTTTTTTCATGCGGATTTTATTCCGCACCAAAATCCGTGGCATCATCCTATAATGCATTCTAGGTCACAAAAATGCAAACCAAACCCATCATCATGTTCGTCTCGTTCTCCTAATCATCTATATACCCATTATTAGTCCTAATTTTACCTGCAAAGCAAACGCCTAAAAACCAAGAAAAGAAACTTTAGGTTCGGGCATTATAATACAGGCTATGAAAACAAAATTAAATAATGCAGAATGCTTAGAAATTATGCAAGGATCACAAATATATCAATATTTTGGCAAGAAAATGCAAGAATCCAAGGTTACGAATTCGTGCACAGGGCTATGTTCAGGATGACTTACAGCGTGTTTCAAGTGGTCTCAAAGCCTGGTTTTGATTGCTTTAGCTCCACTGGATATCAGGCAAGGAAGCTACGTTGAGATCTTGGATTGAATCGTGCTCTAACCAAGGTTTTGATCTCACACTTTTGCAAGCTTTTTTCAATTCTGGTTTGGCCGTTTCTGCAGTGCTCAGCTCGTGTTCTTGATGTGTATGGCTTGTACATGTAATAAGGAGTGCATTAGGTTAAACTTTGGGCCTCCAATCCTTGTGCATTGATGATTCCAAGATATGATTTTGCCACCATTAACAAAGCTTCCATATTTGTATCAAATCTGATTTTTTGTGCATAATAAGGCTTGGTTCGGATTTGATTTGGTTCATGATGATAATTGAAGTCTATACCAATCACAAAGATATCATTCTATCAATTTTTAGATTTTATTTGAATTAATATTGATTTAAAATGAATTAAATCAATAAAAATTAAATAAAAATAGAAAAATAAATGATTGGTCATGAAATTGAAGATGGGACATGTGTGTGGTGTGATAAGACCAAATCAAGTGGAAAAAAGTGGGCCCTTTTGTCAACAATTTGAGTTTGGAGGATAGTTGACTTTTGGCAATTTTGGAAAAATGCCCAACTTCGACAATGCATAACTTCTTCAATTTTGAACTTTTGGAAGTGTTCTTAGACTTTTTATAAGCTTTGGCAAAAAAGGTGTTTTTGTTGACTTTCAAAAATGACCTAATAATGTCCAAATTTGTAACTTTTTGTGACAACATTTCTTGATATTGGGGTGTGAATATGGATTGTAGGAAATTGCATCTTCTTAAAAATGAGCTTTGGATGGGTCATTTCTCATAAAGTATGAGAAAGTTATGCTTGGTAAAATTTGAGTTGACTTTTCCTACAAAACCCTAATTTAGCAACTTTTGAATCTTGATGAATCTTGAGCAATCCTTGATGAATCATGATCAACCCTTGATCAAATGATGAATTATCCTTCAAAATGAGAATGTTGACAACAAATATTGAGGTTTGCCTATTTGTAGGTCACAATTGCACAATCGATTTTTGGACTTCTTGAGCAATTGACTGACCAAACTTTCTCTGCAAGGCTTGAAATTTGACATGGATGAACTTGAGAACATGTTAGGACATTGGGGAGAATTTTAGACCATTTGGATGTAAGGACCTTGATGCAACACAAAACCCTAATTTTGAATTGACTGCCTTAGGAGATGGTTTGACTGTCCAACTCTTGAGCTATCTTGAGCAACTTGAGATTATTCTTGACCTATCTTAAGAATAATGGGAGGGAAAATTTTGGGGTACAACAGTTTCCCCTGTTCAATCTTCTTAAACCTGAGGATATAGATTGGCGTTTGGGCCTTTCGTGATCCGAAGGTGGAAGATGATTGAACACTAGAGTGCCCAGAAATTTGCACTCGCATGAAGTAGTATTTGTCTTGTGATGTCGGGAATGGGCTTACAGATGCCATCTGGAGATTGATGATAGGAGATGGGCTTAACGATGCCATCCGAAGGAGTGTCGACCGCGTAAGAGATTCCTTAGCGAGATCTTGTATACCTGTTGTTGAGGGAGATTCCGTTGGGGAATGCTGTTCTTTGTCTTAGGAGAAATAGAACTTTAGGAGCTTCAGTCGTCCGTTATTCTACTGGGGAATCATCTCTGTTTAATTTTAGGAGCTTCGGTCGTCCGTTATTCTACTGAGGAATCATCTCTATTGAAGAGGTGAGAGTGAACTACTATCTGGTCGCAAACCAGGCTTCATAGTGATAAGACCGACTGCTATCTGGTCGTAATCCAGGCTTTATAGTGACTTACTGGGGAGATGAGATTAAACTTGCTATCCGGTCGTAATCCAGGCTTTGCAATACCTCACTTCTTATCTGGTCGAAATCCAGGATTCAGAACAAATCAAGTGGTTATCCGGTCGCCTCCAGGCTTCAACTTGAATTTAGGGCACTAATATCCGGCCGAATCCGGGCTTCTTAGTAACTATCCATGTAAACTGCTATTTGGTCGGAATCCCAGCTTCACAGTGCCTTGTGCCGCTATCTGGTCGTAATCCAGGCTTCACGATGTGTTATACCATTATCTGGTCGAATTCAGGCTTCATGGTGTCACGTACTGCTATTTGGTCGAATCCAATCTTCACAATACCTCACTTCTTATCTGGTCGAAATCCAGACTTCAGAACAAATCAAGTGGTTATTCGGTCGCATCCGGGCTTCCCTTTGACTGTTGGGTTTACTAGTATCCGGTCGAACCCGGGCTTCTTAGCAACTGTCCATGTAAACTGCTATTTTGTCGGAATCCAAGCTTCACAGTGTCCCTTAACGCTATCTGATCGTAATCCAGGCTTCACGATGTGTCATACCACTATCTGGTCGAAATCCAGGCTTCGTAGTATTCTTGGTTGCTATCTGGTCGTAATCCAGTCTTCACAACATCTTCTACCATTATCTGGTCCTAATCCAGGCTTCATTGTCTTGTATTGCTTTCTGGTCGTAATCCAGGCTTCACAATAACTTGCTGAGCTATCATCCGGTCGTGATCCAGGCTTCACGGCTCACTGGGGAATAAACTATTATCTGGTCATTCTCCGGGCTTCATAGCTTACTTTTGAGAGATATCACTATCTGGTCGTAATCCAGGCTTCGCGGTAGTCTGATATTGTTATCCGGTTGTAATCCGAGCTTCACAATATGTTGTAGAAATCAAGATACTATCTGGTCGTACCCGGGCTTCATAACTTGAATTTTGATTGTATCTTTCCTGAAAGGTAAAGGTTAGCTGTATGTAATGCATGATATGTATCAGGCAATGATGTTCTCAAAATAAATGAGATTGTATGGTATGATGCGTATATGCATGTAGCATGATGTATGGACATGTAATGTTTTAGCTGGGGAAAATAAATCTCGGAGCTGCTGGAGAATAAAGTTGAATGCTTCGCTTCCGCCAGGGATGGTGAACGAAGATGATTGTGAGGATAAACCTGCAGGAGAAGAGAACTCCGTTGGGAAATAAACTGATGAAGAGATTACTCTGAGGGGAATTACTCCGTGGGGAAGGGGTATTCTGCTGAAGATTTTAATGATAAACTCTGCTGGAGATTCCACTGATGAACTCCGCTGGGGATGGATTACTGTTGCTGGTGATAGTGGATCTGTTGAGGATTGAACTCCTGCTTGGGGAAAGGAAAGAACTTCGCTGGGGATGATCTTATGCTTGCTGGGGAATGTCTTTATACTCCGTTGAAGAATATTAAGACCTTCTGGGGATACCAAACCTTTTTAACGCTTGATGGTGGATTAACTCTGCTTGAGGAGAGTATTGCTGATTTGTCCGTAGTTGCAAGTCTCAGCGGAGAGAGTTATCATTACTGTCTTACCCTGCGGGGAATGAAGGTATCTTAGCCATATTCTTCAGCTGGATGTATCTTGATACCTGGTGGACGAAACAACTACACAGCTTGGACATTTATTATGCCCCTGTTTCTGATATTACCAGTAATTCATCTTTCGTTTCGCATGTAAATATTTATGATCAGCAATTAATATCAAACGCATATATCAAAAATGAACATTGGACGTTCTTTGCAAAACAAAACAGATAAAGGAAAAACAGCTTGAAATTTCTGAGAATAAATTTGTATTGATTTTGAAGTTTGGCCTGAAAATAGGCGTTTTTGTACAAGAGGCTGACGTCCTAGTAAGAGAACGCCGCCGAACATATAGAATTTATACAATTTGTGAAAAGAAAACAAAACATCTATGTGAATAATCCCACTGGGTTCCAACTCTGCTATTGCCTTTATATCTTCAAGCATCTCATCACTTTGCTGCTTAGTTGAACATGAATCTGATTGATTAGTGTCGTCCGAGCTTGATAGTCGATACCGAAGTCTGGATGCGAGGTGATCCAATGAGACATAGTGTTATGCTTTGATCCCTAATTTTTGCTTGGACTGCCCTTTTGGGTTTTCAGTCCATCGGGATACCCATTTTTGCCCAAGCCGCCTTTTCAGGTTTTCGACTTGCCGGGTGTACAAATTTTTTATTATTTTCATCCCTTATTTTGCCTGAACCCTTTTGGTTCGCTGGAAAGCCCTTATTTTTGCCTAGGCCAGTCAACCTAGCGGGTCTTTGATTATGCATAGTTTTTTTGTCACTATGTCTGCATTGGCGAGGTGAGGAAGGTCGTCACCATCCATGGTGGTCAGAATCATAGCTCCTCCTGAGAAAATATTCTTAACCACAAACGGCCCTTCGTAAGTAGGGGTCCATTTTCCCCTGGGATCACCTTGAGGTAAGATAATGCGCTTGATTACCAGGTCCCCAACTTGATACTCTTGTCGTCTAACTTTCTTGTTAAATGCCTTGATCATCCGTTTTTGGTATGTCTGACCATGACAAATAGCAGTAAGTCTTTTTTTGTCGATTAGGTTCAGTTGATCAAGCTGGGTCTGAATCCAGTCATCTTCACTAAAGCCTGCATCCTTCATGATCCGGAGAGAGGGTATCTGAACTTCGATGGGCAAGACTGCCTCCATACCATATACCAAGGAATAGGGTGTTGCCCCTGCTGACGTCCGTGCTGAGGTACGGTACCCGTGAAGAGAAAATGGTAACATCTCGTGCCAGTCTTTGTACGTCACTGTCATCTTCTGCACAATCTTCTTAATGTTCTTATTTGCTGCTTCGACAGCCCCATTCATCTTCGGCCGGTAGGGAGAAGAGTTATGATGTTGTATTTTGAATTACTCGTAGAGCTCGGTGATCATCTTGTTGTTGAGATTGCTACCATTGTCCGTAATGATCCTCTCTGGTACACCGTATCGACAGATCAGATTGTGCCGAATGAATCGTGCCACGACGTTCTTAGTTACGGTAGAAAAGGAAGCTGCTTCAACCCACTTCGTAAAGTAATCAATCGCTACCAGGATGAAACGATGCCCGTTGGATGCCGTAGGTCTGATCTCGCCGATCCTATCAATGCCCCACATTGCAAAAGGCCAAGGTGCTGTCAAAACATTCAAAGGAACTGGAGGTATGTGCACCTTATCAGCATAGATTTGGCACTTGTGACATGTCCGAGAATGCTGATAACAGTCGGCTTCCATTGTGGACCAGTAATATCCTGCCTGGAGGATTTTCTTTACCATGGTATGTCCACTGGAATGAGTTCTGAAAGTACCTTCATGCAGCTCTGCCATGATCCTTTCTGCTTCAATCTTATCCACACAACGCAGTAAGGTCGAATCATGGTTATGCTTGTAAAGGATGTCATTGCTGATGAAGAACTTTGCCGCGAACCTCCTCAGATTCTTCTTGTCTTTAACAGATGCACCCTCTGGGTATTCTTGAGCTTCAAGGTACCTCTTCACCTCATGATACCAGGGCTTTCCTGTTACTTCTTCAGTCTCAAGATCACAGCAATGTGCAGGTTCGTCCAATCTTTCAATAATGATCCGGGGAGCCTCGTTGTCCCAATTGACTTTGAACATAGAAGACATCGTAGCTAGCGCGTCCGCCAACTGATTCTCCTCTCTAGGGAAGTGCTCAAAGGTTATCTCCTCAAAATGGGGAAGCAATGTCAACACATACTCCTTATAAGGGATAATATTCGGGTGTTTCGTATCCCACTCGCCTTTGATCTGACTGATCACGAGAGTGGAATCTCCGAAGACACTCAGAAACTTAATCCTTAGGTCAATTGCTGCTCGAAGACCCATGATGCACGCTTCATACTCTGCCATATTGTTGGTGCAGTTGAAACATAGTCGGGCGGTAAACGGAGTATGAGAGCCTTTAGGAGATATGATCACAGCGCCAATGCCATTACCCAAAGCGTTCGAAGCTCCATCAAAGTACATAGACCATTGGGATCCTTCCTCAGGTCCTTCATCCGGTTCAGGTGTCTCACAATCAGTTATCAACATGATATTCTCGTCCGGGAATTCAAAGTTCATAGACTGGTAATCATCCACTGCCTGGTGTGCCAAATGGTCTGCCAATACACTTCCCTTGATTGCTTTTTAAGTTGTGTACTGAATGTCATACTCAGTCAAGATCATCTGCCATCTTGCTATTCTTCCGGACAAGGCAGGCTTTTCGAAGATATACTTGATTGGATCCATCTTTGAAATCAACAGAGTAGTGTGAGTCAGCATATACTGTCTCGGCCGGTGAGCAGCCCATGCCAAAGCGCAGCAAGTTTTCTCAAGCAGTGAGTATCGGGTCTCACAGTCGATAAACTTTTTGCTAAGGTAATAAATAGCATGCTCTTTTCGGCCAGACTCGTCATGCTGCCCCAGCACACACCCCATTGAGTTGTCAAGTACTGTCAAGTATAAGATCAGAGGTCTCCCTTCAATTGGTGGCATTAGGACGGGTGGCTCTTGGAGATACTCTTTGATTCTTTCGAAAGCGGCCTGACATTCATCGTTCCAACATACTACTTGATCTTTCTTCAGCAGCTTGAAGATCGGCTCACAAGTAGCAGTTAGGTGCGAGATAAATTGGGCAATATAATTCAGTCGTCCCAAAAAGCCTCTGACTTCTTTCTCTGTCTTAGGAGCTGGAATCTCCTATATGGCTTTCACTTTGGCAGGGTCCACTTGAATACCTTTGTCGCTCACGATGAAACCCAACAGTTTACCAGACCTCACCCCGAAGGTGCACTTGTTCGGGTTCAACCTCAGCTTGTACAACTTCAACCTATCGAAAAGCTTCTGCAGATGGTCAAGGTGTTCTTCCTCAGTCTAGGACCTTGCAATCATATCGTCGATGTATACTTCAATCTCATGATGGATCATGTCATGAAACAAAGCAACCATGGCACGCTGATATGTTGCCCCAGCGTTCTTTAGTCCAAAAGGCATGACCTTGTAGCAAAAGGTGCCCCACTGAGTAACAAAGGTCGTCTTCTCCATGTCTTCGGGAGCCATTTTGATCTGATTATAACCTGAGAAGCCATCCATAAAGGAGGATACCTTATGTTGAGCAGTATTGTCAACCAGAACGTCAATATGAGGTAGAGGGAAGTCATCCTTGGGGCTTGCCCTGTTCAAATCCCTATAGTCAACACACATTCGGACCTTACCATCTTTCTTCGGCACTGGAACCACATTGGCCACCCACTGAGGGTAAGAAGTAACTGCTAGAAAACCGGCGTCAAACTGTTTCATAACCTCAGCCTTGATTTTCTCAGACATCTCTGGGCGCATGCGGAGAACTTTCTGTTTCACTGGGGGACAGTCTTCCTTAGTAGGCAGGCGATGAACCACAATATCAGTATCCAAACCAGGCATATCTTCGTAAGACCAAGCAAATATCTCAACATAGTCACGCATCATCTGAATCAACCGTTGTTTCACACTAGGCTCCAGATTGGCACCAACCTTGACTTCCTTCTTGTCTGTCTTAGTACCCAGATTCATTGATTCCACCGGCTCTTCATGTGGCTGAATAGCCCTTTCTTCCTAGAGTAGCAGTCTTGCAAGGTCACCAGGCACTTCACAATCATCTTCACCTTCGTCTTCGGCTAAGTTGATCGGATTTTCGAAGTCATAACCGGCGGTAGCAGAGTCGTTACCAGTGAGATCCAGAGTGGATGTGGACCTGTATACGTGAGTGTGTGTAAAATAGCTGTTTTGAAATATATAATAAAGAAAGACAAGGAGTGCAAGATTTGAAATGCAAGAATGTACAATGCTTTTATTCATGATATATGAAAATGACACACAAAAGCCCTCACAAATGAAGCCACGGTGCCCCGGGTAAGACACCGGGCCATAAAGTTTCAAAACATTGTCTATTACAAATTCAAAACAAAAAGTTTCATTACTGGGTAACAAAAGTAATAGGGATGAAGTCCTTTGCTGTCCAGTTGCTTGGTCCACCGTTGGTCATAGGATAGATCCAGCTGTCGAATTCAGACTCTTCCACATCATCTTCAATGGCATTCACTCCCGAGTTGCTGATGAACACGGGAGGTCTTCCGATTCTTGCATTCCAAATAACCCTTTGAGCTTCTGCAGTGAAACCCAAACCAAACTTGTTAGTCTTCTGTGTAAAATCAGGAAGTTGGCCCCAATTTTCACACTCACCCTTCTCAATAACAGCCCGAGCATCTTTTAAGGAAGCCATTTTCATAGGAGAATCTCCAACCATAGTCTCAGCTGATGCCAGTGTCTGGGGAACCTCTTCAAAGTGCTGAAATGGGGTCTCAATGAACTCCCCATCCATCTCTACGTATCTGAACGAGTTGAGGTGGCTGACCATGTACTCTTCCTCCCCTTGTACTGTCACAATCTTCCCTTTGACCAGGTACTTCAACTTCTGGTGGAGTGTTGAGGTTACGGCTCCAGCTTTATGGATCCATGGACGACCCAGCAAACAAGAGTAGGATGGTCGAATGTCCATCACATAGAACGTAGAATTGAAGACCTGAGAACCAACTTTAATTGGAATATCAACTTCACCGTGCACCATCCTTTTAGACCCATCAAAGGCCCTGACAACGATATTACTTGGTTTTAGCTCTAACCTTTCGCAATCCAACCGGTCTAGAGCTTTTTTGGGCAAGACGTTCAATGAGGAACCGGTGTCAACCAATACGTGTGCAAGAGTAGTGCCCCTGCATTCTATGGAGACATGCAAAGCATCGTTATGATTTTTCCCTTTGGTAGTCAAATCGGCGTCGGAGAAACCCAAACCATTATCAGCAGTTAAATTGGCCACACAATCGGTAAACTGATCAGCTGATGTCTCTTGTGGCACGTGGGCAGTCTTCAGGAAGGTAATCAGAGCCTTGGCATGGGCCTCTGAGCACAACAATAGTGACAACATAGAAATCTTGGATGGGGTTTGCCCCAGTTGCTCAACTATGTTGTAATCACTCTTTTTAATAATCTTCATAATCTCTTCCATCTCCTGTTTGGAAGCTTCAACAGTAATTGTCTTCGGTGCCTCCGTCTGGGCAGGCACATCAGTGGTGATCCCTTTGCCCCGAGTGTCAGATGACTCGGCGACAGGGGTAGGACTAGGAACTTGATCAGGAATGGAAGTAGGTACACTTGCAGGTGTAATGACAACAGGTCTTCAGACAGTTGGTGGAACAATATCAGGTGAGAAAAGTCTACCGCTGCGGGTGACTTTAGCAGGTCCAGTAATGTTGCTGACGTCGGTATCAGCATCCAACTCTTGCTTAACTCCATGAACATAAACATCATCCCTATAGTGCCAAGGGACAGCTTTATCAGAGGTGTAGGGGATGGGCCCCGGAACAGTGATAATCACAAGTGCGATTTTCGGAACAGATGTAATTCTAACAGGCTTCCTCGAGGGAGCCTTGGAAGAATTATCGAAAATGGTAATGATGGCGACTTCTTCAGTAGGAATGGAAGGAACAGTAGTCTTCTTAAACAGGATCTCCTTACTATCCATCAGGTTTTGGATACCTGACTTCTGGAATGGGCAACCGGTAGGTAAAACAAAACACATATGGCAACCTTTGTCACAACCCGGAAATAAACCGGCTAGCAACAGGTTCTTCTTGACAGTCATCAGAGGGGTAGCAATGTCATCCACAGAAACTACAAACAAGTCTTCCTCTACAGCATTCACTCCATGTTTGGGCATGGGAGCAGTCACGACATTAGGCCTTTCGGGCGCCTCGAACTCAATCTCTTTTGCATCAATTAAGTCTTTGACCTTATTCTTCAAAGCCCAACAATCATCTGTATTATGCCCCGGGCTATCAGAGTGAAAAGCACAGCGTGCGTTAGGGTTATACTTTGATGACGTTGTATTTGAATTCTTTGGGGCTTCCCTTAGAGTCACCAGATTAGTCTTTAGCAACTATGGCAGAATCTGAGATAAGGTCATGTTGAGACGAGTGAATTGCCTCTTAGGTCTCTCGTCCTTTTGTTGATTGTTATACTGAGGAGCACCAGCCGGTTTTGAAATAACAACCGCATTGACAACTTGGCAGTGTTCAGGTCTATTCTGTCTTCTTGCACTGTAGACATCACTGGACTCTTTCTTAAACGGCTTCTTCTTGGTGCTTGATGAAGCACCCTTCTGTATCTTCCCAGCCTTAATACCAGCCTCAATCCTCTCGCCAGTCAAAATAAGATCTGTAAACCCGGATGAAGAGCTTCCAATCAAGTGGTTAAGAATGGACCATACAGGGTCCCCAGAAACATGTCAACAAGCTCCCGATCAGCCAAGGGTGGTTACACCCTACCGGCGAGGTCCCTTCACTTATGAGCATAATCTTTAAATCCTTCACCCGTTCCCATTGACATACCCTGGAGTTGGGTACGCGTAGGAGCGAGGTCGGAGTTGTACTGATACTGCCTGTAGAATGCAGTAGCCAAATCTTCCCAACTGCGGATACTGGCTCCGTCCAACTGATAGAACCACTCAAGCTGAGTCCCTGAGAGACTGTCTTGAAAGAAATGGATCCATAAGTTCTTATCAGCAGTGTAAGGCTGGATCTTCCTCACATATGACCGGAGGTGCAGCTTCAGACAGGAAACTCCATCATACTTGGCAAAGGCTGGTGCCTTGAATTTATGGGGAATCACCACCCTAAACGATAGACCTAGATCTCCGAAGTCCAGACCGGGAACCTTCTGAATTTCCATAGCGCTCAAACGGTCTTCCAGTTGTTTGTACTTATCCTCAGCAGGAGGATACTGTTCTTCATCGTAGTCCATCTCGTTATCGGAGACCACAGGGCTAGGAGCCCTCCTTTCTTGTGGACTATCTTTCCCTCGAGATGAGGTGGTTATATCAACTTCATCCCGTAACCTGTTTCCAAACCTAGGACCAGTGTTGAACAGAACTGTCCTCTTCTTCTTCTTCTTCTTCTTCTTCTTCTCTTTCAGAATCAGGGTCTTCAGGTCCTGCTGACCCTTAGCTAGACTTATGAACAGCTCCTGAAATTAGGCATTCTGGGCCTGGAGGGCCTTGATAGCTTGCTCAGTTGAAGGTTCAGTAGACATGATGATTGATGAAATAAACAGCGAAGAAGATAAGAGACCTGTAAAAGGGTACCTGTTTATGAAGTGCATGGGATGAAATTCGTATGATTTATGATTTCAAAGACAATCGGGATTCAAACTTGTCAACAAGAAAGGAAACACACTTTATTAGATTTAAACTTCAAAATTTAAATTGTTTAACAAATTGCCCTTAAGGCGTTACAAAAATGGAAATACTGAAAAATAAAAACTGGAAAAGAAATCATCAAAGGTCCATCAATGCTCCCATGGTCTCTTCTTATCAGTGCGGACATAGTCGTTGAGAATCCGTTCGTTCTCTAACTGCCTGGTCAACCTCTAGATCTTCTGCTCTTGCTCGTTGAACTTCTCTCGGTAAGAATCCCGTTCATCTCGCAGTTGCATCCAAGATCTCTTCAGTGCCCCAATGTCAGTGGGCATATAAGGATGGAGAATGGTTGGAAGAACCCCTTCTTCATTAGCAACTTC
Source organism: Vicia faba (assembly GCA_948472305.1). Classification (NCBI taxonomy): domain Eukaryota; kingdom Viridiplantae; phylum Streptophyta; class Magnoliopsida; order Fabales; family Fabaceae; genus Vicia; species Vicia faba. The sequence continues at coordinate 54,206,035 of OX451741.1, forward strand.
AAGAGTGACAGGTCAGACAACTTCATATGGCATACCTAACTTCTGGGCACGGATGCGGACCCATCTGAGATATGGCTCCATCAGGAGTGAAGTCTTTGGACCCAACTCATGTGGATCAAATTGGTGAACTCTATCCCAAGCCCTTATGAATATGCGACGCTGCTCGTTGATATCCCCTTGAAAGTTAAAGATGATATGAGGCATCAGCATCTCGTGAGGTCCTTCTCTTCTGGCTCTTCCAAACTGACAGAGAGCTAAGCATGGGTTGTAAGAAATTCCTCCATGGGTTCCTATCAATGGAACATTGGGATACTCCCCACAGCGATCAATGACAGTCACCTCATCCATACCTTTGAGAGTCCAGATAATGTCGTTATGAGAAAGAGACATCACTCTATAAGCCCAGCCCATTCCTTCTTTGTTCTTCAATACTGGCTTAGGGAGTTGCGAAATAAACCACCTCGACAATAAAGGATCACAGCACATCAAGGTTCCCCGCTTTCGGGCAGTACGAGCATAGAGCTGATGAAGAATGTCACCCAAGAGAGTGGGTACCGGGTTCTGAGAGATGAAGATCTTTATGGCATTCACATCAACAAAAGCGTCAGGATTCGGAAACAGTACCAAGCCATAAATCAAAAGAGCCAGAATATCTTTGAACGCCTTAAAGTCTAGACTATCCCAGAAGTAGTTATCCTTGCCAACCAAGAACTTAGTCAGAAATCCTTTTGCTCCACTCCTAGTCTCCCAATTAGCCATTACCTCCTCTTTGGTCAAATGAAGGGTTGCATCAATTTCTTCGGGCCTAAGGGTCTTCTCCCAACCAGTAAATGGAGTCTGCTCCAAAACAGAGATATCGAGCAGCTCAGAGAACTCTTCCAGGGTAGGAACCAGCTGATAGTCTTGAAAAGTAAAATAATGGTACAACGGATCATAGAATTGGACCAGGACACTCATCATCTGCTCGTCCAATTTGGAGGTGACCAAAGTGAGAAGAGAACCATGCCTCTTGATGAAGGAAGTAGTGTCAGGCATCTTGGCAACCAACTCTTTAAGCAAGGTAGGAACTTGGACAAAGTTGATCCGGATAGTATTCTTACGCATAGGCATCATGATGACCTACAAAACAGAGCAAAGATGAAACCCTCTTGTCTTTGAAATAGGTTAGTCCTTATGCAAGATGTATGCAATGCTATGATGTCATGATGTCATGATAAAGGCATACCACAAGTATCCACAAAAAGCAAACATGGTAAAGGCACACAAGTCACACTGAGATCCCTTAGATTTCAGGCTGGCATGGAGCTTAGGTACTACCCTCTTTCAGTTCAGTTGGTTAAAACCTGTCCTAAAAATAGTAACCGGGTTCTAGAGGATCTCAATATCACTGACTACCCTCAATCGGTCATAATTCCAGTTTAGCAACCTTTTCTTGCAGCCGGAATCATAGCGAGAGTTTATCCTCAATGAGTGTAGCATACTGCTACTGTTCTATGGCCAAGTTGGTCAATTTAAGGTTCTAAGGTCAGTTGGTGCTTAATGACCCCTTAGAAGACCCATATTCTCCTCGTTCCAACACAAGGGATATCGGTACAGACTAAAGTGCCACACCAACGTAGCTACTACTTCATCCGTATCGGTCTACGCCATACAGATCCCTCACAGTTTATTGCTACTTACCTAAAGGGTATCCCCAGATCCGGGTTAGGATCTATAGAACTCCAATACAAGCCCACAAAATTAAAGCATACAAAGCATACAATTGAAAACAACAGTGATCTAATCCTAAGGTACACCTCACTTTAAATATCCCCAGCAGAGTCGCCAGTTCTGTGATCGGTGGGAATGAGAACTGACTGTTTTGGAATGCTGGTTCGCGTTTTGCGTTTGTTTTTGCAAAATGTCGCGGTAAGCAAGAGTCGCCACCGTCTTTTATTTTATCCAACAAGGAAAGGACAAAAGCACAGAAAAAATCCTTTTTGAGATATTTCTTGGGTTTGGGAGATAGATTATAGAAAGGGAAGGTGTTAGCACCCTTTCTATCCGTGGTTATCCACAGGCTCTTAGGTACTTGCTCATTGTGTTTTCAAAAGTTTGGTTTTCTTTGTGTTTGTGGGTTTGAAAAAAGTTTTTGTTTGAAAGGAGTGTAAGTGCGAAAAGTTTTGTTTTGTTTTAAAAGGGAGCAAGTACTTAAGAACCATCTACCTACTCGAAAAAGGAATTAAACTGTGCTAATATCCTTTAGACAATGCTATCCCACTATTGAGGAGTAGGTAGCATCGTCGTTGGAGTTCTCGGGTCAATTCGATTAAGGGATGTGTGGTCACTAAAGCAACGTTAGGACGCCTTAGCGGTAACCCTAATGTCTTAGATCATTTTTCCGAGGCAACCGTTTCGAGGAAACTTATGATCTTTGGATAAGAGGACGACCTCTAAAACTTCCTATACTCAATGACCGCATTCGAGGCAACCAAGTGAGGTGTACCCTAAGAGTGGCATGTGCGAGTGTGTTGTTTCGGTTAATTTTTATCTGTACATGTTAATTGTGAGCTATGTTGATTTTAGGTTAAAGATTGATCTTGTCATGCCTTGCCTATTTATCAAACATCTAACAGTTAATATTGTGCAGAAATTAAATTGCGGGAAATTTAATCTAAGCTATTACAAGGCGTCGGGTATTTACATCGCCAAAAACAAATCCTTTAATTTAAATTGCGGAAAGTAAAAATAAAGCGATAAATAAATAAAGTCCTAATTAAACGTTATTACATACCAGAAGCAGTTACAATATTGGATAAAAATAAGACGTGTGCGAGAAAATTAAATCGAGCATTTTTAGGGTTTTGACCCTTTTTTATTAAAGAAAGCATATTTTTTGTTATTTTGAATTAAATGGAAATTAAATCTAAGTTAATTAATTAATTAATAAAAAGAGATATTTTTGGATTTTTTAATCTTTAAGGAAATAAAATAACATTGATTAAAATTATTAAAAACCTAATTCTATATTAATTTTAATTTATTGCAAAAATATTAAAACTGTACCTAATTAAAAACTAAATTAATTGGTTAATGTTTTATTTACAAAAATAAATAATGAAATTAATAATAAAAATAATATTTTTATGTTTTCTGATTTTTATTAAGAAAAATATTAATTGTTTGGTTAGTAATTAATTAAGAATAAAAATAAAACAAGTAAATAAATAAAATATTAAAAGAAAAAGAAATAACCAAAAGGGGGGTGTTGGGCCCAATTTGAGTGTGATTTGCAATTTCAGAGGCCCAATACATCCAAGCCTGCCTTGACTTTTCCATCCAATGTGTGCTTGTTGACTTGGAGTATGATGAGCTTGCACGAGATGTTCTACACTTTGGGCGTTGCATGAGAATATCTGAGGAAAAATTAAACAAATGTATTGGGGGACCTGAGATTCGAACCCAGGTCCCAATGGTATTCCACTCACGCTTCCACCAACTGAGCCATGCTGCATATTTGTTAATGGAATACAAAACAAATAATATATTGAAAACATTTAATATGCCTGGGAATTAAAAAAAACGCGCTAAACTTTTGAACAACCCAATGAAGCAGAGACACGTCTTCGTCTTCTTCAACGAAGACTGTATTTTTTTCCTGCAGATTTTATTCCGCACCAAAATCTGTGGCATCATCCTATAATGCATTCTAGGTCACAAAAATGCAAACCAAACCCATCATCCTGTTCGTCTCGTTCTCCTAATCATCTCTATACCCATTATTAGTCCTAATTTTACCTGCAAAGCAAACGCCTAAAAACCAAGAAAAGAAACCCTAGGTTCGGGCATTATAATACAGGCTATGAAAACAAAATTAAACAATGCAGAATGCTTAGAAATTATGCAAGGATCACAAATATATCAATATTTTGGCAAGAAAACGCAAGAATCCAAGGTTACGAATTCGTGCACAGGGCTATGTTCAGGATGACTTACAGCGCGTTTCAAGTGGTCTCAAAGTCTGGTTTTGATTGCTTTAGCTCCACTGGATATCAGGCAAGGAAGCTACGTTGAGATCTTGGATTGAATCGTGCTCTAACCAAGGTTTTGATCTCACACTTTTGCAAGCTTTTTTCAATTCTGGTTTGGCCGTTTCTGCAGTGCTTAACTCGTGGTCTTGATGTGTATGGCTTGTACATGTAATAAGGAGTGCATTAGGTTAAACTTTGGGCCTCTAATCCTTGTGCATTGATGATTCCAAGATATGATTTTGCCACCATTAACAAAGCTTCCATATTTGTATCAAATCTGATTTTTTATGCATAATAAGGCTTGATTCGGATTTGATTTGGTTCATGATGATAATTGAAGTCTATACCAATCACAAAGATATCATTCTATCAATTTTTAGATTTTATTTGAATTAATATTGATTTAAAATGAATTAAATCAATAAAAATTAAATAAAAATAGAAAAATAAATGATTAGTCATGAAATTGAATATGGGACACGTGTGTGGTGTGATAAGACCAAATCAAGTGGAAAAAAGTGGGCCCTTTTGTCAAAAATTGGAGTTTGGAGGATAGCTGACTTTTGGCAATTTTGGAAAAATGCCCAACTTCAACAATGCATAACTTCTTCAATTTTGATCTTTTGAAAGTGTTCTTGGACTTTTTAGAAACCTTGAGATGTCACCTAATTAACCCTTTTGGTCTCGTCGCATTTTGATATTCCATTCCCAAGTTATAAGCTTTGGAAAAAAGGTGTTTTTGTTGACTTTCAAAAATGACCTATAATGTCCAAATTTGTAACTTTTTGTGACAGAATTTCTTGATCTTGGGATGTGAAGATGGATTGTAGGAAATTGCATCTTCTTCAAAATGAGCTTTGGATGGGTCATTTATCATAAAGTATGAGAAAGTTATGCTTGGTCAAAGTTGAGTTGACTTTTCCTACAAAACCCTAATTTAGCAACTTTTGAATCTTCTTGAATCTTGAGCAATCCTTGATGAATCATGATCAATCCTTGATCAAATGATGAATTATCCTTCAAAATGAGAATGTTGACAAAAAATCTCGAGGTTTGCCTATTTGTAGGTCACAATTGACTTTTGCCCTAACACAGTCGATTTTTGGACTTCTTGAGCAATTGACTGACCAAACTTTCTCTGCAAGGCTTGAAATTTGACATGGATGAACTTGAGAACATGTTAGGACATTGGGGAGCATTTGAGACCATTTGGATGTAAGGACCTGGATGCAACACAAAACCCTAATTTTGAATTGACTGCCTTAGAAGATGGTTTGACTGTCTAACTCTTGAGCTATCTTGAGCAACTTGAGATTATTCTTGACCTATCTTGAGAAATATGGGAGGGAAAATTTTGGGGTACAACAGCTCGGAAAGGTTACCTCGGATATTGTTGCCTCGGATAAATGATCTAGGATATTAGGGTTACTACTAAGACGTCCTAACGTTGCTTTAGTGATCGTATGTCCCTTTAGAATTGACCCTCAAACTCCAACGACGGTGCTACCTACTCACTAATAGTGGGATAACATTGTCTAAAGGAAACGAATACAGAACAATTCTTTTTTTTCCGAGTAGGTAGATTAGTTCTTAAGTACTTGCTCAATCTAAACAAACTTTTTTCACACTTACACTCCTTTACAAACAAGTTTTCAAAAACACTTCATTACACTCTTGAAGACATAAGCAAGAGTTAAATCGAAGTTAAAACAAAAACTTTTCAAAACCCACAAACACAAATAAAACAATTTTGAAAATGATGAGCAAGTACCTAAGAGCCCATAGATAACTACGGATAGAAAGGGTGCTAATACCTTCTGTGATCGGTGGATCTGGAACTGACTGTTTAACGCTGGTTCGCGAAATGTCGCGGAAGCAAGAGTCGCCACCGTCTTTTATTTTCTCCAATTGGAAAGGACAAAAGCACAGAAAAATTCCTTAAAGAGATTGCTCTCGGTTCGGGAGGTAGGTTATAGAAAGGGAAGGTGTTAGCACCCTTTCTATCCATGGTTATCCATGGGCTCTTAGATACTTGCTCAATGTGTTTTCAAAATTGTTTGTTTGCTTTTCAATGTGGGTCTAAAAAAGTTTCTTTGAAAAATTTCAGTTCGACTCGTACGTCAGAGTGTTTGAAAAATTTGCTTCGAAAGCTTTTGAAAAGTGTCAGTGTGAAAGGTCTTTTTGAATTTGTTTTTTTGAAATTAGAGCAAGTATCCTTGAGAACCTACCTACCCTAAGGAATTCGTCTGTGTAAATGTCCTTTAAAGTAATGCCATCCCACCATTGAGAGGTAGGTAGCACCACCGTTGGAGGTGTTCGGGTCAATTCGAGGTTCGGGACATGGTGATCACCAGAGCAATGGGAAGACACCTTAGAAGCTACCCTCATGCCAGGTTCCCGGATCATGAGGACTTACTAAAACATCCTCTACTCGACGATCACCTTTCGAAAGGCAACAGTGAGGCGTACCCTAGGGGTGGTGTGTGCGATTTGTGTGTCATTTTCATTCGTATTTGTCTTGTCATGTTAAAGTGTTCTACGCTTGATTTTAATTAGGGCCATACATTCTTTCATGCTTATTTAACAGTTAAAAGTATTTGCGGGAAAATAAATCTAAGGCTATTACAAATGGCGCGGGTCCACATCGCCAAAATTAAACCGGACCCGATTTGACGGAAAGTAAATAAAGCGAAGGAAATAAAAATGCGAAAAGTATAAGTTACAACGCTTTGGGAGAATTACATAATTATAATAAGAAATAAGATATGCGAAATTAAAGAATTGTCGGAACGAGGGCGTTGGACCCTTTTGCAGAATATTTAAATTAATGAGGAATTAAGATTAAAATTAAAAGAAAATGATTTTTAGCATTTTTGTGTTTTTTAGGATGTAATGGAAAAAGAGAATTAGTTACAATTAGAATAAAATGTCAAACCCTAATTCTAATGGTTTTTTAAGTTTATTGTGAAAATGTCATATTAACCTAAATTAAACCCTAATTTTTACTTATGTACATTTAATTATAAAAATAAATAAATAAATAAATAATATTGTGATAAAAAAAGGAAAATTTAAAAGGTATAAAAATTATCAATTAACCTAATTCTATATTTCTAGATTTTTAGTTATTAAAAAGAATTAAAATTGCAACCTAATTAAAACTAAATATTTACATGTCAATTTATTTAGAAAAATAATTACAATAAAAATATTATTATTTTTTGGTCTTTTCTGATTTTTTTATTATGTTTTGTATTTTGTAGCAATAATTAATTAAATAAACAGTAATAAAAATAACAATTAAAACAAGAATAAAAAATAAATAATAGAAAAAATAGTGAAAGCAAACCAGGGGGGTAGCCCCAAATTGGGAGGTACAGGCCTGGAATGCTGGCCCATTAACGCTTTGGTCCATTGACTTTGCCAGTTTGTATGCCAGCGCGTTGACCTGGGCTTATAGTGGACCTTCAATCTCAGCCTTTGATCAGAAGCAACTAGACGCGTGGCTGTCCTGATGATGATGGAATATGGTAGTCCTTAACGCTAGCGTTGCATAGGAATCTGTATTGAAAAATAATATGAGAAATTGCACAGACCTGGGACTCGAACCCAGGTCTTGGAGGTTGTATGCATAGGTACCTGCCACTGAAGCACTTGATTTCAATTTAATATATAATGGTTATTAAATAATAAAAAGAACAAACAAAACATTAATGATTCAGCGCGCAAAATTTAAACGCACGAGTCACAGGCTGCCACGCTTCGTCGTCTCCACCACCCCTGTAAAACAAAATCCAATAGCAACGGTTTTTAACGCGTTGCAGAAAGTGGGCTATGGAAAAATAGCGATTAGCGCTACGTGGATCATAAATTCATCGCGATATATGGATTTGCTTCGTCTAAGCTTGCTGAGTCCAATGGTCATAGTCTGGAATCCTAATTTTGCCTTGGGTAGAAAACCCCAATTTTGCAGACCTGTAACCCTAAATTTTGATCATGGTGAAATCCCATACACGATGCAAAAATCAAATTGAATATAAAGGTTAGCTTTGAAACATCACAGGGAACAAGAATATATAATTGAAATGCAATGAGGATGCTTAGAATTGAGAACACGATTTCAAAAATTTTAAGACACAGTCTGAGTATGATCTACCAATTCTTGGAGCTTTTGTTGTTGTTTGTGATTGGCACACGTTCAGAGAACTACAATGAAGCTATTGGGACAAGAATGGTGCTTTGAATCGACCTCTAGAGTGCTTTTCAGTTTTGCACTTTTTTGCCAAAAATTCCAAGTTTGTTCAATGGTTTTTTGCGCCGCTTAGGGTGTACCAGGATTAGGTTTAGGTTCAGGCCTTTGTAGTGAATGTATTAGGTCAAGAAAATTGGATCAAATCTCTCATAATCATGGCTTTTGAATATTTGATTTCTTCATATCTTTTTCAAGTATTCTTTGTGTCAATTAGGCTCCAATCACACCAATTCTTTCCATAATTGAACAAGCACGAAATATTGAGTCCAAATCATGCATAAAAAGATTGGTTTTGTTAGGTTAGATATTTTTCATGTATTTAAATAATTTAAATGAATTAATATTAATATAAATTCAAATAAATAAATAAAAATTGAGAAAATACTTCCCTTTGGGCCAAGTGGTCGTGCATAGGCTTAGAATGATGAATCATGGAAGAAAAATGGGCCCATTTGCATTTTTAGGTCATTTGGATCAAAGTTGACTTTTCAAAATTTCCAAAAATTTCCCAACTTCCACAAGGCATAACTTGCTCAATGTTTAAGCTTTTCACATGTTCTTGGACATTTTGGAAAGGTCTTTGAGTCCTCTAACCAATTTCTTTGGTCCCATGTCATTTTGATTTACCAATCTCAAGTTATGGCCTTTGACTTAAAGTCCCTTTTTGTTGACTTTTGAAAATGACCTATAATGTTGAAATTGATAACTTTTTGTGAGAGCATTTCTTGGACTTGGAATATGAAGATGAATTGTAGGAAATGTCTTTCTCTTCAAAATGAGCTTTGGATGGAATTTTTCTGATAATCCATGTGAAAGTTATGCCCTGGTCAATTTCAGTTGACTTTTTCAGCTGTCCAAATATAGCAACTTTTGCATCTTTGATGATTTATGAGCCAAATTTTGAGAATCATGATCAAGCTTTGATCAAATGATGTTTGTGGCATCAAAATGATGTGTTGACCAAAAATTTGAACTTTTGACTGCCAAATGACCATTTTGCCCCTACAGTTGACTGTAGTGCAATTTAGGGTTTTGACTGTGCAATTTTGAGCTGAATGCCTTGAAACTTGATATGAGGATACTTGACCACATTTGTAAGCCTATGAGACTTGATTGGGTCCTTGAAAACTTCCTTTCTTTGATCAGAACACAAACCCTAGTTTTGACTGTATAGGAGACAGTTGAACTGCATAACCCTTGGGGAATTTTGTGACCTTGACTTGACAAATCTTGGAGAATATGGGAGGGAAAATTTTGGGGTACAACAGTTGCCCCTGTTCAATCTTCTTAGACCTGAGGATGCAGATTGGCTGACGTGCCTTTCGTAATCCGAGGGTAGAAGATGATTGAACACTAGAGTGCCCAGAAATTTGCGCTCACATAGTAGCAGTGATGGTGGAATGGGCTTACAGATGCCATTTGGTGATTGCTGGATAGGGTGATGGGCTTATAGATGCCATCTGAATGTTGATTGCGGGGGAGATTCCTTAGCGAGAACCTACATACCTGCAAAAGAAAAGTGAGTACCTGACACGTTGCAGGAGCTGATTTTAGATGCTTGGTATAGGTATGTCCTGACTGGTTACAGGAGCTGAGTCTGGAGCTTCAAACGCTGATGAATGAACCAGGTATGGTTACTGCCTTAGCATGAATGATAAGAGAACCTTGGATGATTTTAACTTCAACAACGCTCGTTGAGAAAAATCTTGGCGGGAATTACCATCTTTGCAATAACGGGAAGAGAACCATGCACTATTATAATCTGAAAAGGAATCACCTCACTCGCCGTCGGAGAGGGGAATCATAGGAAAAGGAATTGTCACCTCACACACCGTTGGAGAGAGAAACATAAGAGACTATCACCTCACACTCATCGTCGGAGAGGGAAACATCTGAAGAAGGAATTACCACCTCACGCACTTGTCGGAGAGGGGAACATCTGAAAAAAGGAATTACCACCTCACGCACTTGCCGGAGAGGGGACCATAATACTATCACCTCACACTCATCGTCGGAGAGGGAAACATCTTGAAGAAGGAATTACCACCTCACGCACTTGCCGGAGAGGGGACCATAAGAGACTATCACCTCACACTCATCGTCGGAGAGGGAAACATAAGAGAATATCGCCTCACACTCATCGTCGGAGAGGGAAACATCTGAAGAAGGACTTCTGGAAGCAGTATCAGAACGTCACCATATCTGGTTTACATCTGAAACTATATCTGGAAGGAAATCTGGAAGAAGTATCAGAACGTCGCCATATCTGGTTCACATCTGAACTATATCTAGAAGGAAATCTGGAAGCAGCATCAGAACGTCACCATATCTGGATCATATCTGAAACTATATCTAGAAGGAAATCTGGAAGAAGTATCAGAACGTCGCCATCTCTGGATCATATCTGAAACTATATCTAGAAGGAAATCTGGAAGCAGCATCAGAACGTCGCCATATCTGGGTCATATCTGAAACTATATCTAGAAAGAATTGCGATAGTTGATAGTAGTCATCTTTGTATTGACCTTTCCTGAAAGGTAAAACATAATTGTATGCAAAATCATGATGCATGAACTGTATGTCTTCAAAATTAATGAGATTCGTGTAGTATGATGCATATGCATGTTATAGTGTATGAAGATGCATTTTTGTCTAAGAAAATAAGTCTTTGACGGGTGCCGGGAAGTCGTTCCTGGGCTGATGTTGAAAGAATAGACTTTGCTTCCGCTGGGGAGGATAGCTGCAAGAATACCGGTAGGAGAAGATAACTCCGTTGAGGGATGTACTTGGCAAATGGATTACTCTGCGGGGAGAAAAGATATTCTAGCGACCATGCTGGGAAGCAGTACTCTGTGGGAAGAGGGATGCCTTGCTGAATGTTGGCAGTAGTTTGCTGAGGATATCCTTGTTGTTGGAAGTGTCAATGGACTTCGCTGGGGTAAGAAGACTTCGTCGAGGACGCTCTTTCCGTGGCTTTTAGCTGAGGATAACCCAGTTATATCCTGTTAAGGAAATAACTCTTTAAATCAAGCCGGATGACGCGTTCGTGCTCTGAGGGGGATTAGGATGTCTGGTTATGTTCTTTAGCTGAACCTACCTTGGTACTTTGGAGGACCGAACAATTAGATTGCTTAGACAACTCTTATTGCCCCTGTTCTATGGGGGAGAGGAAGACCTGTGAGGTGCTGATAGTTGTTGATGGACCAACCTTCTTCTGGTAGGCAGGTGACAAGATGACAGGACATAGTCGTACGCTTTGATCCCTAACTTTTGCCTGGACCACCCTTTCGGGTTTTTAGTCCACCGGGATACCCATTTTTTTGCCCAAGCCGCCTTTTCAGGTTTTCGACTTGCCGGGCGTACAGATTTTTCATTTCATCCCTTCATTTTGCCCGAACCCTTTTGGTTCGCCGGGAAGCCCTTATTTTTGCCTAGGTATGTCAACCTAGCGGGTCTTTGATTGTGCGTAGTATTTTTTCGACTACGTCCGTGCTTTCAGAATGTAAGGAGTTGCCCCTGTTAGAAGTGCTTTGTCATGCCACCAGAAGGTATTTGATCAGGCAAGATTTGTTGCTGGAATGTCCCAAGTGACTCAGGCGGAGATTTGCCCCAGGCTATTTGGCCTTTGAGAGATTCTCTGAATCTTGACTTAACTGCTCCAGATGATGGACAATAGTCATGCCATGCCCCATGATTGGAAGTGCTTTTGTTCACTAGGTATTCATCGTGCGAATTTCCCTGCTGTTCAAACAAATAGTCATATGCAAACAATGTTATATCAAAAATGCAAAGCTTATGTCTGTCTTGAAGTTTTTGAAAATGCAGTTTTTTAATAAAACAAGTGAGTTCTTTTGTAAACTGTGATGTCAAACTCCGTATTTACCGTAGGCCTTAAGGAGTCAGGATACCTTTCGTAACAGTATGCTTTCGAACTAACCCATGCTTCAGCTAGGACTTTTAAGGGTTATAACGTGGCCTGGTTCATGGTTTAAGAAACAAAGGATAAAGGCTCAGATTATTTGTACCCACCCGCTCTTCGTAATGTCCTCCAAACCTAAACTCAGTTGATCATACGTTAGACCTTGTTTGAGTCTTTGCTCTGATTTTCCGGTGATGATTCAGATGTTGATGATTTATTCTGAATAGGCAGTCATTTTTTTGCTTTGGTTGAGGGTTTGTGAGACCTCTTTCTTGATTTTGTTATCCCTTTCTTTTTTTGCCTGAACTGTTTCCTTTTTGGAATTACAGTCAGCGGGATGCCCCAGCTTTGTAAGTCTCCTTCACGGGTTTTGACTTAATGGGCTTTTCATTTATGAATTTTTGATATTGACTGCCTGTCCTTTTGATTGTTCTGAACCATCACTGTCTTTTTTTTTTTTGTTTTGTAAGGGCCTCTTTGGTGCCATTCGTTATGCACTTGGATCAACTGAGAGAACTACCCTGCCCCAGGTTATGATTAAGGGTTTTAAATTTCGAAAAGAAAAACTCCTACTTCTTTGGCTCAGAGGGGTTGACGAGGGATTATCATCCTTATAACTCTAGTGTTTAGGGATTGAAACAATGCCTGTACCTCATCAGCAGGGTCTGTTCAAAAGCATACTGTAGATTATGGTATCGTTTTCGTCATCCTCCCTCAAGAGGCTCAGAGTTATTAACCAAGAGTTGATCATCAGAAAAAATATGAAAAGAATTTTGAATATAATGAAAACAATTGTATTAATTCCCAAAACAGACATATGCGATGCATTAATAGAATAAAAGAGTTTGCTATGACATTAATTGTTTGTATAAGCAAAGAAAAATACAACTCAAAAATTCAAATAAACAAAGGCTTCAATGATTGGGTAACGGAGCAGGGATTATGTTCGGAGTCTCAGGCACTTCAAACTGAATCTCCCCGGCGTCGATCATGTCTTGAATTTTGTTCTTGAGAGGCCAGCAGTTGTCCGTAGTATGCCCCGGGCTATCAGAATGATATGCGCACCTATCGTTGGGATGATAGTTGGGTGCAGAAGTGTTCGGATTCCGGAGAGGAGCCCTTAAGGTGATCAGCCCCGCCTTCAACATTTGTTGCAGTGCTTGATCCAACGACATGTTGAGTTTGGTGTACTGCCGTTTCTCCTTGCGCTGCTGCCCCTGTCCTTGTTGAGCAGGTCCGGGATGGGAGATTTGGATTGCCCCTACCTCATGACGGCTCTTTTTACCGTGCACAGCATTGGATTCTTTCTTTCCATGATGAGGCTTCTTATCAGAAGGTGCAGCCTCTTGAATTTTCCCAGACCGGATACCAGCTTCTATTCGCTCTCCAGTCAAGATAAGATCTGTGAATCCAGCAGACGAATTCCCAATCAGGTGGTTATAAAATGGACCAGACAAGGTCCCCAAGAACATGTCCACAAGTTCCCGATCAGTCAGAGGTGGTTGTACCCTTCCAGCAAGATCCCTCCATTTCTGCGCATATTCTTTAAAACCTTCACTTGATCCTAACGACATACCCTGGAGTTGGGTACGCGTAGGGGCAAGGTCGGCATTATATTGATACTGCTTGTAGAAAGCAGTAGCCAACTCCTCCCAGTTACGAACCTTGGTCTCATCTAGCTGATAGAACCATTCGAGATGAGTCCCTGAAAGACTCTCCTGGAAGAAGTGGATCCACAAATTCTTGTCCACCGTATATGGCTGAATCTTCCGAACATAGGACCTTAGATGCAGCTTGGGGCAAGACGCCCCGTCGTACTTAGTAAAGGATGGTGCTTTGAACTTCCGAGGAATAACCACACCAGTTGACAAACCCAAATCTCCAAGATCCAGCCCAGGTACCTGTTGGATCTCCATAGCATTCAGCCTATCCTCCAACTGTTTGTACTTGTCCTCAGCCGGAGGGTACTGTTCGTCGTCGAAATCGGTTTCATTGTCAGAGACCTCTGGACTGGGCACCCTTTCCTCTTGATGACTGCTTTTTCCCACAGATGGGGTTGTCCTCTCAGTTTCGATTTGCGGTGTGTTCCCAGATCTGCGTCTAGGGCTGAACAAAACAGTCCTCTTCTTCTTCTTGTCCTTCTTCAAGAGCAGAGCCTTCAGATCTTGTTGCCCCTGGGTCAAATTCATGATCAGCTCTTGGAACTGGGCATTCTGAGCCTGGAGGTCCTTGATAGTGTGCTCGGTTGAAGATTCAGGATTCATGACGATCGGCTGAAATAAACAGCGAAGAAGGGTAAGCCACCTGTCAAAGGGATACCTGCAATGCAATGAGATGTATGATATGCATGCAATGATTCCAAGGATCTCGCGGGGTAAACAGAGAAACTTGTTAGAGTTGAAAACCGATAACTTGATTGAAGGAACTTCCTGTTGTAGAGAGCCCTTCTTCAAGGGTCAAAGGCTCACCATATCCAGTGGGTCATAGCCCCTGACAACCTTGGCTAGAGGAAAATAAATCCCCTTTGCCCCTTGCTGGGATGTTTGATTCATCATGACCTGCATCACAAGCCCTTGAGATCCTTGAAATGGGTTAGGATGTATGCAATGGTATGCAATGGTATGATGTCATGCTATGCATGGGGTAATGTGAGTAACCCTGTTATGAGTCCCAATTAAAGACTATAAACAATCCTGCAAGAAATTCAGTATACTTTGTTATGGGTCCCAATTAAGGACTATAAACAACCCTGCAAGAGATCTAGTAAACCCTGTCATGAGTCCTAGTTAAGGACTATAAACAAAACCTGCAAGTAGTTAGTACACCCTGTTATGAGTCCCAATTAAGGACTATAAACGAGACCTGCAAGAAATTTAGTACCCTGTTATGAGTCCCAATTAAGGACTATAAACACAACCTGCAAGAAATTTGGGTAAACCCTGTCATGAGTCCTAGTCAAGGACTATAAACAAGACCTGCAAGTAATTTGGTAAACCCTGTCATGAGTCCTAGTTAAGGACTATAAACAAGACCTGCAAGAAACAAGTGTCAGGTAACAAGCACGTAGATAGTCAAGTACGAAGGCACACAAGTCACACAAAAGAGCCCTTAGGGTTCAGGCCAGCATGAGGTCTAGGTATTACCCTCTTGAAGTTGGTGGGTTCAACCTGTCCTATTAGAAGTAACCGGGTTCTAAGGGTCCCAATATCACGGGATTGCTTTCATTGTTCATCGTTTCGATTTAGCCACTGAATTGGCGACCGAAATATTCCAGGAAAGCAACCCTCAATTGAGTGTAGTATCGAGTATCAACCAACCTCGGACTGCACCAAAGTCAGTTATCTCACTACCCTAAAGAGGCCAAGATAGTTCAATTAAGGTTCCTAAGGTCTGTTGATACTTCACGACACCACGCGGAGGCCCCGTACTCTCCTTGACTGAACTCAAGGGTTACCGGTACACACCAAAGTGCCACATCAACGTAGCAGACTGTTTCAACCATGTCGGTATACCCCGCACAGTTCCCTCACAGTCTTGTTGCTACTTTCTAAGAAAGGTATTCCCCATATCCGGGTTAGGATCTATAGAACTCCCGAGACAGTCCCACAATTTAAAGCAAGCAAAGAAAGCAATTGAAAACATAGTTATGACCTGGCCCTAAGGTATACCTCCCTTTAAGTTTAATTCCCCAGCAGAGTCGCCAGTTCTGTGATCGGTGGATCTGGAACTGACTGTTTAACGCTGGTTCGCGAAATGTCGCGGAAGCAAGAGTCGCCACCGTCTTTTATTTTCTCCAATTGGAAAGGACAAAAGCACAGAAAAATTCCTTAAAGAGATTGCTCTCGGTTCGGGAGGTAGGTTATAGAAAGGGAAGGTGTTAGCACCCTTTCTATCCATGGTTATCCATGGGCTCTTAGATACTTGCTCAATGTGTTTTCAAAATTGTTTGTTTGCTTTTCAATGTGGGTCTAAAAAAGTTTCTTTGAAAAATTTCAGTTCGACTCGTATGTCAGAGTGTTTGAAAAATTTGCTTCGAAAGCTTTTGAAAAGTGTCAGTGTGAAAGGTCTTTTTGAATTTGTTTTTTTGAAATTAGAGCAAGTATCCTTGAGAACCTACCTACCCTAAGGAATTCGTCTGTGTAAATGTCCTTTAAAGTAATGCCATCCCACCATTGAGAGGTAGGTAGCACCACCGTTGGAGGTGTTCGGGTCAATTCGAGGTTCGGGACATGGTGATCACCAGAGCAATGGGAAGACACCTTAGAAGCTACCCTCATGCCAGGTTCCCGGATCATGAGGACTTACTAAAACATCCTCTACTCGACGATCACCTTTCGAAAGGCAACAGTGAGGCGTACCCTAGGGGTGGTGTGTGCGATTTGTGTGTCATTTTCATTCGTATTTGTCTTGTCATGTTAAAGTGTTCTACGCTTGATTTTAATTAGGGTCATACATTCTTTCATGCTTATTTAACAGTTAAAAGTATTTGCGGGAAAATAAATCTAAGGCTATTACAAATGGCGCGGGTCCACATCGCCAAAATTAAACCGGACCCGATTTGACGGAAAGTAAATAAAGCGAAGGAAATAAAAATGCGAAAAGTATAAGTTACAACGCTTTGGGAGAATTACATAATTATAATAAGAAATAAGATATGCGAAATTAAAGAATTGTCGAAACGAGGGCGTTGGACCCTTTTGCAGAATATTTAAATTAATGAGGAATTAAGATTAAAATTAAAAGAAAATGATTTTTAGCATTTTTGTGTTTTTTAGGATGTAATGGAAAAAGAGAATTAGTTACAATTAGAATAAAATGTCAAACCCTAATTCTAATGGTTTTTTAAGTTTATTGTGAAAATGTCATATTAACCTAAATTAAACCCTAATTTTTACTTATGTACATTTAATTATAAAAGTAAATAAATAAATAAATAATATTGTGATAAAAAAAGGAAAATTTAAAAGGTATAAAAATTATCAATTAACCTAATTCTATATTTCTAGATTTTTAGTTATTAAAAAGAATTAAAATTGCAACCTAATTAAAACTAAATATTTACATGTCAATTTATTTAGAAAAATAATTACAATAAAAATATTATTATTTTTTGGTCTTTTCTGATTTTTTTATTATGTTTTGTATTTTGTAGCAATAATTAATTAAATAAACAGTAATAAAAATAACAATTAAAACAAGAATAAAAAATAAATAATAGAAAAAATAGTGAAAGCAAACCAGGGGGGGTAGCCCCAAATTGGGAGGTACAGGCCTGGAATGCTGGCCCATTAACGCTTTGGTCCATTGACTTTGCCAGTTTGTATGCCAGCGCGTTGACCTGGGCTTATAGTGGACCTTCAATCTCAGCCTTTGATCAGAAGCAACTAGACGCGTGGCTGGCCTGATGATGATGGAATATGGTAGTCCTTAACGCTAGCGTTGCATAGGAATCTGTATTGAAAAATAATATGAGAAATTGCACAGACCTGGGACTCGAACCCAGGTCTTGGAGGTTGTATGCATAGGTACCTGCCACTGAAGCACTTGATTTCAATTTAATATATAATGGTTATTAAATAATAAAAAGAACAAACAAAACATTAATGATTCAGCGCGCGAAATTTAAACGCACGAGTCACAGGCTGCCACGCTTCGTCGTCTCCACCACCCCTGTAAAACAAAATCCAATAGCAACGGTTTTTAACGCGTTGCAGAAAGTGGGCTATGGAAAAATAGCGATTAGCGCTACGTGGATCATAAATTCATCGCGATATATGGATTTGCTTCGTCTAAGCTTGCTGAGTCCAATGGTCATAGTCTGGAATCCTAATTTTGCCTTGGGTAGAAAACCCCAATTTTGCAGACCTGTAACCCTAAATTTTGATCATGGTGAAATCCCATACACGATGCAAAAATCAAATTGAATATAAAGGTTAGCTTTGAAACATCACAGGGAACAAGAATATATAATTGAAATGCAATGAGGATGCTTAGAATTGAGAACACGATTTCAAAAATTTTAAGACACAGTCTGAGTATGATCTACCAATTCTTGGAGCTTTTGTTGTTGTTTGTGATTGGCACACGTTCAGAGAACTACAATGAAGCTATTGGGACAAGAATGGTGCTTTGAATCGACCTCTAGAGTGCTTTTCAGTTTTGCACTTTTTTGCCAAAAATTCCAAGTTTGTTCAATGGTTTTTTGCGCCGCTTAGGGTGTACCAGGATTAGGTTTAGGTTCAGGCCTTTGTAGTGAATGTATTAGGTCAAGAAAATTGGATCAAATCTCTCATAATCATGGCTTTTGAATATTTGATTTCTTCATATCTTTTTCATATGTTTTTCAAGTATTCTTTGTGTCAATTAGGCTCCAATCACACCAATTCTTTCCATAATTGAACAAGCACGAAATATTGAGTCCAAATCATGCATAAAAAGATTGGTTTTGTTAGGTTAGATATTTTTCATGTATTTAAATAATTTAAATGAATTAATATTAATATAAATTCAAATAAATAAATAAAAATTGAGAAAATACTTCCCTTTGGGCCAAGTGGTCGTGCATAGGCTTATAATGATGAATCATGGAAGAAAAATGGGCCCATTTGCATTTTTAGGTCATTTGGATCAAAGTTGACTTTTCAAAATTTCCAAACATTTCCCAACTTCCACAAGGCATAACTTGCTCAATTTTTAAGCTTTTCACATGTTCTTGGACATTTTGGAAAGGTCTTTGAGTCCTCTAACCAATGTCTTTGGTCCCATGTCATTTTGATTTACCAATCTCAAGTTATGGCCTTTGACTTAAAGTCCCTTTTTGTTGACTTTTGAAAATGACCTATAATGTTGAAATTGATAACTTTTTGTGAGAGCATTTCTTGGACTTGGAATATGAAGATGAATTGTAGGAAATGTCTTTCTCTTCAAAATGAGCTTTGGATGGAATTTTTCTGATAATCCATGTGAAAGTTATGCCCTGGTCAATTTCAGTTGACTTTTTCAGCTGTCCAAATATAGCAACTTTTGCATCTTTGATGATTTCTGAGCCAAATTTTGAGAATCATGATCAATCTTTGATCAAATGATGTTTGTGGCTTCAAAATGATGTGTTGACCAAAAATTTGAACTTTTGACTGCCAAATGACCATTTTGCCCCTACAGTTGACTGTAGTGCAATTTAGGGTTTTGATTGTGCAATTTTGAGCTGAATGCCTTGAAACTTGATATGAGGATACTTGACCACATTTGTAAGCCTATGAGACTTGATTGGGTCCTTGAAAACTTCCTTTCTTTGATCAGAACACAAACCCTAGTTTTGACTGTATAGGAGACAGTTGAACTGCATAACCCTTGGGGAATTTTGTGACCTTGACTTGACAAATCTTGGAGAATATGGGAGGGCAAATTTTGGGGTACAACACCTTCCCTTTCTATAATCTACCCCCCGTACTCAGAAATATCTCGAAAAATGAATTTTTCTGTGCTTTTTTCCTTTCCTTGTTGGATAAAATAAAAGTCGGTGGCGACTCTTACTTACCGCGACATTTGCAAACAAAAACGCAAAATGCAAACCAGCATTTCAAAACAGTCCAGTTCTGACCACCGTATCACAGAACTGGCGACTCTACCGGGGATGAATTAAGTGGGGTGTACCTTAGGATTAGTTCATCATTTTGTTTTCAATTGTTTGATCTGTTTGCTTTATATTTGTGGGCTTTGTATCGGAGTTACTATAGGTCCTAACTCGGATCTGGAGATACCTTTTAGGTAAGTAGCAATATACTGTGAGGGAACTGTACGGCGTAGGCCGATACGGTTGAAGTAGTAGCTACGTTGGTATGACACATTAGTTGGTACCGATATCCCTTGTGGAGGAACAAGGAGAGTATGAGGCTGTTAATGGGTCATTAAGCATCAATTGACCTTAGAACCTATAATTGACCAACTTGGCCATAGAAAAGTAGCAGAATGCTACACTCATTGAGACCATACTCTCGTGATGATTCCGATCGCAAGAAAAGGTTGCTAAACTGGAATTATGACCGATCGAGGATGGTCAGTGATATTGAGAACCTCTAGAACCTGGTTACTATTACTAGGACATGTTGAACCAACTGAACTTCAAGAGGGTAATACCTAGACCCCATGCAAGCCTAAACCTAAGGCTGTTTGTATGACTTGTGTGCTTTCAACTTGAACTACTTGCACATTTTCATTATATCACAACATGAGTTCCTTGCAGGTTTTGTTTACAGTCCTTATCCAATAACTTGGATTTCTTTCCGGATGTACATGTACTTTTTCTTAAACGCATAACATACACATCATAATATCATGCCGTAACATTTCCTTAACCATTTCAAGGATCTCAAGGGTTTGTGATGCAGGTTATGGTAAATCGAACGTCTAGTAAGGGGCAAAGGGGATTTATTTTCCTCTAGCTAATGTCGTCTAGAGATTAAAACATGATGACTTGAGTCGGGGGCTATGACCCACTCGATATGGTGAGCTTGACTCTTGAAGGAGGACTCTTGATGACACGAAGTTTCTTCAATCAGAACCGCAAAATTCAAATTCTAACAGTTTCTTGTTTACCCCACGAGATCCTCGAAAACATTGCATACATATATCATACATATCATTGCATAACAGGTCTTCCAGTACATGTCTCTCATCTTCTCCGCTGTTTATTTCATCAATCATGTCTTCTGAAACACCTACTGATCAAGCTATTAAGGCTCTTCAAGCTCAGAATGCTCAATTCCAAGAGTTGTTCCTAAACTTAGCCAAGGGGCAGCGAGATTTGAAGTCTCTCATCTTGAAGGAGAAGAAGAAAAAGAAGAAGAAGGTGGTCCTCCTGAATATGGGTCGCAGGTTTGGGAATAGGTCGCGACAAGAGACTGATTTGTCCCATTCATCTGGAGGGAATAAAGAGGAAAGAAAGGGTCCTAGCCCTGTGGTTTCTGACAATGACACTGATTTTGATGAAGACCAGTATCCTCCCACTGAGGATAGATATAAGCAACTTGAAGACCGGCTCAGTGCAATGGAAATTCAGAAGATACCTGGGTTGGACTTTGGAGATATGGGATTGGAATTTGGGGTGGTGATCCCTCACAAGTTTAAAGCTTATGTCTTTGTTCAGTATGACGGGCTATCCTGCCCGAAGCTACACCTCCGCTCATACGTCAGAAAGATTCAACCCTATACTGCTGATAGAAATCTATGGGTTCATTTCTTTCAAGATAGTCTGTCAGGGACTCAACTTGAATGGTTCTGTCAACTGGAAGGAGCTAACGTCCACAACTGGGAGGACCTTGTTGCTGCTTTTTACAAGCAATACCAGTATAATGCCGACCTTGCTCCCACGCGTACTCAGCTTCAGGGTATGTCTATGGGTACAGGCGAAGGCTTTAAGGACTACGCTCAAAAGTGGAGAGATCTTGCTGGAAGAGTCCAACCCCCTTTGTCTGATAGGGAGTTGGTGGATATGTTTCTTGGGACTTTGTCTGGTCCCTATTTCAATCATTTGATCGGCAGCTCGTCAGCGGGTTTCACCGAGCTGATTCTGACTGGAGAAAAAGTAGAAGCTGGGATCCTGAGTGGTAAGATCCAGAAAGATACCTCTTCGAGTACAACAAAGAAGTTATTTGGTGGCAAGAGGGAAGCCAATGTTGTGCACGGCCAGAAGAGGCGTAGCCAGGCAGACTACCACCAATCTTTGGGGGCAGTGTTGATCTCTAATTCGGCACGCACACAATGACCACAACAACGAAATAATCAGCCAAAGGGGGAAAGACTTCAAAGGCAGTTCACCCAAATCAACATGCCATTATCACAAGAATTGCAGCACATGTTGAAGATGAATCTGATTATGTTGATAAACCCTCATCCGAACCCTAAGACTTCTTCTCCTAACTACAACCCAGATGCAAGGTGTGCTTATCGTTCCGGTAGCCTGGGGCACAATACTAACGATTGTTGGGCGCTGCAATACAAGATTCAGAATATGATTGACGCTAAGGAGATCGAATTCGACCCTCCTGAGACTCCCAATGTGATCACTGCTCCCTTGCCAAAACATGGCTAGGATTGAAAGCATTTTTGTTCATTTGAATTCTGAAGTTGTGTTTTTCTTTCCCTATTCAAACAATTATTGTCATGTCAAACTTTTTTATTTCATTAATGCATTACACGTGTCTGTTTTGAATTAATTGTTTTCACTATGCTTAAATTGCTTCATATTTCCTTTTTGTGATGTTCAACTCTCGATTAAAAAATTATGAGCCTTTAGAGGGAGGATGACGAAATTGATACCACAATCTCTATAGTATGCTTTTGAACGGACCCCGCTGACGATGTGCAGGCGTTGTTTCAAATCCTAAACAGTGGAGTTATAAGGAAGATAATCCCTAGTCAACCCCTTTGAGCCAAAGAAGTTGGAGTTTTTCTTTTCACACAAATTAAAACCCTTAATCATAACCTGGGGGCAGGGTAGATTTCTCAGTTAATTCGGGTGCACAATGACTGACATCAAAGAGGTCCTTCCAAAATAAAAGATGGTGATGGTTCCTTATAATCATCAGGACAGGAAGTCATTATATCTCAGAAATAAAAGCTCATTAAGTTAAAACCTATAAAGGAGACTTATAAAACCGGGGCATCCCGCTGACTGTAATCACAAGAAAGAAATAGTTCAGGAAAAAAGACATGGATAATAAAAAAAAAAGAGGTCCTCCAAACTCTCAACAAAAATGACTGCCTGTTCAAAATAAATTGTCAGTATCTGAACCATCACTGGAATATCAGAGCAAAGACTCAAAACGGGGTCTAAATGCACAATTAGCTGAGTTTAAGATCGAAGAACATCACGAAGAACGGGTGGCTACAAATAAATTTTGAGCTTTTATCCTTTGTTTCTTGAACCGTGAACCCGACCACGTTATAACCCTTAAAAGTCCTAGCTGAGGCATGAGTTAGTTTGAAAGCATACTGTTACAAAAGGTATCCAGACTCCTGTAGGGCTTGCTGTAAATCCTGAGTTGACATCACATTTTACAAAAAATTCGCTTGTTTTATTGAAAACTGCATTTTTCAAAGAACTTCAAAACAGACATAGACTTTGCATTCTTAAAATAACATTGTTTGCATATGACTATTTGTTCAACAGCATAGAAATTTGCACGACGAATATCTAGTGAGCAAAAAACCTTCTCAATAAAAAAGATCACCTCAAGTGGAAAAACACTTCTAATCAAGGGGCACGACATGATCATTGTCCATCATCTGGGGCAGTCAAGTCAAGATTCAAGGAATCTCTCAAAGATGCCAAAATAGCCAGGGGAAAATCTCCATCTGAATCAATTGGGGCATTGGACATGAATTCCAGCAACGAATCTTGCATGATCAAACGAACTTCCTCTGGTAGTATGGCAACACAACACCGCCGACAGTGACAACTCCCTACACTCTGAGAGTATGGACATAGTCAGAAAATACCGCGCATGAATAAAGACCCGCTAGGTTGACTGGCCTAGGCAAAAATAAGGGCTTCCTGGCGAACCAAAAGGGTTCGGGAAAAATTAGGGATAAAAAATGAAAAAAAATATGTACACCCGGCAAGTCGAAAACCCGAAAGGGCGGCTTGGGCAAGAAAGGGTATCCCGGTGGACTGAAAATCTGAAAAGACAGTCCAAGAAAAATTTAGGGATTAAAGCGTATGACTATGTCCCATCATCTTCTCACTTGCCTACCAGAACAAGACTGATCATTTCAATCGAAAGTTTCCAAGCACCTTATAAGTTGGGATGACACTTAATCCACAGGGCCTCCGCAGGCACCGTCTCCCGCAGATACAGGGGCAGAAAAGTCTCGATGCAAAGCCATCATCATATCCTTAGCACGCATCCCATTAACATTCACTCCCTGTAGAGTAAGAAAAGGACAGCAATGTTAACTCTCCCCAGCTGAGGCTCGCAACCGCGAATGAGTCGGCAATATTCTCCCCAAGCAGAATTTATCCATCCTCAGCACTAGACAATTATCCCCAGCGGAGTCTGGAAAATCATCCCTAGTAGAGTTTGGAAGATTATCCCCAGTAGAGTCTAAAAGATTATCTTCAGTGAAGTCTCCATTAGAAAATCATCCCCAGCGGAGTTCATTCCTTTCACAAACGGAAACTCAATCCCCAACAAGATTCAGTATCACCAGCAGCGGTAATTCATCCCCAACTGAATTTATCAGCGGAATCCTCAGCAAAGCATATCCTCCCCACAAAGCCATTTCCTCATCAGCTTAATCCCCAGTGGAGTTTTCCTCTCCTGCAGGTTTATTCTCGTAATCATCTTCATTCACTATCTCCAGTGGAAACGAAGAATTCAACTCTTTTCTCCAGCAGCAATCTGGGATTTATTTTCCCCAGCTAAAAACATCACATCTTCATACATCATGACATGCATACGCATCATACAATCACAATCTCATTTATTTTGAGAACATCATTGCTTGATACATATCATGCATTACATACAGCTAACCTTTACCTTTCAGGAAAGATACAATCAAATTCTCATAAAATTCAAGCCATGAAGCCTTACCTAGGTTTCTTCCCGGTTCAGATGCAGTTTTACCTAAACTCCTCATGAAACATCCTTACCTAGGTTTCTTCCTGGTTCAGATGCAATTTTACCTAAACTCCTCATGAAGCAGCCTTACCTAGGTTTCTTCCCGGTTCAGATGCAATTTTACCTAAACTCATCCTGAAGCAACCTTACCTAGGTTCCTTCCCTTCTCCGATACAGTTTTACCTAAACTCCCCATGAAGCAACCTTACCTAGGTTCCTTCTCTTTCCCGATGTAGTTTCACCTAGACTCATCCTGGAGTAACCTTACCTAGGTTCCTTCTCTTTCTCGATGTATTTTCACCTAGACTCATCCTGGAACAATCTTACCTAGGTTCCTTCTCTTTCCCGATGTAGTTTCACCTAGACTCATCCTGGAGCAGCCTTACCTAGGTTTCTTCCCGATTCAGATATAGTTTTACCTAAACTCCCCATGAAGCAACCTTACTTAGGTTCCTTCTCTTTCCCGGTGCAGTTTCACCTAGACTCATCCTGGAGCAACCTTACCTAGGTTCTTTCTCTTTCCCGATGTAGTTTCACCTAGACTCATCCTGGAGCAACCTTACCTAGGTTCCTTTTCTTTCCCGATGAAGTTTCACCTAGACTCATCCTGAAGCAACCTTACCTAGGTTCCTCCTCAGTCCCGATGCAGTTCTACCCAAACTCTTCACAAAGCAACCTTACCCAGGTTCCTTCTCGGTTCCGACGCAGTTTTACCCAAACTCCTCACAAAGCAACCTTATCCAGGTTCCTTCTCGGTTCAGACGCAGTTTTACCCAAAATCTTCACAAAGCAACCTTACCCAGGTTTCTTCTCGGTTAAGACGCAGTGTTATCCAAACTCCTCACGAAGCAACCTTACCCAGGTTCCTTCTCATAACCCTACTATCCAGGTTTCTTTTCTCTTATCTCCAGACAGCAGTCCACAACACTGTAAGACCCAGACCTATCAAACACGATCGATTTCACCTTTCCCTAGTAGGTCGCGGTGCAGCCTGTACACAACTAGATACGCAGTTCACTTCTGCTTCCTCAAGCCGGAGTTAATTCCTCAATTGAATAATGGATGACTGAAGTTCCTAAATGTCAACAGAGATGATTCCTCAGTTGAATAACGGATGACTGAAGTTCCTAAATGTCAATCGAGATGTTTTCCTCAGTTGAATAACCGATGACTGAAGTTCCTAAATGTCAGCAGAGATGATTCCTCAGTTGAACAACGAATGACTGAAGTTCCTAAATGTCAACAAAGATGATTCCTCAGTTGAACAACGCATGACTGAAGTTCCTAAATGTCAGCAGAGATGATTCCTCAGTTGAACAACGGATGACTGAAGTTCCTAAATGTCGGCAGAGATAATTCCTCAGTAGAATATGGACGACCGAAGTTCCTAAAATTCAATAGAGATGTTTCCTCATTGGAATACGGACGACCGAAGCTCCTAAAATTCTACTTCTCTCAACAAAGATCAGCCCTCCCCAGCGGAATCTTCCTCAACGGCAGGTATACAAGCTCTCGCTAAGGAATCTCTTATGCGATCGACACTCCTTCAGATGGCATCTTTAAGCCCATCCCCTCGTCAGCAATTTCCAAATGGCATCTATAAGCCCATTCCCGACATCACAAGACAATTACCACTTCATGCGAGTGCAAATTTCTGGGCACTCTAGTGTTCAATCCTCTTCCACCTTCGGATCACAAAAGGCACGAAAGCCAATCTAAATCTTCAGGTTTAAGAAGATTGAACAGGGGCAGCCGTTGTACCCCAAAATTTGCCCTCCCATATTTCTCAAAACATTTCAAGAAAGATCCCCAAGTTGCTCAAGGTAGTCCAAGGGTTGGCCAGACAAGCTCTCTCCTAAGGCAGTCTACCTCAAATTAGGGTTTTATGTTGCATCAAGATACTTGAGTCCAAGGGACCCCAAATGCTTAACATTGTCCTAATATGTTCTCAAAATCATCCATGTCAAGTTTCAAGCCTTACAGAGGAAGTTTGATCAGTCAATTGCTCAAAGGCCTGAAAATCGACTATGCTATGGCAAAAGTCAACTGTGGCCCACATACAGTCAAACTTCAAGATTTTTGGTCAACATCCTCATTTTTAAGTATATTTCATCATTTGATCAAGTTTTGATCATGATTCATCAAGGATTGCTCATAATTCATCAAGACTCAAAAGTTGCTAAATTAGGGTTTTGTAGGAAAAGTCAACTCAACTTTGACCAAGCATAACTTTCTCATACTTTATGATAAATGACCCATACAAAGCTCATTTTGAAGAGGATGAAATTCCCTACAATCCATATTCATCTCCCAAGTTCAAAATATGCACTCACAAGAAGTTATGAATTTGGACATTATAGGTCATTTTGGAAAGTCAACAAAAACACCTTTTGGGTCAAAGCTTCTTACATGAACATGGAAGATCCAATTGAGATGAAACCAAAGAGGTCTCTCAGGGGACATCCTAAGCTTTCTAAAAAGTCCAAGAACACCCTCATAAGGTTAAAATTGAGAGAGATATGTGTTGTCAAAGTTGGACAATTTTTGAAACAATGCATGAAGCAAATATTGACCAAACTTGGATTTTTTCCAAATGGGCCTATCTTTTCAAGTTTGAAACTCATTCCTAACATGGTACAAGACCTCTAATCCCACCCATACATTTTTCTAGTATTTATGCTATTTATTTTGATATTTTATTCATTAAAATTCAGAAATAAATAAATAAATAATAGAAATAATATAAATTTTAATGTGAATCCATTTTTGGAAAGTTTTATGTTGTTCTATGTCAATTGATTTCGTGCAATAACTCTTCAAATATGTACAGGTTCATCCACATGTGAAAATGGTATAAAATCATCAAATATGGCATTATTTTCAAATTTTGATCATGGTCTTAAAACACAACATTATGAGGGAGATTCTTTCCATGATTTTTTGTCTCCTCATTCTCCTATATAAATATAGAGCCATACAAGCTTGAAAGGGACGAAATTCCTCTCTAAAAAGCTCTCAAAAAGCTCTTCAAAAAGCTTTCTAAAAGCTTTTCAAAAAGCTCTCCAGAAATCAAAGAATTGGTGCAAGTCATATCTCGAGGTTCCGGTCTCTCGCAATTGACATCAAGCCTCAAACCATCCTCTTGAAGTCCTCAGGAGTCTTACAAGGCCCAAGAGCAATCCATCACACGCCTAGCACGCCCCCATTTGACAATACCGGTTTGGTAAAATTTTAAATTTCGAATCTCTAATTTTAATCACATTTTATGGTATGCTAACGTTTGTTTGAGTTTATATAGAACAGTTATGGATGGTTGAATCATAGGTTCCACGCAAGAATAAAAAACACACCATAGTTAGAGCATGAAGCTTTCGAAGATTCGGGCTCAGGAATGCTCTTTACACCTCCCAAAAATGTTGTTTCAGGCCCATTTCTCACTCTTTATTTCTTTTTTATATTTTCAATTTATTTATTTATTATTTATTTTACTAACCAAATAATTACTTTCTTTTTATCAAAAAATCATAAAAATATTATTTTTCACAATTAGGGTCTAGATTTTATTTTTATTAAAAAAAATCAATTAATTTAATTAGGTTATTAATTTTAGACAATTTTAATTTCCTTTTGTAAATAATTAAAATCAATTAGAATAAATAGGTTTTATGGCTAACTTAATTGTATTTATTTTTTACCTAAAATAACAAAAACAAAAAATATGTCATTTAATTATTTTTCATTAATTAACTTAATTAACTAATTAATTGCATCTTTAATTTAGAAAAAACCTATTTCTTTTTAATATTAAAAACAAAAAAAAACAACATTTCTTTTTTAATTAGGATAGAAGGGTCAAAATCCTATTTTCTCGTCGATCTAATTTTAATCATGCGCTTTATTATTTTGTCCAATTATTGTATCTGCTCCCGGTTTGTAATAATTTAATTAGGACATTTATTTATTTTTACCGCTTTTAATTTCAAAGGGTTTGTTTTTGGCTATGTAAATACCCGAAGCCTTGTAATAGTTTAGTTTAAATTCTGCATTTTAATTCTGCAAATTATTAACTGCTAGATATGTGAATAATTAGGGCTTGCATGACAAGAATGGATGTTTAATCTTAAAACCGTTAGATCACCCTAAACATGTGCAAAGATAAATAATCTGAAATCAACACACTCGCACATGCGCACTCCTAGGGTACACTCCCACTTGGTTGCCTTTGTAAACGGTCATTGAGTATAGGTTGTTTTAGAGGTCGTCCTCTTGTCCAAAGATCATAGTTGCCTCAGAAAGGTTACCTCGGATATTGTTGCCTCGGATAAATGATCTATGACATTAGGGTTACTACTAAGATGTCCTAACGTTACTTTAATGACTGCATGTCCCTTTCGAATTGACCCTCAAACTCCAACGACGGTGCTACCTACTCACTAATAGTGGGATAGTATTATCCAAAGGAAACGAATACAAAACGATTCTTTTTTTCTTCGAGTAGGTAGATTAGTTCTTAAGTACTTGCTCAATCCAAACAAACTTTTTTTCACACTTACACTCCTTTACAAACAAGTTTTCAAAAACACTTCATTACACTCTTGAAGACAGAAGCAAGAGTTAAATCGAAGTTAAAACAAAAACTTTTCAAAACCCACAAACACAAAGAAAACAATTTTGAAAATGATGAACAAGTACCTAAGAGCCCGTAGATAACTACAGATAGAAAGGGTGCTAATACCTTCCCTTTCTATAATCTACCCCCCGTACTCAGAAACATCTCGAAAAAAGAATTTTTCTGTGCTTTTTTCCTTTCCTTGTTGGATAAAATAAAAGTCGGTGGCGACTCTTGCTTACCGCGACATTTTGCAAACACAAACGCAAAATGCAAACCAGCATTTCAAAACAGTCTGGTTCTGACCACCGTATCACACCTGGTATACATGATGTCTTCGTCTGGGAATTCAAATCTCATAGGTTGATAATAATCCACAGGTTGATGAGCAAGATACTCTGCAATACATTACCTTTGTTGGTTTTCTGGGTAGTATAATGGATATCGTATTCAGTCAAAATCCTTTTCCAACGGGCTACTCTTCCTGTTAGAGCTGACTTTACAAAGATGTACTTGATGGGTTCCATTTTAGATATCAAGTAAGTGGTATGTGTCAACATATACTGCCTCAGACACTTAAACAACCTATAGAAGTGCACAACACGTCTTTTCAAGCAAAGAGTATCTCGACTCGTACTCTGTAAAATTATTCCTCAAGTAATAGATGGCTTGTTCTTTCTTTCATATCTCTTCATGTTGACCGAGTACACAACCCATGGAGTTCTCAAAAGATATCAGATACATGATTAAAGACTTTCCCTCCACTAGAGGCATGAGGATCAGAGGTTCATGAAGATATTCTTTTATTCTATCAAATGGTCTTTGACAATTTTTATTCCACATAGCCACCTGCTCTTTTCTTAACAATTTGAATATTGGTTCGCAAGTGACTGTAAAATGAGAGATGAATCTAGCAATGTAGTTCAACCTCCCTAGGAAACCACAAACTTCTTTTTCTTTTCTCGGATCAAGCATTTATTGTATTGCTTTTACTTTAGTAGGATCAACCTCAATACCTATTTCGCTTACGATAAAGCCCAACAACTTGCCAGATCTCACCCCAAAGGTGAACTTATTAGGATACAACTTCAATCTAAACTTTCTTAATCTTTCAAATAATTTCTGAAGGTGAACAAGGTGCTCTTCTTCTATATGGGACTTTGCAATCATATCATCAATATACACTTCATTCTCTTTGTGAATCATATCATGAAAAAGGGTTACCATTGCACGTTGATACGTTGCCCTTGTGTTCTTCAAACCGAAAGGAATCACCCTATAACATAAAGTTTCCCATGGTGTAATAAATGTTGTTTTCTCCATGTCTTCTTGTGCCATCTTTATGTGATTGTAACCAAAGAAGCCATCCATGAAGGAAAACACTTTGATTTACGCACTATTATCCACTAATACATCAATATGGGGAAGCATGAAATCATCTTTAGGGCTTGCTCTGTCCAAGTACCTATATTCCACACACATCCCGACCTTTCCATCCTTTTTAGGGACAAGCACAAAATTTGCAATCCATGAAGGATAATTGGCAACAATAAAAAAAACCTGCATCGAATTATTTCTAAACCTCATCTTTGATCTTCTTAGACTTTCCTAGGCGAGTCCTTTGAAGCTTCTGCTTCTACTTGACAGGTAGAAAATGCATAACACTATATATATCAAGTCCAGGCATGTCATGGTAAGACCAAGAAAAAATGTCAACAAACTCTCGCAGCAGCTATATCAATCTCATTTTCACACTTTCCTCTAAAGCAACCCCTATCTTGACTCCTTTCACATAGAACTGCAGCAAGGTTTGAAGAGCCCTATCGTCTACTCGAGTATCCAACAAAGATAGGAGATTCCCATACCTTTTGTTTAAAACCTCCAAATTTGGATGAACCACAAGATCACCCAACTTCTTTAGAAGAGGGCCAATTACTAGCATGAAACTTGTAACTGAAAGTAGCCCTCTTGACGGTATCAATGTTGCTAGTCATTCTTGACGGATATGAATACTTTAGGATACCTTAGAAATGACATGCATATGTGTTGTACCCCAAAATTTTCCCTCTCATTTTACTTTACACATGCCCATTGAGGTCCCCAACCTGCCCTAGGATGACTAAGAGTTGACTAGGCAAACTCCCCCCCTAAAGGCAATGAACCTCAAACTAGGGTTTCAATTTTAAGAAATATGTGTGAGTCCCAAGGATCCCAAATGTTCTCCATTGTCTTAATATGTCCTCAAGATCATCCATGCCAAATTTCATGCCTTGAATAATAAGTGCTCAGTCAACTGCTCAAATGCTTGAAAATCAATTCTACTAGGTCAAAAGTCAACTGTGGCCCAAATACAGTCAAACTCCAAGATTTTTGGTTAACATCAATATTTTGAAGTGATATCCATCATTTGATCAAGGTTTGGTCATGATTCCTCAAGAAATACTCCTAACTCATCAAAAGTCAAAAATGGCAAATTAGGGTTTCTATAGGAAAAGTCAACCAAACTTTGACCAGGCATAACTTTCTCATACTTTTATCAGAAAATTTTCCAACAAGGCTCATTTTGAAGAGAATCCAATTACCTACAACTTCTCTTCATCCCTCAAGTTCAAGAAATGCTTCAGTTAAAAGATACAAGCTCATACATTATAGGTCCTTTCAAAAAGTCAACAAAAACACCTTTTGGGTCAAGGCTCCTTACATGAACATGGAAGATCCCATTGAGTTGAAATTAAAAGGGTTGTTTAAAAGACATCCTAAGCTCTCTAAAAAGTCCAATAACCCCCTCTTAGGATTAAAAAGGAGAGAGATATGCATTGCTAAAGTTGACCAATTTTTGGAAAAGTGCATGAAGCCAATATTGACCAAACTTGAATTTTTTCCAAATGGGCCCATCTTTTCATGCTTGAAACTTAGTTCCAACATGGACCACGACCTTTGAGCTCATTCATACATTACTTTATTACTTATATTATTTATTTTTATATTTTATCCATTAAAATACAAAATTAAATAAATAAATAAAGGAAATAATGAATGACATGATTTGAGAATCCTTTTCTCATCAAATAAGGGGTAAGACATGCTGGCAAATCAAAGGAAAATCATGGAGGGGAGAAAGATTGGATTTGTTCTAAAAAAGGCCAAAAATCACATAATTGAGAGAAGAATATTTCTCATCAAAGCGTGGATCTTCTTCCATATTTGTTACCCTAATGAGATACACTATATATGTACAACAATTCAAGACCTAAGGAAGAGGCGCAACTGTTTCAAAAGATCCCTAGAAAAAGTTCAAAAATCCAAAGGAAAAGTGAAAGTTTGCACCACACGATTCAGCGGTTTCCAGGCCAAACAAATTGCATCATTCATTCTCTGAAGCCCTCAGGAGATCATTCATATCCCCCACAAGACGTGCAACACCCTAGAACTCCAGATCCACGCGTCACAGGACTTTGGTAAGGTTGGGAGTCGAAACCTTGCAAATATATGATATAAATCAATTTTCGTTCCATATTCATGTTTATATTATTGTTTTGATCTGTTCTAACGTGAAGCATGAGGGTTTGGGCGCATATTCAGGGAGTAGACATTCTTAGGGCTTTGAAATGGCCAAGGCACAAAAAGGATGATACCGACCGTCTCAGGCTAAATGGCCATCACCATTGAACTTGTAGACCCCAAATTAGGGGTGTAGGGTCACTTTTGCTTTCGTTTTCTCGACATTTCGCAGGTTGGGCTTTTTGAGTAATTGGAGGGGGTGACCGAAGCCATCATCTAGGGTGCCTTGACCGGCGAAGACCTTGCGTGGCAAAAAACAAGGTGATGATTGGTCCATTCAAATTCCCAAGGCCCCACCTCAGTGCGTGTTTTGACACTTCAGCATACTCCACTTATTTCATATACATATTATTGTGTTTATTTGTATAAACGAATGAACATGATGGCTGAGTGGTAGAAGGAACACATGCAAAGGGAAGAGACCTGGGTTCGATTCCCAGGTCTTGAATTTTATTTTTCTAATGAGTTTCCTCTAGATCCAGTATAGATAGACTATTCACGCTTATCATGGGCTAGCAAGTCAACACCATCAGATCTCAGTTGATCCAGATCCAGCGCCCAGTGATGATTCCCCATGGTGGACCTTCCTAACACAACAACACCAGATCCTACATAGCTGTGGGCCATCAGATCTGGGCCTTGGCAAATTCAGCAGCATACCCCTAATTTTGCTTTCTCACCCCTCAGGCCCATTTTTTATATTTTCTTTATTCGTTTTTTATTTAGTTTATATTTTTTTTATTCATTTTTTTAAAAATCATAAAGTAAAAAATCATAAAAAATAGGACTTAGAGTTTTTTTTTAGAAAAATTAATTTTTGCAAATTAATTCAATTTAATTAACTTTAATTTATTTTCTTTAATTCAAAATTAACTAGAGATTAGGTTAAATTTCAAAAAAAAATTATACAATACTTAATAAGCAATAAGTTTTTTAGGGTTTATAACTTATTCTCGTCTTAATTTTTGCGCGTTATTTTTCCATACGATTATTTTTATTATGTAACTATACCCGGTTTGTAATAGTTAATTAGGTTTTTTAACTTCCGCACTTTACTTTTCAGTCAATATTTATGTAACTACACAAAAGCCTTGTAATAGTTATAGGAACTTTATTTCTCGCCTTTATATTTCTTATATGCCTGTATATATATATATATATATATATATATATATATATATATATATATATATATATATATATATATATATATATATATATATATATATATATATATATATATATATATATATATATATATATATATATATATATATATATATATATATATATATATATATATATATATATATATATATATATATATATATATATATATATATATATATATATATATATATATATATATATATATATATATATATATATATATATAAACTATTAGTAAATTAGGCGTGCATGACAAGAATTAATTAATTAATCATTAGGTCACTAACCTCAAGATAAAATATCTGAAAAAACCATACTATTGCACACTTGCACTCCTAGGGTATTCCCCACTTTGGTTGCCTTCGGAAATGGTCATGTCCCTTGAACGCAGGGATATCTTAGCAAAGACCCTCAGTTTAGAAGTCATCATAAAGATCACAGTCCCTTAATATCTCTCGAGTTTCCTACGGGAAATGATCTTGTCCCTCGATGTTGCCTATATGATGACAGTCCCTTCGAAATGCTAAGGTATCCTTACATGTTTCCTTCAATGACCATAAACATCCCTTTCGATTGTCCCTTAACATCCAACGATAGGGCTACCTACTCACTAATAGTAGGATAGCACTATCTAAAGGAAAGGAGCAAAATAACACCTTTTTCGAGTAGGTAGATAGCTGTTAAGTACTTGCTCAAATCTGATTCCTTTTTACACTTACACACTTTCAAAATTCTTTTCAAAAACGCTTTGTCACACTCTTGAAGATTGATACAAGAGTTATCATAAAGCAAACAAAACCTTTCAAAACACACAAACATGAAAACAATTTTCAAAATGAGCAAGTACCTAAGAGCCCGTGGAAAACCACGGATGGAAAGGGTGCTAACACCTTCCCTTTCCATAATCTACCCCCTTACTCAGAAAATCTCAAAAAAGGTATTTTTCCTGTTCTTTTCACCCTTTCCTTTGTTGGATAAAAGAAAAGTCAGTGGTGACTCTTGCTTATCGCGACATTTGCAAATACAAACACAAAACCAGTATTAACAGTCGGTTCTGCCACCATATCACAGAACTGACGACTCTGCTGGGGACGTTATAAAAGTGGGGTTTACCTTAGGGTCTAGTTCATTTATAAATTGTTTTCATTGTCTATTTTGATTGCTTTGTTTTTAAGGGTACTATTTGGGTTACTATAGATCCTACACTTGGATCTGGGGAAACCTTTTAGGTAAGTAGCAATAGATTATGGAAATTGTGCAGGGTAAACCGACACGGTTGAAGTGATAACTACGTTGATGCGACACTTTGGTGGGTACCAGTAGCCCTTGAGTTAATCAAGGAGAATACGGGGCCGCTGCGTGGTGTCATGAAGCATCAACTGACCTTAGAACCTTAATCGAATAACTTGGCTATTAGGAAGTAGTGATGAGATAGCCGTCTTTGGTGTATCCCCAAAGTTGGTTGATACTCGATACTACACTCATTGAGATTTGACTCCCGAGTTTTGTTTGGTGGCAAGTCAGTTGTCTATCGGAACGAAACTTGTAGGAAAGATCATTGATATTGAGATCCCTTAGAACTCGGTTACTATTTATAGGACAGGTTGAACCAATCAAAACTTCAAGAGGGTATTACCTTAAAACCCATGCAAGCCTTAAACCTATGGTCTTTGTGTGATTTGCTTGTGCTTGCTATATTTGTGATTTCTTAGCATAATCATGACATCATAACATGGCATATCATACTAACCATTTCAAGGATTTTCTAGGGCTTATCTTTGTCTTGTTTTGTAGGACATGAAATTCGCTCACAGGAACACTATCCAAGTCAATCTTGTGAGGGTACCTCCTCAACTCAAGGAATTAGCATCAAGGATTCCTGAAAGCTATCCCTTCACTGAAAGACATGGTCGAATTCTCAACTTAGTCACTTCAAATCCTGATGAAGAAATGTTAAAGGTGCTCTTTCAATTACTTTGAACATAGCTGATATAGTTGCCAGAGCGTCTGCCATTTAATTTTCTTCTCGTGGGATTTGGTTGAAAGTGATCTCTGTAAATTCCACAGCCAACTTTAAAACATGATTCCAATAGGGAATCTATTTTGGATGTTTAGTATCCCATTCGTCGTTGACTTGGTATATGGCTTGTGAGCATTCTTTGGAGAAGTCAAAGCTGCCCCTATATCGTGCCCCAGTGCATTTGAAGCCCCGTCAAACGTGAGTATCCAACATGCCCCTGGCTCGGGTCCTTTGTCAAGTCCTGCTATTTCATAGTTGCTTATTTTTACAACAATGTTTGTATCTAACCTTGGCCTGTTTCTATATGAACAAGCAGATATGTGCAATAATTTGATCATCTTCTTTGTGGCTCCGCTCTAACAGTGCCCCTTATCTTGGTTTCTTCCGGATCTTCCCCTGTGCTCAGATTAATTGTCTTAATAGCCTCTTGATACAGTTGTAAAAGTTCTCTCCACGCAGTAAATATATAATGATAAAGAAAGATTGACAATAAATAAATAAATGCAATAAATAAATAATGTAATAAATAAATAATGCAATAAATAAATAAATAAATAACCCCAAAGTAAAAACCCTAAAACCTAAATTTGAAGTCCCCAGCAGAGTCGCCAGCTGTAGCGACTGGTTTTTAAATCGAGAGTCGCCACTATTAGTTTTTATCCTAGGGAAGGGAATCTAACAGAAAACCCTAATTCGCAGACAGGGATTCTAGGTTTCAGACTCAATTAGATGAAAGGAAGGTGTTAGCATCTTTCATCTACCTTGTTCACAAGGATATTAGGTTCTAGGTTTAGGTTTGGGGTAAACAGGATTTTAAGTTTTAATTAGAAAGAGTTTAATTTTTTTATAAGGGAAACTCGCTACGATTTTTGATCGTATGCCTACGTATCCTCTTATGAGGAATCAGAGTCTCAATTCGTAGTTCGAATGGTAGGTTGGTGTCTTTTGCAAGATCACGTAGAATTGCCTTTGAATTAACCTTGAACTTTGTTTGGGTTGTAAATTAAGTGATCGTAGACGTGGTTCGTAGTTTGGTTCGAAAGTAATGCTATGTAATCTTTTTCGAAAACATCTTGTTTTTTATTATGTTAGTAGAAAAAATAGTTTGTAATTGATTAACTGTTTTGGTATTTGATTTGATTAAGACGTGCAACTGGGGAGTCTGATATAGTCTCCTCCCCACATGGCCAGATATTGGCCATGTGTTGCTCGATGTGAAGGACGCGAGGGAAGTATGATATAGTCTCCTCCTCGCGTGGCCAGATATTGTCCACGTGTTGCTCGTCATGAAGGAGGCGGAGGAAGTCTGAAATAGTCTTTCTTACAACGTGGTCAAATTTTGGCCACGTGTCGCTTGTGGATGAAATATTTGGAGTTGCATGGGTTTTAATATTCTGATTTTAATAATAAATCGGTAGACGATGTGTCGACCGATTTAATTACTCGGAGATAGACATCTCATTATTTATAGAATATTCAAATTAATAAAAATAACTAAACTGCTTAATCTAAATTAATTAAATTAATTGAAACTAATTTTGACTAACCAAAATTAATTAACCTAAACCATAAAACTAGTATAGTTGGGTTGTAGATGCATATTGAAATGGAAGTGAGAGAATAGTAAAAGTGTAAACTCAAAATTGACCAAAGGGCTCAAAAGCCCAATTGAAAATTAAAATTAACCATAATACCAATTATTTAAATTAAAATTACAACAAGAAATAAAATGCATCATGCTGATACGGAGAGTGTGCTATACCTCACAACTTGTAACAATTGTTTCTTGACTTTTAAACTTGAAACAACCACCAATAAATATATGACACGTGGATTATTAGAATTATATATAAAAAAAGAAACATATATTACCAAGCACCAGCAGAACGATACACTTTCTTTTCTTCCCTTTCAGAACAAACAAAAGTTTCTCCTCCTCCTTTCTTTAGCATCGCTTTCTTATTCTTCTTCAAATCGAACCTCTTCTCCTCCTTATTCCAGTACAGCAAAAAATAGCATAGTGACATGAAATCGAAGCTTACCTTGGTGGGTCATGGTGAAGGGATGGCATGGGTTACGTCGTTGTCGGTACGGAGGCGGCACTGAACAAAGATGTTGGCCGACGAGGAGCAAAGCGGGATGCTCGCTGGATCAACTGTGGTGGTAATTGTGAGTCGCTTGCGGGATCGGAGGCTGAAGCGTTGGATCGTGGATTCTGTTGCGGATTGGTGGATCTTGCACAGTGGTTGCTATCAAAGATCTTATCAGCGGTGTGAGTTAGCTGTCGCTGAGATAGAAGACTCGTCGGCATCGGATGATGCTAGACGCGGGTTCGTAGAGGTTTCAGTGAGTCATCGAAGTAACTGTAGTCTGTGGTGATGGAGGTTGGTGCGATTGCCAGATGTTGCGGTCCACATCAGAGATTTGAGTTTTTATAGACCCATGGTGGCGAGAGCAAACGGAAGCATGGTTGGAACTGTTATCTTTTGTTTCTGCACAAAAAAAACTTGTATGGTGTTTTTAGAGACAAGGTTTATGTTAGTAAAAAATGCAGGTTATGTAAAATTGTTGAGATAATATTGTGTCATATTGTTGTGATGATTTGAATGTAAACATTGTTTGTTTTTTTCTTTGAACACATTTTTCTCACAAATTCATAACTTAGAAAAAGTTTAGTTTATGATAATGATAAAAAGTTTAGAAATTTGTGTATAGCTTTTTCTTAGTAAAATCGGGACCGGGGTGATGTTAGATGTACACATGATGCCAAAAAGTATGTATGTGAATTGGCTAGTTGTAAAAATTGTGCATCAGTTTACAAATTAAAAGATTTTTATATGCAAAAGGTATATTTTGTGTTTGAAAAATATGCATGTACAAGGTGCATCTGCTCTTGAAAATTTGACACCAAAAATAGATTAAATTTATTTCAAGACAAAATATTCATCGTGTAGCTAAAAAACAAACCAATAAGATTATAAGGAATTGAATATAAAAAGGGAGAGACCTCATAAGTCAATCACTGGTCAGAAATAAAATCGTAAATAACACCAGTGGTTTTGAATAGATATTTTAAAAAGAAATTGTAATAATGAAAGTTTGAAAATGTGATGCGCAGTGTAAAAGTGAGTGTGTGAAATTGTTGTGAAATTGTTGATTTGTTGATTGTGAGAAATTGTGGATGAGTTGTGAATATTTTCGGTCGTTTCTGCCTCCAAAATTAGCACAACAATGAATCCTATTTATAGAGTAAAATTAGGTTAAAAACTTGAAGGGAAAGTTAGCCCAAAAAGACCCAAATTAAATTGTATCTATTTATAACTTATTTTGACCATTTTTTATAAAAAAAATAAATATTTTAATAAAAAATTATATTTTTAAAATATAATAAATAAATAAATATGAAAATAATAATTTAATAATAAAAAATATGATTTTTGTGGTTTAGAGAATGAAAATAAAGTTAGTAACAACAAAAATATCCAAAGTGTTGTGACCTTCTGCTAGTCCATCCTTCTCTCTTACCAACTGTACTATGTTACTTATTCGAAAGTAAAAAGCCAATTGGAAGTATATGACTACGAATAATTATTTTCTATTTTTTTACAAAAATGCAAATGATTATTATATTTTCAAACAAACTTGAAAGAAAATTTTTATTAAAAAAACTCAGAATGTTAATATAATTAAATCAAAGGAATTTTATTTAACACCCAAATTCAAAAATAAGTTTGATGGTAGCACTAAGGCGGGTAAATTTGGGGTATGACATAAACAAACTGGGTTGGATTAATAGGTGTAAGGAGTAAATACAGTGAGGAATAGTAAACACTAAACCTTAACCGGAGACATCACTGACTACCAATCAAGAGGGTTATGCTAGTGAACATTGGAAACAAACATAGAGAACTAGTGAACACTAAACTCTACTTAGGACCATCAGAATTGAACGATATTTTGAAGACCTGAAAAACGAGTAACAAACTCGAACCTAGAGACCCAATAACCACTAGACTTAAAAGATGCCAATGAACATTGGATCTAAAACGGTATACCAGTAAACACTGGTTTTAATAAAAAAGGAACAATAACCATTGACCTAACCAGTAGAACGTTAGCAGAACATTGGGGATCGAGCAAAGGTAACGAGTAACCACTCGACCTAAAGAGTACTATAAAGAATGTGCCAGGAAAGAACTGGATCACAAGTGAGGCAACGAGTAAATACTCGACCTAAGAGGAATTAGTAAACACTAGACTCAAGAATACTCAACAAGATACCAATAAATATTGGATCCAAAGTAAAGTAACAAGAAAGTAAGCGGACTTCAAGAACACCTGCTGGTCTCGATCGAGGAGGACCAGTAAACATTGAATCTAACCAAGGAATAAAAGAGATAGAGAGACAAGTAAACACTCGAATCAAGAGAACTAGTAACCACTAGACTCTAAAGAAGGATGTGCCAGGGATGAATTGGGTTACAAACAAAGGTAACGAGTAGACACCCGACCTAACATTACTAGTAAACACTAGACTCAACATGAATACCAGAACATAACTGGATTGAAAAGGTACGCCAATAAATGTTAGAAACAAACCAAGAAGGCCAGTAAACACTAGACCCAAGAAATTTATGCGAGGGAAGAACTGGATCACAAACAAAGGTAACACGTAAATACTCAACTTAAGAGAAATAAGAAATATGTCAAATAAGGAAGTAAAGAAACAAGTAAAATGTCATCCTAAGAGGACTAGAATCGTCTAGACCTAGGAATGAAGTGTCAGAAAAATGCTGGACTCCAATGGTACATTAATAACCATTAGACACGAACCACGAGGACTTGCACATGGCAAGAAACATCCCTTATGTGAGAAGCAAGAAGGGGACCGACTTATGAGAAGTAAGGGAAGGATTTGGTATTTGCAAGAAAAGAACTACATTATCCCCCAGGCCAAAGGCGGGATGTAATTCTTCGAGAGTGGAAATTATATAAATTGCCGAACACAAAGTAAGGCTTTTCAAATAATTGAAAAGAAAGAAAGGTTATACACCAACTTTTTCTCGCACTCTGACTTCAAAAGGCAAACACGGGTAATTATCGAGAAAAAAGGACTATCACAAAAGCAGTAGACACTGTGGAAACCTGTCCGGGATATCAGGGGATATCTGTGGGGATTAACAAATCTCTGGGGTACACCAAAAGAAAAGGTTACTTCACTGGGGAAAAGGAAACAAATTTTTCTTATGCTTCGATGCATGTTTGAATTATTTTTCAATGGAGTAATGTTCCAGATGAATGAAAACACTACACATTTGAGGATGCAATGAAATGAAGCATGATTCTACCGGGGAAACGAAAGAAGATACAAGGAACTGCTGAACATAGGCCCTTGTAAATCTGAAACTTTGGGGAGTAACAAACTGAGTAACCGATAACCACGGGCTATAAACTCTGAAGGGAGTTGCAAAAATAAATTACAAACTCTGCTGGAGAAATTTAAATCTCATTGCAAACTCTGAGTAGGGATGCCAATGAAGATTGGATGATGTTGGGGATGATTCCCATAACCATTGGATCTGTGGGGAATCAAAATTCACCTTTTCCTGCTTGGGGAAATAATTTGTCAATCTCTCACTAGGGATGACGAACTTGCACTATTGGGGATAAGAGAACTTAGACACAAAGCTCTTGCTGGGGATGAGGTAATCTTTGCATAAGGAACCTCAAAAAACGCTTTTGTTGGAGATACAAGAACCCTTGAACAAAAAGTCTAGATAGAACAACTCCACTGTGGAATAAGGACGATTTTAACAAAAACAAACACTACTGGGGATATGAGAATCCTTGAACCAAAAGTCACAAAAGTAGACTTTTCTGGGGATATGAGAATTATTGAGTAAGAAATCTTAGTAATAAGCCTCTACTAGGGAATGAGAATAATCTCAACAAACTTGGCTGGGGAATGAGAACAAGTTATCCACATAAGAAGCCTAAAAAATATGCCTTTTCTAGGGAGATGAGAACCCTTGGCAAAAAATCTAAATGAAGCAACTCCACTGTGTCATACCCCAAATTCGCTCTACCCTTAGACTTATATTTAGTTTTTTTTAATTGGTCGCTTTATTTAATTCTTGTTTCTATGGAAGTGTAAAACATGGAAGAGTGCGTGATTGACCCAAAATGGACCATCAGTATCTGATGGCCCATTAGATTTGTAGAGGTCCATTTCAAATTAATAAGGGGTATATTTATTTTTTAAAGGAGGTATGGACAAGTTTTTTTTATATGAAGCCCATTTAGGTTTTTTGAATTGGGTTTGAAGAATGGATGAAGTAATGTTTAAAAAAAAACCCAATATAGAGGCCCATCCAATCTTTTAACTTGTTTAAAGAATTATTTTAATTATTGATATTATTATTATTTTTATAAACTGATTATTTATTATTATTAAAATCTTTTTTTTTTAAATTGAAGAAAGCATCAAGATCTGTTTTGAAAAATCAAGGACTAAAAGATGAATCCATCGCAAAACCCAAGCCAAATTTGATTAAAAAAAAGAAGTTGTTTTTTGTTACAAATTTCTTAGAATTCAAAAAAATATTTGTTTTAAAGTAGAACTTTTTCAGAGCCCAAAAGGCCCATTTTATTGTTTTGAAAAAACATTTATTTTATTTTTTATATTAGTTAACGTTATCTTGTTTCATAAAAAAAAACCTGTAGGCCTAAAAGCAGGTACCATATGACCCAAAAAGGGAGTTACAGGGAAAAATAGTCCGATTCAAACGAGATTCTTCTTCACCAGTTTAGACTCTTAATGCAGAAACATTATTAAATATAAATCAAAACATTATTGCAAGAACTTGTCAAAATCAAAACGGAAACAAATTAATGTGTTCATAATTTTTACAGACCAAATCATAAATCATTTTCCTATTTCTAATTCATAAATTCTATAAGAATGAAGAAGAATTATAGTAGAAAAGGGGGAGGAAATCGGAACCGAAAAAACCTGCAGAGCTAAACCACCAAATTTTCTTTTCACGGTACCTACTATTTTACCAGAAGCTGGTTATCATCAAAACCTTCACTAACTAAAATTATCAATAATTCACTCAACCTAATATTCATGCCATCACTAACATGTAGACAACAACAACACTACAACAATCATCCTCGTCAAACCATTATTAATCTTTCAAATTTTCATCAACCATTCCACCATATTACATAATCTTCATTAACATACTCTCATGACAACAACCACAAAATCACAAAGGAAAATCAAAGAAAAATAATAACGAAGAAGCTTCGAAGCCAACACGTGATCACTCTCTCCGATGTGACGAAATCAAAGTCATCGTCGTTAGACCGCATCTCACGTATCGTCGTCGACGAATTCACTAAATTCACATTCACACACGTCGGTGTTTCACTCCGCAAACGCAAACCACACAACTGTAAGCGCCGTCTATCCCGCGGCCATCGTCCACAATCCTTCGCTGGATTTATGCAATAATCCTCCAGTTTTAATTATAGATCTGCGATTTTGTTCCGCAAGTTGTCACTAAGGCAACTGTTGCTTTCTTCCCGTCACCGTTCAAATCGCGTTCTTCACAGAAACATTTCCGCGAAGCCTCCCGAAGCCCCACTGACTTCAAGACCGCACTTCCATCCACCACAAGTAAACAACCACCACCGTAGCAACTCAACACCATCCACTTCCTCGAATCCCTCGTCGCATTATCACCGTCGCAAAATGCGAAACCGCCATTAACATAAGTTGTTCGACGAACTATCTGTTGCAATAGGCCGCTTCGACGTGCCTCTTTCTCCGATTCGCCAATACCAGGTGCTCTCCGCCCATATTCGTTTGAATGTGTGTTGATTTAATCTTATTTTGATTTTGTTTGGAGCTTGCTGCCTGTTAGTGTTGTGTAAAGGCACAACAAGAAGAAGGGAAATCAACAAGGGTGAGAGAAAGAGGAAGAGAAATGGTCACGTTACTTACTGTCTTTGTCTTGTTTATAATATTGTTATTTTTCTTATTTTTCTTTTCATCATCTAGCCCTTCCACGTGTCAATCGCTTATTAGTTTAGTTGTTAGAAGAAGAAAAATAAAAATAAAATAATTGTTGTTCT
This sequence comes from Vicia faba, assembly GCA_948472305.1. Lineage (NCBI taxonomy): Eukaryota > Viridiplantae > Streptophyta > Magnoliopsida > Fabales > Fabaceae > Vicia > Vicia faba. Next base: position 54,250,341 of record OX451741.1, read on the forward strand.
CTTCACTGAGATGCACCGGCCGTCTCCGTGAATTTCTTTTTATTTTTATTTTATTTATATTGTGTTAGATAATGTTATTTATGTACATTCTTAATCCATGCTCATACCCCCTAACTAAAAAATAAACTATTTTTTTCTTAAAAAATATTTAAAATCCTATTTTCTTAAAAAGTGCAAACAAGATAGATAAAGCGTGCATAACACCTTCCCCTCATCTAGAACCGAGTCAAACCTAGAATCTCTGAAACTTTTTAGGGTTATTCCTTTATACTCCATTCTTTTAGGATAAAAATTAAGGGTGACGACTCTGTATTTAAAACAAGTTGCAATACATCGGATAATAATAAAATTCTTAATCAGAGCACTCGGCCGAAACAAATCTTTCAGCTGAGGATGAAACTCTACTTTAGAAATAAATATTCTCCGGTAAGCAAAACTATACAAGCATCTGCTGGAGAATGAAAATTCTTTACCAAGAAATATCATCCATCAAAACCTATCAGCCAAGGATTCTCTGCTTGGCTATCCGCTAGGGAGAAGAAAACTTCAAGTATCTGGAGAATGATTACTCTTTACCAAGAATTCCAATCATCCAACCTTAGTAGCCACAAATTTTCTAGTTGGGGAACTCACTGGGGAGAAAATAACTTAAGTATTACTGAGGAAACAATCAGAGGATTTCTACACTGATGAACACCTTGATAAAACTTGCTTTAGCATTGGTATGTTGTACATATGAGAGTGAACGACGATTCCTGCAAAACAAATCACATCAATATGCCCAAGGTATAGTATGATAACTTGTCTATCACCCATGTCACGCAAAATCTAGAGATCAAATTCTATCGTTTCTAATCATGTTATGTAAAGTCTCAAAATTTTCAAATGCAATGCTTATTAAAAAGTATCAGACGTTTTTGCAAACAAAACAGTAAAGTAAAAAGAAAGAGCAAGCTTTTGAATGAAAAGAAACTTTTATTGATTGAAAGTTGGCCTATAATAAGCATTTACATCAGGAAGCAATTCCTAGGAAGAGGTAATTGCGAAAAGTAAAACAAAAGAGTAATACAAGAATGGCAAAGTGAAAATGGATTTCCATCGGGTTTCAATTCTGCTATAACTCCTATAACCTCGAAGCTCTCATCACTTTGCTTATTAAAGAAGATGATTGTACCAATTCCTACCCTTCGGGGTGACCAATTGTAATCATGATATGAAATCAAAGATCTGACGCTAGAGTATCCTTTCACTTTAAATCCCTAACTTTTTCAATCCTTTCACGGTAAATGGAGAGTTTTCAGGAATCCTTGAAGCTAGCTCCTTGAGTTGTGGAGGAATTCTTACAAGGTGGATAGTTTTCCTGCGAAGTGAATCCATAACCTACTGTTGTACCCCAAAATTTTACCTCTCATTTATCAAGATTTTTCTCACAAGGCTTCTTGGACTCAAGACCAAATTAGGGTTTGCTTAGCTCAAGAAATCACCCTGCACTGATGACTTGAAATTAGGGTTTGAGTTTGCACAAGGATTTTTGGACCATTAATGCTTCATGTGACTTTAATACATCATGTTGGACCTCTAAGATTGCTCATACCAAGTTTCAAGCCTTGAATCACATTTTTGCCCAGTCAATTGGACAGTTGACCTAAAAATCAGCTGTATTGGGGAAAAAGTCAACCATGGCCAATTTACAGTCAAACTTCATAATGTTTGATCCACAAACACATTTTAGACTTATATGTACCATTTGATCAAGTTTGGATCACAATTCCTCAAGAAATTTGATCAGATCATCAAAAGGGCAAAATGGTCAAAATTAGGGTTTTGACTGAGAAAGGGCAATTTCTGATTTTTTTAACCTAGCCAATGACCAATTGGGTTCAAACATGATTTCAAGGGTTCAATGGCATCATCTTGACCTAATTACATAGTTCAAAAGGTCTCAAGTTCATTGGATTGACAGATGAATTTTCTAGTCAACTGATCAAAAGTCAACTGTACACTGAAAAGTCAATCTTTGACTTTTTGGTCAAAATCAAGTGCCAAGGGTCATAATTCATCAAGAAATGTCAAAATGTGAAACTTGTTGGCCAAGAAACCTAAAATTGCAAATTAGGGTTATAATTTGAAATTTTTTCATAACTTAGAATTTTTCTAAGTATGGAAAATTTCTTATTTTTTCCTAACTTTTCACAACTTTTTCACCATGATGCAATTGGATTAAAAGAAAACTTCCAAAATGAAAGTTGTATTCCTCCATTAAATCTACAACTTTTATTCATAAAGTTTTCCCAAATGATGCTTGGATCTCAAGTTATGATTTTGTGAATAGGGGTCCATAAACTAAATAACTTAGTGAAATTTTGCCCTAGTTTAGGCAGATTTTTGACCTAACTTCATGGCAACTTTTCACCTAGTTCCAAGAGGTACCTAAAATTTAATTTCAAATATGGATTGTAGAGAATTTTTCAAGCTTTCCAAAATGTCCAAGAACTCTCCAAGATCATTTGTGGTTATGGAGAATCGAAGAAGAGAAAATGACATTTTTTCACTTTTGTTCAAGCCATTTTCACAATGCACCAAGTTGCAAATCTGATCAAGCATGCTTGTACCTTGAATTACAGGTCCTAAATCCCTTCTACACTCCATAATTAAATGCTAACTCAATGGATAATGGCTTTATTTTGACCTTTGGAGCATTGTACAATAGTTTATTCCATTAATGGCATAAAGGGCACATTTCCATTTTGATAAAGCAAGCTTTTTGCAACTTTGCTACCATTGAGCCTTGGACCCGTTTCTTTGTCACAAGAGATATCCACAGATATCAAGCAAAGCATACTAACTCTCTGCAGCTAGCAAGCAAGCAAGTACATGCCCTTTTCATAAGTCTTGTCACTTTTCTTCAAAAGCAAGAAAAGTTGCAAAAGTCAAGAGAACTTGTACATCTGATAAAGGTTGGACTTGGCTTCATTCAAAACATCTTCACAAACTTATCTCAAGCTAGAACACGAGTGGATAGCATCTGAAACTCCCCCAAACACAAAAACACATTTTTTCTGCCCAAACTTGCAGCTTCTGCAAAACTCTTGCCAACTCAATATTTGCTCGTGCGTTTTGCTTTGTAACACTTCAAACACATTCCATACATCATATCCAAACTATCCAAACCCTTGTCCTGGTTCTGGAAGCTCTGTTTCAGACATCACCATTTTCATTTTGGAAGGTTGCAGCTTGACTTCTACAGGGAGTTTCAAGCATCCTCAAGGCAAGCTAAGCATTGGAATAGCTTGAGGGAACTTCAAGGAAGCTCACACGATCTCCAGGCCTCACTCAAAGTATCCATATTGCCATATCCAAATCCAGCTGAAGGAGGTATTTTTCAAAACTTTATCTCTCTATTTAGGCATCCTCAAGCCACGATTTGTGAAGCAAAAATGTAGTCTCTAGCATGGTGAAGTTGTACATATGCATAGTTGTCATTTATATTAACTGAGCTAAGAGAATTTGATTGTTGAACATGCTGAAAAAACTCGGTCAGAAATTAGGGGTGATTAAATTCTCTCTGATCTTTGAGAGTTAGTTTACAAATTTTATATCATTGGAATCGTAAGATGAAATGCTACATTTTTTGTGTTATAAGTTTTTGTTTTTGTGCAAAGAATAGAGAGTTACAGATTTGAAGAAGAAACGTGCGCAAATGGAAGAAGCTGGACGATAGGGATGACTGTCCTGGGCCTGGCGTGCCTTGGGCTTCTGTTTTTGCTTCCCATACCCCCCTGACTACTATTTGCACCCCCTGACCTATTTTCTTATATTTTTGCATTTTTCTTGCATATTTTATATTTTTGACTTGCGTTTATTTTTTCTGAATTTTAAAAAGTCACAAAAATATTTTCTTAACTTTTGCAATTTTTTATATTATTTTTTGGCATATAAAATAGTTTTATTTTAATAAATAGAGCTTATTTTCTTATTTATTTATAAATACATTTAATAAAAATACTATATATTTTTTTCACATAAAATATTATTTTCATACATATTTTAATTTTTAATATTTGTTAATAATATTATTTATTATTTCTTGTACACAAATGGATAAAATAAATAAATATAGAACATATATTTTCTTTAATCAAAAACTAGGGTTTTATCCCTTTCAAAAATAATAACATTTTTCTCTTATTTTCTAGGGTTTAAATAATTAATTCTCTCATACATAAAACAAATATAAAACATTTTTGCATAAAGATATCTGCATTGCATATTTAAATACTTGTACATTTATTTAATTTGCAAATAATTCAATTGGGTTGTAATAGTATTTTAGGGTTTTATTTTGTGCAAATATACCCATTCAAAAACTTGTATCCCCCATCCCATAATAATTGTTGTAATAGTTTAGTTTACTTTTACGCAATTTATCGCTTTATACCATGTTTAGTAAAAACTAGGGTTTTGTATGATAAGCCAAAAATCAAACAAACAGACAAAAGCATGTAATATGACACACATTGCACACAAGAATCCTTAGGATTTCACCCACTTGGTTGCCTAAATAAATGGCCATGGTATGCATGCAAAGCATCTTGGCAAAGCAAAACAAACAAATAAGATCATAGTCCCTCGATGACGCTAGACAAGGTTGCCTAAAACAAATGATCTTGGTCCCTTAAAATGCTAAAGATACTTGGCAACATTGCTATCATGGTCATACAATGACCCACGCCCGTCCCATTTAACATCCAAAGATAGGGTTGTTTACCAAAGCAATGGTAAATCAACAATGTCAAAGGAATAAAAATGTATAGGAAAGACATTTGAGTAGGGTAGATAGTTCTAAGTTACTTGATCTCTTCAAAACAAATCCTTGCTATTTTCAAAAACAAACACACACATTTCAAAACATTTTCAAACACCTTTCAAAACATTGAAACATTTTTCAAAAGACAAACATCTTTGTATACATTCTTATGAACGAGAATCATTACAAAGATTGCCTAAACGATGACCTCTTTTCAAAATACTTTCAAAACCACACAAAGCACCATTTCAAACAATTGCAAAAGCAAAGCAAGTTATCTAAGCAAGTAACTAAGAGCCCATGGAAAACCATGGATGAAAAGGGTGCTAGCACCTTCCCTTTTCATAATCTACCCCCCGAACTCAAGAAAACATCTCAAAGGTCTTTCCTGTGCTTTTTTACCTTTCCTTTTGGATAAAATAAAAGTCAGAGGCGACTCTTGCTAAACTGAAACATTTGCGATGAAACGCAAAACCTCAAGCCAGTTCTCCCACTGTATCACAGAACTGGCGACTCTGCTGGGGACTATTATAAAAGTGGGGTTACCTTAGGGTTTAGATCACCTTTATTTGCTTACAATTGCTTGACTTGTTTGCTTTACACTTTGATTCTATTGTTTGGGTTTGAATCCTCTACCCGGATTTGGGAAACATTAATAGGTAAATAGCCATACATTATGGAAACAGTGCGGGGTATACCGACACGGTCTAAGCAATAGCTATGTTAGTGTGACATATTTGTGGGTACCGGTAGCCTTTGAGTCAATCAAAGAGAATACGGGGCCGCTGAGTGATGTCATGAAGCACTAACGAACTTTTAGAACCTTTACTTAACCAACTTGGCCTTTTAGGATGTAGTGAGATCATCGGCTTTGGTGCAGTCTGAAGTTGGTAGATACTCGATACTACACTCATTGAGGGTTGGTTCCTTGGAATATTTCGGTCGCCAGTAAAGAGGCTGAATTGAAACAATGAACAAGGAAACAATCCAGTGATATTGAGCTCCTTAGAACCAGGTTACTATTTCTAGGACAGGTTGAGCCAACTAAACTTCAAGAGGGTACTTACCTATGAAACCCCATGCAAGCCTAAACTAGGAACTTGTGTGATTTGCTTGTACATATATACTTGTGCATAACATCATGGACATCATGAGCATCATATGCATCCACTAACCATTTCAAGGATTTTGGAAATTCATCTTTGTTCCTGTTTTGTAGGTTATGGATTCACTTCGCAGGAAAACCATCCAAGTCAGCCTTGTAAGAATTCCTCCGCAACTCAAGGAGCTAGCTTCAAGGATTCCTGAGAACTCTCCATTCACCGAGAGGCATGGTCGTCTTCTCAACTTAGTCACTTCCAACACAGAGGAAGACATGATGAAAGTTCTTTTCCAGTTCTTTGACCCTTTGCATCACTGCTTCACATTTCCTGACTACCAGCTTGTGCCCACTTTGGAGGAATTTTCTAAACTCTTGAGGATTCCTATTCTCAATCAACTACCCTTCAACGATATGGAAAGAGATCCAAAGCCAGAAGAGATTGCTCAAGCCCTACACTTTCACTCATCTGATGTCACAACCCATTGGGAAACCAAAAGTGGTGTCAAAGGCTTCCTGGCAAAGTTCTTATTTGAGAAGGCCCAAAGCTGCTGGAATTCTTTGGACTTGCAAGCTTTTGAGGAGATTGTAGCTCTTCTCATCTATGGGATGGTCTTGTTCTCGAATCCTTACCAACTCATAGATGTGAGTGCTGTCAAAATCTTCATGTCACACAACCCGGTACCTACATTGCTTGGAGATATCTTACACTCTTTTCACACGTACAATGAGGAAAAGAGGTGTTCTCATGTGTTGAACTCCTCTACTGGTAAGATGGTTTATTTCTCATCTTCCCCAATCAGTCTTGAAGAATGAGCAAGGTTTGAGGTGGTCACAACGATTGATGACTCTTACACATTCAGACATTCATTGGTGTTCTCGATCCAAAGAGAATGTTATCATCGTCGACCGTTGTGGGGAATTCCCTAATATACCTCTACTTGGCATTAGGGGAGGCATCACCTACAACCCCTGCTTGGCTCTGAGACAGTTTGGTTATGCCCGAAGGGATGGCCCACATGACATGCTGATTCCAGACTTAGTTTTTGACTTTGACGACGACGATCAAGGACTTCGACAAAGGTTCATCCGAGCTTGGAGGATGCCAAACAAGGTAGATAGTAAGACCTTGGGACACAAGAATTCCATCTCCCTTGAGCCTTACCTCAAGTGGGTACGAACCCACGCCTAAAGTCTTATGATGCCTTACCCCTCTATTCTTCCAGTGATTATAGAGCCTATTAAGGAAGGAGAGGTTCCATACACCCTCCTACATCCTGACATGCGAACATCACTCGAAGATCTACAAAGGAGATGGATACAGCTCAAGGGAGAACGCGATACTTTTGAAACCCAATTCTACGCTAGCGAGAAGAAGGTTTTGGAACTTACTCGGTTACTTCACGAAGAGCAGACTCTCAACACCTACATTGCACCGAAGAGGATGCACAACGTCTTTTTATCTTAGAATTTTGTACTATTTTGCCCTAGGGGCATTGATGTAAACAAATTTTATTTTATTAATATAACATTTGTTCCTTTTTGTTTGACACAAATTTGAATTTCTGAATCCTTAAAAGCATTGCATGAATACATATCATTCATCATGTGCATAAACAGGTCTTCACACCAAGTTTCCTCATCTCTCTGCTGTTTATTTCAGCAAGATGGATCTTGAACAAACGGTTAAAGACTTGTAAGCTCAGAATTCACAATTTCAACAGCTACTCTTGACCTTGCCAAGGGGCAGGAGGAGCTCAAGACTCTGCTAGAGAAAGAGAAAGAGAAAAAGAAGAAGAAGCGAGCCGGTGTGGTTATCATGGGCAGAAGGTTTGAAGGACAAGCCAGACGGACCTTGGAATTTCCATCAACCTCTGAGGAAGGGGAAAGAAAAGGTAAAGAGACTGCAGTACCATCTGAATCTGAAGCTGAAGAAAAGGAAGACGAGGACTACTCCGAACAACAGTACCCTCTGTCCGATGACAAATACAAAAACTTGGAAGAGCGTCTAACTGCTATGGAGATACAGAGAGTACCGGGGCTGGATTTTGAGGAGTTAGGGTTGGTGTCTGGAATTGTAATCCCTCCCAAGTTTAAGGTGCCACTTTTTGCCAAGTATGATGGGGTGTCTTGTCCCAAGATGCACCTACGATCTTATGTCAGGAAAATTCAACCACATTCTGCTGAAAAAGATCTGTGGGTCCACTTTTTCCAGGACAGTTTGTCAGGAACACAACTTGATTGGTTCTACCAGTTGGAGAGGGCTGATATGCATAATTGGGAAGACTTGGAAGCTTCCTTCTATAAACAGTATCAATATAATACCGACTTGGCACCAACCCGTACTCAACTCAAGAGTATGACAATGGTATCCAATGAGGGCTTCAAAGACTACGCCCAAAAATGGAGGGATTTAGCCGGAAGGGTGCAACCACCTTTATCTGAAAGAGAGCTAGTGGACATGTTTCTGTTAGAACAAAGTTTGAATCTACTACCCTATATTTAAGTTTTGATGATAACAAAGTGAAAAGATATATCATTTATGTGATTCATGTATGAACTATCTGCTGCCTAAATTATTACATTCTGATTTGCAGATACTCTGATTAATATAAGCAAGATCACATCTAATCAGCATCAGAAATTTGGTTCCTGACATCAGCATCAGAAGTTGCCATATCAGAATGTCAGAATCAGAAGATTAACTCACTATATGCTGAAGTCTGATGAACAGAACTGCGCTCAACACTCTGATAAAGAAACACAACAGTTCATCAGCAGCTAAGCAGAGTCAGAATGAGCCAAGCCAGAACTTGCATTAAGTAAGCAACGGTACTGTGCATTGAAAGCAAATTAATACCAACGGCCTCATTCCAGACAAGATCTGCTTGATAAGGAAAGTTTGTTATTAGCATTGAATCAATAATATTGCATCCAACGTTCAACATCTCAGTGCTATATAAACAAGACTTTGAAGATTGAATTGGCTAATGCTCTCCAAATCTTTACACGCATAAAAGCTGATCAAAATCTTCTTTCTCTCAGTTTTGCTAAACACTACACATTCTGATATTCTATCATTGTTTAGCAATCTAGTTTCTAAGCTTTAATTTGTGTATACATCACAGTTGTGATACAGTTTTGTAGAAAACATTCACACACTTAGATTTGATTTCTTTGTAAGAAAGTGTTTCCTTGACAAACCGGGTTGTGGTTTGCATCAAGAAGGCTTTAGCAGTTGTTAAAGCAGTCTGTAATATTCAGTTGAATATAGTGGATTAAGACCTCGTTGGAGAGAGGCGAAATCACCTTGACGGGTGGACTGGAGTAGTTTGAGATCAAACGAACCAGGATAAAAATATCTTGTTCATTGCATTAGATTTCAGTTTTACAATTCAACCCCCCCTTCTTGTGTTTTTCACTACTTCAATTGGCATCATAGCTCCTGATTCTGAGCTAAAACACTTAACCGTGTCAGTACAAGATCCAGCGTCAGAAAAACACAATAGCAGGAAACAACTCTCACATCAGCAATGACAACAATGAGGACAGAGACAGATTCAGCGGCAAACCTCCAGTCTTTGATGGAGAAAACTTTGATTACTGGAAAGACAGAATTGAAAGCTTCTTTCTGGCATATGATGCTGATCTGTGGGATATGGTGACAGATGGATACATGCACCCTGTGAATGCCAGCGTTCAGAAGATTGATAGAAAAACAATGTCTGACCAACAAAAGCGTGACTTCAAGAATCACCACAAGGCCAGAACCATCCTCCTCAGCGCCATCTCCTATACTGAATATGAAAAGATCTCCAACAGAGACACAACAAAGAATATTTTTGACTCACTCAGAATGACGCATGAGGGCAACGTTCAGGTCAAAGAAACTAAAGCTCTGGCGCTCATTCAGAAGTATGAGGCGTTCAAAATGGAAGAATCTAAATCCATTGAAACAATGTTCTCAAGATTCCAGATTCTGGTAGCTGGTCTCAAGGTTCTGGACAAAGGATACTCTACTGCTGACCATGTCAAGAAAATCATCAGAAGTTTACCCAAGCAGTGGAGACCAATGGTTACAGCTCTGAAGCTAGCTAAAGATCTCAACAAAATCACTCTGGAGGAACTTATCAGCTCCCTCAGAAGTCATGAGATAGAGCTAGAAGTTGACGAGCCTCAGAAGCAAGGTAAGCCTTTAGCATTAAAATCTAACAAAAAATTTGAGTCTAAAGTTTTGCAGGCAGTTGAAGAAACATCTGATGGATCCTCATCAGAAGAAGACGAACTCTCCCTCCTCTCTAGAAGAGTAAATCAACTGTGGAAGCAAAGACAAAGGAAGTTCAGGAATCCCAGAAGATCTGATCAGAACGAGTCTTCTTCCAGATACAGAAGGACAGATTCCTCCTCTGGATACAGAAGATCTGAAGGCTCCTCCAGTAGCAAAAATCCAAACACCAAGGACATCATCTGCTATGAGTGCAATGAGCAAGGACACTATAAGAGTGACTGCCCAAAGCTTCAGAGGGAAAAGCCCAAAAAGAAGTTTGGAAGAGAGAAGAAGAAAAGTCTCATGGCTACATGGGATGACTCTGACTCGTCTGAAGCTGACTCAGAATCAGATGATGAGAGGGCAAACATAGCTCTCATGGCTAACATCTCAGAAGATAGTGAAGCTTCTGAATCAGACTCAGAATCAGATACTGAAGAGGTATTTCCTAACTTTGCTGTTAACTTTACAAAGTCTGAACTTGCTGAAAGCCTTAATGAGATTCTGGAACGGTATCAGCAAATTAGAGTTAAATTCAGAGACCTGAAAAGGAATCTTGAATCTGACTCTAATAAGACTGAGAGTCTAAAATTGGAGAACTCTGAGCTGAGAAATAAGATTTCAAAATTAGAAAACACTTTACAAAACTCTCAGAAGGAACCAATTTCTGAAACTCCCAGCAACGCTGATGAGATCATCAAGGAGTATGATCACAGTTTCCAGAAGTTCCTCGCTAAAAGCATAGATAGAAGCAAAATGGCTTCAATGATCTATGGAGTTAGCAGAAACGGCAGGAAAGGAATAGGATACCAAGGTAAGGTTCCTACACCAAAGAATGTCATGGACTAACCATTAAACACACTCCTCTGAATTCACATTTTGTGTATGGTCACACACATGATATTAAATACACTAGCAGTAAGCACTTTGTGAAACCAAAATTCAACCAGAGTTTTGGTAAAACTAACAAATCAGGACCCAAGAAAATCTGGGTACCTAAGGATAAAATAATACATGTTGCAGATATCTTTAGCAGTAAGTCAGAAACACCAGTCATGGTACCTGGACTCTGGCTGCTCACGACACATGACGGGAAGAAGGCATATGTTCCAAAGCCTGGAACTTAAGCCAGGAGGCCACGTTGGCTTTGGAGGCAATCAGAGGGGAAAGATAATTGGCTCTGGAACTGTAGGTAATGGAAATCTTCCCTCTATTAATAATGTTCTGCTAGTAGATGGATTGATGCATAATCTGTTATCCATAAGTCAATTAAGTGATAACGGTTATGATATAATCTTTAATCAAAAATCATGTAAAGCTGTTAGTCAGAAAGATGGGACTATCCTGTTTAATGATAAGAGGAAAAACAACATTTACAAAATCAAACTTTCTGAACTAAAGAGTCAGAATGTAAAATGCCTTCTGTCTGTTAACAACGAGCAGTGGATCTGGCACAGAAGATTGGGGCATGTTAGTATGAGAAGAATATCTCAGATTAACAAACTCAATCTGGTCAGAGGACTTCCTAATTTGAAGTTCAATTCAGATGCTATGTATGAAGCATGTCAGAAAGGCAAATTTGCAAAACCTTCTTTTAAATCCAAAAATGTTGTTTCTACCTCTAAGCCATTAGAACTTCTGCACATTGACTTATTTGGACCAGTTAAAACTGCTTCAGTCAGTGGTAAGAAGTATGGGTTAGTAATCGTAGATGACTATAGCAGATGGACATGGGTAAAGTTCTTAAGACACAAAGACGAGTCACACTCTGTGTTTGTTACCTTCTGTAACCAAGTTCAGAATGAAAAGGATCTTAGAATCGTTAAAGTCAGAAGTGATCATGGTGGAGAATTTGAAAACAAAGACTCTGAGTCATTCTTTAATGACAGAGGCATTCTGCATGATTTCTCTTGTCCTAGAACTCCCCAACAAAATGGAGTTGTAGAACGAAAGAACAAAACATTACAAGAAATGGCCAGAACCATGATCAATGAGACAAACGTTGCTAAGACCTTCTGGGCAGAGGCAATAAACACAGCGTGCTACATTCAGAATAGAATCTCAATAAGACCTATTCTGGAAAAGACTCCATATGAATTGTGGAAGAACAGAAAGCCCAACATTTCATATTTTCATCCATTTGGATGTACTTGCTTTATATTAAATACAAAGAATTATTTGAACAAGTTTGACTCTAAAGCACATAAGTGTATTATGTTAGGATACTCTGAACGCTCAAGAGGGTACAGAGTATACAATACAGAAACACAGATTGTGGAAGAATCAATCAGTGTTCGTTTTGATGATAAGCTTGACTCTGAAAAGTCAAAGCAGAATGAAGTTTTTGCAGGTATGGAAATTGAATTTACAGGTTCTGAAGACAAGTCATCAGAAGCTCTCAACACAGACACTCCTTCAACGTCTGAAAGGAGCACTGCTAGCAATCCTACAGCAGCTGCTGATCAACCTCAGAAGAGATTACCCAGAAGCAGCTTGGATCACCCAGAAGAGACTATCTTAGGAAGAAAGGAAGATCCAATCAGAACAAGAGCAAGCTTCATAAACTCTGAAGAAACTCTTATGGGACTTGTGTCTCTGATTGAACCTTCTTCTATTGATGAAGCACTTCTGGATAATGATTGGATTCTGGCAATGCAAGAAGAGCTGAATCAATTCACCAGAAACGACGTATGGGATCTCGTTCCCAGACCAAAAGGATTCAACGTCATTGGAACAAGATGGGTGTTCAGAAACAAGCTAAATGAACAAGGTGAAGTCATCAGAAACAAGGCACGACTGGTTGCACAAGGTTATAGTCAGCAAGAGGGGATAGACTATACAGAAACCTTTGCCCCAGTCGCCAGGTTAGAATCTATCAGACTTTTAATTTCATTTGCTGTTAATAGAGGCATCACTCTGTATCAGATGGATGTCAAAAGTGCATTCTTAAATGGTTATATAGAAGAAGAAGTTTATGTACACCAACCCCATGGTTTTGAAAATACAAAACATCCAGAACATGTTTTCAAACTAAAGAAGTCACTATATGGTCTGAAACAAGCTCCCAGAGCTTGGTATGAAAGGCTAAGTAACTTTATGTTAGAAAATGAATTCACCAGAGGGAAAGTGGACACTACTCTATTCTGTAAATCAGTTAAGAATGACATCTTAGTCTGTCAAATTTATGTTGATGATATTATTTTTGGTTCTACTAATCCTTCTCTTGGAAGAAAATTTGCTAAGTGTATGCAGGCAAAATTTGAGATGAGCCTCATGGGGGAACTGAAATTCTTTCTAGGAATTCAGATCAATCAAACTCCAGAGGGAACTTACATTCATCAGAGCAAATACATCAGAGATCTTATGAAGAAATTTGACCTCTCAGAATGTAAGCCATCAAAGATTCCAATGCATCCCACGTGCATTCTGGAAAAAGAAGAGGTAAGCAAAAATGTAGAACAGAAAGTCTACAGAGGTATGATTGGTTCTCTCCTCTATCTGACTGCTTCAAGACCTGACATATTATTCAGTGTTTGTATCTGTGCTAGATTCCAATCAGATCCTAGAGAATCTCACTTAACAGCTGTTAAGTGAATTTTCAAGTATCTGAAAGGTACTACTAATCTGGGTTTGTTTTATAGAAAATCTAGTGATTACAGCTTAGTAGGCTACTGCGATGCTGATTTTGCTGGAGACAGAGTGGAACGTAAAAGTACTTCTGGAAGCTGTCCGTTTCTGGGAGAAATCTGATCTCTTGGTCCAGCAAAAGGCAATCAACAATTGCGCTATCAACAGCAGAAGCTGAGTACATAGCAGCAGCAGGATGTAGCACACAAATGCTCTGGATGAAAAGTCAGCTTGAAGACTTCCAGATTTTTGAGAGTAACATTCCTATACTCTGTGATAATACTTCAGCTATTTGCTTAAGTAAGAATCCCATTTTACATTCTAGAGCTAAGCATATAGAAATAAAACATCACTTCATTAGGGACTATATTCAGAAAGGTATTTTGAACTTAAAATTTATAGATACAGACCATCAATGGGCTGATATCTTTACTAAACCCCTTTCAGAAGATAGGTTTAATTTCATTCTGAAACATCTCAGCATGAAAATCTGTCCAGAGTGAAAATGTTTTAATTCCATATATTTACCTTCAGAATGTAATTGTTTTACTGTGAACTTCTGATCAATCTTCTTTCAGAAAGATAGAACATGCAGATTGTATCAGATGCAAGTCTAAAGATCTGAGAGTCTAAGCTCAAAGACAGACGTGCTGATCACTACATCAAACAAGTGTCATCCAATCATCAGCAAATCTCTGAAGCAGAACGCGTGCACGCTTCTGAGAAGGCAAAGCGCTGATTGGGTGCATTGAGACACATGTCTGGTAACCGTTTTAAGTGTCTTTCTCAAATCCCCCAAAATCAGCAAGCATTTAATAAAAAGTAATCATGCTTTTAAAATGAAATCATGATTTTTCTCTTTCTTAAAAACGTTTATCTTTTCAAAATATTTTGAAACTCTATTTAAACACATTAACCTCTCATTCCAATTCTTTACAGTTTCTCACTAATACTCAAGCATTCTCTGCATTTTTTTCTGTGTTCATCTCTTGCAAAAAAACCCTTTTTCTTAGTTTCTTCTCAAAATCCTTTTAGTGTGAACATGGCAACCTCCAGCAGTGCTTCTGCAGGTCCTCAGAAGAAAGCATCATCTGAGCAGTATCAAGTGCCATTCAGAACACTCCTCACTCTTGTGAAGAATCTTGAAGTGTTATCTGAATTGATCATTGATTTTGGAAGCTTGAAGGAGAACGGTTTTGACCTAACTGAAGAAGTTAGGGCACAGAAGTGGGAAAGGTATTTTGACAGGTTGGTTGGACCAACATTCCCTATATTAGTCAAGGAATTCTGGATTCATGCCAAGGCTTCAACACATCTAGTCACCTCCTTCGTTATGGGGAAGAAGATTGTGATCACTGAGGATCACATTGCAAGGTTAATCGGTTACAGTGGCGGTGGCGTCCGTTGTGTGGACATGGCTGAGAGATGTGCTGACGTGGGCATGATAGCAGCAAGGATTTTCACCCATGGGGTGCCCAACAGCAAGATCAAAGATCTGAAGGATCATTACAGAGTTTGGGCTAAGATAATTCTGGGGTGCTTCAACCATAGGAAGCCAACCAGTTCACCTGATTACATAAATGTGGATCAGCAGTTTCTGATCTACTTTATTGATCAGAAGGTAAAAATCAACTTGGCTCATTTTCTGTTCAACCACCTCAGAACAAGTGTGAAGGAAACCAGGGAAGAAGAAAGAACCAAGAGGGATTGGATACCCTTTGGAAGGTTGATATCAGATATTCTGACAGAGAATAGGCTGATTGAGCATCTGATAGAAGCTCAGGAGTTAAGCACCATTGAACCAACAGTTGGGAAACCTCTGAACGCAAAGAACTTGAAGAAAATGAAGTTGATAGAGAATATCCAAAAGGAACCCAGAGCTACTCCTATTGCTGATATCACCAGCAGAAGAGTTCCTCTGAGTGACTTTCCTTTATTTTCTGAGATAGAATCTAAACCAGAGGTGGTTCTCAGATACTTGGATGCGTGCAAGGCAGATGGTACAGATCCAAATCTGATTATCAAAGCTCTGCATCAACCTCAGCAAGAAGTGACCCTGAAGAAGACGAAGAAGAGGAAGGCACCTTCAGAAGGATCATCCCAGCAGACACCCAAGAAAAGAGGTAATTTATCTGCTGCTTCTGTTTTAAATTCTTCTACTATTCCAGCATCTATTCCTCCTCAAACCTCTCATAGAATCTCAATCCCCATCCCTACAATAGATGAAACTGTACCAGAAGAGGACCCTTCTGAGGCATTAAAACTCAGAAGACCCAGAACCAAACATCCCAAACCAACAATCTCCACAACATCAGCAATTGACAAAGTGCTGTCTGACATTGATCAACACACTTCTGATCAACCAAACTCTGAACCACAAATTGTCCCTCCTCCACAACCAGAACAACAACAATCTGCTGAAGAACCAGAACAACAACAACCACTCTCATCCATTCCAGAAGAACCCCTTATCCCTGAACAACCAGAAATTCCAACAACTTCTCCTCAACCAGAAATCCATCCACCATCACCTAAACCAGAGTTTCATCACTCTGAAACTCCTTCTCCTCAACCATCTGAACCTCATTCACCTTAACCATCACCTCTGGCAATCCAGCTTCCAGGAGGAACAACAATCACCTTGGCACAATTTCCATCCTCACCAGAATCTACACCACCAAATACTCCCAAAACACCACCCAGTCCAATCATAATTTCTGATTCTGAAACTCCATCTCCAAAACAAACTGCTGCCAAGAAAACCTCTGAAAACCCCAGCAGGACCTTCATAGACTTAACCAGTCTTGACCGTCTTGCTGATCTAAAACATAAAATTGCCATCCCAAAACCAAAACAACCAGATGTTGGCTCTGGTATTATGAATTTTGAAACAGGTGTGCAGCAATGGATTGCTTCTTTGAAGCAAGTCTGTCCTGGAATGATTGACCCAGCTGCTTCTGATCAGCTCTGGTCACAATTTAGACTTTGAATACGTGCTGAAGCCCTCAAGTTGCAGGATATCAACTATGAGCAGGCACAACAGAATTTCAGCAAGCTTCTGAATGAAGTTGGAAGTCAGCTTCTGAAAGAAGACGTGCTCCCTCTGGATAATGAACCTTGGTCTGAGAAACAGCTAGCTTCAAAGGTGCAACCAGAAGAATACAAGACCATTCAAGCTGAAGAAAGTCAAGCAGAAGATGTTGCAGAAAGCTCTCAGAAGCTTCCTGCTTCTGATGCTTCTCAAGCTGCCTTGGACAGGCAGACTCTGGAAGAACTAAAGCTGAATGACATGCGTCTGCAGCAGAGGATGGATGAAAACGACCAGAAGATGAAAGAAAGAATGGATGTGCAGGATAGCAAGATTGACACTGTTGTCAGCATGGTGCACAAGCAGAATGAGACTGCTGATCAGATCAAAGCCATGCTGGAGAACCTGTTCACACGCTTGCCTCCCCAACCTTAGTTTTTTTTCATTCATGTCTTTTTCATGTTTTCTTTGATTTTCTGATGTACTATTTGAATATGTTTTGTACTATTTTCATGTTTTGATTCTGAACCTTTCAATATGACAAGTTTTTCTGATCTTAATTGTTTTAGCACTCACCTACACTTTTTGATTGCTGACAAAAAGGGGGAGAAACAAGAATGATATTTTAAACAATAACGGTTAACTAAGACAGAAATTCTCAAACATTCTAACTCTATTACTTGAAAATGTTTTTTCTGTTTTGCTTAAAGTCTACAGGTACAAGGAAGCTCCTGGACACTCTGAAGACTAAAAGATATGAAGCTCTGATCCGCTCTGATACTCTGATCCAAAGCAAAGCTCTGACAAGAAAAGCTCTGATACGCTGATCTGAAGCTCTGCTCTGATATGCTGATCTAAAGCTTCTGATAGTCAAAGACTCTGATACTCTGATGTTCAAAGAAAGGCAAAAAGATCTGATCATGAAGAACACTTGTAATCAAAGGGAAGTAATAAACTCAGGGGGAGTATCTCTTAACTCTGATATCTTTTTATCTCTCATCTTTGATAAACTCTTACTCTGATGCATCTCTCTGATACCTTTTCACGTTATTTTCATTTAAAAATATCTAGTTTTTTGTCATCATCAAAAAGGGGGAGATTGTTAGAACAAAGTTTGAATCTACTACCCTATATTTAAGTTTTGATGATAACAAAGTGAAAAGATATATCATTTATGTGATTCATGTATGAACTATCTGCTGCCTAAATTATTACATTCTGATTTGCAGATACTCTGATTAATATAAGCAAGATCACATCTAATCAGCATCAGAAATTTGGTTCCTGACATCAGCATCAGAAGTTGCCATATCAGAATGTCAGAATCAGAAGATTAACTCACTATATGCTGAAGTCTGATGAACAGAACTGCGCTCAACACTCTGATAAAGAAACACAACAGTTCATCAGCAGCTAAGCAGAGTCAGAATGAGCCAAGCCAGAACTTGCATTAAGTAAGCAACAGTACTGTGCATTGAAAGCAAATTAATACCAACGGCCTCATTCCAGACAAGATCTGCTCGATAAGGAAAGTTTGTTATTATCATTGAATCAAGAATATTGCATCCAACGTTCAACATCTCAGTGCTATATAAACAAGACTTTGAAGATTGAATTGGCTAATGCTCTCCAAATCTTTACACGCATAAAAGCTGATCAAAATCTTCTTTCTCTCAGTTTTGCTAAACACTACACATTCTGATATTCTATCATTGTTTAGCAATCTAGTTTCTAAGCTTTAATTTGTGTATACATCACAGTTGTGATACAGTTTTGTAGAAAACATTCACACACTTAGATTTGATTTCTTTGTAAGAAAGTGTTTCCTTGACAAACCGGGTTGTGGTTTGCATCAAGAAGGCTTTAGCAGTTGTTAAAGCAGTCTGTAATATTCAGTTGAATATAGTGGATTAAGACCTCGTTGGAGAGAGGCGAAATCACCTTGACGGGTGGACTGGAGTAGTTTGAGATCAAACGAACCAGGATAAAAATATCTTGTTCATTGCATTAGATTTCAGTTTTACAATTCAACCCCCCCTTCTTGTGTTTTTCACTACTTCAGTTTCTGGGAAGTCTGTCAGGTCCTTTCTTTAATCACCTGATTGGAAGCTCCTCTGCAGGTTTCACTGAGTTGATTTTAACTAGCGAAAGGGTGGAAGCCAGTATTAGAAGCGGGAAAATTCAGAAAGACGCGTCTACCTCTGCTGCTGTAAAAAAGCCCTTCACGGGAAAGAAGGAAGTGTTTGCTGTCTATGCAGAGAAATCAGGGAAGAACCGAACGACGACCAATAGTGGGGGCCGTTATGATTCAAAAGTTTGCGTCAGACCAGCCAAGAAACAATCATCCTAGAAATGATCAGCCGAGAAATAACCAGCAAAGGGTGGAAAGGCCTGTAAGGCAATTCTCCAAGATAAACATGACTCCTGCTCAAGTCCCACCACATCTCCTGAAGTTGAATTTGGCCATGCTAAAAGAGGCCCCTAAAAATCCCAATACTGCATCTCCACACTACCATCCAAATGCCAGGTGTGCTTACCATTCTGAAAGTCCAGGGCACGACACCAACAACTGTTGGGCTCTGAAGAACAATATTCAAGATTTGATCAACGCAAAGGAATTTGAATTTGAAGCTCCCGAAAAACCGAATGTTATCTCCGCTCCAATGCCTAGGCATGGAAACAATGCCAGTGCTGTGGAAGAAGATCTGTTTGTTTCCACCGTGGATGAATTATTGACCCTGCTCTCTACCATCCAGTTGAATTTGTTAAAGGCTGGGGTGTTCCCAGGCTGTGACAAAGATTTCCATACTTGCTTGTCTGCATCATTTGACTGCCCTCTGTTGAAGAAAGGTATCCAACAACTAATCGATAACCAGGAAATTTTATTTGAGAAAGCTCCTGTTTCACCCATTCCAGTTCCAGAAGTTTCAATAATAACCATATACGCCAATCTTTCCAGGGTTCCTAAAAAACCCGTTAGGATTACATCCGCTCCTATGACTACTCCGTTGAAGATAACAATGCCCGGGCCTGCCCCATATAAATAAGATAAAATGGTACCATGGAACTATGGTGGAGAAATCTACTACCATGGTGTCAAACAGATTGAACAGACTGCCGAAGACGAGAGCTCAGAAGAAGACAATTCCGACATCAGTAACATTGCTGGAACAAGCAAAATTACTCGTAGTGGAAGAATTTTATCTCCAGAGATTGTGCCACCAAAGGCAATCTCTGGACCCGTTGTCATTCCGAAGATTACAGTTGTGCCAGTGATTACACCTGCAAGTGTACCCGCCAACAATGACAATGCAATTCCTATCCCTACTTCCGCTGCTGAGAATAAAGGAAAGAATGTTCAAGAGGAGTCTGTCTTGACGAAGGCTCAGTCACTAGTTATTCTTGAGACATCCAAGAAGGAGATGGAAGAAATCCTGAGGATCATTAAGAAAAGTGATTATGATGTGGTAGAACAACTGGGGCAGACCCCCTCCAAAATAACTATGTTAGCCTTGCTGCTTTGCTCTGAGGCACATGCTAAAGCTTTGGTCAAGTTTCTGAAGACAACGCATGTGCCGCAAGAGACTTCGTCTGATCAATTCCAAGAGTGTGTAGCCAGTCTGACAGCTAACAATGGCATGGGTTTCTCCGATGCTGACTTGACCTCCAAGGGGAGAAAACATAACGATGCACTACATGTCTTAGTGGAGTGTAGGGGAACCACCCTAGCCCATGTTTTGGGTGATACTGGATCATCCTTGAACGTCTTGCCCAAGAAAGCCTTGGATAGATTGGATTGTGAGGGGCTGACTTTAAAACCCAGCAACATCATTGTGAGAGCATTTGACAGCTCTAAAAGGATGGTCCATGGAGAGGT
Source organism: Vicia faba (assembly GCA_948472305.1). Taxonomy (NCBI): domain Eukaryota; kingdom Viridiplantae; phylum Streptophyta; class Magnoliopsida; order Fabales; family Fabaceae; genus Vicia; species Vicia faba. The sequence goes on from OX451741.1 coordinate 54,271,046, forward strand.
GGACATCCGGATCAAAGTGGGTACCCAGACGTTCAATTCAACATTCTACGTAATGGACATCCGTCCTTCTTACTCTTTCCTGTTGGGACGTCCCTGGATTCACAACGCCGGTGCTGTCACCTCAACTTTGGATCAGATGCTGAAGTACCCTGCCCAAGGGAAAATCATAACTGTCCGTGGTGAAGAGGAATACATGATTAGTCATCTAAATTCTTTCCGATATGTAGAATTGGACGGTGAATTCATTGAGACCCCTTTCCAACATTTTGAAGAAGTTTCTCAAGAAATAGCAGCGACCAAAGCGGTATCCTCAACTCCTGTGATCACAAGACCTGTACCTCAGATGTCTTCTCTAAAAGATGCAAGGGCAGTAGTGGAAGAAGGCGGATCCACTATCTGGGGTCAGCTTCCAGACTTTCCTTTCAAATCAGACAAATTCAACTTGGGATTTACTTCGACTGCTCAGAAGGCCGTGCGCCGCTCCCGTGCCGGAGGACCACCTGTGAAGATCAGCCACCAAGGGGTTAATGCACTAGAGGACAATGAAGAAGATGGCAATCTGGAAGATTGGATTTTTCCTACTGTTGGCGGAGGACTGTGCAACTAGGAAGCAAAAGACTTTGTTCCGATTACTTTCATACCGCAGTAATTTATCTTTTCCATTTCTGTTGGATCTGTAATAATTCACAAACAATTCGTACTTTTTCAACCTTGTGTCTTACCCGAGGCACAACGGTCCATTTGTAAGGGTTCTTATTTCATTTTCATATGTCATTTTAATGAATCATGGACGCTTTTCATATTTAAACCTTTTGTGCTCATTGTCTTTCTTTTACATTTTGTTGTTTTAAGATGGCTATGCCCTTACACACACCCACACTCACAAATGCAGGTACCCTTCAACTCCGGAACCCATGGGTAACGATACTGCTATAGCCTTCAGTGACTCTGAAGATCTAGTCTACCAAGCCGAATACGAAGGTGAGGAAGATTGTGAGGTGCCAGGGAAATTGGCCAGACTATTGCAACAAGAAGAAAGAGCTATTTTGCCTCATGAGGAGCTGTTGGATACAATCAACTTGGGCACTGATGAAGACAAAAAGGAAATCAGAGTGGGTGCCAATCTAGAGCCGAGTGTCAAGGAGCGCTTAATTAAGCTGTTACATGATTATGTTGAGATCTTTTCCTGGTCATACGAAGACATGCCGGGACTCGATACAGACATTATGGTACACCGTCTACCCACAAGAGAAGACTGTCCACCAGTGAAACAAAAGGTTCGCCGCATGAGACCTGACATGTCAGAGAAGATCAAAGCAGAAGTTATGAAGTAGTTCAATGCTGGATTTCTGGCTGTTACTTCCTATCCACAATGGATTGCTAACATTGCGCCCGTGCCTAAAAAGGACGACAAAGTGAGAATGTGCGTGGATTACAGAGATTTAAATAGGGCCAGCCCTAAAGATGACTTTCCACTTCCGCACATTGACATCCTGGTTGATAACACAGCTCAACACAAAGTATTTTCTTTCATGGACGGATTCTCAGGCTATAACCAGATCAAAATGGCACCTGAGGACACGGAGAAAACTACTTTTGATACATAGTGGGGTACGTTCTGCTACAAAGTGATGCTATTCGGACTGAAAAATGCCGGGGCAACCTATCAATGCGCCATGGTAGCTTTGTTTCATGATATGATACATCATGAGATAGAGGTCTACGTAGATGACATGATAGCCCGATCACAAACTGAAGAAGAACACCTCGATCAATTGCAAAAGCTGTTTGCCAGGTTGAAGGAGTACAAGCTAAGATTGAACCCTAACAAGTGCATATTCGGAGTCCGGTCCAGTAAACTTTTGGGTTTCATTGTCAGCAATAAAGGCATCGAGGTTGATCCTGCCAAAGTCAAAGCTATACAAGAAATGCCTGCTCCTCGCACTGAGAAGGAGGTCAGAGGTTTCTTGGGACGCCTAAACTACATTGCTAGGTTCATTTCTCACCTAACATCTACTTGTGAACCAATCTTCAAGCTGTTGAAGGAAGATCAGGTAGTTAGATGGAATGATGACTGTCAAATTGCTTTCGATAAAATCAAGGAGTATTTACAAGAGCCTCCTGTCTTGATGCCGCCCGTCGAAGGAAGACCGCTAATCATGTATCTGACCGTCTTAGAGAATTCAATAGGGTGCGTATTGGGGCAGCATGACGAGTCTGGCCGAAAAGAGCATGCCATTTATTACCTTAGCAAAAAGTTTACCGACTGTGAAACCAGATATTCACTACTCGAGAAAACTTGCTGCGCTTTGGTATGGGCTGCTCACCGGCTAAGGCAGTATATGTTGACTCATGCCACTTTGCTGATATCTAAGATGGATTCGATAAAATACATCTTTGAGAAGCCTGCTTTGTCTGGAAGGATAGCTAGATGGCAGATGATCCTAACAGAATACGATATACAGTACACAACCCAAAAAGCTATAAAGGGGAGTGTGCTAGCTGATCATCTGGCTCATCAAGCTGTAGAAGATTACCAATCCATGAAGTTTCACTTCCCTGACGAAGACATCATGACATTGGATAACATTGAAAATTTCAGACCATATGACGGACCTGAACAAGGATCCCGATGGACCCTTTACTTTGATGGGGCATCCAATGCGCTTGGTAATGGTATCGACGCTGTGCTTATATCTCCGGAAGGATGCCATACTCCTTTCACCGCCAGACTTTGCTTCGACTGTACGAACAACATGGAAAAGTATGAAGCTTGCACCTTTGACTTAAGGCTGCCATAGACTTGGGGATCAAATCTTTAGTTGTGTTTGGGGACTCAGCTTTGGTCATCAGTCAGATCAAAGGAGAATGGGACACTAAGCATCCAAACCTCATCCCTTACAAAGAACATGTCTTGACATTATTACCATATTTCGAGCAGATTACCTTCGAGCACTTCCCGCGAGAAGAAAATCAGCTAGCAGCTACAGTAAATGACAAAAAGTTCTTAAGGAGGTTCTCAACTAAGTTCTTCCTAAGTAATGGCATCCTGTACAAACGCAATCGTGATTCTATTCTGCTCCGTTGTGTGGACAAGCTTGAAGCTGAAAAGATCATGGTTGAAATGCATGAAGGTACCTTCGGCACTCACTCTAGCGGGCATACGATGACTAAGAAGATTCTAAGGACAGGCTATTACTGGTCTACCATGGAAGCTGACTGCTATCAACACTCCCGAACCTGCCATAAATGTCAAATCTATGCAGACAAGGTGCATGTGCCTCCGGTTCCTCTAAATGTCTTAACAGCTCCTTGGCCCTTCGCTATGTGGGGAATCAACATGATTGGAGAGATCAAGCCTACAGCCTCCAATGGACACCGCTTCATTCTGGTGGCCATTGATTATTTCACAAAGTGGGTCGAAGTAGCCTCCTTCGTATCCGTTACCAAGAATGTTGTTGCCCACTTCTTCAAGCAGAATCTTATTTGCCGCTACGGTATCCCCAAAAGGATCATCATTGATAACGGTACAAACCTTAACAATACTATGATCACCGCCTTGTGCGAACAGTTCAAGATTCAACAACACAATTCATCTCCCTATCGGCCAAAGATGAACGGTGTTGTCGAAGCTGCAAACAAAAACATCAAAAAGATCGTACAGAAAATGACAGTCACCTACAAGGACTGGCATGAGATGCTACCATTTGCTCTCCACGGGTACCGTACCATGGCTCGCACATCAACTGGGGCAACACCCTATTCTTTGGTTTATGGCATGGAGGCTGTTTTACCTATTGAGGTTCAGATCCCCTCTTTAAGAATCATGAAGGATGCAGGTTTGAGTGAAGACGATTGGATCCAAACTTGACTTGATCACTTAAACTTAATTGACGAGAAGAGACTTACTGATGTTTGCCATGGTCAGATGTATCAAAAACGGATGATTAAGACTTTCAACAAGAAAGTCAGATGCCAGGCGTATCAAGTTGGAGATCTTGTAATCAAGCGTATCATCTTGCCACAAAGTGATCCCAGGGGCAAATGGACTCCTACCTACGAAGGACCATTTGTAATCAAGAACATCTTTTCTGGTGGGGTAATGATCTTAACCACCATGGACGGTGACGACCTGCCGCACCCTACGAACGTAGACATAGTCAAAAGATACTACGCATAAGAGATCCGCTAGGTTGACACACCTAGAAAAAACAAGGGCATCCCGGTGAATCGAAAACCCGAAAGGGCGATTCAGGCAAAAATTAGGGATAAAAATAAAAAAATCTATACACCCGGCAAGTCGAAAACCCGAAAGGGCGGTCCAGGCAAAAGTTAGGGAATTAAAGCGTATGACTGTGTCTCGTCGGATCACTTTAAGGATAATCTCTTCACAGACAAACCTGGAACTTCTGATCAATCCAATCATCTTCGAACGAAGCAACGAATGGACAAGATATTCAGAGATATGAAGGCTATAACAGAATGGGAACCCCATGGGATTTTTTACACATGACTATATTTCTTTGTATAAATTTTTCTTATTTTTTATGACGCCATCTTCTTACTAGGATGTTTGTCTCCTTTGTACAAAATACTTACTCAAAGTAAATACAAAGGTATCCCTTTCAAAGTACAGAAAACAATTTGTCTTTTTCTTTTTACACTTGTGTTTTATTTGCAAAAACGTCCAATGATTCATTAATGAACATATGCATTTGAACATAATTACTGTTTACAAATAAACATGATGAAAAAGAACAATTAATGACAAGTTGAAAGGATAGGAAAATGTCTTTCGGCTATTCCACGACCAATCCCTACAGTACATCATCTAGATCCCCAGTGGAGCTAAACTTTCAAACCCTTAATCCCCATCAGAGCCAAAATTTCCAACTATTAATCCCCAACGGAGACCATGTAGTTTTCTCCAAATTCCCCAACAAGTTGTCTTGAAGTCTGAAGATCAACCAGATAACAGTTAACTTTTGTCTCTCCCCAACCTAGGATAATTCCCCAGTAGAGTGGCAGATAATCCAAAATCCTGGACCTACTCCCCAGCAGTAAGCCTTCTTCCCCCACAAAGTTTCATTATTCCCCAGTAAGGTCACCGGAATGAAGTTTCTCATTCTTAATTCCCCGCAAAAGTCATCAGAGTTTTCTCTATTCCTCAGCAGAACAAGGACCCCCTTTGTGTAATCCCCAGTAGACGTCATCAAAGTTCTCCGGATTCCCCAAGCAGATTTTCTCAAGCAGTATTTGGCATTACTCTCACAATAATATTTTTTGTCAAATATTCCAACTTCAAGACACAAAGGATCCCTATATCCCCCGGAAAGTCATCAAGGATTTTTAATCCCCAGCAGTCGCCCAGGATTTCTCATTCCTCAGCAGTCAAGGATTTATTTTCCCCGACAGCAGTCAAAGATTTTATTATCCCCAGCTGTCAAGGATTTATTTTCCTTAGTAAAACAGCTAATCAACTTACATGCGCATACATTACATTCATATGTTATAAACATTGATAAAGCACATTTATTGCATCATACATTTCATGCAACATAACTTTGTGTTTCAACTAACATTTTACCCTTTTTCAGGATAAGATTAATAGCTACCATTAACAATGTTCAAAGATTTCAGATACATTACAGATATGCACCAGACAAGGATGCCATTCTAATACTCATTCAGATCTCAACAACTTTCAAATACAGTCAAGATACACTCCAAACACAGAAGTCATTCTGCTACTTATTCAGACTCCAGTCCAGATACGCTCCAGACATGGTTGCCATTCTGTCACTTATTCTGATTTTCCTCAGCTTAGATATGCTCCAGACACGGATGTCATTCTGTCATCTATTAAGATTTCAGATTCTAGATAAAGTACAGATACACTCCAGACACAGAAGTCATCTTGTTACTCATTCATATTCAAATAAAGATACAACTCGGATATGCTCCAGACGCGGATGTTATTCCTTTGCTCATTCAGATTCAGTCTCCAGATACAGTTCATATACGTTCCAGATACAGACACCATTCTGATACTTATTCTTCTGATTTATAACTTACAGTTCAACAAACATTCTTGGATGGCATCTACAAGCCCATCTCCAACAAGATTCTATCACCTCTCCAATTGGCATCTTTAAGCCCATTCCCTCAAATACTTCATCAAGTGCAAATTTACGGGCACTCTAGTGTCCAATCATCTTTTACCTTCGAGTCACGAACGACAAAACTCACCAATCTAACTCTTCAGATTCAAGAAGATTGAACAGGGGCAGCTGTTGTACCCCAAAATTTTCCCTCTCATTTATCAAGATTTTTCTCACAAGACTTCTTAGACTCAAGACCAGATTAGGGTTTGCTCAGCTCAAGAAATCACCCTGCACTAATGACTTGAAATTAGGGTTTGAGTTTGCACAAGGATTTTTGGACCATCAATGCTTCATGTGACTTTTATACATCATGTTGGACCTCTAAGATTTCTCATACCAAGTTTCAAGCCTTGAATAACATTTTTGCCCAGTCAATTGGACAGTTGACCTAAAAATCAACTGTATTGGGGAAAAAGTTAACCATGGCCAATTTACAGTCAAACTTCATAATTTATGATCCACAACCACATTTTAGACTCATATCTACCATTTGATCAAGTTTAGATCACAATTCCTCAAGAAATTTGATCAGATCATCAAAAGGGCAAAATGGTCAAAATTAGGGTTTTGACTGAGAAAGGGCAATTTCTGATTTTTTTTAACCTAGCCAATGACCAATTGGGTTCAAACATGATTTCAAGGGTTCAATGGCATCATCTTGACCTAATTACATAGTTCAAAAGGTCTCAAGTTCATTGGATTGACAGATGAATTTTCCAGTCAACTGATCAAAAGTCAACTGTACACTGAAAAGTCAAACTTTGACTTTTTGGTCAAAATCAAGTGCCAAGGGTCATAATTCATCAAGACATGTCAAAATGTGAAACTTGTTGGCCAAGAAACCTAAAATTGCAAATTAGGGTTTTAATTTGAAATTTTTGCATAACTTAGAATTTTTCTAAGTATGGAAAATTTCTTATTTTTTCCTAACTTTTCACAACTTTTTCACCATGATGAAATTGGATTCAAAGAAAACTTGCAACATTAAAGTTGTAGTCCGCCATGAAATCTACAACTTTGATTCACAAAGTTTTCCCAAATGATGCTTGGATCTCAAGTTATGATTTTGTGAATAGGAGTCCATAAACTAAATAACTTAGTGAAATTTTGCCCTAGTTTAGGCAGGTTTTTGACCTAACTTCATGGAAACTTTTCACCTAGTTCCAAGAGGTATCTCAAAATTAATTTCAAATATGGATTGTAGATCATGTTGCAATCTTTCCAAAATGTCCAAGAACTCTCCAAGATCATTTGTGGTTAAGGAGAATCAAAGAAGAGAAAATGGAATTTTGTCACTTTCGTTCAAGCCATTTTCACAATGCACCAAGTTGCAAATATGATCAAGCATGCTTGTACCTTGCATTACAGGTCCTAAATCCCTTCTACACTCCATAATTAAATGCTAACTCAATGGATAATGGCTTTATTTTGACCTTTGGAGCATTGTACAAGAGTTTATTCCATTAATGGCATAAAGGGCACATTGCCATTTTGATAAAGCAAGCTTTTTGCAACTTTGCTACCCTTGAGCCTTGGACCTATTTATTTGTCACAAGAAATGGCCACAGATATCAAGAAAATCATACCAACTCTCTGCAGCTAGCAAGCAAGCAAGTACATGCCCTTTGCATAAGTCTTGTCACTTTTCTTCAAAAGCAAGAAAAGTTGCAAAAGTCAAGAGAACTTGTACATCTGATAAAGGTTGAACTTGGATTTATTCAAAACATCTTCACAAACTTATCTCAAGCTAGAACACGAGTGGATAGCATCTGAAACTCCCCCAAACACAAAAACATATTTTTTCTGCCCAAACTTGCAGCTTCTGCAAAACTCTTGCCAACTCAATATTTACTTGTGCGTTTTGCTTTGTAACACTTCAAACACATTCCATACATCATATCCAAACTATCCAAACCCTTGTCCTGGTTCTGGAAGCTCTGTTTCAGACATCACCATTTTCATTTTGGAAGGTTGCAGCTTGACTTCTACAGGGAGTTTCAAGCATCCTCAAGGCAAGCTAAGCATTGGAATAGCTTGAGGGAACTTCAAGGAAGCTCACACGATCCTCAGGCCTCACTCAAAGTCCCCACATTGCCATATCCAAATCCAGCTGAAGGAGGTATTTTTCAAAACTTTATCTCTCTATTTAGGCATCCTCAAGCCACGATTTGTGAAGCAAAAATGTAGTCTCTAGCATGGTAAAGTTGTACATATATTAACTGAGCTAAGAGAATTTGATTGTTGAACATGCTGAAAAAACTAGGTCAGAAATTAGGGGTGATTAAATTCTCTCTGATCTTTGAGATTTAGTTTACAAATTTTATATCATTGGAATCGTAAGATGAAATGCTACATTTTTTGTGTTATAAGTTTTTGTTTTTGTGCAAAGAATAGAGAGTTACAGATTTGAAGAAGAAACGCGCGCAAATGGAAGAAGCTGGAGGACAGGGATGATTGTCCTGGGCCTGGCGCGCCTTGGGCTTCTGTTTTTGCTTCCCATACCCCCCTGACTACTATTTGCACCCCCTGACCTATTTTCTTATATTTTTGCATTTTCTTGCATATTTTATATTTTTGACTTGCATTTATTTTTTCTGAATTTTAAAAAGTCACAAAAATATTTTCTTAATTTTTGCATTTTTTTAAATTATTTTTTGGCATATAAAATAGTTTTATTTTAATAAATAGAGCTTATTTTCTTATTTATTTATAAATACATTTAATAAAAATACTATACATTTTTTTTCACATAAAATATTATTTTCATACATATTTTAATTTTTAATATTTGTTAATAATATTATTTATTATTTCTTGTACACAAATGGATAAAATAAATAAATCTAGAACATATATTTTCTTTAATCAAAACTAGGGTTTTATCCCTTTCAAAAATAATAATATTTTTCTCTTATTTTCTAGGGTTTAAATAATTAATTCTCTCATACATAAAACAAATATAAAACATTTTTGCATAAAGATATTTGCATTGCATATTTAAATACTTGTACATTTATTTAATTTGCTTATAATTCAATTGGGTTGTAATAGTATTTTAGGGTTTTATTTTGTGCAAATATCCCCATTCAAAAACTTGTATCCCCCCTCCCATAATAATTGTTGTAATAGTTTAGTTTACTTTTATGCAATTTATCGCTTTATACCATGTTTAGTAAAAACTAGGGTTTTGTATGATAAGACAAAAATCAAACAAATAGATATGACCTAATCCAAGACAAACAAAAGCATGTAATATGACACACATTTCACACAAGCATCCTTAGGGTTTCATCCACTTGGTTGCCTAAATAAATGGCCATGGTATGCATGCAAAGTATCTTGGCAAAGCAAAACAAACAAATAAGATCATAGTCCCTCGATGACGCTAGACAAGGTTGCCTAAAATAAATGATCTTGGTCCCTCAAAATGCTAAAGATACTTGGCAACATTGCTATCATGGTCATACGATGACCCACGCCCATCCCGTTTAACATCCAAAGATAGGGTTGTGTACCAAAGCAATGGTAAATCAACAATGTCAAAGGAATAAAAATGTATAGGAAAGACATTTGAGTAGGGTAGATAGTTCTAAGTTACTTGCTCTCTTCAAAAAATTTCCTTGCTATTTTCAAAAACAAACACACACATTTCAAAACATTTTCAAACACCTTTCAAAACATTGAAACATTTTTTAAAAGACAAACATCTTTGTATACATTCTTAGGAACGAGAATCATTACAAAGATTGCCTAAACGATGGCCTCTTTTCAAAATACTTTCAAAACCACACAAAGCACCATTTCAAACAATTGCAAAAGCAAAGCAAGTGATCTAAGCAAGTAACTAAGAGCCCATGGAAAACCATGGATGAAAAGGGTGCTAGCACCTTCCCTGTTCATAATCTACCCCTCGAACTCAAGAAAACATCTCAAAGGTCTTTCCTGTGCTTTTTTACCTTTCCTTTTGGATAAAATAAAAGTCGGTGGTGACTCTTGCTAAACCAAAACATTTGCCATGAAACGCAAAACCTCAAGTCAGTTCTCCCACCGTATCACACCTACAAAACATGAACAAAGATGAATTTCCAAAATCCTTGAAATGGTTAGTGGATGCATATGATGCTCATGATGTCCATGATGTTATGCACAAGTATATATGTACAAGTAAATCACACAAGTTCCTAGTTTAGGCTTGCATGGGGTCTCATAGGTAAGTACCCTCTTGAAGTTTAGTTGGCTCAAACCTGTCCTAGAAATAGTAACCGGGTTCTAAGGAGCTCAATATCACTGGATTGTTTCCTTGTTCATTGTTTCAATTCAGCCTCTTTACTGGTGACCGAAATATTCCAAGGAACCAACCCTCAATGAGTGTAGTGTCGAGTATCTACCAACTTCGGGCTGCATCAAATCTGGTCATCTCACTACATCCTAAAAGGCCAAGTTGGTCAAGTAAAGGTTCTAGAAGTTCGTTAGTGCTTATGACATCACTCAGCGGCCCCGTATTCTCTTTGATTGACTCAAAGGCTACCGATACCCACAAATATGTCACACTAACATAGCTATTGCTTAGACCGCGTCGGTATACCCCGCACAGTTTCCACAACGTATTGCTATTTACCTATAATGTTTCCTAAATCCGGGTAGAGGATTCAAACCTAAATAATAAAACCAAAGTGTAAAGCAATCAAGTCAAACAAGATAAGAAATTAAAGGTGATCTAAACCCTAAGGTAACCCTACTTTTATAAGCATTCCCCAGCAGAGTCTCCATTTCTGTGATACGGTGGAAGAACTGACTTGAGGTTTTGCGTTTCGTCGCAAATGTTGCGGTTTAGCAAGAGTCGCCACCGACTTTTATTTTATCCAAAAGGAAAGGTAAAAAAAGCACAGGAAAGACCTTTGAGATATTTTCTTGAGTTTGGGGTAGATTATGAAAAGGGAAGGTGCTAGCACCCTTTTCATCCATGGTTTTCCATGGGCTCTTAGTTACTTGCTTAGATCACTTGCTTTGCTTTTGAAATTGTTTTAAATGGTGCTTTGTGTTTGGTGTGATTTTGAAAAGATGCCATTCGTTTAGGCAATCTTTGTAATGATTCTTGTTTGTAAGAATGTATACAAAGATGTTTGTCTTTTGAAAAATGTTTCAATGTTTTGAAAGTTGTTTGGAAATGTTTTGAAATGTGTGTGTTTGTTTTTGAAAATAGCAAGGATTGTTTTGAAGAGAGCAAGTAACTTAGAAGCTATCTACCTACTCAAACGTATTTCCTATGCATTTTTATTCTTTTGACATTGTTGATTTACCATTGTTTCGGTAAATAACCCTATCTTTGGATGTTAAACGGGACGGGTGTGGGTCATCGTATGACCATGATAGTAATGTTGCCAAGTATCTTAGCATGTTTGAGGGACCAAGATCATTTTGTTTTAGGCAACCTTTTGATAGTGTCATCTAGGGACTATGATCTTTTGTTTTGTTTTGTTTTGCCAAGATACTTTGCATGCATACCATGGCCATTTTTGTTAAGGCAACCAAGTGGGTGAAACCCTAAGGGTGCTTGTGTGCAATGTGTGTCATTTTACATGCCTTTGATTGTCTTATATTAGGTCATTCTATTTGTTTGTTTTTGGTATTGTCATGCAAACCCTAGTTTACTACACATAGTATAAATGCGATAAATTGCGTAAAGTAAACTAAAATATTACAACAATTATTATGGGAGGGGGGATACAAGTTTTTGAATGGGGATATTGCACAAAATAAAACCCTAAAATACTATTACAATCCAATTGAATTAAGTGCAAATTAAATAAATATACAAATACTAAAAATGCAATAAAAATGTATTTATGCAAAAAAATGTTTTGATATTTGATTAATGTATGAGAAAATGATTTATGAAACCCTAGAAAATAAGGAAAAATAATATTATTATTTTTGAAAGGGTGAAACCCTAGTTTTTGATTTAAAATAAAATAATGTTTTCTATTACTATTTTATCCATTTTTTATACAAGAAAATAATAAATAAAGTTATGTACAAATATTAAAAATTAAAATATGTATGAAAATAAATATTTTTGTGTGTAAAATAATAAAATAAAAATGTATGGTATTTATTAAATATATTTACAATTTATTTAAGAAAATAGATTCTATTTATTAAAGTAAAACTATTTTTATATGTGGAAAAAATAATAAAAATAAAATAAAATTGCAAAAAATTAAGAAATATATTTTTTTGATTTTTTAATGTTCAGAAAAAAATATTAAAATCAATAAACATAAAAAATATGAGAAAATATGCAAAAATATAAAATATGAAGCAGGGGGTGCAAATAGTGATCAGGGGGGGGTGTGAGAAACAAAAACAGAAGGCCCAAGGCGCCCAAGGCCCAAGCCAGCCATCATCCCTGTCCTTCGTCCACCTTGCGCGCGTGTACTCAGTTCAACCTGCAACTCTCAAACGCTTGCACAAAAACAAAAACTTGTAACATAAAAAATGTAGCATTTCATCTCACGATTCCAATGGTATAAATTATGTGACCTAACTCTAAAAGATCAGAGAGAATTTTAATGGCCCTAAATCGTGACCTAACTTTTTCAGCATTTTCAGACTTCAAATTCTCTCAGCTCAGTAAATATAAATGGCAAGTATGCATATGTACAGCTTCACCAAGTTAAAGACTACATTTTTGCTTCACAAATCGTGGCTTGAGGATGCCTAAATAGAGAGATAAAGTTTTGAGAAATACCTCCTTCAGCTGGATTTGGATATGGCAATATGGGGGCTTTGAGTGAGGCCTGAGGATCGTGTGAGCTTCCTTGAAGTTCCCTCAAGCTATTCCAATGCTTAGCTGGCTTTGTGGATGGCTGAAACTGTCTGTAGAAGTCAAGCTGCAACCTCCAAATTTGAAAATGGAAATGGCTGAAACAGAGCTCACAGTTGCAGGATGAATGCTTGGATAGCTTTTATATGATGTGGATAAAGTGTTTCAAAGGTTAAAAGGCAAAACACACGAGCCAAAGTGAAGTTGGCCTTGGTTTTGCAGAACTACTATGCTTTGGACAGAAAAATGGAGTTTTGGAGTTTTGGAGTGTTTCAGAGGTCAAGCATTCGTGTCTAGCCTTATGATAGGTTTGTGAATATGTCTAGAATGATACCAAGTCCTCCCTTTATCAGCTTGTACAAGTTCTGACCTCTTTGGCCAACTTTCTTGTATTTGAAGAAAAGTGACAAGACTTATGCACCATGCTTGTACTAGCTACCTCAAGGGCTGATAATAGTTGGTATGCTTTGCTTAATTCCTATGGAAATTGTCTGCACCAAAAGAATAAGTCCGAGGCTCAAGGCTGATAAAGTTTGCAAAAGCTTGCTTTATGAAAATGGCAATGTGCCCTTTATGCCATTAATGAATTTATTTCTTATACAATGCTCCAAAAGTGAAAACAAAGCCTTTATCCAATGAGTAAGTATTTAATTATGGAGTGTAGAAAGAGTTTAGGACCTGTAATTCAAGGTACAAGCATGCTTGATCAGATTTGCAACTTGATGCATTGTGAAAATGGCTTGAACAAAAGTGACAAAATGCCAATTTCTCTTCTTCGATTCTCCCTAACCACAAATGATATTGGAGAGTTCTTGGACATTTTAGAAAGCTTGCAATGTGCTCTACAATCCATTTTTGAAATGAATTTTGAGATACCTCTTGGAACTAGGTGAAAAATTCTCATGAATTTGGGTCAAAAACCTGCCTAAATTAGGGCAAATTTTCACTAAGTTAAGAAGTTCATGGACCCCTATTCATAAATTCATAACTTGAGATCCAAGCATCTTTTGGGAAAACTTTATGATTCAAAGTTGTAGATTTCATGGAGGACTACAACTTTCATGTTGGAAGTTTTCTTTGAATCAAATTGCATCATGGTGAAAAAGTTGTGAAAAGTTGGGAAAAATAAGAAAAATTTTATACTTAGAAAATTTCTAAGTTATGAAAAATTTTCAAATTAAAACCCTAATTTGCAAAATTAATTTTCTTGGTCAACAAGTTTCATATTTTTACATATCTTGATGAATTATAACCCTTGTCACTTGATTTTGACCAAAAAGTCAAAGTTTGACTTTTCAGTGTACAATTGACTTTTGATCAGTTGACTGGAAAATTCATTTGTCAATCTTATGAACTTGAGATCTTTTGAACCATGTGATTAGGTCAAGTTGATGCCATTGAGTCCTTGAAATAATGTTTGAACCCAATTGGTCATTGGCTAGGTTAAAAATCAAAAATTGCCATTTCTCAGTCAAAACCCTAATTTTGACCATTTTGCCCTTTTGATGATTTGGTCAAATTTCTTGAGGAGTTGTGATCCAAACTTGATCAAATGATACATATGAGTCTAAAATGTTGTTGTGGATCAAAAATTATGAAGTTTGACTGTAAATTGGCCATGGTTGACTTTTTCCCTAATACAGCTGGTTTTTAGGTCAACTGTCCAATTGACTGAGCAAAAATGTGATTCAAGGCTTGAAACTTAACATGAGCAATCTTAGGGGTCCAAAATGATGTATGAAAGTCACATGAAGCATTGATGGTCCAAAAATCCTTGTGCAAACTCAAACCCTAATTTCAGGTTATCAGTGCAAGATGATGTCTTGAGTTGACCAAACCCTAATCTTGTCTTGAGTCCAAGAAGTCTTGTGAAGAAAATATTGATAAATGAGAGGGAAAATTTTGGGGTACAACAGCTGCCCCTGTTCAATCTTCTTGAACCTGAAGAGTTAGATTGGCGAGTTTCGCCGTTCGTGACTCGAAGGTAAAAGATGATTGGACACTAGAGTGCCCGTAAATTTGCACTCGTCAAAGTAGAGTTGAGGGAATGGGCTTAAAAATGCCATTTGGAAAGGTGATAGAATCTTGCTGGAGGTGGGCTTGTAGATGCCATCCAAGAATGTTTGTTGTAAATCATAAGTGTGATACGGTGGGAAAGAACTGACCGTTTTTTGGAATGCTGGTTCGCATTTTGCGTTTGTTTTCGCAAAATGTCGCGGTAAGCAAGAGTCGCCACCGTCTTTTATTTTATCCAACAAGGAAAGGAAAAAAGCACAGAAAAATTCCTTTTTCGAGAAGTTTCTCGGGTCCGGGGGGTAGATTATAGAAAGGGAAGGTGTTAGCACCCTTTCTATCCGCGGTTATCCATGGGCTTTTAGGTACTTGCTCAAAGTGTTTTCAAAATTTGCTTTTCTTTGTGTTTGTGGGTTTGAAAGAAGTTTTTTGTTTGAAAGGTGTAAGTGCGAAAAGTTTTTGTTTTATTTTGAAAGAGCAAGTACTTAAGAACCATCTACCTACTTGAAAAAGGAATCAATTTGTGCTAATGTCCTTTAGACAATGCTATCCCCACTATTGATGAGTAGGTAGCATCGTCGTTGGAGTTTTAAGGGTCAATTTGATTAAGGGACATGCGGTCACTAAAGCAATGTTAGGACGCCTTAGCGGTAACCCTAATGTCTTAGATCATTTTTCGGAGGCAACCGTTTCGAGGCAACTATGATCTTGGGACAAGAGGGCGACCTCTAAAACTTCCTATACTCAATGACCACGTTCGAAGGCAACCAAGTGGGGGTGTACCCTAAGAGTGCGCATGTGCGAGTGTGTTGTTTTTCAGTTAATTTTATCTTTGTACATGTTAGTGGTTATCTATGTTGATTTTAGGTCCAAACATTCGATCTTGTCATGCATTCCCTATTATCAAACATCTAACAGTTTATAAGTTACGGAAATCAAATTGCGGAAAATAAACTAACTATTACAAGGCGTCGGGTATTTACATCGCCAAAAGCAACCCTTGAAATTAAAATGCGGAAAATAAATAAAGCGGTAAAAATATTAAAGTCCTAATTAAACTATTACATTCCAGGAAACAAATACAATATTGGATAAATGGATCGCATGCGGAAAATTAAATCGGGCGAGTTTTTTTTAGGGTTTTGACCCTTTTTTGAAAGAAAGCATTTTTTGGTTATTTTTTGAATTTAAAAGAATGAAATTAAACTAGGCTAATTAATAAATTAATAAACTAATTAATTAATTAATAAAAATGATATTTTTTGGATTTTTGATATTTAAAGAAATAAAAATGAATTAATCAAAGTTAATAAAAACCTAATTGTCTAAATTAATTTTAATTATTGCAAAAGATATTAAAGTTATTTCCTAATTAAACTAAATTAATTAAATTAATATTTATTAACAAAAAATAAAATGCTGGAATTTAATTTATAAAATAAAATATTTTTTTGGTTTTTGATTTTATTAAAAAAAAGTTTTGATTTGGTTAGTTAAATATAAAAATAATAAATAAATAAAAGAAATAATAAAAATAGAGAAAGAGTTTAGGAGGTTATGGGCCTGGAAAAGGAGGTTTTGGTAGCAATCTGATGGCCCAATAACATGCAGGCCTGGCTGACTTTCTGGAATTCCATGTGGCATGTTGACTAGATCCCATGGTGGACATCACATCTGGACCACCAGATCTGGCCTGGGGCCATCTGGCGCTTTGAGATCTTAGGGCATATGATAGGTCTTAAGCCTTGACTTGTACTGGATAACCTGTGAAAAAATAATACAAATGCATGGGGGACCTGGGATTCGAACCCAGGTCCTGTGAGTCACAGCATACACTCCACTACCACCCAACCAACGCGCTTTATCTGTTATTATATTGGAAACTAATAATAATATGGGAAAAACAAATTAATGGATCAGAAAAAAATAAAAGTGCGCTATATTTGAACCATCCACTAAGAGGGGGACACGTCTTCATCTTCTTCGTTCACCCTGGTTATTTACCTGTGAATTTATATCCGCAGCTAAATTTGCATGGCTAACCTAAAATCCACTCTAGGCCATGGAAATTGATTCCAAGCACATGGTCATGCTCGTCTACCTTCCCTGATCACGCATATGTCCATCAATGGTTCCAATTTTGCCTGTAAATAAAATACCCAAAAAACACAAACCATGAACCCTAGGTTTGGCTATGGTGCTACAGGTCATATAAATGCAATCAAATAATGCATAAAGCTTGTAAATTGAACAAGGATCATGAATATGTCAACGATTTGCCAAGAAAATGCAAGAATGTGGAGTTTCGATTTCAAACGAAAAGTGATTTTTTGAGACACTTACAAAGCTTCTTGGCGTGTATGAGAGATTTCTAGGGGTTGGTTTTGCTTCAGGGATGGTCCAGCAATTGATTAGTGTAGAGTTTTGGTGTTGAATTTACCTCTAAGCACGATTTCAGTTTTACACTTTTTTGGCAATTTTCAAGTTTTGTTCTTGGTGATTCTGTAGCCTCTAGCCTCCAATTCGTGTGCCTTTCACTTGTATATGTAATAAGCAATGCATTAGGTTAACTTTTGTGGACTGAATCCTTGTACATCAATGCTTGGAGATTTGATTTGATCCTCCATTGATAACCTTCCAATTTTGTCCAAAATCCAATCTTTTTGCACATGGAATGTATGATACGAATTTGATTCCCTTGATGATGATGATTAGGTACTGAAATAGCCAAAAAGAGATCAAATAATCAATGTTTGGATTTTATTTGATTTAAATTGATTTAAAATGAAATAATTCATTAAAAAATCAAATTAAATTATAAAATTGACAAATGGTCACAAGGCTGAATCTAGGACACGTGTGTAGTGTGACAAGATCAAATCAAGTGGAAAAGAATGAGCCCATTTGACAAAATTTGAAATTTTGGGGATAGTTGACTTTTGGCAATTTTGCAAAAATGCCCAACTTCAACAATGCATAACTTCTTAAATTTTGAACTTTTGGAGGTGTACTTTGAATTTTTAGAAATATTGAGGTGCCCTCTAACCAACCCTTTTGGTATCATCTCATTTTGATATTCCATGCTCACGTTATAAGCTTTGGAAAAAAAGGTGTTTTTGTTGACTTTCAAAAATGACCTATAATGTCCAAATTTTTAACTTTTTGTGAGTGCATTTTCTGATCTTGGGGTATGAATATGGATTTTAGGAAATTGCATACTATTCAAAATGAGCTTTGGATGGGTCATTTATCACAAAGTATGAGAAAGTTATGCCTGGTCAAAGTTGAGTTGACTTTTCCTATAAAACCCTAATTTAGCAACTTTTGAGTCTTGATGAATTTTGAGCAATCCTTGATGAATCATGATCAACCCTTGATCAAATGATGAAATATCCTTCAAAATGAGAATGTTGACAAAAAATCTTAAAGTTTGACTGTATTTGGGTCACAGTTGACTTTTGCCCTAGCACAATCGATTTTTGGATCCTTTGAGCAATTAACTGAGCAAACTTCCTCTGCAAGGCTTGAAATTTGACATGGATGATCTTGAGAGAATATTAAGAAATTTGGGATTGACTACACAAAACCCTAATTTGGGATTGACTACCTTAGGAGGTAGCTTGACTGTCCAACTCTTGAGCAATCTTGAGCCACTTGGAGGTTTTTCTTGCAATGTTTTGAGAAATATGAGAGGGAAAATTTTGGGGTACAACAACTGCCCCTGTTCAATCTTCTTAAACCTGAGGATATAGATTGGCTTTCGGGCCTTTCGTGATCCGAAGGTGGAAGATGATTGAACACTAGAGTGCCCAAAAATTTACACTCGCATGAAGTGGTATCAGCCTGGTGATGTCGGGAATGGGCTTACAGATGCCATTTGGAGACTATTGATAGGTGGTATGAACTTCGACTGGAATAGGAATCAGGGAGATCTTATCGTCGATCTAACTGAACCAGAGAAGGTCTTGGATTAACTTTAATTGGATCGACATCAGAAAAATCTTCGAATCGATTTAACTGGACCAGACAAGAGTCTTGGAATAACTTCAACTGGAATACGAATCAGGGAGATCTTATCGGCAATCTGACTGAACCATAGGAGGTCTTGGATTAAATTTGACTGGATCATCATCAGAAAAATCTTCGAATCGATTTAACTGGACCAGACAAGAGTCTTGGAATAACTTCTACTGGAATACGAATCAGGGAGATCTTATCGGCGATCTGACTCAACCAGAGGAGGTCTTGGATTAACTTTGACTGGATCGGCATCAGAAAAATCTTCGAATCGATTTAACTGGACCAGACAAGAGTCTTGGAATAACTTCAACTGGAATATGAATCAGGGAGATCTTATCGGTGATCTGACTGAACCAGAGGAGGTCTTGGATTAACTTTGACTGGATCGGCATCAGAAAAATCTTCGAATCGATTTAACTGGACCAGACAAGAGTCTTGGAATAACTTCATCTGGAATATGAATCAGGGAGATCTTATCGGCGATCTGACTGAACCAGAGGAGGTCTTGGATTAACTTTGACTGGATCGGCATCAGAAAAATCTTTGAATCGATTTAACTGGACCAAACAAGAGTCTTGGAATAACTTCAACTAGAATACGAATCAGGGAGATCTTATCAGCGATCTGACTAAACCAGAGGAGGTCTTAGATTAACTTTGATCAGATCGGCATCAGAAAAATCTTCGAATCGATTTAACTGGACCAGACAAGAGTCTTGGAATAACTTCAACTGGAATACGAATCAGGGAGATGTTATCAGCGATCTGACTGAACCAGAGGAGGTCTTGGATTAACTTTGAATGGATCGGCATCAGAAAAATCTTCGAATCGATTTAACTGGACCAGACAAGAGTCTTAGAATAACTTCAACTGGAATACGAATCATGGAGATCTTATCGGCGATCTGACTGAACCAGAGGAGGTCTTGGATTAACTTTGACTGGATCGACATTAGAAAAATCGTCGAATCGATTTAACTGGACCAGACAAGAGTCTTGGAATAACTTTAACTGGAATACGAATCAGGGAGATCTTATCGGCGATCTGACTGAACCAGAGGAGATCTTGGATTAGTTGAGAACTTAACTGCATCTTTCATGAAAGGTAAATGTCAGTTGTATGCAATGCATGATATGGATCAAGCAATGATGTTCTCAAAATAAGTGAGATTGTGTTATATGATGCGTATATGCATGTATCATGATGTATGGAAATGTGATGTTTCTAGCTGGGGAAAATAAATCCCGGATAGCTGCTGGAGAATAGAGTTGAATTCTTCGTTTCCACTGGGGATGGTGAACGAAGGTGATTGCGAGAATAAACCTGCAGGAGAAGATAACTACGTTGGGGAATAAATCAATGAGGAGATTACTCTTTGGGGAAGAGATGCTCTGCTGAGGATTCCACTGATAAATTCTGTCGGGAGGAATTATTGTCGCTGGTAATACTGAATCCATTGAGGACTGAATTCCTGTTTGTGAAAGGAAAGAACTTCGCTGGGGATGATCTTTTAGTTGCAACTTGCTTGGGATAACCCTTTAGACTCTTATGGGGATAACCTCCTGAGTTCTGATGGGAATGATCCTTTGAACTCGGCTGGGGAGATTTATCTTTGTACTCCGCTGGGGATAAACTTCCAGAGTCTACTGGGGATGATGCTTCAACTCCGTTGGGGAAGCTTTTTCATACCGTACTGGGGAAATATTGACTCCACTGGGGGTATCTTGTATTCTGCTGGGGAATATTCTTATACTCCATTGGGGAATATTGAGACTGCCGGGGATATCAAGCCTTTTTAGTGCTGATGGTAGATCAACTCTGCTTGAGGAGGGCATTGCTGATTCGTTCGCAGTTGCAGGTCTCAGCTGGGGAGAGCTATCATTACTGTCTTACTCTGCGGGGAGTGAAGGTATCTTAGCCATATTCTTCAACTGAATCTTCCTTTGTACCTGATGGACAAAGAAACTATACAGTTTGGACAATTTTTATTGCCCCTGTTTCTGATATTACCCGTAATCGTTTTTTGTTTCGCATGTAAATATTTATGAGTAGCAATTAATGTCAAGTGCATATATAAAAAATGAACATTGGACGTTCTTTGCAAAACAAAACAGATAAAGGAAAAACAGTTTGAAATTTCTTTGAAAATGTATTGTATTGATTTTGAAGTTTGGCCTGTAAATAGGCGTTTTTTTATACAAGAGGCTGACGTCCTAGTAAGAAAACACCGCCGAACAAATAGAATTTATACAATTTGTGAAAAGAAAACAAAGCAGCTATGTGAATAATCCCACTGGGTTCCAACTCCGCTATTGCCTTTATGTCCTCAAGAATCTCATCACTTTGCTGCTTGGTTGAAGATGAATCAGATTGACTTAGTTCCGTCCGAGCTTAATAGTTGATACCGAAGTCTGGATGCAAGGTGATCCAATGAGACATAGTGTACGCTTTGATCCCTAATTTTTGCCTGGACCGCCCTTTTGGGTTTTCAGTCCAACGGGATACCCTTTTTTGCCCAAGCCGCCTTTTCAGGTTTTTGACTTGCCGGGTGTACAGATTTTTTTTATTTTCATCCCTTATTTATGCCCGAACCCTTTTGGTTCACCGGGAAGCCCTTATTTTTGCCTAGGCCAGTCAACCTAGCGGGTCTTTGATTATGCGTAGTATCTTTTCACTATGTCTGCATTGACGGGGCGAGGAAGGTCGTCACCATCCATGGTGGTTAGAATCATAGCTCCTCCTGAGAAAATGTTCTTAACCACAAATGGCCCTTCGTAAGTAGGGGTCCATTTGCTCCTGGGATCACCTTGAGGTAGAATGATGCGCTTGATCACCAGATCCCTAACTTGATACTCTTGTCGTCTAAATTTCTTGTTAAATGCCTTGATCATCCGTTTTTGGTACGTCTGACCATGACAAATAGAGGTAAGTCTCTTTTCGTCGATTAAATTCAGCTGATCAAGCCGGGTCTGAATCCAGTCATCTTCACTCAAATCTGCATCCTTCATGATTCAAAGAGAGAGTATTTGAACTTCAATGGGCAAGACTGCCTCCATGCCATATACCAAGGAGTAGGGTGTTGCCCTTGTTGACGTCCGCGCTGAGGTATGGTACCCATGAAGAGCAAATGGTAACATCTTGTGCCAGTCTTTGTATGTCACTGTCATCTTCTGCACAATCTTCTTAATGTTTTTATTAGCCGCTTTGACATCCCCGTTCATCTTCGGCTGGTAGGGAGAAGAGTTGTGATGATGTATCTTGAACTGCTTGTAGAGCTCAGTGATCATCTTGTTGTTAAGATTGGTACCATTGTCCATAATTATCCTCTCTGGTACACCGTATCGACATATCAGATTGTGCCGAATGAATCATGCCACGACGTTCTTAGTTACGGTAGCAAAGGAAGCTGCTTCAACCCATTTCGTAAAGTAATCAATAACTACCAGGATGAAACGGAGCCCATTGGATGCTGTAGGTCTGATCTTGCCGATCATATCAATGCCCCACATTGCAAAAGGCCACGAAGCTGTCAAGACGTTCATAGGTACTGGAGGTATGTGCACCTTATCAGCATAGACTTGGCACTTGTTACACGTCCGAGAATGCTGATAACAGTCGGCTTCTATTGTGGACCAATAATATCCTGTCCGTAGGATCTTCTTTGCCATGGTGTGTCCACTGGAATGAGTTCCAAAAGTACCTTCATGTAACTCCGCCATGATCCTTTCTGCCTCGTTCTTATCCACACATCGCAGTAAGGTCGAATCATGGTTACGCTTGTAAAGAATGCCATTGCTAATGAAGAACTTTGCTGCGAACCTCCTCAGAAACTTCTTGTCATTAACAGATGCACCCTCGGGGTATTCCTGAGCCTCGAGATACCTCTTCACCTCATGAAACCAGGGCTTTTCTGTTAGCTCTTCAGTATCAATGTCACAGCAATGTGCAGGTTCGTCCAATCTTTTGATGATGATCCGGGGAGCCTCATTGTCCCAATTGACCTTGAACATAGAAGACATCATAGCCAGCGCGTCTGCCAACTGATTCTCCTCTCAAGGGAAGTGTTGAAAGGTTATCTCTTCGAAGTGGGGAAGCAAAGTCAACGCATACTCCTTGTAAGGAATAAGATTTGGGTGTTTCGTATCCCACTCGCCTTTGATCTGACTGATCACGAGAGCGGAATCTCCGAAGACACTTAGAAAATTAATCCTTAGGTCAATTGTTGCTCGAAGACCCATGATGCACGCTTCATACTCCGCCATGTTGTTGGTGCAGTTGAAACATAGTCGGGCGGTGAACGGAGTATGAGAGCCTTTAGGAGATATGATCATGGTGCCAATGCCATTGCCCAAAGCGTTTGAAGCTCCATCAAAGTACATAGACCATCGGGATCCCTCCTCAGGTCCTTCATCCGGTCCAGGTGTCTCATAATCAGTTACCAACATGATATTCTTATCCAAAAATTCGAAGTTCATAGACTGGTAATCATCCACTGCCTGATGTGCCAAATGGTCTGCCAATACACTTCCCTTGATTGCCTTTTGAGTCGTGTACTGGATGTCATACTCAGTCAAGATCATTTGCCATCTCGCTATTCTTCCGGACAAGGCAGGCTTTTCGAAGATATACTTGATTGGATCCATCTTTGATATCAACAGAGTAGTGTGAGTCAGCATATATTGTCTCAGTCGGCGAGCAGCCCATGCCAAAGCGCAGCAAGTTTTCTCGAGCAGTGAGTATCGGGTCTCACAGTCGGTAAAATTTTTGCTAAGGTAATAAATAACATGCTCTTTTCGGCCAGACTCGTCATGCTGACCCAGCACACACCCCATTGAGTTGTCGAGTACTGTCAAGTATAAGATCAAAGGTCTCCCTTCAACTGGTGGCATCAGAATATGTGGCTCTTGGAGATACTCTTTGATCCTTTCGAAAGCGGCCTGGCATTCATCGTTCCAACGTACTACTTGATCTTTCTTCAGTAGCTTGAAGATTGGCTCACAAGTAGCAGTCAGGTGCGAGATGAATCGGGCAATGTAGTTCAAACGTCCCAGAAAGCCTCTGACTTCTTTCTCTGTTCTGGGAGCTGGCATTTCTTGTATGGCCTTCACTTTTGCAGGGTCCACTTGAATACCTTTGTCACTTACGACGAAACCCAGTAGCTTACTAGATATCACCCCGAAGGTGCACTTGTTCGGGTTTAACCTCAGCTTGTACAACTTCAAGCGGTCAAACAACTTCTGCAGATGGTCAAGGTGTTCCTCCTCAGTTTAGGACCTCGCAATCATTTCGTCGACGTATACTTCAATCTCATGGTGGATCATGTCATGAAACAAAGCAACCATGGCATGTTGATACGTTGCCCCATCATTCTTCAATCCAAAGGGCATGACCTTGTAGCAAAAAGTACCCCACTGAGTAACAAAGGTCATCTTTTCCATGTCTTCGGGAGCCATTTTAATCTGATTATAACCGGAGAAACCATCCATAAAGGAGAATACCTTATGCTGAGCGGTATTGTCAACCAGAACGTCGATATGAGGTAGAGGGAAATCATCTTTGGGGCTCGCTCTGTTCAAATCCCTATAGTCAACACACATTCGAACCTTACCATCCTTCTTCTGCACAGGAACCACATTGGCCACCCACTGAGGGTAAGAAGTAACTGCTAGAAAACCGGCGTCAAACAGTTTCATAACTTCAGCTTTAATTTTCTCGGACATCTCTGGGCGCATTCGGCGGACCTTCTGTTTCACTGGAGGACAATCTTCCTTGGTAGGTAGGCGATGAACCACGATATCAGTGTCCAAACCGGGCATGTCTTCATAAGACCAAGCAAAGATCTCAACGTAGTCACACAGCATCTGAATCAACCGTTACTTCACACTAAGCTCCAGATTTGCACCGATCTTGACCTCTTTCTTGTCTATCTCTGTACCCAGATTCACTGATTCCAACGGCTCTTCGTGCGGATGTATAGCCCTCTCTTCCTGGAGTAGCAGTCTTGCAAGTTCACTAGGCACTTCACAATCATCTTCACCTTCGTCTTCAGCTAAGTTGATCGGATTTTCGAAGTCATAACTGGCAGTAGCAGAGTCGTTACCAGTGAGATCCAGAGTGGATGTAGACCTGTATATGTGAGTGTGTGTAAAATAGTTGTTTTGCAATATATAATAAAAGAAGAACAAGGAGCGCAAAATTTGAAATGCAAGAACGTCCAATGCTTTTATTAATGATATATGTAGATGACACACATAAAGCCCTCACAAATGAAGCCACAGTGCCCCGGGTAAGACACCGGACCGTAAAGTTTATAACATTGTCTGTTTCAAAACAAAAAGTTTCATTACTGGGTAACAAAAGTAATAGGGATGAAGTCCTTTGCTGTCCAGTTTCTTGGTCCACCGTTAGTAGTAGGATAGATCCAACTTTCGAACTCAGACTCTACAGCATCGTCTTCAATGGCATTCACTCCCGAATTGCTGATGAAAACGGGAGGTCTTCCGATCCGTGCATTCCGAACAGCCCTTTGAGCTTCTGCAGTGAAACCCAAACCAAACTTGTTAGTTTTCTGTGTAAAATTAGGGAGTTGGCCCCAATTTGCACACCCACCTTTCTCAACAACAGCCCATGCATCTCTAAAGGAAGCCATCTTCATAGGAGGATCTTCAACAACAGTCTCAGCTGACGCCAGTGTCTGGGGAACCTCTTCAAAATGCTGAAATGGGGTCTCAATGAACTCCCCATCCATCTCTACATATCGGAAAGAGTTGAGGTGGCTCACCATGTACTCCTCCTCTCCTTGCACTGTCACAATCTTCACTTTGACCGGGTACTTCAGCTTCTGATGGAGCATTGAGGTTACGGCCCCAGCTTTGTGGATCCATGGACGACCCAGCAAACAAGAATAAGATGGCCGAATGTCCATCACATAGATGTAGAGTTGAAAACCTGAGAACCAACCTTAATCGGAATATCAACTTCTCCGTGCACCATTCTCTTAGACCCATCAAAGGCCTTGACGATAATGTTGCTTGGTTTCAACTCCAACCCTTCACAGTCCAACCAGTCTAGAGCTTTTTTAGGAAAGACGTTCAACGAGGAACCAGTATCCACCAATACATGAGAAAGAGTAGTGCCCATGCATTCAATGGAGACATGCAGGGCATCGTTGTGATTCTTCCCCTTAGCAGTCAAGTCGGCGTCAAAGAAACCCAACCCATTATCCGCAGTCAGATTGGCCATGCAATATTTAAACTGATCAGCTGATGTCTCTTGTGGTACGTGTGCAGTCTTCAGAAATGTAATCAGAGCCTTGGCATGGGCCTCTGAGCATAGCAACAGTGATAGCATATATATTTTGGACGGGGTTTGCCCCAGCTGCTCAACTACATTGTAATAACTCTTTTTGATGATTCTCAGGATCTCTTCCATCTCTTGTTTAGAAGCTTCAATAGTAATCGTCTTCGGTGCCTCCATATGGGCAGGCTCATCAGTGGTCCCTTTGCCCCGAGCGTCAGAGGACTCGGCGACAGGGGTAAGAATAGGAACTTGAACAGGAATAGTAGCAGGTACACTGGCAGGTGTAATAACAACAGGTTTTCGGGCAGTTGGTGGAGAGATATCAGGTGAGAAAAGTCTTCCGCTGCGGGTGACTTTAGCAGGTCCAACAATATTGCTGACGTCAGTATCAGCATCTAACTCTTGCTTAACTCCATGAAAATAAACATTGGCTCCGTAATGCCAAGGGACAACTTTATCAGAGGTGTAGGGGATAGGCCCAGGAACAGTGATGATCAATGGTGCGGTTCTTGGAACAAATATAATTCTAACAGGCTTCCTTGAGGGAGCCTTGGAAGAATTATCGAAAAAGGTGATAATGGCAACTTCTTCAGTATGAACTAAAGGAACAACAGTCTTCTCAAACAGAATCTCTTTACTATCCATCAGGCGCTGGACACCTGATTTCAAGAGTGGACAACCAGTTGGTAGGGCAGAACACATACGACAACCTTCGTCACAGCCCGGAAATAAACCGGCTAGCAAAAGGTTCTTCTTCACAGTCATCAAAGGGGTAACAATGTCATCCACAGAAACCACAAATGAGTCTTCATCTATAGCATTTACTCCATGCTTGGGCATAGGAGCAGTCACGACATTAGGTCTTTCGGGCGCCTTGAACTCAATCTCCTTAGCATCAATTAAGTCTTGTATCTTATTCTTCAAAGACCAACAATCATCTGTATTATGCCCCGGGCTATCAGAGTGAAAAGCACAACGGGCATTAGGGTTATACTTTGGTGATGTAGTGTTGGGATTCTTCAGGGCCTCCCTTGGCAACACTAGATTAGTCTTTAATAACTGCAGCAGAATCTGAGACAAAGTCATGCTGAGACGGGTGAATTGCCTTCAAGGTCTCTCGTCCTTTTGTTGATTGTTGTGCTGAGCAGCACCAGCAGGTCTTGAAATAACAACCGCATTAACAGCTTGGCGGCGTTCAGGTCTATTCTGGCTTTTCGAACCGTAGACAGCGTTGGACTCTTTCTTAAAAGGCTTTTTCTCGGTGCTCGATGAAGCACCCTTCTGTATCTTACCAGCTTTAATACCAGCCTCAATCCTTTCACCGGTCATAATTAGCTCTGTAGACCCAGACGAAGAACTTCCGATCAGATGGTTGAAAAATGGACCAGACAAGGTCCCCAGAAACATATCCACAAGCTCCCGATCAGCCAAGGGTGGTTGTACTCTTCCGGCGAGGTTCCTCCACTTCTGAGCATAATCTTTGAAACCTTCGCCCGTTCCCATAGACATACCCTGGAGTTGGGTACGCGTGGGAGCAAGGTCGGAATTGTATTGATACTGCCTAAAGAAAGCAGTAGCCAAATCTTCCCAACTGCGGATACTGGCTCTGTCCAACTGGTAAAACCATTCAAGCTGAGTCCCTGAGAGACTGTCTTGAAAGAAGTGGATCCATAGGTTCTTATCAGCGGTGTATGGCTGAATCTTCCTTACATATGACCAGAGGTGCAGCTTCGGACAAGAAACTTCGTCATACTTAGCAAAGGCTGGTGCTTTGAATTTGTGTGGAATCACTACCCCAAATGATAGACCCAAATCACCAAAGTCCAGACCAGGCACTTTCTGAACTTCCATCGCACTTAACCGGTCTTCCAGTTGTTTGTATCTATCCTCGGCCGGAGGATACTGGTCTTCGTCGAAGTCCATCTCATTGTCTGAGACCACAGGGCTAGGAGCCCTCCTTTCTTCCTGACTATCTTTCCCTCCAGATGAGGTGGTCAAATCATCTTTATCCCGTAGCCTGTTTCCAAACCTGTGACCTGTGTTAAACAAGACTGTCCTCTTCTTCTTCTTCTTCTTCTTCTTCTTCTTCTTCTTCTTCTCTTTCAGAATCAGGGTCTTTAGATCTTGATGACCCTTAGCTAGATTCATGAACATCTCTTGGAATTGGGCATTCTGGGCCTGAGGGCCTTGATTGCTTGCTCAGTTGAAGGTTCAACAGACATGATGAGTGCTGAAATAAACATAGAAGAAGATAAGAGACCTGTAATGGGTACCTGTTATGAAGTGCATGGGATGAAATGCGTATGACATGATTTCAAAGACAATCGAGAGATTCAAATTTGTAAACCAGGAAGGAAACACACTTTATTAGATAAACTTTGAAATTCAAGTTGTTCAACTGATGCCCTTAAGGCGTTACAAGAAAGGAAATACTGAAAAGTAAATAAAAACTGGAAAGGAAATAATCAAAGGGCAATCAGTGCTCCCATGGTCGCTTCTTGTCGGTGCGGACGTAGTCATTGAGAATCCGCTCGTTCTCCAGCTGCCTAGTCAACTTCTGGATCTTCTGCTCTTGCTCGTTAAACTTTTCCCGGTAAGAATCCCGTTCCTCTCTCAACTGCATCCAAGACCTTTTCAGTGCCCCAATGTCAGTGAGCATATGAGGATAGAGGATGGTTGGAAGAACCCCTTCTTCATTAGCAACTTCAACAATGATAGGCAGGACGGCTTCATACGGCATACCCAGCTTTTGGGCACGGATACAGACCCATCTGAGATATGGCTCCATTGGAAGAGAAGTCTTTGGACCCAGCTCATGTGGATCAGATCTGTGAACTCTATCCCAAGCCCTTATGAATCTGCGGCGTTGCTCGTCGCTATCCCCTTGAAAATCAAAGATGATACTAGGCATTAGCAGCTCATGAGGTCCTTCTCTTCTGGCTCTCCCGAACTGACGTAAGGCTAAGCACGGATTGTAAGAAATTCCTCCACTGGTTCCTATCAGGGGAACATTGGGGTATTCCCCACATCGATCAATAATAGCTACCTCATCCATACCCTTGATAGTCCAGATGATGTCATTATGAGATAGAGACATAACCCTATAGGCCCAGCCCATGCCTTCTTTGTTCTTCAGCACTGATTTGGGAAGGTGCGAAATAAACCACCCCGCCAATAATGGAGCACAGCACATCAAGGTTCCCCGCTTTCGGGCAGTACGGGCATAAAGCTGATGAAGAATGTCACCCAAGAGAGTGGGTACAGGATTACGAGAGATGAAGATTTTCACCGCATTTACATCAACAAAGGAGTCAGGATTTGGAAACAATACCAAGCCGTATATCAGAAGAGCAAGAATATCTTTGAATGCCTTGAAGTCTAGACTATCCCAGAAATAATTAGCCTTACCAACCAAGAACTTAGTCAGAAAGCCCTTTGCTCCACTTCTAGTCTCCCAATTAGCCATTACCTCATCCTTGGTCATTTGAAGGGCTGCAACAATCTCTTATGGCCTAAGAATCTTCTCCCAACCAGTAAACGGGGTCTGCTCCAGAATAGAGATACCGAGCAGCTCAGAGAACTCTTCTAAGGTGGGAACCAACTGGTAGTCCTGGAAAGTAAAGCAATGGTACAGTGGATCATAGAATTGGACCAAAACACTCATCATCTGCTCGTCCAATTTGGAGGTGACCAAACTGAGAAGATAACCATGTCTTCTGATGAAGGAGGTAGTGTCAGGCATCTTTGCAATCAATTCTTTAAGCATGGTTGGAACTTGGACAAAGTTGATCTGGATGGTATTCCTACGCATGGGCATCATGATGACCTACAAAACAGAACAAAGATGAATCCCTCCTGTCTTTGAAATAGGTTAGTCCAACGCAAGATGTATGCAATGTTATGATGTCATGATAGTAAGCACATCACAAGTATCCACAAATAGTAAACATGGTAAAGGCACACAAGTCACACAGAGAGCCCTTAGATTTCAGGCTGGCAAGGATCTTAGGTATTACCCTCTTTCAGTTCAGTTGGTTTAAACATGTCCTAAAAATAGTAACCGGGTTCTAGAGGATCTCAATATCACTGACTACCCTCGATCGGTCATAATTCAAGTTTAGCAACCTTTTCTTGCGGCCGGAATCATCGCGAGAGTTTAGTCTCAATGAGTGTAGCATACTGCTACTGTTCTATGGCCAAGTTGGTCAATTTAAAGGTTCTAAGGTCAGTTGGTGCTTAATGACCCCTTAGAAGACCCATATTCTCCTTGTTCCAACACAAGGTATATCGGTACAGACTAAAGTGTCACACCAACGTAGCTACTGCTTCATCCGTATTTGAATCTGAATGAGTAACATAATGATTTCCGTGTTTGGAGTGTATCTGTACTGTATCTAGAATCTGAAATCTGAATAAGTGACATAATGGCATCCGTATATGGAGCGTATCTAAGCTGGGGAAAATGAGAATAAGTGACAGAATGGCATCCGTATCTGAAGCGTATCTGAATTGTAAGAATCTGAATAAGTAATCTGAATGAGTGACAGAATGGCTTCCGTGTCTGGAGTGTATATGAACTTGAAAATATGAATGAGTAACAGAATGACTTCCGTGTCTGGAGTGTATCTGGACTGTATCTGAAGTTGAGATCCAAATGAGTATCAAAATGGCATCCTTGTCTGGAGCGTTTCCGTACTGTATCTGAAATCTTTGAACATGTAATGATAGCTGTTAATCTTATCCTGAAAAGGGTAAAATGTTAGCTAAAACACAAAGTTGTGTTGCATGTAATGTATGATGCAATAAATGTGTTTTATCAATGTTTATGATATATGAATGTAATGTATGCACATGTAAGCTGATTAGCTGTTTTTCTAAGGAAGATAAATCCTTGACAGCTAGGGATAATAAAATCCCTGACTGTTGTCGGGGAAAATAAATCCTTGACTGCTGAAGATAAGAAATCCTTGGCGGCTGTTGGGGATATAGGAATCCTTCATATCTTGAATTCTGTTGTGAGAGTAATGCCATGTACTTCTTGAGTAACCTGCTTGGAGAATCCAGAGAACTTTGATGACGTCTACTGGGGATTACACAAAGGGAAACCTTGTTCTGTTGGGAAAATAAGAATGAGAATCTTCGTTCTGTTGGGGAGAAATGAAGACTCTGTGGGGAAGAAAGCTATCCTGCTGTAGTGAAGACTTTGTGAGAAAAAGCTTATTCCTATTTGTAAAAGTTTAGGAGTTTGGGTTATCTTCCAATCTACTGGGGAGTTATCAGAAGTTATTGTCTGGTTAGTTTTTAGGCTTCAAGATAACTTGCTGGGGAATTTGGAGAAACTGGATGGTCTCCACTGGGGATCGATAGTTGGAAATTTTGACTCCACTGGGGATTGAAGGTTTCAGCTCCACTGGGGGTCTGTAGTTCAAAGTTTTGGCTCCGCTGGGGATTAAGGGTTTGAAGTTTTAACTCTGCTGGGGATTAATCAGTTTGAAACTTAGGCTCCGCTGGGGAAATAATGATGTACTGTAGGGATTGCTCATGGAATAGCCTAAAGACGTTTTCCTATCCTTTCAACCTGTCAGTAATTGTTCTTTTTCATTTCTTGTTTATTTGTAAACATTAATTATGTTCAAATGCATATGTTCGTTAATGAATCATTGGACGTTTTTGCAAATAAAACACAAGTGTAAAAATAAAAGGACAAATAGTTTTCTGTACTTTGAAGAGATATCTTTGTATTAATTTTGAATAAGTATTTTGTACAAAGGAGACAGTCATCCTAGTAAGAGGATGGTGTCATAAAAATAAGAAAATTTTATACAAAGAAAGATAGCTATGTGTAAAAAATCCCATGGGGTTCCCATTCCGCTATAGCCTTCATATCTCTGAATATCTTGTCCATTCGTTGCTTCGTCCGAAGATGATTGGATTGATCAGAAACTCAGAGTTTGTCTGTGAAGAGATTGTCCTTAAAGTGATCCGACGAGACATAGTCATACGCTTTAATTCCCTAACTTTTGCTTGAATCGTCCTTTCGGGTTTTCGATCCACCGGGAAACCCTTTTTTTGCCCAAGTCGCCCTTTAGGGTTTTCAACTTGCCGGGTGTACAGAGTTTTTTTATTTTTATCCCTAATTTTTGCCTGAACCGCCCTTTCGGGTTTTTGATTCACCGGGATGCCCTTGTTTTTCCTAGGTGTGTCAACCTAGCGGGTCTTTTTATGCGTAGTATCTTTTGACTATGTCTGCATTTTCAGGGTGCGGAAGGTCGTTGCCGTCCATGGTGGTTAAAATCATTTCCCCACCAGAAAAGATGTTCTTGATTACAAATGGTCCTTTGTAGGTAGGAGTCCATTTTCCCCTGGGATCACTTTGTGGCAAGATGATGCGCTTGATCACTAGATCTCCAACTTGATACACTTGTCATCTGACTTTCTTGTTGAAAGCCTTGATCATCCACTTTTGATACGTCTGACCGTGACAAACAGCAGTAAGTCTCTTTTCTCAATTAAATTCAACTGATCAAGTCAGGTTTGGATCCAATCGTCTTCACTCAAACATGCATCCTTCATGATTCTTAAAGAGGGGATCTGAACCTCAATAGGTAAAACAACCTCCATGCCATAAACTAAAGAATAGGGTGTTGCCCCAGTTGATGTACGAGCCATGGTACGGTACCCGTGGAGAGAAAACTGTAGCATCTCATGCCAGTCTTTGTAGGTGACTGTCATTTTCTGTATGATCTTTTTGATGTTTTTGTTCACAGCTTCGACAACACCATTCATCTTTGGCCGATAGGGGGATGAATTGTGATGTTGAATCTTGAAATGCTCGCACAGGGCGGTGATCATAGTATTGTTAAGGTTTGTACCGTTATCAGTGATGATCCTTTCTGGGATACAGTACCGACAAATGAGATCCTGCTTGATGAAGCGGGCAACAACATTCTTAGTAACGGATGCGAAGGAAGCTGCTTCGACCCACTTTGTAAAGTAATCAATGGCCACTAGAATAAAGCGGTATCCATTAGAGGTTGTAGGCTTGATCTCCCCAATCATATTGATTCCCCATATGGCGAAGGGCCAAGGAGCTGTTAAGACATTTAGAGGAATTGGGGGCACGTGCACCTTGTCTGCATAGATTTGACATTTATGAAAAGTCCGGGAGTGTTGATAGCAGTCTGCTTCCATGGTAGACCAGTAATAGCCTGCCCTTAGAATCTTCTTAGCCATCGTATGCCCGCTAGAGTGAGTGCCAAAGGTACCTTTGTGCAATTAAGCCATAATTCTTCCAGCTTCAATCTTGTCCACACAACGGAGCAGAATAGAATCATGATTGCATTTGTACAAGATGCCATTACTCAGGAAAAACTTGGAAGAGAATCTCCTTAAGAAATTTTTGTCATTGACTGAAGCTCCTTCAGGATACTCTTGAGCCTCGAGATATCTTTTGACTTCATGAAACCAAGGTCGGTCCACTACTTCTTCGGTATTAATCTCATGACAGTGCGCTGGTTCGTCCATCCGTTCAATGGTGATCTGGGGAGCCTCATTATCCCAATTAAGTTTAAACATGGATGACATTGTAGCTAGAGCATCTGCTAGCTGATTTTCTTCTCGCGGGAAGTGCTCGAAGGTAATCTGCTCGAAATGTGGTAGCAATGTCAAGACATGTTCTTTGTAAGGGATGAGGTTTGGATGCTTAGTGTCTCACTCTCCTTTGATCTAACTGATAACCAAAGCTGAATCCCCAAACACAACTAAAGATCTGATTCCCAAGTCTATGGCAGCCTTGAGTCCAAAGATGCATGCTTCATATTCTGCCATGTTGTTCGTACAGTTGAAGAAAAGTCTGGCTGTGAAAGGAGTATGGCAACCTTCTGGAGATATAAGCACAACGCCGATACCGTTTCCAAGCGCATTGGATGCCCCATCAAAGTACAGGGTCCATCGGGATCCTTGTTCAGGTCCGTCATATGGTCTGAAATCTTCAATGTTGTCCAATGTCATGATGTCTTCGTCAGGAAAGTCAAACTTCATGGATTGATAATCTTCTACAGCTTGATGGGCCAGATGATCAACTAGCACACTGCCCTTTATAGCTTTTTGGGTCGTGTACTGTATATAATATTATGTTAAAATCATCTGCCATCTAGCTATCCTTCCAGACAAAGCAGGCTTCTCGAAGATGTATTTTATCGGATCCATGTTAGATATCAGTAGAGTGGTATGAGTCAACATATACTGCCTTAGCCGGCGAGTAGCCCATACCAAAGCGCAACAAGTTTTCTCGAGCAGTGAATATCTGGTTTCACAGTCGGTAAACTTTTTACTAAGGTAATAAATGGCACGCTCTTTTCAGCCAGACCCGTCATGCTGCCCCAGTATGCACCCCATTGAGTTCTCCAAGACGGTCAGATACATGATTAGCGGTCTTCCTTCGACGGGCGGCATCAAGACATGAGGCTCTTGTAAATACTCCTTGATTTTATTAAAAGCAATCTGGCAGTCATCATTCCATCTAACAACCTGATCTTTCTTCAATAGTTTGAAGATTGGTTCACAAGTAGATGTTAGGTGAGAAATGAACCTTGCAATGTAGTTTAGGCGTCCCAAGAAACATCTGACCTCCTTCTCAGTGCGAGGAGCAGGCATTTCTTGTATAGCTTTGACTTTGGCAGGATCAACCTCGATGCCTTTGTTGCTGACAATGAAACCTAAGAGCTTACCGGACCAGACTCCAAATATGCACTTGTTTGGATTCAACCTTAGCTTGTACTCCTTCAACCTGACAAACAGCTTTTGCAAGTGATCAAGGTGTTCTTCTTCAGTTTGTGAACGGGCTATCATGTCATCTCCGTAGACCTCTATCTCATGATGTATCATTTCATGAAACAAAGCTATTATGGCGCGTTGATAGGTTGCCCCGGAAATCTTCAGTCCGTAAGGCATCACTTTGTAGCAGAACGTACCCCACTGTGTAACAAATGTAGTTTTGTCCATGTCCTCAGGTGCCATTTTGATCTGGTTATAGCCTGAGAATCCGTCCATGAAAGAAAATACTTTGTGCTGAGCTGTATTGTCAACCAGGATGTCAATGTGCGGAAGTGGAAAATAATCTTTAGGGTTGGCCCTGTTTAAATCTCTATAATCCATGCACATTCTGACTTTGCCATCCTTTTTAGGCACGGGAACAATGTTAGCAACCCATTGTGGATAGGAAGTAACATCCAGAAATCCTGCATTGAACTGCTTCATAACTTCTGCTTTGATCTTCTCTGACATGTCAGGTCTTATGCGGTGGACCTTTTGTTTCACTGGTGGACAGTCTTCTCTTGTGGGTAGACGGTGTACCACAATGTCAGTATCAAGTCCCGGCATATCTTCGTATGACCAGGCAAAGATCTCAACATAATCATGCAACAGCTGAATTAGGCGCTCCTTGACACTTGGCTCTAGGTTGGCACCCACTCTGATTTCCTTCTTGTCTTCCTCAGTTCCCAAGTTGATTGTATCCAACAGCTCTTCATGAGGCAGAATAGCCCTTTCTTCTTGTTGTAAAAGTCTGGCCAATTCCCCTGGCACCTCACAATCTTCCTCACCTTTGTATTCGGCTTGGTAGATCAGATCTTCAGAGTCACTGAAGGCTATAACAGTATCGTTACCCATGGGTTCCGGAATGGAAGGGTACCTGCATTTGTGAGTGTGAGTGTGTGTGAGGGATAGCCATCTTAAAACAACAAAATGTAAAAGAAAGACAATGAGCACAAAAGGTTTATATATGAAAAAGCGTCCATGATTCATTGAAATGACATATGAAAATGAAATAAGAACCCTTATAAATGGACCGTTGTGCCTCGGGTAAGACACAAGGTTGAAAAAGTACGAATTGTTTGTGAATTATTACAAGTCCAACAGAAATATAAAAGATAAATTACTGCGGTATGAAAGTAATTGGAATGAAGTCTTTGGCTTCCCAGCTGCACAGTCCTCCGCCAACAGTAGGAAAAATCCAGTCTTCCAAGATGCCATCTTCTTCATTATCCTCTAGTGCATTAACCCCTTGGTGACTGATCTTCACAGGTGGCCCTCCGGCACGGGCATGACGCACGGCCTTCTGAGCGGTCGAAGTAAATCCTAGGCCAAACTTGTCTGATTTGTAGGGAAAGTCTGGAAGCTGCCCCCAGATAGTGGATCCTCCTTCTTCCACTACTGCCCTTGCATCTTTTAGAGAAGACATCCGAGGTGGAGGTCTTGTGATCACAGGAGTTGAGGATACCGCCTTGGTCGCCGCTATTTCTTGAGAGACTTCTTCAAAATTTTGGAAAGGGGTTTCAATGAATTCTCCATCCAATTCTACATATCGAAAAGAATTCAGATGACTAATCATGTATTCCTCTTCCCCATGGACAATTATGATCTTCCCTCGGACGGGGTACTTTAACATCTGATGCAAAGTGGAAGTGACAGCACCGGTATTATGAATCCAGGGGCGTCCCAACAGGCAAGAGTAAGAAGGACGGATGTCCATCACGTAGAAAGTTGAATTGAACGTTTGGGTTCCCACCTTGATCGGGATGTTCACCTCCCCATGGACCATCCTTTTAGAGCCGTCAAATGCTCTCACAATTATATTGCTGGGTTTCAGGGTTAGGCCTTCACAATCCAACCTATCCAGGGCTTTCTTTGGCAAGACGTTCAGAGATGATCCAGTATCAATCAAGACATGGGCTAAGGTCGTTCCCCTACACTCCACTGAGACATGTAGTGCATCGTTGTGTTTTCTCCCTTTGGAGGTCAAGTCAGTATCGGAGAAACCCAAGCCATTGTCAGCTGTTAAACTGGCCACACTCTTGGAATTGATCAGCGGACGTCTCTTGCGGCACGTGCGCTGTCTTAAGAAACTTGACCAAAGCTTTATCATGTGCCTCAGAGCACAACAACAATGCTAACATAGAGATTTTGGAGGGGGTCTGCCCCAGTTGTTCAACCACATCATAATCACTCTTCTTAATGATCCTCAGGATTTCTTCCAACTCCTTCTTGGATGTCTCAGGAATAGCTAGTGGTTGAGCCTTCATCAGGACAAGCTCCTCTTGAACATTCTTTCCTTTATTCTCAGCAGTGGAAGTAGGGATAGGAATTGTATTGTCATCTTTGTCGGTCCGTACACTTGCAGGTACAATCACTGGTACAAATGTAATCTTCAGAGCGACCACGAGTCCAAAGACTGCCTTTGGAGGGGAAATCTCTGGAGAGAAAATTCTCCCACTATGGGTGATTTTTCCTGTTCCTAAAATGTTACTGATGTCAGAATTGTCCTCTTCGGAGCTTTCTCCCTCGGCAGTCTGTTCAATATGTTTGACACCATGGTTGTAGATTTCTCCACCATAGTCACATGGTACCGTCTTATCTGACCTGTATGGGGTTGGCCCGGGCATTTTTATCTTCAATGGAGTAGTCAAAGGAGCAGATGTAATCCTAACGGGTTGTTTAGGAACCCTGGAAGGATTGGCGTATATGGTTATTATTGAAACTTTTGGAACTGGAATGGGTGAAACAGGAGCTTTCTCAAACAAGATTTCTTGATTATCAATCAGTTGTTGGATATATTTTGTTGTACCCCAAAATTTTCCCTCCCATATTCCTCAAAACATTGCAAGAAGAATCTCCAAGTTGCTCAACGTTGCTCAAGAGTTGGTCAGACAAGCTATCTCCTAAGGCAATCAACCCCAAATTAGGGTTTTGTGTTGCATCAAGATCCTTGAGTCCAGATGACCTCAAGTGCTCCCCAATTTCCTAATATGTTCTCAAGGTCATCCATGTCAAATTTCAAGCCTTGCAGAGAAGTTTGCTCAGTCAATTGCTCAAAGGGTCCAAAAATCGACTATGCTAGGGCAAAAGTCAACTGTGACCTACATACAGTCAAACTTCAAGATTTTTTGTCAACATTCTCATTTTGAAGGATACTTCATCATTTGATCAAGGGTTGATCATGATTCATCAATGATTCCTCAAAATTCATCAAGATTCAAAAGTTGTTAAATTAGGGTTTTGTAGGAAAAGTCAACTCAACTTTGACC
Source organism: Vicia faba (assembly GCA_948472305.1). Taxonomy (NCBI): domain Eukaryota; kingdom Viridiplantae; phylum Streptophyta; class Magnoliopsida; order Fabales; family Fabaceae; genus Vicia; species Vicia faba. The sequence goes on from OX451741.1 coordinate 54,309,451, forward strand.
AAGCATAACTTTCTCATACTTTATGATAAATGACCCGTCCAAAGCTCATTTTGAAGATGATGCAATTCCCTACAATCCATATGCATACCCCAAGATCAAAAAATGCACTCATAAGAAGTTATGAATTTGGACATTATAGGTTATTTTTTGAAAGTCAACAAAAACACCTTTTTTGCCAAAGCTTATAACCTGAGCATGGAATATCAAAACGAGATGAGACAAAAAGGGTTGGTTATAGGACATCTCAATCTTTCTAAAAAGTCCAAGAACACTTCCAAAAGTTCAAAATTGAAGAAGTTATGCATTGTTGAAGTTGGACTTTTTTGCAGAATTGCCAAAAGTCAACTATCCCCAAAACTTCAAATTTTGTTAAATGGACCCATTATTTTCCACTTGATTTGGGTTTGCATCATTTCCCACGTTCCCTAGCTTCAGCCATGTGCCCATATTTCACTTTTATTATTTAATTTTATTTTTAATTAAATTTATTTATTTTAAATCAAATAAAATCATATAAAATCCAAGGAATTAATAACTCATGATCTTTTGGCTATTTCAGGCTTTGATTACAGCTATTATCATCATCAAATTCAAATTAAACCAAATCATGTGCAAAAAGATTAGAATGAAGCAAAATTGGCAAGTTTGTAAAGGGAGATAAAATCAAATATGCAAGCATTGATAAGGCGAGATTTGGATTAATTTTATTGATCTAATGCACTGAGCATTACATAAGGAAGAAAGGGCACACGAAAATAAGGGTTGAAAAGTGTGGAGAGAGGCAGAACAAGAATTGAAAATCCACAAAAAAGTGAGAGATCAAAGTCTAAGTTAGAGGAAGTTTCAGGACACGAGACTTGTTCCAATCGCTTCCTGGGCATTCACACAAGCTACCTAGATCAAAACCAATCATTTTCAAACGCCCTAATGCACTGTAAGTCGCACGATAGTCACCCCTGTTCTTGATTTCGCAATTCTGAAATTAGGCATCTTTTTCATGAACTAATACCATATTTTGAATCTACAAAACATTTGCAAGCGATTGGTATCATTCAATTGCATTTATCTGGCCTGAATGGAGAACCACCATAGCTAGGGTTCTTCGTTTTGTTTTTAGGGTTTTCTGTTTCAGGTAAAATTGAGACTCAAGAAGAACATGGCTTTGATCAGGAGGCCATAACGAATTGAACCATGCTCTTGGATTGGATTTATATGGCCTGGAGAGAATTTTAGGATAGGCCTGCGCTTTTAGCTGTGGATTTAAATCCGCAAGTATTCTTTTACAGGGTTGAGGATAGGGATGAATTCGTGTCATCCGTCCATTGGTGGATTCAAATACCGCACGCGTTTTTTGACTTTCTGGCCATTGACTTGTTTTTATATAATATATATTCTTTGCATTATAATAACAAATGAAGCAATGTAGCGTGGTGGCAAGCGTGTTAGTGCAATCTCCTTCAGGACCTGGGTTCGAATCCCAGGTCCCCCACTTTCTTAATAATTTTGGTTTTCAAGTATTCCCATGCGTGCTCAAGCGTACAGCCTACCATGCGCCCTCATCCATCCAAATGCCAGATGGCCAAGAGCCAGATCTGGTGGTCAAAAGCTAGAGGTCCACCATAGTCCAGGTCAATGCATGCATACTGGATCCCAGAAAGTCAAAAAAGGCCAGCTGATAATGGGCCACGAAATTGCTATCAACACCCCAAAAAAGGCCCAAATTCTTCTCCTCTCTTTATTTATTTTGTTTGTTTTATTAATTGTTTTATTATTTTTGTTTAATTTTTCTAACCAATCAAAATTCTGTTTTTTTATTAAATAAAATCACAAAAAATGTTTTATTTCAAATCAAATTTTAAACTTTTATTTTCTTAATAAATTTATTAATTAATTAGGTTTTAATTAGAAAACTTTAATTCCTTTTGTAAAATAAATAAAATTAATTAGACTTAACTAGTTTTTAACCATTAATTTAATTATTATTATTTCTTTCCCAAATATCAAAAAATAAAAAACAAGTCATAATTTATCTTTTCATTAATTAATTTAATTTAATTTAATTTAATTTAGTAATTAATTTGGGATTTATTTCTTTCTTAAAATAAAAGCAACAAAAAGATATCTTCTTTAACCAAAAGGGTCAAAACCCTAGTCATGCGTCCGATTTAATTTTGCGCCGCGATTTACTTTTCCTTATCCTATAATGTACTTGCTTCCAGATTGTAATAGCTAAATAGGACATTTAATTATTTTTATTGCTTTATTTTATTTTTCAAAGGGTTTGTCTTTGGCGATGTAAATACCCGACGCCTTGTAATTTAAATTCCGCACTTTATTTCTGCAAATTATAACTGCTAGATGTTTGATAATAGGGTTTGCCTGACAAGACTGAATGTTAATCTTAAAATCAAATTAGATCACCCTTAACATGTACAAAGATAAAAATAACTGAAAACGACACACTCGCACATGCGCACTCTTAGGATACACCCCACTTGGTTGCCTTTGTACACGGTCATTGAGTATAGGTCGTTGTAGAGGTCGTCCTCTTGTCTAAAAGATCATAGTTGCCTCGAAACGGTTGCCTCAGATATTGTTGCCTCAAACAAATGATCTAAGACATTAGGGTTACCGCTAAGGCGTCCTAACATTGCTTTAGTGACTGTATGTCCCTCATTCGAATTGACCCTCAAACTCCAACGACGGTGCTACCTACTCATTAATAGTGGGATAGCATGGTCTAAAGGAAATTAGCATAGAACGATTCCTTTTTCGAGTAGGTAGATAGTTCTTAGATACTTGTTCATCCAAAACAAAACAAATTTTTCGCACTTACACTCCTTTTCAAAACAAAGTTTTCAAAAACACTTCATTACACTCTTGAAGACAGAAGCAAGAGTTAAATCGAAGTTAAAAACAAAAACTTTTCAAAACCCACAAACACAAAGAAAACATTTTGAAAATGATGAGCAAGTACCTTCCCTTTCTATAATCTACTTCCCGTACTCAGAAATATCTCGAAAAAGGAATTTTTCTGTGCTTTTTTCCTTTCCTTGTTGGATAAAATAAAATTCAGTGGCGAATCTTGCTTATCGTGACATTTTGCGAAATAAACGCAAAACGCAAACCAGCATTCCAAAAAACAGTCAGTTCTTTCCACCGTATCACACCTTTCTTCAACAGAGGACAGTCAAATGATGAGGATAGGAAAATACGACAATATTTGTCACAACCTGGGAATACCCTAGCCTTTAACAAATTCAACTTGATGGTAGAGAGTGGAGTCAACAATTCATCCACGGTGTCAACAAATAAGTTTTCCTCAACAGGACTGGCATTGTGTCCATGCCTAGGCATTGGAGCGGAGATAACATTCGGCTTCTCAGGAGCTTCAAATTCAACTTCCTTTGCGTCTATCAGATCTTGAATCTTGTTCTTCAGAGCCTAATAGTTGTTGGTGTCGTGCCCTGGACTTTCAGAATGGTAAGCGCACCTGGCATTCGGATGGTAGTGTGGAGATGTAGTATTGGGATTTTTAGAGGCCTCTTTCAGCATGGCAAGATTCAACTTCAGGAGATGTGGTAGGACTTGAGAAGGAGTCATGTTTATCTTGGTGAATTGCCTTACTGGCCTTTCCACCCTTTGCTGATTATTTCTTGGCTGATCATTTTTCGGCTGGTTGTTTCTTGGCTGGTCTGATGCAGACTTTTGAATCATAACAGCCCCCACCGTTGAACGGCACTCAGTTCTTCCTTGATTCCTCTGAGCATAGACAGCAAACACTTTCTTCTTTCCCGTGAAAGGCTTTTTTACAACAGCAGAGGTAGTCGCGTCTTTCTGAATTTTCCCACTTCTTATACCGGCTTCTATCCTCTCGCCGGTTAAAATCAACTCAGTGAACCCTGCAGAGGAACTTCCAATCAGATGATTAAAGAAGGGGCCTGATAAAGTTCCCAAGAACATGTCCACTAGCTCCCTTTCAGATAAAGGTGGTTGCACCCTTCCGGCTAAATCCCTCCATTTTTGGGCGTAGTCTTTGAAGCCCTCATTGGATACCATGGCCATACTCTAGAGTTGAGTACGGGTTGATGCTAAGTCGGTGTTGTATTGATACTGTTTATAGAAAGTAGCTGCCAAGTCTTCCCAATTGTGAACATCTTCTCTCTCCAACTGGTAGAACCAATCAAGCTGCGTCCCCGATAAACTGTCCTGGAAAAAGTGGACCCACAAGTCTTTGTCAGCAGAATGTGGCTGAATTTTCCTGACATAAGATCGTAGGTGCATTTTGGGACAATACACCCCGTCATACTTGGAAAATAGTGGCACTTTAAACTTAGGAGGGATTACAATTCCAGACACCAACCCTAACTCCTTAAAGTCCAGCCCCGGTACTCTCTGCACTTTCATAGCAGCTAAACGCTCTTCCAAGTGTTTGTATTTGTCATCGACCGGAGGGTATTGTTGTTCAGAGAAGTCCTCTTCATCCTCTTCTTCTGCTTCAGAATCTGATGGCACTGCCGTTTCCTTTCCTTTTCTTTCGCCTTCATCAGAGGTTGTTGGAAATTCCAAGGTCCTTCTGGCTTGTCCCTCAAACCTTCTGCCCATGATAACCACACCGACTGGCTTCTTCTTCGTTTTCTCTTTCTCTTTCTCTAGCAGAGTCTTGAGCTCCTCCTGCCCCTTGGCTAGGGTCAAGAGTAGCTGTTGAAATTGTGAATTCTGAGCTTGCAAGTCTTTCACCGTTTGTTCAAGATCCATTTTGCTGAAATAAACAGCAGAAGGATGAGGAAACTTCTTGCAAAGACCTGTTTATGCACATGATGAATGATATGTATTCATGCAATTCTTTCAAGGATTTGAAAATTCAAATTTGTTTCAAACAAAAAGGAACACACGTTATATTAATAAAAAAGAACTTGAATGCATCAATGCCCATAGGAAAAAATAGTACAAAATTCTAAGATAAAAAGACATTGCGCATCCTCTTTGGTGCAATATAGGTGTTGAGAGCCTGCTCTTCGTGAAGTAACCGAGTGAGTTCTAAAACCTTCTTCTCGCTTGCATAGAATTGGGCTTTAAAAGTATCACGTTCTCCCTTGAGTTGTATCCAACTCCTTTGTAAGTCTTCAAGTGATGTTGGCATGTCAGGATGTAGGAGGGTGTATGGAACCTCTCCTTCCTTAACGGGTTCTATAATCACTGGGAGAACAGAGGGGTAAGGCATCATAAGACTTTGGGCGAGGGTTCGTACCCACTTGAGGTAAGGCTCAAGAGGGATGGAATTCTTGTGTCCCAAGGTCTTACTATCTACCTTGTTTGGCACCCTCCAAGCTCGGATGAACCTTTGTCGAAGTCCTTGATTGTCATTGTCGAAGTCGAAAACCAAGCCTTGAATCAACATATCAGGTGGGCCATCCCTTCGGGCATAACCAAACTGTCTTAGAGCCAAGCATGGGTTGTAGGTGATACCTCCCCTAATGCCAAGTAGAGGGACATTAGGGAATTCCCCACAACGGTCGACGATGATAACATTCTCTTTAGATCGAGAACACCAATGAATATCTGAATGTGTAAGTGTCATCAACCATTGTGACCACCTCAAACCTTGCTCATTCTTCAAGACTGATTGGGGAAGATGAGAAATAAACCATCTTGCCAGGAGAGGAGTGCAACACATGAGAACACCTCTTTTCCTCATTGTACGAGTGTGAAAAGAGTGTAAGATATCTCCAAGCAATGTAGGCACCGGATTGCGAGACATAAATATTTTGACATCGCTCACATCTATGAGTTGGTAAGGATTAGGGAACAAGACCTTCCCATAGATGAGAAGAGTTAAAATCTCCTCAAAATCTTGTAAGTCCAAGGAATTCCAGCAGCTTTGGGCCTTCTCAAACAAGAACTTTGCCAAGAGGCCTTTGACACCACTTCTAGTTTCCCAATGGGTTGTGACATTAGATGAGTGCAAGTGCAGGGCTTGAGCAATCTCTTCTGGCTTTGGATCTATTTCCGTACCATTGAAAGGTAGTTGATTGAGAATAGGAATCCTCAAGAGTTGAGAGAATTCCTTCAAAGTAGGCACAAGCTGGTAGTCAAGAAATGTGAAGCAGTGATGCAAAGGGTCAAAGAATTGGAAAAGAACTTTCATCATGTCTTCCTCTGTGTTGGAAGTGACTAAGTTGAGAAGGCGACCATGTCTCTCGGTAAATGGAGAGTTTTCAGGAATCCTTGAAGCTAGCTCCTTGAGTTGTGGAGGAATTCTTACAAGGTTGACTTGGATAGTTTTCCTGCGAAGTGAATCCATAACCTACAAAACAGGAACAAATATGAATTTCCAAAATCCTTGAAATGGTTAGTGGATGCATATAATGCTCATGATGTCCATGATATTATGCACAAGTATATATGTACAAGAAAATCACACAAGTTCCTAGTTTAGGCTTGCATGGGGTCTCATAGGTAAGTACCCTCTTGAAGTTTAGTTGGCTCAAACCTGTCCTAGAAATAGTAATCAGGTTCTAAGGAGCTTAATATCACTGGATTGTTTCCTTGTTCATTGTTTCAATTCAGCCTCTTTACTGGCGACCGAAATATTCCAAGGAACCAACCCACAATGAGTGTAGTATCGAGTATCTACCAACTTCGGACTGCACCAAAGCCGGTCATCTCACTACATCCTAAAAGGCCATGTTGGTCAAGTAAAGGTTCTAGAAGTTCGTTAATGCTTCATGACATCACTCAGCGGCCCCGTATTCTCTTTGATTGACTCAAAGGCTACCGCTACCCACAAATATGTCACACTAACATAGCTATTGCTTAGACCGTGTCAGTATACCCCACACAGTTTCCATAACGTATTGCTATTTACCTATAATGTTTCCCAAATCCGGGTAGAGGATTCAAACCGAAACAATAGAACCAAAGTGTAAAGAAATCAAGTCAAAAAAGATAAGAAATTAAAGGTGATCTAAACCCTAAGGTAACCCCACTTTTATAAGCATTTCCCAGCAGAGTCGCCATTTCTGTGATACGGTGGGAGAACTGACTTGAGGTTTTGCATTTCGTCGCAAATGTCGCGGTTTAGCAAGATTCGCCACCGACTTTTATTTTATCCAAAAGGAAAGGTAAAAAAAGCACAGGAAAGACCTTTGAAATATTTTCTTGAGTTCAGGGAGTAGATTATGAAAAGGGAAGGTGCTATCACCCTTTTCATCCATGGTTTTCCATGGGCTCTTAGTTACTTGCTTAGATCACTTGCTTTGCTTTTGAAATTGTTTAAAATGGTGATTTGTGTTTGGTGTGATTTTGAAAGTATTTTGAAAAGATGCCATTCGTTTAGGAAATCTTTGTAATGATTCTTGTTTGTAAGAATGTATACAAAGATGTTTGTCTTTTGAAAAATGTTTCAATGTTTTGAAAGTTGTTTGGAAATATTTTGAAATGTGTGTGTTTGTTTTTGAAAATAGAAAGGATTGTTTTGAAGAGAGCGAGTAACTTAGAAGCTATCTACCTACTCAAACGTCTTTCCTATTCATTTTTATTCTTTTGACATTGTTGATTTACCATTGTTTTGGTAAACAACCCTATCTTTGGATGTTAAACGGGACGGGCGTGGGTCATCGTATGACCATGATAGCAATGTTGCCAAGTATCTTAGCATGTTTGAGGGACCAAGATCATTTTGTTTTAGGCAACCTTTTGATAGTGTCATCGAGGGACTATGATCTTTTGTTTTGTTTTGTTTTGCCAAGATATTTTGCATGCATACCATGGCCATTTTTGTTTAGGCAACCAAGTGGGTGAAACCCTAAGGGTGCTTGTGTGCAATGTGTGTCATTTTACATGCCTTTGATTGTCTTATATTAGGTCATTCTATTTGTTTATTTTTGGTCTTGTCATGCAAACCCTAGTTTACTACACATAGTATAAATGCGATAAATTGCGTAAAGTAAACTAAACTATTACAACAATTATTATGGGAGGGGGGATACAAGTTTTTGAATGTGGATATTGCACAAAATAAAACCCTAAAACCCTATTACAACCCAATTGAATTAAGTGCAAATTAAATAAATATACAAATATTAAAAATGCAATAAAAATGTATTTATGCAAAAAATGTTTTGATATTTGATTAATGTATGAGAAAATGATTTATGAAACCCTAGAAAATAAGGAAAAATAATATTATTATTTTTGAAAGGGTGAAACCCTAGTTTTTGATTTAAAAGAAAATAATGTTTTCTATTACTATTTTATCCATTTTTTATACAAGAAAATAATAAATAAAGTTATGTACAAATATTAAAAATTAAAATATGTATGACAATAAATATTTTTGTGTAAAATAATAAAATAAAAATGTATGGTATTTATTAAATATATTTACAATTTATTTAAGAAAATAGATTCTATTTATTAAAATAAAACTATTTTTATATGTGGAAAAAATAATAAAAATAAAATAAAATTGCAAAAAATTAAGAAAATATTTTTGCGATTTTTTAATATTCAGGAAAAAATATTAAAATCAATAAACATAAAAAATATGAAAAAATATGCAAAAATATAAAATATGAAGCAGGGGGTGCAAATAGTGGTCAGGGGGGTGTGAGAAACAAAAACAGAAGGCCCAAGGCGCCGAAGGCCCAAGCCAACCATCATCCCTGTCCTTCGTCCACCTTGCGCGCGTGTACTCAGTTCAACTTGCAACTCTCAAACGCTTGCACAAAAACAAAAACTTGTAACATAAAAAATGTAGCATTTCATCTAACGATTCCAATGTGTGATACGGTGGGAAGAACTGACTATTTTTTGGAATGCTGGTTTGCGTTTTGCATTTTGTTTTCGCAAAATGTCGCGGTAAGCAAGAGTCACCACCGACTTTTATTTTGTTTAACAAGGAAAGGAAAAAAGCACAAAAAAATTCCTTTTTTCGAGATATTTCTCGGGTTCGGGGGGTAGATTATAGAAAGGGAAGGTGTTAGCACCCTTTCTATCAGTGGTTATCCACGGGCTTTTAGGTGCTTGCTCAATTGTTTTCAAAATTGTTTTCTTTGTGCTTGTGGGTTTTGAAAAAGTTTTTTGTTTTAGAAAACTTCAATTTAACTCTTGCTTCTGCCCTCAAGAGTGTAACAAAGTGTTTTTGAAAACTTTGTTTGAAAAGGAGTGTAAGTGCGAAAAGTTTTGTTTTTGAAAGAGCAAGTATCTAAGAACCATCTACCTACTCGAAAAAGGAATCGTTCTATGCTATTTTCCTTTAGACAATGCTATCCCACTATTGATGAGTAGGTAGCCTCGTCGTTGGAGTTTAAGGGTCAATTCGAATGTGGGACATACGGTCACTAAAGCAATGTTAGGATGCCTTAGTAGTAACCCTAATGTCTTAGATCATTTGTTTGAGGCAATAATATCCGAGGCAACCATTTCGAGGCGACTATGATCTTTTAGACAAGAAGGCGACCTCTAAAGCGACCTATACTCAATGACCGTATACGAAGGCAACCAAGTGGGGTGTACCCTAGGAGTGCGCATGTGCGAGTGTGTCGTTTTCAGTTATTTTTATCTTTGCACATGTTAAGGGTGATCTAATTTGATTTTAAGATTAACATTCAGTCTTGTCATGCAAACCCTATTATTAAACATCTAGCAGTTATAATTTACGGAAATAAAATGCGGAATTTAAATTACAAGGCGTCGAGTATTTACATCGCCAAAGACAAAACCCTTTGAAAAATAAAGTAAAGCGGTAAAAATAATTAAATGTCATATTTAACTATTACAATCCGGAAGCAGGTACACTATTGAATAAAAATAAATAAAGCGCGCGGGAAATTAAATCGAGTGCGAAATTTAGGGTTTTGACCCTTTTGAAAGAAAATGCCATCTTTTTGTTGTTTGTATTTTAAGAAAAGAAGTTAGTCCTAAATTAAATAAATAAATTGAATTAATAAATTAATTAATGAAAAAAATAAATTATGACGTATTTTTGGGTTTTTGTTATTTTAATAAAATTAATTAAATTAGTAGTTAAAACCTAATTAAATCTAATTAATTTTAATTATTTTACAAAAATAAGTTAGAGTTTTCTAGAATTAAAAACCTAAATTAATTGGTTAGTAATTATTAATAAAAATAAATGTTTTAAAATTTGATTGGATAAAAAAAAGTATTTTTTGTGATTTTATTTGATAAAAAAGAATTTTGTTATTGGTTAGAAAATTAATTAAATAAAAATAAAACAATTAAATTAATTAAAGCAAAATAAATAAAAGAGAGAGGAGTTGGGCCTGATTAGGAGGTGCAAGGAGCAATTTGTAGGCCCATTAGAAGCTGGCCCTTTTGACTTTTCCTGATCCAGTAGGTGCGTATTGACCTGGTTCTTGGTGGACCTCCAATCATTGACCACCAGATCTGGCCATTGGCCATCTGGCGCTTGGATGAGTGAGGACATATGGTGGATTGCAAGCTAGCGTATGCACTGGAATACCTGAAAACAAAAATCATTGAGAAAGTGGGGGACCTGGGATTCGAACCCAGGTCCTGAAGAGAAACACACCAACTGCTTGCCACCACGCCATATTGCTTTATTTGTCATACTAATGGATATTAATGATAATATAATAAATCAAAAACAAATGGTCAGAAAATAAAAAAATAGCGCCAAGATTTGAACCGGCCAATGGATGGATGCCACGCATCATCCCTGACCTCCCAACCGTGGCTAAAAGTATAACTATCTATACCAACAGACAGAAGTCCGTAGCTACAAGCTTGCTCGTCTCAAAAATCCCGCACACACCACAAAAATGAACTCTAGGACCATGGTTGGATTCGTGACAAACTCCTGATCACAACCATATCCATTATGTGAACCAATTGCACATAAAACAAAAACGCCCAAAAACACGAACCAAACCCTAACAATGGTGGTTCTCTGTATAAGCCAGATAAATGCAATTGAATATTATGAAAAGCTTGCAAATGTTCTTGTGATCATAAATATGCTATTAGTTTTCTCAAATGATGCCAGAATAAATCAAATTAAATTCAAGAACAGGGGTCGTTTGCGTGAGACTTACAGCGCGTATAAGGGCCTGATAATGCTTGGTTTTGGTTGGGATAGCTTGTGTGAATGGCCAGGAATCGATTGGGATATGTCTCCAGCCTTGAAAATGCCTTTAACCCTGATTTTGATCTCTCACTTTTTTGTGATTTTTTGCAAAGTTGTTCTGCCTCTTCCAACGATTTCCAACCCTTATTTCGTGTCCTTCAGCTTGCTTATGTATTGTATGTTGCATTAGGTTCACAAACCTGGCCCAAATCTCTCCATATCAATGCTCATGAATATGATTTGATTCCACCATTAAAACCTTCCAAATTTGATTTGATTTGGATCTATTTGTGCATATAAGCCTTGATTCGAATTTGATTGCAATGCTAGCTGTGACCAAAGCCTAAACAACCAGAAAATCATGAGTTATCAATGCCTTAGATTTTATATGATTTTATTTGATTTAAAATGAATAAATTCAAATAAAAATCAAATTAAATAACGAAAATGAGATATGGACACATGGCTGAAGCTAGGGCACGTGGGAAAAAATGCAAACTCAAACCAAGTGAAAAAGAATGGGCCCATTTGGCAAAATTTGACGTTTTGGGGATAGTTGACTTTTGGCAATTTTGTAAAAAGGTCCAACTTCAACAATGCATAACTTATTCAATTTTGAACTTTTAGAAGTTTTCTTGGACTTTTTAGAAAGTTTGAGATGTCCTCTAACCAACCCTTTTGGTCTCATCTCATTTTTATATTCCATGCCCAAGTTTTATGCTTTGGAAAAAAGTTGTTTTTGTTGACTTTCAAAAATGACCTATAATGTCAAAACTTATAACTTCTTGTGGGTGCACTTTTTGAACTTGTGATATGAAGATGTATTGTAGTAAATTTCATCCTCTTCAAAATGAGATTTGGATGGGTCATTTCTCATAAAGTATGAGAAAGTTATGCTTGGTCAAAGTTGAGTTGACTTTTCTTGCAAAACCCTAATTTAGCAACTTTTGAGTCTTGATGAATTATGAGCAATCCTTGATGAATCATGATCAACCCTTGATCAAATGATGAAATATACTTCAAAATGAGAATGTTGACAAAAAATCTTGAAGTTTGACTGTATGTAGGTCACAGTTGACTTTTGCCCTAGCACAATCGACTTTTGGACCTTTGAGCAATTGACTGAGCAAACTTCCTCTACAAGGCTTGAAACATGACATGGATGATCTTTAGAACATATTAGGACATGGGAGAGAACTTGAGGTCATTTGGACACATGGATGTTGATGCAACACAAAACCCTAATTTGGGGTAGACTGCCTTAGGAGGTAGCTTGTATGGTCAATCCTTGAGCAAACTTGAGCCACTTGGAGATTTTTCTTGCAATGTTTTGAGAAATATGGGAGGGAAAATTTTGGGGTACAACAGCTTCCCCTGTTCAATCTTCTTAAACCTGAGGATGTAGATTGGCTATCATGCCTTTCGTGATCCGAAGGTGGAAGATGATTGAACACTAGAGTGCCCAGGAATTTGCACTCGCATGAAGTGGTATCAGCCTTGTGATGTCGAGAATGGGCTTACAGATGCCATTTGGAGATTGCTGACGGGAGGATGGGCTTAAAGATGCCATCTGGAGGAGTGTCGATCGTATAAGAGATTCCTTAGCGAGAGCTTGTATACCTGTTGTAGTTGAAGATTCCGCTGGGGAAGTCTAATTTTGTTGAGATTTAGGAACTTGCCTGTACTTCAACTGAGAGAACATCTCTGCTGAGTTTTAAGAACTTGTCCGTAATTCAACTGAGGGGGAAACATCTTCATCGAGATTTAAGAACTCGCCCGTAATTCAATTGAGAAAACTTCTCTGTTGAGATTTAGGAACTGTCTGTAATTTAATGGAGGAACTTCGTCGAGATTTAGGACCTTGTCTGTAATTCAACTGAGGATAATTCTGTTGAGATTTAAGAACTTGTCAGTAATTCGACTGGAGGGAAACATCTACATCGAGATTTAAGAACTCTCCCGTAATTCAACTGAGAAAACTCTGTTATGATTTAGGAACTGTTTGTAATTCGACGGAGGAATTTGTCGAGATTTAGAACCTTGTCTGTAATTCAACTGAGGATAATTCTATTGAGATTTAAGAACTGGTCGGTAATTCGACTGAGGGAAACATCTTCATCAAGATTTAAGAACTCGCCCATAATTCAACTGAGAAAACTCTGCTGAGATTTAGGAACTGTCTGTAATTCGACGGAGGAACTTGTCGAGATTTAAAACCTTATCTGTAATTCAACTTAGGATAATTTGGTTGAGATTTAAGAACTGGTCAGTAATTCGACTGAGGGAAACATCTTCATCGAGATTTAAGAACTCGCCCGTAATTCAACTGAGAAAACTCTATTGAGATTTAGGAACTCGTCTGTAATTCGACGAAGGAACTTGTCGAGATTTAGGACCCTATCTGTAATTCAACTGAGGATAATTCTGTTGAGATTTAAGAACTGGTCAGTAGTTCAACTTTAGGGAAACATCTTCATCAAGATTTAAGAACTTGCCCGTAATTCAACTGAGAAAACTCTACTGAGATTTAGGAACTTGTCTGTAATTTGACGGAGGAACTTGTCGAGATTTAGAACCTTATCTGTAATTCAACTGAGGATAATTCGGTTGAGATTTAAGAATTGGTCAGTAATTCGACTGAGCAAAAGCTTCATAGATTTGAATTTTTAACCGCATTCTTCCTGAAAGGTACAGGTTAGCTGTATGTAATGCATGATATGTATCAAACAATGATGTTCTCAAAATAAATGAGATTGTGTTGTAGGATGCGTATATGCATGTGTCATGATGTATGGAAATGTAATGTTTTTAGCTGGGGAAAATAAATCCTGGATAGCTGCTGGAGAAAAAAGTTGAATTCTTCGTTTCCGCTGGGGATAGCGAATGAAGATGATTAAGAGAATAAACCTGCAGGAGAGGGAAAAAACTTCGTTGGGGAATAAACTGATGAGGAGATTACTCTGTGGGGGAGAGATGTTCTGCTGAGGATTCCACCGATAAATTCAGCTGGGGATGAATTACCGTTGCTGGTGATACTGAATCCTGTTGGGGATTGAGTTTCTGTTTGTGAAAGGAAAGAACTTCGTTGGGGGTGATCTTCAGTTGCGAATTCACTGGGGATAACCTTTTAGACTCTAATGGGGATAATCCTTTGAGCTCCTCCGGGGACGATCTTCCAAAGTCTACTGGGGATGATTCTCCAAACTCCACTAGGGAAGTTTTTTCAGACTGCGCTGGGAAAAATTTCAAACTCCACTGGGGATGTTTTGTATTCTGTCGGGGAATATTCTTATACTCCGCTGGGGAATATTAAGACCTTTCAGTGCCGATGGTAAATAAACTCTGCTTGGGGAGAATATTACCGATTCACAGTTGCGAGTCTCAGCTGGGGAGAGCTATCATTACTGTCTTACTCTGCGGGGAGTGAAAGTACCTTAGCCATATTCTTCAGCTAAATCTATCTTTGTACCTGGTGGATAAAGCATCTGTACAGCTTGGACAATTCTTATTGCCCCTGTTTTTGATATTACAAGTAATCGTCTTTCATTTTGCATGTAAATTATTTATGAGCAGCAATTAATGTCAAATGCATATATCAAAAATGAACATTGGACGTTCTTTGCAAAACAAAACAGATAAAGGAAAAACAGTTTGAAATTTCTCTGAAAATGAGTTGTATTGATTTTGAAGTTTGGCCTGTAAATAGGCGTTTTTGTACAAGAGGCTGACGTCCTAGTAAGAGAACGCCTCCAAATAATAGAATTTACACAATTTGTGAAAAACTAAACAAAACAGTTATGTGAATAATCCTACTGGGTTCCAACTCTGCTATTGTCTTTATGTCCTCGAGCATCTCATCACTTTGCTACTGGGTTGAAGGTAGATCAGATTGATTAGTGTCGTGCGAGCTTGATAGTTGATACCGAAGTCTGGTTGCTAGGTGATCCAATGAGACATAATGTTACGCTTTAATCCCTAATTTTTTCCTGGACCGCCCTTTCGAGTTTTCGGTCCACCGAGATACCCTTTTTTGCCCAAGCCGCCTGTGATACGGTGGGAGAACTGACTTGCGGTTTTGCGTTTGTATTCACACTTGTTCGGTTTAGCAAGAGTCGCCACCGACTTTTTATTTTATCCTAAAGGAAAGGTTAAAAAGCACAGGAAAAACCTTTGAGATGTTTTCGTGGGTTCGGGGGGTAGATTATGAAAAGGGAAGGTGCTAGCACCCTTTTCATCCATGGTTATCCATGGGCTCTTAGTTACTTGTTTTAGATCACTTGCCTTTGATTTTCAATTGCTTGAAATGGTGGTGTGCGTGTGTGTTTTTGAAAATGCTTTGAAAAAGATGCCTTGTCTAGGCAACCCTTGTAACAATTCTTTACTCAAATGTTTTACAAAGGTGTTTGTCTTTTTGAAAAGATGTTTCAAGGTTTTGAAAGTTGTTATTGAAAGTTGTGTTGTGGAGTGGGTTTTGAAAAGTAGGCAAGTGTGTTTTGCAAGTTTGATCAAGTAACTAAGAGTTGTCTACCCCTAAATTTACTCAAAGATTTTCTCATGTTTTAACCCTTTTAACAGTGTTGTTTCACCATTGTATTTGGTGAACAACATTGCGTTAGGATGTTAACGAGACGGGCGTGGGTCATCGTATAGACCATGAATGCAATGGTGCCAAGTGTCTTTGGCAATTCGCTTGAGGGACTATGATCATTTCGTTTTAGGCAACTTCGAAAGCGTCATCGAGGGACTATGATCATTTGATTTGTTTTGTCAAAGAAACTCAACATGCAAGCATGGCCCATTTTGGAAGGCAATAAGCGGGATTACCCTAGGGGTGCCAGTGTGAATTGTGTATTTGATTTTCATGCATTTGTCTTGTATTAGGTTATCTAGCGGTTGATTTTGAATCTTCGCATACAAACCCTAATTACTATACAATATATAGAAAGTGATAAATTGCGGGAATTTAAAGTCTAAGCTATTACAAATAAGTATCCGGGAATGGGGGTACAAATATTTATAAATGGGGATGAGATTTATCAGGATAGTATTGTCCAAATATATTTACAACCAAATCGAATCGCATTCTCAAATGTAATATATATCAATGTATAAGAATAAAAGACAAGCAAATGTATTGGTGTAAGTGTATGCGATTATTTACAAGTGGCTAAGATGTTTAACTTAATGTAAAATTAAGTAAGTATTTCTTCTTGGATTTTGTTGATTATATACAAACAAAAGATTTAATAAAAGAAAAGAAATGTTTTGAGTTTAAGAAAAATTAATGCTTATGTATTTTAGTTTATATACAAAAGTTTTAATTAAACAAAATGCTAAACTTAATAAACCTAAGTTTTATGCCTTTTTAATTGTTCTAAAATAAAATTTAGAAAAAACATTCTAAGGAAATTTTGTATATGAAAAAAGGTTAATATGTGTTATTTTTATTTACAAAAATATTAATTTAGATTATGTATAAAAATGGTTAATATGTTATTTTTATTTACAAATCAAATTATGTTATATAAAAGGAAAATAAAAAAAGGAGTATTAGTTTAAAAAGTAAAAAAAGAAGGAGTGAATGGGCTTAAGGAGAAAGCTGGGCCCAAACAAAACAAATAAACAGAAGAAAAATGGGGGGTGCACGCCAGTTTGCATTGGGCTTAGGTAGTTTTTGTGGGGCAAGGCCCAGCGCGTTTTGAAAGTTTGTTTGTTAGGGTTTGAGAAATTGTCTCAGAACAAAGGGTTACAGGCTAGAGCGGCGCTCATCTTCTTCTCCGTCCTCTTCATCTCTTCTGAGCAAGGCTTTCTGAATGAACTCTTCGTCCATGGCCACTAGGCGCCACCATCTTCTTCCCCTCTTCCCTCCATGGTCAAGCAAGGCGATGTTGTAAGGTAATGACTTCCCATTTTTGTTCGTCTTACGCTTTAGGGTTTCCAGTTTCACATGTTTTTTAATCTTTGACAATTTCTAATCTTTGATTATTATTATTGTTGTGTGAGGTGTGAAAGAAAAGGGCAGAAGAGTTATACCTTCGTTGGCTTTTGGAAATGGAGGAGGAGAAATGGATAGGGGGGCGTCCTCAGGCAGCCGGACGGAGAAATAGGATGCTGTGCTTGCTCTGGTAACCACGTATCTTGCTTTTAGGTTTAATGATGAATGTCTAAAAACCTAGCTCACTTGCTTCTGTCTTCTCTTTTGCTTGCTTCTGTATGCTTATTTGATGATGTTCTTGCTTCTGAGTATGATGTTTTTCTGACTCTGAAATGCTTTTGCTTCCCTTTTGGCTTTGATTATGATATTTGAGTTTCTTTTCCTCTGAGCTTGATGGTATTGATTCTGAGTTGTCTGTTGTTGGACCCTGTGATGAGCCTAGCTCTGAGGGTTTTGTTGGTTTGAATACTTTGAGTTTGGATATTTGGTTTGGGCTTCAGCAGGCTGCTGACTTCAGGCTTCAAGGCTTATCAGTTTGCTGGCTTTTGGTTTGTTTGAATTTTGTTTGGATAAAGGCTTATGCAGGTTGAAGCCTTAGTTTGCAAGCTTGTTTCTACCAGCTTTGCTTTGGCTTCAAGGCAGTTTGACAGGTTGTGAGTTCTTGCTTGCATCAGTTTGTGTGGCTTTTTGGTGATATGCTTGTATGGTAGTTTGGACAAGCTTGAATGCTGAGTTTTTGGGTTACAAACTTGTTAACTTTGTTTCTGTAATAGTTTGAAAGTTTACCTTGAACACAGGCTAGCTTTGAGGTTTAGGTTTGTCTTGATACAGTTTTTGGTTTGAAGCTTATTGGGGTTCAGGCTTGCCGTTTGAACTGATTGGAGGCAGTTTGCAATGTTACAGTTGTGGTATCTTGTTTTTGTGATATTCTGCCCCCTTTTTCTACTGTGTTCTGGTATATCTTGTTATATATTTTTCTAAGCCTCAAGCCTGTAAGCCTCTTCTCTCTCTCTTCTCTCTCTCTATAAGAAAAAGCATTTGTTTATTGCTTACTGTACTATTCTGAAAAAGTGATAGGCTGGGAAATGATGTAAAATTTGAATATGTTTGCTTGCATTTGTATCTTTCCTCTGCACATTCCAGATTTCCTGCATATTGTGTACTTCTTGATATCTTTTTGACAGCCTTTTGATAGCTTTTGGACAGTTGGTTGACATTGGACTTGGTTTGCCATGTGCAGTTTAGTTTGCCTTTCTAATTTGGTTGGTTTGCAATTATGCTGCTTGTTCAATTTGCCTCTTTGGTTGACAATTTGGATTTATGCAGTATTGTAGCTTTGTGCATTTCATATTTTTTGCAAGCATATTTCTATCTATGATCGGTGGAAATAGAACTGACTGTTTTTTTAAGCTGGTTCGTGAAATGTCGCGGTAAGCAAGAGTCGCCACCGTCTTTTATGTTCTCCAACATGGAAAGGACAAAAGCACATCAAAATTCCTTCTTTGAGATGTCTCTCGGTTCGGGAGGTAGATTTATAGAAAGGGAAGGTGTTAGCACCCTTTCTATCCGTGGTTATCCACGGGCTCTTAGGTACTTGCTCTTATGTTTTCAAAAATTGTTTGCTTTTCAAGTGTGTTTGGGTTTTGAAAAAGTTTCGTTTGAAAAATTTCTAAGTAACTCTTGTATCTGTCCTCAAGAGTGTATGAAATATTTGTTTGAAAACTTTTTGAAAGTGTAGGTGCGAAAAGTTGTTTTTGTTTGTTTAAGAGAGCAAGTACCCAGGAGAAATCTACCTACTCTAAGGAATTAGGCTGTGTAAGAGTCCTTTAGACAATACTATCCCACTATTGAGAAGTAGGTAGTACCGTCGTTGGAGTTATTCGGGTCAATTCGATTATAGGGACAATGTGGTCACCAAAGCAATGGTAGGACGCCTTAGTGGTAACCCTAATGTCCTAGATCCTTTTTATCCGAGGTAACCGTTTCGAGGCAACTGGATCTTAGACAGGAGGGCGACCTCTAAGACACCCTATACTTGATGACCACGTCGAGGCAACCAGTGAGGTGTACCCTAAGAGTGGCATGTGCATGTGTGTTCAATTTCAGTTTATGTTTATCTTTGAAAATGTTATTTGTGAGCTACGGATTGATTTTATTTTTTTCATACAAGTCTTTCATGCATTTTTTAATATTACAAGGCGCGGGTCTATACGTTATTACAAGGCGCGGGTCTATACATCGCCAAAAAAACAAAAACCCGTTTGGAAAATAAGTGCGAGAAAAGTAAATAAAGCGATAAAACCTAACTAACTATTACATTTCCGAAGCAGATACATACATATAATGAATTAAAATAAATGTGCGCGCGAAAGATTGAATCGGGACGTCCTTAGGGTTTTGACCCTTTTTTTTGAGAAAAAAATGAGATTTGTCCTTTTTTGTAATTAATGGAACATTAAACCTAATTCTAATTAATTAATTAATTAAAAGAAAAAAATGTTTTTTGTGTTTTTTATGTTTTAATGAAATAAAATAAAAACAAAGTAATTAAAAATGTCAAAAGAAATACCTAAGTCTAAATTTGTTTTTATTTATTGTAAAAAGAAGATTAAAATTAAACCTAATTTAAACTAAATTAATTAATGAATTTATTTACAAAAAGTAATTAATAAAAATATTTTTTGGTTTTCTGAATTTTATTGTGAAAAATTAATAATGTTAGTTTTAATGATAATAATAATACTTAGAAGAAAAAAAGTTAATAAATAAAATGGAAAATATAAATAAAAAAAAGGAAAAAAAAAGGATGAACCAAAAGGGGGGGGTCTGGGCCCAGAATGGAGATCTCTTAGAAATTTCCAGGCCCATTGGTTGCCATGCCTGCGTTTGACTTTTTGCCATTGCCTATGGCGTGCTTTGACTTGGAGTATAGTGGTTAGTGCCTTATGGCCTTTGGATCTACCTGGCGCCTGATTTGTGAGGCATATGGTACACCTTCTTTGGCAAGCCTCACAAGAATACTTGAAAAAACAAAGGCAATAAGATTTTTTGGGGGACCTGGGATTCGAACCCAGGTCCCAAGGGACTATGCACAAGCGCCTTGCCCAGCTGAGCTGCGTGTTTCATTTGTTATCAAGACAACACGTGATCATTATATGGGTAAAACAAAACAATGCCTGGAAAAAAAATATAAACGTGTGTTTTTTGAAATGGATAAATAAGAGGGGGACGCGTCAGCGTCTTCTTCGTTTGTTACTGGTTTTTTACCTGCGGATTTCTATCCGCAAGAAGCTTCGTAGATCGCTTCAAAAATCATCCTCAGGCCATGAAAACGCTACCTGAGACCATGAGCATGTTCGTCTTGGTCCCGTGATCACATTTATACTCATGCTTTGTCCTAATTTCACCTGGAACCAAAATACCTAAAATGCAAAAAGAGGAACCCTAGAATCGGGCATCACGATTCAGGGCCTAAAAACGCAATTGGATATTACAGTTATGTTAGAAATCAAGTAAGGAACACAAATATGCCAATGCTTTTGAGAAAAGTGCAAGAATAAGGAGTTCAAGTTTCATGTTCAGAGGTGAATTCGAGGCAACTTACAACACTTGATAGGTGGTCTTAGGATGCGTTTGTGGTCGCTTTGGCTTCATGGGATGGCAAGGAAGGATGTCACGTTCTCCTTTTTGCCTGAAAATGCTTGCAACTTTGTTCTTGATCTCACCCTTTTTTGACAATTTTTTGAGTTTTGATTTGGCCGTTTTAGCAAGGATTGGGTCCTGAGTTAGGTCTGGCCTCCTTGCATATGTATATGGCAATCAGTTTTGGTTCAAATATGGGCTTGCATCCTTGTGTAATTAAGTTTTGAGATTTTGTTGTCCACCATTAAAGACCTTTCCATCTTTGAGGCAAAACCAAGATTTTGTGCACCAAAAGGCTTGGCACGAAATTGTTAGCTGGCACATGACACATAAAAGCTATTCAAGTCACCAAGATGCCATTCCATTAATTTTTTGATTTTATTTGAATTATTATGGATTTAAAATGAATTAAATTAATAAAAATTAAATAAAATGTAAAAATAAATGTTTGATTTTGAAATTAATCATGGGACACGTGGGTGGCATGACAAGGCTGAATCAAGTGGAAGAAAGTGGGCCCTTTTGTCAAAAATTGAAGTTTTAAGGATAGTTGACTTTTGCCATTTCACAAAAATTTCCCAACTTCTCCAATGCATATCTTGCTCAATTTTGATCATATGAACATGTTCTTGGACATTTTGGAAAGGTCTTGAAGTCCTCTAACCAATTCCTTTGGTCCCATGTCATTTGGATTTACCAATATCAAGGTATGGTCTTTGACTTAAAATGCCTTTTTGTTGACTTTTGAAATTGACCTATAATGTAGAAATTGATAACTTTTTGTGAGAGCATTTCTTGGACTTGGAATGTGAATATGAGTTGTAGGAAATGTCATCCCCTTCAAAATGAGCATTGGATGGGATTTTTCTGATGAACCATGAAAAAGTTATGCCTTGGTCAAGTTACAGTTGACTTTTCAGCTGTCCAAAAATAACAACTTTTGCATCTTTGATGATTTTTGAGCCATGCTTGTGGAATCATGATCAAGAATTGATCAAATGATGATTGTGAGCTCAAAATAATATGTTGGCCAAAAATTCTGACTTTTGACTGTAAAATGACCATTTTACCCCTGCAGTTGGTTGTGGAGCAACTAAGGCTTTTGACTGTGCAAACTGGCATTGTGAACCTTGAAACTTGACATGTAGATGCTTGACAATGTATATAGACCCATGGGACTTGATTGGACCACTGAAAGCCTCAAATTCATTGAAGGAATCAAAACCCTAATTTGACTGGCTTAGGAGGGTGTTTGAACTTTGCAATCCCTGAGCAAATCTTGAACCATTTGAGGATGATTCTTGACAAACCTTGAGGAATATGGGAGGGCAAATTTTGGGGTACAACAGTTGCCCCTGTTCAATCTTCTTAGACCTGAGGATGTAGATTGGCTTGCGTGCCTTTCGTGATCCGAAGGTGGAAGATGATTGAACACTAGAGTGCCCAGAAATTTGCACTCGCATAGTGTGATATCAGCAATGTGATGGCGGGAATAGGATCATAGATGCCATTTGGAGAGATGGTGGATAGGAGGATGGGCTTATAGATGCCATCTGGATGATGTGACAGAACCTTATCGGGAATGGGCTTATAGATGCCATTTGGAAATGTGATGGATAGTTGTGGAGATGAGCTTATAGATGCCATCGGAAGGTGTCGATCGCGTAAGAGATTCCTTAGCGAGAACTTGCGTACTTTGAGAAAGGAAGATGGTTTCCTGGCCTGTTACAGGGGTTGATCTTCAAACTCTTCATGCAGATATGCCCTGGCTAGATACAGGTATCGAATCTACAATCAATCGCTCACAGATATGCCCTGGCTGGATACAGGTATCGAATCTGGAATTAGCCGTCTACAGATATGCCCTGGCTGGATACAGGTATCGAATTTGGAATTAGCCGTCTACAGATATGCCCTGGCTGGATACAAGTATCGAATCTCTAAACTCTTCATGCAGATATGCCCTGGCCGGATACAGTTATCGAATCTACAATCAGTCACTCACAGATATGCCCTGGCTAGATGCAGGAATCGAATCCGGAATTAGTCGTCTACAGATATGCCCTGGCTAGATACAGGTATCAAATCTCTAAACTCTTCATGCAGATATGCCCTGGCTGGATACAGGTATCGAATCTACAATCAATTACTCACAGATATTCCCTGGCTAGATACAGGAATCGAGTCTGGAATTGGTCGTCTACAGATATGCCCTGGCTGGATACAGGTATCGAATCTTTAAACTCTTCATGCAGATATGCCCTGGCTGGATACAGGTATCGAATCTATAATCAGTTACTCACAGATATGCCCTGGCTGGATACAGGAAACGAATCAGAAATTGGTCGTCTACAGATATGCCCTGGCTGGATACAGGTATCGAATCTCTAAACTCTTCATGCAGATATGCCCTGGCTAGATACAGGTATCGAATCTACAATCAGTTACTCACAGATATGCCTTGGCTGGATACAGGTATCGAATCCGGAATTAGTCGTCTACAGATATGCCCTGGATGGATACAGGTATCAAATCTCTAAACTCTTCATGCAAATATGCCCTGGCTAGATACAGGTATCGAATCTACAATCAGTTACTCACAGATATGCCCTGGCTGGATACAGGTAACGAATCTGGAATTAGTCGTCTACAGATATGCCCTAGCTGGATACAGGTATCGAATCTCTAAACTCTTCATGCAGATATGCCCTGGTTGGATACAGGTATCGAATCTACAATCAGTTACTCACAGATATGCCCTGGCTGGATACAGGTATCGAATTCGGAATTAGTCGTCTACAGATATGCCCTGGCTAGATACAGGTATCGAATCTCTAAACTCTTCATGCAGATATGCCCTGGCTGGATACAGGTATCGAATCTACAATCAATTACTCACAGATATGCCCTGGCTAGATACAGGAATCGAGTCTGGAATTGGTCGTATATAGATATGCCCTGGCTGGATACAGGTATCGAATCTCTAAACTCTTCATGCAGATATGCCCTGGCTGGATACAGGTATCGAATCTACAATCAATCACTCACAGATATGCCCTGGCTAGATACAGGTATTGAATCTGGAATTGCGACAGTTGATAGTAATCGTCTTTGGATTGACCTTTTCCTGAAAAGGCAAAACATTAGTTGTATGCAATGTCATGATGTATGAAATGCATGATGTCATGATGTTCTCAGGGAGAAATGAGATTGTGTTGTATGCATTTTGTCATGTATGTAAGCAGAATGTATGAAATGTGATATGTTTATGAATGTGTTTTCGTCTAGGAAAATAAATCCTTGACGAATGCCGGGAGCTTGTTAAATCCTGGGGTGATGTTTGAAGAGTAGAGTTCTTTATTTCCGCCGGGGAGGATGGTTGCAAGAATAAACCGGTAGGAGAAGATGACTCCGTTGGGGAATAAACTTGTTGGAGAGATTACTCTGCAGGGAATTACTCTGTGGGAAGAGATACTTCGCTGAGGTTGTGATGATAACTCCGCTGGGGATTCCATTGATAAGTTATGTTGAGGATTTTGATGAACTCCGCTGGGGGATAGGAAGAGCTTCGCCGAGGACGATCTTTCCGTGGTAATTAGCTGAGGATAACCCAGTTATAAGCTCTGGTGGGGGATAACCTTTGAACACGGTCGGGGAGAGATACATTATACTCTGCAGGTGATAAGCTTCCAGAATCTACTGGGGATAAGCTTCTAGAATCTACTGGGGAAACTTTTGGACTGTACTGGAGAAGTGGCTCCACTGGGGTGTCTGGATTCTGCCGGGGAACAATCTTATATTTCTGTCGAGGAATATTAAGACTGCCGGGGATACTTGCTTAGGAACATCTGTACTCCGCTGGGGAATATTGAGATCTTCTGGGGATACCCATCTTCCTTAAGGCTGACAGTAGACTAACTCTGCTTGGGGAGAGTATCGCTGACTTACTGGAGATACTGTGCCTTTTCGGGGCTGATGGGAGACCAACTCTGCTCGGGGGAGAGTATTGCTGAACTTTGTCTTACTCTGCGGGGAGTGGAGGTATCTTGGTTACGTTCTTCAGCCGAACTTACCTTGGTACCTTGGTGGACAGAGCAACTAGATCGCTTAGACAACTCATTATTGCTCCTGTTTCTAATGTCATCTGTAATTAGTCCTTTGTTTCGCATGCAAGTATTTATGAGTTAGCAATTAATGTCAAATGCATATATCAAAAATGAACATTGGACGTTCTTCGCAAAACAAAACAGAAAAAGGAAAAACAATTGGCAGTTTGTCTGAAAAAGTGGATTTGTATTGATTTTTGAATTAGCCTGTAAATAGGCGTTTGTGTACAAGAGGCTGACGTCCTAGTAAGAGAACGCCTCCGAACAACATAGAGTTTATACAATTTTGTGAAAAGGAAACAAAACAGCTATGTGAAAAATAATCCCACTGGGTTCCAACTCTGCTATCGCCTTTATGTCTTCAAGCGTCTCATCACTTCGCTGCTTAGTTGAAGATGAAGCTGATTGCTTGATGCTGTCTGAACCTGATAGTTGATGCCGAATTCTGGATGCCGGGTGATCCAATGAGACATAGTATTACGCTTTAATCCCTAATTTTTGCCTGGACTGCCCTTTCAGGTTTTCAGTCCACCGGGATACCCATTTTTGCCCAAGCCGCCTTTTCAGGTTTTCGACTTGCCGGGTGTACAA
Source organism: Vicia faba (assembly GCA_948472305.1). Taxonomy (NCBI): domain Eukaryota; kingdom Viridiplantae; phylum Streptophyta; class Magnoliopsida; order Fabales; family Fabaceae; genus Vicia; species Vicia faba. Next base: position 54,334,838 of record OX451741.1, read on the forward strand.
ATTTTTTTTCATTTCATCCCTTATTTTTGCCCGAATCCTTTTGGTTCGTCGGGAAGCCCTTATTTTTGCCTAGGTGTGTCAACCTAGCGGGTCTTTAATTATGCGTAGTATCTTTTTACTATGTCTGCATTGGCAGGGTGAGGAAGGTCGTCACCATCCATGGTGGTTAGAATCATAGCTCCTCCTGAGAAGATATGTTTAACCACAAATGGCCCTTCGTACGTAGGGGTCCATTTGCCCCTGGGATCACTTTGAGGAAGAATGATGCGCTTGATTACCAGGTCTCCGACTTGATACTCTTGTCGTATGACTTTCTTGTTAAATGCCCTGATCATCCGTTTTTGGTACGTTTGACCATGACAAATAGCGGTGAGTCTCTTTTCATCGATTAGATTTAATTGATCAAGTCGAGTCTGGATCCAGTCATCTTCGCTCAAACCTGCATCCTTCATTATCCGGAGAGAGGGTATCTGGACTTCAATAGGCAAGACTGCCTCCATGCCATAAACCAAGGAAAAGGGTGTTGCCCCTGTTGACGTCCTTGCTGAGGTACGGTACCCGTGAAGAGCAAACGATAACATCTCGTGCCAATCTTTGTAGGTCACTGTCATCTTCTGCACAATCTTCTTGATGTTCGTATTTGCTGCTTCTACAACCCCATTCATCTTCGGACGGTAGGGAGAAGAGTTGTGGTGCAATATCTTGAATTGCTCGCAGAGCTCAGTGATCATCTTGTTGTTAAGATTGGCACCATTGTCCGTAATGATCCTCTCAGGTACGCCGTATCGACAGATCAGGTTATGCCGAATGAACCGTGCTACGACGTTCTTGGTTACCGTAGCATAGGAGGCTGCTTCAACCCACTTTGTAAAGTAATCAATCGCCACCAGGACGAAGTGATGCCCGTTGGATGCCGTAGGTCTGATCTCGCCGATCATATCAATGCTTCACATTGCAAAAGGCCAAGGTGCTGTCAAGATGTTCAGAGGAACTGGAGGAACGTGCACCTTATCAGCATAGATCTGGCACTTATGACATGTCCGAGAATGTTGGTAATAGTCGGCTTCCATTGTGGACCAGAAATATCCTGCCCAAAGGATTTTCTTCGCCATGGTATGTCCACTGGGATGTGTTCCAAAGGTACCTTCATGTAGCTCTGCCATGATCCTTTCTGCTTCAGTCTTATCCACACAACGCAGTAAGGTCGAATCATGGTTTCGCTTGTATAGAATGCCATTGCTGAGGAAGAACTTTGCTGCGAACCTTCTCAGAAACTTCTTGTCGTTAACGGATGCACCCTCGGGGTATTCTTGAGCTTCCAAGTACCTATTCACTTCATGATACCAAGGTTTTTCAGTTACCTCTTCAGCCTCAAGATCACAGCAATGTGCAGGTTCATCCAATTTCCAGATAATGATCCGGGGAGCCTCGTTGTCCCATTTGACTTTGAACATAGAAGACATCGTAGCTAACGCGTCCGCCAACTGATTCTCCTCTCTTGGAAAGTGTTCAAAAGTTATCTCCTCGAAGTGGGGAGTCAACGTCAACACATACTCTTTGTAAGGAATAAGATTTGGGTGTTTCGTATCCCACTCGCCTTTGATCTGATTGATCACGAGAGCGGAATCTCCGAAGACACTCAGAAACTTGATCCTTAAGTCAATTGCAGCTTGAAGACCCATGATACATGCTTCATACTCTGCCATGTTGTTGGTGCAGTTGAAACATAGTCGGGCGGTAAGTGGAGTATGAGTGCCTTTTAGGGATACGATCACAACCCCAATACCGTTACCCAAAGCGTTGGAGGCTCCGTCAAAGTTCATAGACCATCGGGATCCTTCCTCAGGTCCTTCATCCGGTCCAGGTACTTCACAATCAGTCACTACCATGATATTCTCGTCTGGAAATTCAAAGTTCATCGACTGGTAATCATCCACTGCCTGGTGTGCCAAATGGTCTGCCAATACACTTCCCTTGATTGCTTTCTGAGTCGTGTACTGGATGTCATATTCTGTAAAGATCATTTGCCATCTTGCTATTCTTCCGGACAAGGCAAGCTTTTCGAAGATGTACTTGATTGGATCCATTTTTGAAATCAACAGAGTAGTGTGAGTCAACATATACTGTCTCAGCCGACGAGCAGCCCATACCAAAGCGCAACAAGTTTTCTCGAGCAGTGAGTATCGGGTCTCACAGTCGGTAAACTTTTTGCTAAGGTAATAAATAGCGTTCTCTTTTCGGCCAGACTCGTCATGCTGCCCCAGTACACACCCCATTGAGCTGTCAAGTACTGTCAAGTATAAGATTAGAGGTCTCCCTTCAACCTGTGGCATAAGAATAGGTGGTTCTTGGAGATACTCTTTGATTCTGTCGAAAGCGGCCTGACATTCATCGTTCCAACGTACTACTTGATCTTTCTTCAGTAGCTTGAAGATTGGTTCACATGTAGCAGTTAGATGTGAGATGAATCCGGCAATGTAGTTCAACCGTCCTAGAAAGCCTCTGACTTCTTTCTCTGTCTTGGGAACTGGCATCTCTTGTATGGCTTTCACTTTGGCAGGGTCCACTTGAATACCTTTGTCGCTTACAACGAAGCCTAGCAATTTTCCAGATCTCACCCCAAAGGTGCACTTGTTTGGGTTCAACCTCAGCTTGTACAATTTCAGACGGTCAAACAGCTTCTGTAGATGGTCAAGGTGTTCCTCCTCAGTTTGGGACCTTGCAATCATATCGTCGACATATACTTCTATTTCATGATGGATCATGTCATGAAACAAAGCAACCATGGCACGTTGGTGTTGCCCCAGCATTTTTCAACCCAAATGGCATGACCTTGTAGCAAAAGGTGTCCCACTGAGTAACAAAAGTGGTCTTCTCCATGTCTTCGGGAGCCATCTTGATTTGATTATATCCGGAGAAACCGTCCATGAAGGAGAACACCTTGTGTTGAGCAGTATTGTCTACTAGAACGTCGATGTGAGGCAGAGGGAAGTCATCCTTGGGGCTCGCCCTGTTCAAATCCCTATAATCAACACACATTCAGACCTTACCATCTTTCTTCGGCACTGGAACCACATTGGCAACCCACTAAGGGTAAGAAGTCACTGCTAGAAACCCGACATCAAATTGTTTCATAACCTCAGCTTTGATTTTCTCGGACATCTCTGGACGCATACGACGAACCTTCTGTTTTACGGAGGGAAGTCTTCCTTAGTAGGCAAGTGATGAACCACAATGTCGGTATCCAACCCAGGCATGTTTGCGTAAGACCAGGCAAAGATTTCCACATAATCATCCAACATCTGAATCAACCGTTGATTCACACTAGATTCCAGGTTGGCACCAATCTTGACTTCCTTTCTGTCTGTCTCAGTACCCAGATTTACCGTTTCCACTGGCTCTTCATGTGGCTGAATGGCCCTCTCTTCCTGGAGCAGCAGTCTTGCAAGCTCACCAGGCACTTCGCAATCATCTTCACCTTCGTCTTCGGCTAATTTGATCGGATTTTCGAAGTCATAACTGGCAGTAGCAGAGTCGTTACCAGTGGGATCCAGAGTGGATTAGAACCTGTATAGGTGTGTGTGTGTAAATATAGCTGTTTTGCAATATATAGTAAAGAAAGAAAAGGAGCGCAAGATTTGAAATGTAAAAAACGTCCAATGCTTTTATTAATGATATATGAAAGTGACACACAAAAGCCCTCACAAATGAAGCCACGGTGCCCCGGGTAAGACACCGGGCCATAAAGTTTCAAACTATTGTTCGTTACAAATTTAAAACAAAGGAGTTCATTACTGAGTGACAAAAGTAATAGGTATGAAATCTTTTTCCGTCCAGTTGCTTGGTCCACCGTTGGTCGTTGGGTAGATCCAGCTGTCAAATTTAGATTCTTCCGCTTCGTCTTCAATAGCATTCACTCCCGGGTTGGTGATGAACACATGAGGTCTTCCAATCCTCGCCTTACGAACAGCCCTCTGAGCTTCTACAGTGAAACCCAAACCAAATTTGTCAGTCTTCGGAGTAAAATCAGGAAGTCGGCCCCAGTTTGCACACTCACCCTTCTCAACCACAGCCCGGGCATCCTTCAAGGAAGCCATCTTCAAAGGAGAGTCTTCTTCAGTCACAGTCTCTGCTGATGCCAGTGTCGGAGGCACCTCTTCAAAGTGTTGAAAGGGGGTCTCAATGAATTCCCCATCCATCTCTATGTACCAGAACGAGTTAAGATGGCTGACCATATACTCTTCCTCCCCCTGCACTGTTACAATCTTCCCTTTGACCGGGTATTTCAGCTTCTGATGTAGAGTGGAGGTCACAGCTCCAGCCTTGTGGATCCATGGACGACCCATCAAACAAGAATAGGATGGTCGGATGTCCATCACATAGAAAGTAGAATCAAAAACTTGAGAACCAACCCTGATTGGAATGTCAACTTCACCATGTACCATCCTTTTGGACCCGTCAAAGGCCCGGACAAAAATGTTACTAGGCTTGAGCTCTAAACCCTCACAATCCAACCTGTCTAGGGCCTTCTTGGGTAATACATTCAACGAAGAACCGGTGTCTACCAACACATGGGCAAGAGTAGTGCCCCTGCATTCAATGGAGACATGCAGGGCATCATTATGGTTCTTCCCCTTAGCAGTCAGATCAGCGTCGGAGAATCCCAATCCATTATTAGCAGTTAAGTTGGCCACACAATCGGTAAATTGATCAGCAGACGTTTCTTGTGGCACATGGGTTATCTTCAGGAAGGAAATCAGGGCCTTGGCATGGGCCTCTGAACACAACAACAGTGATAGCATAGAAATCTTAGAAGGGGTGTGCCCCAGCTGCTCAACTACATTGAAATCACTCTTCTTGATAATCTTGAGAATCTCTTCCATCTCTTGCTTGGAAGCTTCAACAGTGATGGTCTTCGGTGCCTCCGTCTGGGCAGGCACATCAGTAGCAATCCCTTTGCCCTGAGCGTCAGATGACTCGGCAGCAGGGGTAGAAACTTGATCAGGAGGGGAAACAGGCACACTGGCAGGTGTGATAACAAGAGGTCTCTGAATTGCTGGAGGCGCAATATCAGGCGAGAAGAGCCTACCACTACGAGTGACTTTAGCAGGCCCGATGATGTTGCTGACACCGGTACTAGTATCAAACTCTTGTTTTACTCCAAGCACATAAACATCTGCCCCATAGTGCCAAGGGACAGCTTTGTCAGATGTATAGGGGATGGGCCCCGGAACAGTAATGATGATAGGTGCAATCTTGTGAACAGGCATAATTTTGACAGGCTTCCTCGGGGGAGCCTTAGGAGGGTTGTTGAAAATAGTGACAATAGAAACTTCTTCGGTACGGGTAGCAGGAACATCAATCTTTTCGAACAAGATCTCTTTATTATCCATCAGGCTTTGGATACCTGACTTCAACAAAGGAAAACCAGCAGGTGAAACAAAACATAGAAGGCAACCTTTACTACATCCCGGAAATAAACTGGCTAGCAACAGGTTCCTTTTGATAGTCAACAACGGAGTAACAATCTCATCCACGGAGGCTACATACGGGTCTTCTTCCACAACATTCACTCCATGCTGGGGCATGAGAGCAGTCACAACATTGGGCCTGTCGGGCGCCTCTAACTGTATCTCTTTAGCATCAATAACGTCTTGAACCTTATTCCTCAGAGCCCAACAATCATCCGTAGTATGCCCCGGGCTGTCAGAGTGATAAGCACAGCGGGCGTTGGGATTGTACTTCGGAGATGTTGTGTTTACCACCTTCGGAGCTTCTTTGACAGTTACCAGATTGGTTGATAGCAGTTACGGCAATATCTGAGAGAGGGTCATACTGAGCCGAGTGTACTGCCTTTTGGGTCTCTCACCCCTTGGCTGGTTGTATTGCTGAGGAGCAGCAGCAGGCTTTGAAATTACCACCGCGTTGACAGCTTGGCGGCGTTCCGGTTTGTTCTGTCTTCTGGGACCATACACAACACTAGCTTCCTTCTTGAAGGGCTTCTTTTCAGTACTCGAGGAGGCACCTTTCTGTATCTTCCCTGACTTGATACCAGCTTTGATCCTCTCACCACTCAGGATCAGGTCTGTAAACCCAGCAGAGGAATTACCAATCAGGTGATTAAAGAATGGACCAGACAGGGTCCCCAAGAACATGTTCACGAGTTCACGGTCAGTCAACGGTGGCTGCACCTTGCCAGCCAGGTCTCTCCACTTCTGCTCGTACTCCTTAAAACCTTCACCCGTTCCTAGTGACATACCCTGGAGCTGGGTACGCGTAGGAGCGAGGTCAGAATTATACTGATACTGCTTATAAAATGCAGTAGCCAAGTCCTCCCAGTTACGAATATTGGTTCCATCCAGCTAATAGAACCATTCGAGTTGAGTCCCTGAAAGAATCTCCTGGAAGAAATGGATCCATAAGTTCTTGTCTGCAGTGTAAGGTTGGATCTTCCTCACATAAGAACGGAGGTGCAGTTTAGGGCAAGAAGCCCCATCGTACTTCGCAAAGGAAGGTGCCTTGAACTTGTGCGGGATCACCACCCCAGAAGATAAACCTAGATCTCCGAAATCCAATCCAGGCACACGTTGAATCTCCATAGCATTTAACCGGTCCTCCAGCTGTTTGTACCTGTCCTCAGCAGGAGGGTACTGTTCATCATTGAAATCTGTCTCGTTGTCGGAGACCACGGGACTAGGAACCTCTCTCCCTTGTGGGCTGTCCTTCCCTGCAGAGGAAGTAGCCTGATCAGCCTCATTCTGCAGTGTATTCCCAAACCTCCGTCCAGTGTTAAACAGCATAGTCCTCCTCTTCTTCTTCTTCTTTTCCTTCAAGAGCAGAGTCTTCAACTCTTGTTGACCCTGGGCTAAGCTCATGACCAGCTCCTGGAACTGGGCGTTCTGGGCCTGGAGGGCCTTGATAGCTTGTTCAGTAGTAGGTTCAGGATTCATGATGATTGCTGAAATAAACAGCGAAGAAGATTAAGCAACCTGTAGAAAAAGAGTACCTGTTATGCACATGATGCATGATATGCTATTTATGCAATGCATTCAAGAGTTCAAGAGTTCAAAAGTTCAAATTCGTTGTAGATAAAAAAGGAACACACATTGTATTAAGAAATAATTTGTTCAGTACATCAGGGCCTCATGGGCAAAACATTACAAAATAATTAATCCCAAAAGACACTGCGCATCCTCTTTGGAGCGATGTAGGTGTTGAGGGTCTTTTCCTTGTGCAGTAGGCGGGTGAGCTCCAAGACCTTCTTCTCACTGGCATGTAGACTGGTTTCAAGAGAATTCCGTTCTTCCTTGAGTTGGATCCAGCTTTTTTGCATTTCTTCCCAAGACGTTGGTATGTCAGGATGTTGAATGGTGTAGGGCACCTCTCCTTCCAAAATTGGCTCTTTGATCACGGGGAGAACATGCGGATATGGCATCACCAGCTTCTGGGAGCGGGCTCGTACCCACTTGAGATAAGGCTCAAGGGGGATGGAGTTCTTGTGCCCCAGTGTCTTGCTATCCACCTTGTTAGGCATCCTCCAAGCTCTGATGAATCTCTGGCGAAGTCCTTGCGTATCATTGTCGAAGTCAAAAACTATGTCAGGAATCAACATGTCATGAGGGCCATCCCTCCGAGCATAACCAAACTGTCTCAAAGCCAGACATGGGTTGTAAGTAATGCCCCCTCTAATTCCAAGTAAAGGAACATTAGGAAACTCTCCGTAACGATTAATAATAGTGACGTTTTCTCTGGACCGAGAACACCAATGTATATCAGCATGTGTAAGAGTCATTAATCGTTGCGACCATCTCAAACCCCGCTCGTTCTTCAAAACTGATTGTGGAAGGTGTGAAATAAACCACCTTGCCAGGAGAGGAGTGCAACACATGAGAACACCTCTTTTTCTCATGGCTCGAGTGTAACATGAGTGGAGGATGTCTCCAAGCAACGTAGGTATAGGATTCCTGGACATGAAGATCTTGACAGCATTGATATCTATAAGCTGATCCGGATTCGGGAACAACACCAACCCATAGACAAGGAGTGCCACAACTTCTTCAAAGGCTTGTAGGTCAAGGGAATTCCAACATTCTTGTGCTTTCTCAAACAGGAACCTTGCCAAGAATCCTTTGATACCACTTCTGGTTTCCCAGTGTCCTTTGATGTCAGATGGTTGTAGGCATAATGCTTTAGCAACCTCTTCAAGTTTTGGTTCCTTTTCCGTACCGTTGTAGGGTAGTTGACTAAGAATAGGAACCTTTAGAAGTTGAGAAAACTCTTCCAAAGTGGGCACCAATTGATAATCCTGGAAAGTAAAACAGTGGTGCAAAGGGTCGAAGAACTGGAAGAGAACTTTTATCATATCTTTTTCAATGTTGGTATTGACCAAGCTGATGAGTCTACCATGTCTTTCACTGAAGGAAGAGTTCTCGGGAATCCTGGATGTAAGCTCCTTAAGCTGAGGAGGGACCCTTACAAGGTTGATCTGAATTGTCTTTCTGCGGATAGTTTCCATGTCCTACAAAACAAGAACAAAGATGAAGATTCGAACCCTTGAAGTGGTTAGTAAAGGCATATGATGCTTTATGATGTTATGATAAAAACACACCACAAGTATTCACAAAGGCAAACATGATAAGGCACACAAGTCACACCAGACAACCCTTAGAGTTTAGGCCAGCATGAAGTTTGGGGTACTACCCTCTTGAAGTTGGTGGGCTCAAAACCTGTCCTATCAAAAGTAACCGGGTTCTAAGGAGCTCAATATCATTGGGTTGTTTTCTATGTTCATTGTTTTGATTTAGCCACTGAACTGGCGATCAAAATATTCCAAGAAAACAACCCTCAATGAGTGTAGTATCGAGTATCTACCAACTTCGGACTGCACCAAAGTCGGTCATCTCACTACCCCTAAAGAGGCCAGGATGGTCAAGTAAGGTTCCTAAGGTCAGTTGATGTTTCACGACACCACGCGGTGGCCCCGTACTCTCCTTGACTTGACTCAAGGGTTACCGTTACTCACCAAAGTGCCACATCAACGTAGCAAACTGCTTCAACCGTGTCGGTATACCCCGCACAGTTCCCTCACAGCTTGTTGCTACTTTCTAAAAGGTATCCCCCAGATCCGGGTTAGGATCTATGAAACTCCCAAAACAGGCCCACAATATTAAAGCAAAAAAATCAAGCAATTGAAAACAAGAGTGGTCTAATCCTAAGGTACACCTCACTTTTTAAGTATCCCCAGCAGAGTCGCCAGTTCTGTGATCGGTGGAAATAGAACTGACTATTTTTTTAAGTTGGTTCGCGAAATGTCGCGGTAAGCAAGAGTCGCCACCGTCTTTTATGTTCTCCAACATGGAAAGGAAAAAAGCACAACAAAATTCCTTCTTTGAGATGTCTCTCGGTTCGGGAGGTAGATTTATAGAAAGGGAAGGTGTTAGCACCCTTTCTATCCGTGGTTATCCACGGGCTCTTAGGTACTTGCTCTTATGTTTTCAAAAATTGTTTGCTTTTCAAGTGTGTGTGGGTTTTGAAAAAGTTTCGTTTGAAAAATTTCTAAGTAACTCTTGTATCTGTCCTCAAGAGTGTATGAAATATTTGTTTGAAAACTTTTTGAAAGTGTAGGTGCGAAAAGTTGTTTTTGTTTGTTTGAGAGAGCAAGTACCCAGGAGAAATCTACCTACTCTAAGGAATTAGGCTGTGTAAGAGTCCTTTAGATCGTACTATCCCACTATTGAGAAGTAGGTAGTACCGTCGTTGGAGTTATTCGGGTCAATTCGATTATAGGGACAATGTGGTCACCAAAGCAATGGTAGGACGCCTTAGTGGTAACCCTAATGTCCTAGATCCTTTTTATCCGAGGCAACCATTTTGAGGCAACTGGATCTTAGACAGGAGGGCGACCTCTAAGACACCCTATACTTGATGACCACGTCGAGGCAACCAGTGAGGCGTACCCTAAGAGTGGCATGTGCATGTGTGTTCAATTTCAGTTTATGTTTATCTTTGAACATGTTATTTGTGAGCTACGGATTGATTTTATTTTTTTCATACAAGTCTTTCATGCATTTTTTAACAGTTAAGAGTGCGGAAAATAAATTGCGGAAAGGTAAATCTACGTTATTACAAGGCGCGGGTCTATACATCGCCAAAAAAACAAAAACCCGTTTGGAAAATAAGTGCGAGATAAGTAAATAAAGCGATAAAACCTAACTAACTATTACATTTCCGAAGCAGATACATAAATATAATGAATTAAAATAAATGTGCACGCGAAAGATTTAATCGGGACGTCCTTAGGGTTTTGACCCTTTTTTTTTGAGAAAAAAATGAGATTTGTCCTTTTTTGTAATTAATGGAATATTAAACCTAATTCTAATTAATTAATTAATTAAAAGAAAAAAAATGTTTTTTTGTGTTTTTTATGTTTTAATGAAATAAAATAAAAACAAAGAAATTAAAAATGTCAAAAGAAAAACCTAAGTCTAAATTTGTTTTTATTTATTGTAAAAAGAAGATTAAAATTAAACCTAATTTAAACTAAATTAATTAATGAATTTATTTACAAAAAGTAATTAATAAAAATATTTTTTGGTTTTCTGAATTTTATTGTGAAAAATTAATAATGTTAGTTTTAGTGATAATAATAATACTTAGAAGAAAAAAAGTTAATAAATAAAATGGAAAATATAAAATAAAAGGAAAAAAAAAGGATGAACCAAAAGGGGGGGGGGGGGGGGTCTGGGCCCAGAATGGAGGTCTCTTAGCAATTTCCAGGCCCATTGGTTGCCAAGCCTGCGTTTGACTTTTTGCCATTGCCTACGACATGCTTTGACTTGTAGTATAGTGGTCAGCGCCTTATGGCCTTTGGATCTGAGCGTGTAGCCACCCGGTGCCTGATTTGTGAGGCATATGGTACACCTTCTTTGGCAAGCCTCACAAGAATACCTGAAAAAACAAAGGCAATAAGATTTTTTGGGGGACCTGGGATTCGAACCCAGGTCCCAAGGGACTATGCACAAGCGCCTTGCCCAGCTGAGCTGCGTGTTTCATTTGTTATCAAGACAACACGTGATCATTATATGTTAGAAATCAAGTAAGGAACACAAATATACCAATGCTTTTGAGAAAAAGTGCAAGAATAAGGAGTTCAAGTTTCATGTTCAGAGGTGAATTTGAGGCAACTTACAGCACTTGATAGGTGGTCTTAGGATGCGTTTGTGGTTGCTTTGGCTTCAGGGGATGGCAAGGAAGGATGTCACGTTCTCCTTTTTGCCTGAAAATGCTTGCAACTTTGTTCTTGATCTCACCCTTTTTTGACAATTTTTTGAGTTTTGATTTTGCCGTTTTAGCAAGGCTTGGGTCCTGAATTAGGTCTGGCCTCCTTGCATATGTATATGGCAATCAGTTTTGGTTCAAATATGGGCTTGCATCCTTGTGTAATTAAGTTTTGAGATTTTGTTGTCCACCATTAAAGACCTTTCCATCTTTGAGGCTAAACCAAGATTCTGTGCACCAAAAGGCTTGGCACGAAATTGTTAGCTGGCACATGACACATAAAAGCTATTCAAGTCACCAAGATGCCATTCCATTAATTTTTTGATTTTATTTGAATTATTATGGATTTAAAATGAATTAAATTAATAAAAATTAAATAAAATGGAAAAATAAATGTTTGATCTTGAAATTAATCATGGGACACGTGGGTGGCATGACAAGGCTGAATCAAGTGGAAGAAAGTGGGCCCTTTTGTCAAAAATTGAAGTTTTAAGGATAGTTGACTTTTGCCATTTCATAAAAATTTCCCAACTTCTCCAATGCATATCTTGCTCAATTTTGATCATATAAACATGTTCTTGGACATTTTGGAAAGGTCTTGAAGTCCTCTAACCAATGCCTTTGGTCCCATGTCATTTGGATTTACCAATCTCAAGTTATGGTCTTTGAATTAAAATGCCTTTTTGTTGACTTTTGAAATTGACCTATAATGTAGAAATTGATAACTTTTTGTGAGAGAATTTCTTGTACTTGTAATGTGAAGATGAGTTGTAGGAAATGTCATCCCCTTAAAAATGAGAATTGGATGGGATTTTTCTGATGAACCATGAAAAAGTTATGCCTTGGTCAAGTTACAGTTGACTTTTCAACTATCCAAAAATAGCAACTTTTGCATCTTTGATGATTTTTGAACCATGCTTGTGGAATCATGATCAAGAATTGATAAAATGATGATTGTGAGCTCAAAATAAGATGTTGGACAAAAATTCGGACTTTTGACTGTAAAATGACCATTTTGCCCCTGCAGTTGGTTGTGGAGCAACTAGGGCTTTTGACTGTGCAAACTGGAATTGTGAACCTTGAAACTTGACATGTAGATGCTTGACAATGTATATAGGCACATGGGACTTGATTGGACCACTGAAAGCCTCAAATTCATTGAAGGAACCAAAACCCTAATTTGATTGGCTTAGGAGGGTGTTTGAACTGTGCAATCCTTGAGCAAATCTTGAACCATTTGAGGATGATTCTTGACAAACCTTAAGGAATATGGGAGGGCAAATTTTGGGGTACAACACTATCCATCTTTGTGAACCAAGAGTTTTCTTGTGATTTGCAGAGAGGGTGAATAAACTGATTCCGGCCAGTCACTTTTAATGATGAGCTTTAAATTAACTGTCTGCCTTTGATTTCATTTGTATTTGACTTCTTTTCTTTTTTTTTGTTTTTGCAGATGAAAATCAATTGAGCAATGGGGAGCATCAGTAGAAGATGAAGACTTAGGAAAATTAGGATGCAATTTTATTTTACTTTTAATCATTGTAATAAATATTATTATAAATACTTGTAAATAATTACTGTATTTAAATAACACTTGTACAAATAATTAAAAATAAATAAAAGTCTTTTTATTGTCAGATATCTCTTTTATTTCAGTTGTCTATTTAATTATTTAAGCTTTCTTGAATTAAAATAACTGGAAGTAGATCCAATTATTCTAACTTAGATAAAATAAATAATTAACAAACACTGTAGTCTTGCAATCAATAATAAACCCGGCGTCCCAATTAAACATAAGCAATGCACAGTTAATCAAACAAATGTCCACATGTATTTTCTTTTACTGATTATACCAAACACTGCAAGTTCTCAATTCAAATGCCTCAGCTCATATCCCAGAGTAAATTGAAAAGAACTGTAGAGTTAATTCTTTCTGAGAATGCGCGTACAAACCCTAGTTCTTGATTTAATTTTCACAGAAGCGCCTGCCTGATCAAACCCTGAGCCAAACTCAACCAAACCCTAATAATCTGCTTGAACTGTTCCAGAGTCCATGAAAACCCTAATTTGGATAGACTGATAAGAAAAAGTCTGTTTGACTGATTCTTACGCCAATCTGAAAAAGTCAGGGAAAACCCGAAGTTGTGATTTCTTGTGGAAAAATAGGAGGACAAATTTTGGGGTACAACACCGCCTTTTCAGGTTTTCGACTTGCCGGGTGTACAGATTTTTTCATTTCATCCCTTATTTTTTCCCGAACCCTTTTGGTTCGTCGGGAAGCCCTTATTTTTGCCTAGGCCAGTCGACCTAGCGGGTCTTTGATTATGCGTAGTATTTTTTCACTATGTCTGCATTGAAGGGGTGAGGAAGGTCGTCACCATCCATGGTGGTTAGAATCATAGCTCCTCCTGAGAAAATGTTCTTAACCACAAATGGCCCTTCGTAAGTAGGGGTCCATTTGCCCCTGGGATCACTTTGAGGTAAGATAATGCATGATACTCTTGTCGTCTAACTTTCTTGTTAAATGCCTTGATCATCCGCTTTTGATACGTTTGACCATGATAAATAGCAATAAGTCTCTTTTCGTCGATTAAGTTCAGCTGATCAAGCCGGGTCTAAATCCAGTCATCTTCGCTCAAACCTGCATCCTTCATGATTCAAAGAGAGGGTATCTGAACTTCCATGGGCAAGACTGCCTCTATACCATATACCAAGGAATAGGGTGTTGCCCCTGTTGACGTCCGCGCTGAGGTACGGTATCTATAAAGAGAAAAAGGTAACATCTTGTGCCAATCTTTGTATGTCACTGTCATCTTCTGCACGATCTTCTTAATGTTCTTATTAGCCGCTTCAACAACCCCATTCATCTTCGGCCGGTAAGGAGAAGAGTTGTGATGCTGTATCTGGAACTGCTTGTAGAGTTCAGTGATCATCTTATTGTTGAGATTTGTACCATTGTCCGTAATGATCCTTTCCGGTACACCGTATCGACAGATCAGATTGTGCCGAATGAACCGTGCCACGACGTTCTTGGTTACGGTAGCAAAGGAAGCTGCTTCAACCCACTTTGTAAAGTAATCAATTGCTACCAGGATGGAATGATGCCCGTTGGATGCCGTAGGTCTGATCTCGCCGATCATATCAATGCCCCACATTGCAAAAGGCCATGGAGCTGTCAAGACATTCAGAGGAGCTGGAGGTATGTGCTCCTTATCAGCATATACTTGGCACTTGTGACAGGTCCGAGAATGCTGGTAACAGTCGGCTTCCATTATGGACCAATAATATCCTGCCCGTAGGATTTTCTTTGCCATGGTGTGTCCACTAGAATGAGTCCCGAAAGTACCTTAATGTAACTCTTCCATGATCCTTTTTGCCTCTCTCTTATCCACACATCGCAGTAAGGTTGAATCATGGTTACACTTGTAAAGGATGCCATTGCTGATGAAGAACTTCGCCGCGAACCTCCTCAGAAACTTCTTATCATTAACAGATGCACCCTCGAGGTATTCCTGAGCCTCAAGATACCTCTTCACCTCATGAAACCAGGGTTTATCCGTTGTCTCTTTAGTCTCAATATGACATCAATGTGCAGGTTCGTCCAACCTTTCAATGGTGATCCGGGGAGCTTCGTTGTCCCAATTGACTTTGAACATAGAAGACATCGTAGCCAGTGCGTCCGCCAACTGATTCTCCTCTCTAGGGAAGTGTTCAAAGGTTATCTCCTCGAAGTGTGGCAGCAACGTTAACACATACTCCTTGTAAGGAATAAGATTAGGGTGTTTTGTATCCCACTTGCCTTTGATCTGACTGATCACGAGAGCGGAATCTCCAAAAACACTCAAAAACTTAATCCTTAGGTCAATTGTTGCTCGAAGACCTATGATGCACGCTTCATACTCCACCATATTATTGGTATAGTTGAAACATAGTCGGGCGGTAAACGGAGTATGAGAGCCTTCAGGAGATATGATCACGATGCCAATGCCATTACCCAAAGCGTTCGAAGCTCCATCAAAGTACATAGACCATCGGGATCCTTCCTCAGGTCCTTCATCTGGTCCAAGTGTCTCACAGTCAGTCACTATCATGATATTCTCATCTGGAAACTCAAAGTTCATAGACTGGTAATCATCCACTGCTTGATGTGCCAAATGGTCTGCCAACACACTTCCCTTAATTGCCTTTTGGGTCGTGTACTGGATGTCATACTCAGTCAAGATCATCTGCCATCTTACTATTCTTCCGAACAAGGCAGGCTTCTCGAAGATATACTTGATTGGATCCATCTTTGATATCAATAGAGTAGTGTGAGTCAGCATATACTGTCTCAACCGGTGAGCAGCTCATGCCAAAGCGCAGCAAGTTTTCTCAAGCAATGAGTATCGGGTCTCACAGTCGGTAAACTTTTTGCTAAGGTAGTAAATAGCATGTTCTTTTCGGCCAGATTCGTCATGCTGCCCCAGCACACACCCCATTGAGTTGTCGAGTACTGTCAAGTATAAGATCAAAGGTCTCCCTTCAACTAGAGGCATCAGAATAGGTGGCTCTTGGAGATATTCTTTGATCCTTTCGAAAGCGGCCTGACATTCATCGTTCCATCTTACCACTTGATCTTTGTTCAGTAGCTTGAAGATTGGCTCACAAGTAACAATCAGGTGCAAGATGAATCGAGCAATATAGTTCAAACATCCCAAAAAGCCTCTGACTTCTTTTTCTGTTCAGGGAGCTGGAATTTCCTGTATAGCCTTCACCTTTGTAGGATCCACTTGAATACCTTTATCGCTTACGATGAAACCCAATAGTTTACCAGATCTTACCCCGAAGGTGCACTTGTTCGGGTTTAACCTTAGCTTGTACAACTTTAACCTGTCAAACAACTTCTGAAGGTGGTCAAGATGCTCTTCCCCAGTCCGGGATCTTGCAATCATGTCATCGACGTATACCTCAATCTCATGATGGATCATGTCATGGAATAAAGCGACCATGGCGCGCTGATACGTTGCCCCAACATTTTTCAATCCGAAAGGCATAACCTTGTAGCAAAAGGTACCCCATTGAGTAACAAAGGTTGTCTTCTCCATGTCTTCGGGAGCCATTTTAATCTGATTGTAACCGGAGAAACCATCCATAAAGGAGAAGACCTTATGCTGTGCGGTGTTGTCAACTGGAACGTCGATATGAGGCAGAGGGAAATCATCCTTGGGGCTTGCCCTGTTCAGATCCCTATAGTCAACACACATTCGAACTTTACCATCCTTCTTCGGCACAGGAACCATATTTTCCACCCACTGCAGGTAAGAAGTAACTGCTAGAAAACCAGCGTCAAACTGTTTCATCACTTCAGCGTTGATTTTCTCAGATATCTCTGGGCTCATTCGGAGAACCTTCTGTTTCACTGGAGGATAGTCTTCCTTGGTAGGCAGGCGGTGAACCACAATATCGGTATCCAACCCAGGCATATCTTCATAAGACCAGGCAAAGATCTCAACATAGTCACGCAGCATCTGAATCAAACGTTGCTTGACACTAGGTTCCAGGTTTGCACCGACCTTGACCTCTTTCTTGTCTTCCTCTGTACCCAGATTTACTGTTTCTACTGGCTCTTCATGCGGCTGTATGGACCTCTCTTCTTAAAGTAACAGTCTAGCAAGTTCACCAGGCACTTTGTAATCATCTT
Organism: Vicia faba; assembly: GCA_948472305.1. NCBI lineage: Eukaryota > Viridiplantae > Streptophyta > Magnoliopsida > Fabales > Fabaceae > Vicia > Vicia faba. The sequence continues at coordinate 54,351,795 of OX451741.1, forward strand.
CACCTTCGTCTTCGGCTAAGTTGATCGGACTTTAGAAGTCATAACTGGCAGTAGCAGAGTTGTTACCAGTAGGATCTAGAGTGGATGTAGACCTGTATATGTGAGTGTGTGTAAAATAGTTGTTTTGAAAGAAGAAAAGAAAAACAAGGAGCGCAAAATTTGAAATGCAAAAACGTCCAATGCTTTTATTAATGATACATGTAGATGACACACATAAAGCCCTCACAAACAAAACCACGGTGCCCCGAGTAAGACATTGGGCCATAAAGTTTAAAACATTGTCTGTTACAAATTCAAAATAAAAGTCTCATTACTGGGTGATAACAGAAATGGGCATAGAATCCTTCACTGTCCAATTGCTTAATCCACCGTCGGCAGTTGGGTATATCCAACTGTCAATATCAAACTCTTCATCATCGTCATCCCCGATAACATTCACTCCCGCGTCATGTTTAGGCTTTTCTGGTGCTCCGAACTCGATCTCCTTGGCATCAATTAAATCCTGTACTTTGTTCTTCAAGATCCAACAATCATTCGTATCATGCCCCGGGCTATCAGAATGAAAAGCACAGCGGGAGTTTGGATTGTACAGCGGTGATGTTGTATTGGGATTCTTCGGGGCTTCCTTCGGAATCACCAAATTGGTCTTTAGCAACTGTGGCAGAATCTGAGATAAAGTTATGTTAAGCTGGGTGAATTGTCTTCGCGGCCTCTCGGCTCTTGGTTGATTGTTGCGTTGTGTGGCAACAGTTGGTCTTGATATAACAACCGCATTGACTGCTTGGCGGCGCTCATGTATATAATGGCTCTTTGCGTTGTAAACAACACTCGACTCCTTCTTAAAGGGCTTCTTCCCAGTGCCTGATGAAGCACCCTTCTGTGTCTTACTAGATTTGATACCAGCCTCAATTGTTTCCCCGGTCATGATCAGATCTGTAAACTCGGACGATGAACTTCCAATCAGATGGTTGAAATACGGACCAGACAAGGTCCCCAGAAACATATCTACTAACTCCCTGTCAGCCAGCGGGGTTGTACTCTTCCAGCAAGGTCCCTCCACTTCTGAGCGTAGTCTTTGAAACCTTCACTCGCACCCATAGACATACCCTGAAGTTGGGTACGCGTGGGAGCGAGGTCGGCATTATATTGGTACTGCTTGTAGAAAGCAGCAACCAAGTCCTCCCAATTACGGACACTAGCTCCTTCCAGCTGGTAAAACCATTCAAGCTGAGTCCTTTAGTTGCATCCAAGACCACTTTAGTGCCCCAATGTCAGTAGGCATGTAAGGGTGGAGGATGGTATGAGGAACCCCTTCTTCATCAGCAAGTTCAACTATCATAGGCAAGACAGCTTCGTAGGGCATCCCTAGCTTCTGAGCACGCGTACGAACCCATCGGAGATATGGTTCCATCGGAAGAGAAGACTTCACTCCTAACTCATGCGGATCAGACCTGTGCACTCTATCCCAGACTCGTATGAATCTGCGGCGATGCTCATCACTATCCCCTTAGAAGTCAAAGACAATGCTCGGCATTAGTAACTCATGAGGTCCTTCCCTTCTAGCTCGCCCAAACTGTCGTAAGGCCAAACACGGATTATAGGTGATCCCTCCATTGATTCCTAGCAGTGGAACATTGGGGTATTCCCCACAATGATCAATAATAGGTACGTCTTCCATGTCCTTATTAGTCCAAATGATGTCCATGTGATAAAGAGATATAATCATGTGGGCCCAACCCATGCCTTCCTTGTTCTTCAAAACTGATTTGGGTAGGTGAGAAATAAACCACCTCGCCAGCAATGGTGCGCAACACATAAGGGTTCCCCGTTTCCGAGCAGTACGGGCATATAGGGTATGCAGAATATCACCCAAGAGAGTGGGTACTGGATTACTGGCCATGAAAATCTTTACCGCATTCACGTCAACAAAGGAATCTGAGTTGGGAAACAGCACCAGACCATAAATAAGAAGAGCCAGGATGTCTTCGAACGCCTGAAAGTCTAAACTATCCCAGAACTGATTAGCTTTACCAACCAAAAACTTAGTCAAGAAGCCTTTTGTCCCACTCCGAGTTTCCCAATTAGACATTACCTCAGCCTTTGTCAGATGGAGGGTTGAAGCAATCTCTTCCGGCCTAAGGACCTTCTCCCAACCTGTGAACGGGGTCTGCTCCAGAATAGAGATACCAAGTAGATCAGAGAACTCTTCCAAGGTAGGGACCAACTGGTAGTCCGGAAAAGTAAAGCAGTGGTACAGTGGATCAAAGAACTGGACTAATACACTCATCATATGTTCATCCATCTTGGAGGTGACCAAACCAAGGAGGTGCCCATGTCTTCTGATAAAAGAGGAAGTATCTGAAATCTTTGCAACCAACTACTTAAGCTGAGTGAGAATCTGGACAAAGTTAATCCGAATAGTGTTCCTACGCATGGGTGCTATGACCTACAAAACAAAACAAAGATGAATCCCCTCTATCTTTGAAATGGGTTAGTCTAATGCAATATGCATGCAATGTCATGATGTCATGATATGATAGAAACACACCACAGGTATTCACAAATAGCAAACATGATAAGGGCACACAAGTCACACAGATAGCCCTTAGATTTCAGGCTGGCAAGGAGTCTAGGTACTACCCTCTTTCAGTTCAGTTGGTTTAAACCTGTCCTAGAAATAGTAACTGGGTTCTAGAGGATCTCAATATCACTGACCACTCTCGATCGGTCATAATTCCAATTTAGCAACCTTTTCTTGCGGCCGGAATCATCGCGAGAGTTTGGTCTCAATGAGTGTAGCATACTGCTATTGTTTTATGGCCAAGTTGGTCAATTATAGGTTCTAAGGTCAGTTGGTGCTTAATGACCCCTTAGCAGACCCATATTCTCCTCGTTGCGCCACAAGGGATATCGGTACATACTAAAGTTCCACACTAACGTAGCTACTGCTTCAACCGTATCGGTCTACATTGTACAGTTCCCTCACAGTTTATTGCTACTTACCTAAAGGGTGTCCCCCAGATTCGGGTTAGGATCTATAGTAACTCCGATTCAAACCCACAAAGATAAAGCAAGCAAATCACGCAATTGAAAACATTATGAACTTTTCCTAAGGTACACCCCACTTATTAAGCATCCCCAGCAGAGTCGCCAGTTCTGTGATACGGTGGGAAGAACTGACTATTTTTTGGAATACTGGTTTGCGTTTTGCGTTTTGTTTTTGCAAAATGTCGCGGTAAGCAAGAGTCACCACCGACTTTTATTTTATCCAACAAGGAAAGGAAAAAAGCACAAAAAAATTCCTTTTTCGAGATATTTCTCGGGTTCGGGGGGTAGATTATAGAAAGGGAAGGTGTTAGCACCCTTTCTATCCGTGGTTATCCACGGGCTCTTAGGTACTTGCTCAATTGTTTTCAAAATTGTTTTCTTTGTGCTTGTGGGTTTTGAAATTTTTTTTTGTTTTAGAAAACTTCGATTTAACTCTTGCTTCTGTCCTCAAGAGTGTAACGAAGTGTTTTTAAAAACTTTGTTTGAAAAGGAGTGTAAGTGCGAAAAGTTTTGTTTTTGAAAGAGCAAGTATATAAGAACCATCTACCTACCCGAAAAAGGAATCTTTCTATGCTATTTTCCTTTAGACAATGCTATCCCACTATTGATGAGTAGGTAGCCTCGCCGTTGGAGTTTAAGGGTCAATTCGAATGCGGGACATACGGTCACTAAAACAATGTTAGGATGCCTTAGCGGTAACCCTAATGTCTTAGATCATTTGTTTCAGGCAACAATATCCGAGGCAACCATTTTGAGGCGACTATGATCTTTTAGACAAGAGGGCGACCTCTAAAGCGACCTATACTTAATGACCGTGTACAAAGGCAACCAAGTGGGGTGTACCCTAGGAGTGCGCATGTGCGAGTGTTCCGTTCTCAGTTATTTTTATCTTTGCACATGTTAAGGGTGATCTAATTTGATTTTAAGATTAACATTCAGTCTTGTCATGCAAACCCTATTATCAAACATCTAGCAGTTATAATTTGTGGAAATAAAATGCGAAATTTAAATTACAAGGCATCAGGTATTTACATCGCCAAAGACAAAACCCTTTGAAAAATAAAGTAAAGCGGTAAAAATAATTAAATGTCCTATTTAACTATTACAATCTGGAAGCAGGTACATTATTGGATAAAAATAAATAAAGCGTGCGGGAAATTAAATCGAGTGCGAAATTTAGGGTTTTGACCCTTTTGAAAGAAAATGCCATCTTTTTGTTGTTTGTATTTTAAGAAAAGAAGTTAGTCCTAAATTAAATAACTAAATTGAATTAATATATTAATTAATGAAAAAAATAAATTATGACGTATTTTTGGGTTTTTGTTATTTTAATAAAATTAATTAAATTAGTAGTTAAAACCTAATTAAATCTAATTAATTTTAATTATTTTACAAAAATAAGTTAGAGTTTTCTAGAATTAAAAACCTAAATTAATTGGTTAGTAATTATTAAAAAAAAATAAAAGTTTTAAAATTTGATTGGATAAAAAAAAGTATTTTTTGTGATTTTATTTGATAAAAAAGAATTTTGTTATTGGTTAGAAAATTAATTAAATAAAAATAAAACAATTAAATTAATTAAAGCAAAATAAATAAAAGAGAGAGGAGTTGGGCCTGATTAGGAGGTGCAAGGAGCAATTTGTAGGCCCATTAGAAGCTGACCCTTTTGACTTTTCCTGATCCAGTAGGTGCGCATTGACCTGGTTCTTGGTGGACCTCTAATCATTGACCACCAGATCTGGCCATTGGCCATCTGGCGCTTGGATGGGTGAGGGCATATGGTGGATTGCAAGCTAGCGTATGCACTGGAATACCTGAAAACAAAAATCATTGAGAAAGTGGGGGACCTGGGATTCGAACCCAGGTCCTGAAGAGAAACACACCAACAGCTTGCCACCACGCCATATTGCTTTGTTTGTCATACTAATGGATATTAATGATAATATAATAAATCAAAAACAAATGGTCAGAAAATAAAAAAATAGCGCCAAGATTTGAACCGGCCAATGGATGGATGCCACGCATCGTCCCTGACCTCCCAACCGTGGCTAAAAGTATAACTATCTATACCAACGGACAGAAGTCCGTAGCTACAAGCTTGCTTGTCTCAAAAATCCTACACAGGCCACAAAAATGAACTCTAGGACCATGGTTGGATTCGTGACAAACTCCTGATCACAACCATATCCATTATGTGAACCAATTGCACTTGAAACAAAAACGCCCAAAAACACGAACCAAACCCTAACAATGGTGGTTCTCTGTATAAGCCAGATAAATGCAATTGAATATTATGAAAAGCTTGCAAATGTTCTTGTGATCATAAATATGCTATTAGTTTTCTCAAATGATGCCAGAATAAATCAAATCAAATTCAAGAACAGGGGTCGTTTGCGTGAGACTTACAGCGCGTATAAGGGCCTTATAATGCTTGGTTTTGGTTGGGATAGCTTATGTGAATGGCCAGGAATTGATTGGGATATGTCTTCAGCCTTGAAAATGCCTTTAACCCTGATTTTGGTCTCTCACTTTTTTGTGATTTTTTGCAAAGTTGTTCTGCCTCTTCCAACAATTTCCAACCCTTATTTCGTGTCCTTCAGCTTGCTTATGTATTGTATGTTGCATTAGGTTCACAAACCTGGCCCAAATCTTTCCATATCAATGCTCATGAATTTGATTTGATTCCACCATTAAAACCTTCCAAATTTGATTTGATTTGGATCTTTTTGTGCATACAAGCCTTGATTCGAATTTGATTGCAATGGTAGTTGTGACCAAAGCCTAAAACAACCAGAAAATCATGAGTTATCAATGCCTTGGATTTTATATGATTTTATTTGATTTAAAATGAATAAATTCAAATAAAAATCAAATTAAATAACAAAAATGAGATATGGACACATGGCTGAAGCTAGGGAATATGGGCAATAATGCAAACTCAAACCAAGTGAAAAAAATGGGCCCATTTGGCAAAATTTGAAGTTTTGGGGATAGTTGACTTTTGGCAATTTTGCAAAAAGGTCCAACTTCAACAATGCATAACTTCTTCAATTTTGAACTTTTGGAAGTGTTCTTGGACTTTTTAGAAATCTTGAGATGTCCTCTAACCAACCCTTTTGGTCTCATCGCATTTTTATATTCCATTCTCAAGTTATAAGCTTTGGAAAAAAAGTTGTTTTTGTTGACTTTCAAAAATGACCTATAATGTAAAAATTCATAACTTCTTGTGGGTGCATTTTCTGAACTTGGGGGTATGAAGATGGATTGTAGGAAATTGCATCCTCTTCAAAATGATCTTTTGATGAGTCATTTCTCATAAATTATGAGAAAGTTATGCTTGGTCAAAGTTGAGTTGACTTTTCTTGCAAAACGCTAATTTAGCAACTTTTGAGTCTTGATGAATTATGTGTAATCCTTGATGAATAATGATCAACCCTTGATAAAATGATTAAATATACTTCAAAACGAGAATGTTGACAAAAAATCTTGAAGTTTGACTGTATGTAGGTCACAGTTGACTTTTGCCCTAGCACAATCGACTTTTGGACCTTTGAGCAATTGACTGAGCAAACTTCCTCTGTAAGGCTTGAAACTTAACATGGATGACTTTGATAACATATTAGGACATGGGAGAGCACTTGAGGTCATTTGGACTCATGGATCTTGACTCAACACAAAACCCTAATTTGGGGTAGACTGCCTTAAGAGGTAACTTGTATGGTCAATCCTTGAGCAAACTTGAGCCACTTGGAGATTTTTCTTGCAATGTTTTGAGAAATATGGGAGGGTAAATTTTGGGGTACAACACAATGGTATAAATTATGTAACCTAACTTTAAAAGATCAGAGAGAATTTTAATGAGCCTAAATTGTGACCTAACTTTTTCAACATTTTCAGACTTCAAATTCTCTCAGTTCAGTAAATATAAATGGCAAGTATGCATATGTAAAGCTTCACCAAGTTAAAGAATACATTTTTGCTTCACAAATCGTGGCTTGAGGATGCCTAAATAGAGAGATAAAGTTTTGAGAAATACCCCCTTCAGCTGGATTTGGATATGGCAATGTGGGGGCTTTGAGTGAGGCCTGAGGATCATGTAAGCTTCCTTGAAGTTCCCTCAAGCTATTCCAATGCTTAGCTGGCTTTGTGGTTGGCTGAAACTGTCTGTAGAAGTCAAGCTGCAACCTCCAAATTTGAAAATGGCAATGGCTGAAACAGAGCTCACAGTTGCAGGATGAATGCTTGGATAGCTTTGATATGATGTTGATGAAGTGTTTCAAAGGTTAAAAGGAAAAATGCACGAGCCAAAGTGAAGTTGGCCTTGGTTTTGCAGAACTGCTATGCTTTGGACAGAAAAATGGAGTTTTGGAGTTTTGGAGTGTTTCAGAGGTCAAGCATTCGTGTCTAGCCTTGTGATAAGTTTGTGAATATGTCTAGAATTATACCAAGTCCTCCCTTTATCAGCTTGTACAAGTTCTGACCTCTTTGGCCAACTTTCTTGTATTTGAAGAAAAGTGACAAGACTTATGCACCATGCTTGTACTAGCTACCTCAAGGGCTGATAATAGTTGGTATGCTTTGCTTAATCCCTGTGGAAATTGTCTGCACCAAAAGAACAAGTCCAAGGCTCAAGGCTGATAAAGTTTGCAAAAGCTTGCTTTATAAAAATGGCAATGTGCCATTTATGCCATTAATGGATTTATTTCTTGTACAATGCTCCAAAAGTGAAAACAAAGCCTTTATCCACTGAGTTAGAATTTAATTATGGAGTGTAGAAGGAGTTTAGGACCTGTAATGCAAGGTACAAGCATGCTTGATAAGATTTGCAACTTGATGCATTGTGAAAATGGCTTGAAGAAAAGTGACAAAATGCCAATTTCTCTTCTTCGATTCTCCCTAATCACAAATGATATTGGAGAGTTCTTGGACATTTTAGAAAGCTTGCAATGTGCTCCACAATCCATCTTTGAAATGAATTTTGAGATACCTCTTGGAACTAGGTGAAAAATGCTCATGAATTTGAGTCAAAAACCTGCCTAAATTAGGGCAAATTTTCACTAAGTTAAGAAGTTCATGGACCCCTATTCACAAATTCATAACTTGAGATCCAAGCATCTTTTGGGAAAACTTTTTGAATCAAAGTTGTAGATTTCATGGAGGACTACAACTTTCATGTTGGAAGTTTTCTTTGAATCAAATTGCATCATGGTGAAAAAGTTGTGAAAAATTGATTTTCTTGGTTAACAAGTTTCATATTTTGACATATCTTGATGAATGATGACCCTTGGCACTTGGTTTTAACCAAAAAGTCAAAGTTTGACTTTTCAGTGTATAGTTAACTTTTGATCAGTTGACTGGAAAATTCATCTGTCAATCTTATGAACTTGAGATCTTTTTAACCATGTGATTAGGTCAAGATGATGCCATTGAGTCCTTGAAATCATGTTTGAACCCAATTGGTCATTGGCTAGGTTAAAAATCAGAAATTGCCCTTTCTCAGTCAAAACCCTAATTTTGACCATTTTGCCCTTTTGATGATTTGATCAAATTTCTTGAGGAGTTGTGATCCAAACTTGATAAAATGATACACATGAGTCTAAAATGTTGTTGTGGATCAAAAATTATGATGTTTGACTGTAAATTGGCCATGGTTGACTTTTTCCTCAATACAACTGATTTTTAGGTCAACTGTCCAATTGACTGAGCAAAAATGTGATTCAAGGCTTGAAACTTAACATGAGCAATCTTAGGGGTCCAAGATGATTTATGAAAGTCACATGAAGCATTGATGGTCCAAAAATCCTTGTGCAAACTCAAACCCTAATTTCAGGTTATCAGTGCAAGATGATGTCTTGAGCTGACTAAACCCTAATCTTGTCTTGAGTCCAAGAAGTTTTGTGAGGAAAATCTTGATAAATGAGAGGGAAAATTTTGGGGTACAACACTTCCCTTTCAGTTTTTCAACTTAGCGGGTATACTTATTCTTTTTCATTCTTTTCATTTCTTATTTTTTTATCCCTAATTTTTTGTGGTTCGCTGAGATGCCCATTTTTTCCTAAGTCGTCAACTTAGCGGGTCTTTTTTATGCAAAGTATTTTGTACTGCACATGTGTTCACTGGGAGTGAGAAGTCTCCACCATCCATGTTTTCAAGCATCATGGCCCCACCAGAGAATACTTTCTTTACAATAAATGGTCCTTCATAAGTCAGAGTCCACTTGCCCCTGGGATCCCCTTGAGGAAGAATTATCCTTTTCAATACAAGGTCACCAGCTTTGTAGCTTTGAGGATGCACTATCTTGTAAAATGCCTTTCTCATCTTCTTTTGGTACACCTGACCATGACAAACAGCTTCTAGTCTCTTCTCGTCGATGAGGTTCAACTGGTCCAATCGATTCTATACCCACTCAGCTTCATCAAGCTCAACATCTTTCATAATCCTTAACGAAGGAATTTCAACTTCCACAGGAAAAACTGCTTCCATTCCATAGACAAGTAAGAAAAGGGTTTCCCCAATTGAAGTACACACCGAAGTACGATAGTCATGCAAGGAGAAAGGCAACATCTCATGCCAATCCTTATAGGTCACCACCATCTTTTGCACAATATTCTTGATGTTTTTGTTAGCTGCCTCAACAACACTATTCATCTTTGGATGATATGGAGAAGAATTGTGATGCTTGATCTTGAAGGTCTCACATAGCTCCTTCATCATCTTGTTATTGAGATTAGATCCATTATCAGTAATGATCTTTTCAAGAATCCCATAATGACAAATTATATTCTGCTTGATAAAACAAGCAACCACTTGCTTGGCGACATTCGTATACGATGCAGCTTCGACCCACTTGGTGAAGTAATCAATGGAAACCAGAATGAAACAATGAGTGTTGGAAGTAGTTGGCTAGATATGACCAATCATATCAATTCCCCATGTTGCAGAAGGGCAGGGAGAGGTCAAGATGTTCAAAGGAGCAGGCAAAACATGCACTTTGTCATCATAAATTTGGCATTTATAACATATTCTAGCATGGTTGTAACAATCAGATTCCATGGTGGACCAGTAGTAACCATCTCTCAAAATATTTTTAGATATGGTATGTCCACTGAAATGAGTCCCAAAGGAACCTTCATGCATCTCTTCGATGATCTTTGCTGATTCGTTCTTGTCCACACATCTGAGTAGCATACCATTATGATTTCTTTTGTATAACATACCATTACTGAGGAAAAACTTGGCTGAAAACCTCCTCAAGAATAGCTTCTCTATAACAGATGCATCTTCGGGATACTCTTAAGTCTCAAGGTACCTCTTGATATCATGAAACCACAAATTACCATCCAATTCCACATTAGCTTTATAGCAAAATGCTAGCTCATCCAGCCTCATGATAATGATCGGAGGTGCTTCATTAGCCCACTTTAATTTGAACATGGATGACAGAGTAGCCAAAGCATCTCCTAGATTTTTTTCTTCCCTTTAGATGTGCTCAAATGTGATCTCTTCGAAATATGGAATCAACTTCATAACATTTTCTCTTTAGGGAATCATATTTTTGTGACGAGTTTCCCAATCTTTATTGATCTGGCTAATCACGAGAGTTGAATCTCTATAAACTTTCCAAAAATTGATTCGCGAATCAATTGCAACTTCAATCCCATAGATACGAGCTTCATACTTAGCCATGTTATTAGTTCAATCAAAATAGATTCTGCCTGTTAAAGGAACATGAAAACCTGTAGGAGAAGTAATGACAACTCTAACACCATTCCCCATAGCATTTGAGGCACCACCGAACACGAGCATCCATCGTGATCCTGGTTCAGGTTCTTATTATGGGCCAAGAATAGTACAATCCCTGGTGTACAGGATGTCTTCGTCTGGGAATTCAAATCTCATGGGTTGATAATAATCCACAGGTTGATGAGGAAGATACTCTGCAATACATTACCTTTGATGGTTTTCTGGGTAGTATAATGGATATCGTATTCAGTCAAAATCCTTTTCTAACAGGCTACTCTTCCTGTGAGAGCTGACTTTACAAAGATGTACTTTATGGGTTCCATTTTAGATATCAAGTAAGTGGTATGTGTCAACATATACTTCCTCAGACACTTAAACAACCTATAGAAGTGCACAACACATCTTTTCAAGCAAAGAGTATCTCGACTCGCACTCTGTAAAATTCTTTCTCAAGTAATAACCCATGGAGTTCTCAAAAGCTATCAGATACATGATTAAAGGCTTTCCCTCCACTAGAGGCATGAGGATCAGAGGTTCATGAAGATATTCTTTTATTCTATCAAATGGTCTTTGACAATTTTTATTCCACCTAGCCACCTGCTATTTTCTTAACAATTTGAATATTGGTTCACAAGTGGCTGTAAAATGAGAGATAAATCTAGCAATGTAGTTCAACCTCCATAGGAAACCACAAACTTCTTTTTCTTTTCTCGGCTCAGGAATTTCTTATATTGCTTTTACTTTAGCAGGATCAACCTCAATACCTATTTCGCTTACGATAAAGCCCAACAACTTGCCAGATCTCACCCCAAAGGTGAACTTATTAGGATTCAACTTCAATCTAAACTTTCTTAATCTTTCAAATAATTTATGAAGGTGAACAAGGTGCTCTTCTTCTATATGGGACTTTGCAATCATATCATCAACATACACTTCATTCTCTTTGTGAATCATATCATGAAAAAGGGTTACCATTGCACGTTGATACACTGCCCTTGTGTTCTTCAAACCGAAAGGAATCACCCTGTAACATAAAGTTCCCCATGGTGTAATAAATGTTGTTTTCTCCATGTCTTCTTATGCCATATTTATGTGATTCTAACCAGAGAGGCCATCCATGAAGGAAAACACTTTGATTTACGCACTATTATCCACCAATACATCAATATGGGGAGCATGAAATCATATTTAAGGCTTGCTCTGTTCAAGTCCCTATATTCCACACACATCCTGACCTTTCCATCCTTTTTAGGGACAAGCACAATATTCGCAATCCATGAAGGATAGTTGGTGTGATCGGTGGAAATAGAACTGACTGTTTTGAAATGCTGGTTCGCGAAATGTCGCGGTAAGCAAGAGTCGCCATCGTCTTTTATTTTCTCCAACAAGGAAAGGACAAAAGCACAGCAAAATTCCTTTTCGAGATGTTTCTCGGGTTCGGGAGGTAGATTATAGAAAGGGAAGGTGTTAGCACCCTTTCTATCCGTGGTTATCCACGGGCTCTTAGGTACTTGCTCATTATGTTTTCAAAAGAGTTTTTCTTTTCTTGTGTTTGTGGGTTTTGAAAAAAGTTCGTTTGAAAACTTCGTTTTAACTCTTGTATCAGTCCTCAAGAGTGTATGAAGTGTTTGTTTGAAAACTTTTGTCAGAAAAGTGTAAGTGCGAAAAGTATTTTTTTGTTTTGAAAGAGAAAGTATCTAAGAACCTCTACCTACTCAAAAGAAATTAAGCTGTGTAAATGTCCTTTAGACAGTACTATCCCACTATTGAGAAGTAGGTAGCACCGTCGTTGGAGTTTTGTCGGGTCAATTCGATTATAGGGACATGTGTGGTCACCAAAGCAATAGTAGGACGCCTTAGCGGTAACCCTAATGTCCTAGATCCTTTTTATCCGAGGCAACCGTTTCAAGGCAACTGGATCTTTAGACATGAGGGCGACCTCTAAAACACCCTATACTCAATGACCACGTCGAGGCAACCAAGTGAGGCGTACCCTAGAAGTGGCATGTGCGAGTGTGTCAGGATTCAATTAAATTATCTTTGCACATGTTATGGTGAGCTACGGGTTGATTTTAATTTCAGAGATAAGTCTTGTCATGCATAGCCTAGTTAACATACATCTAGCAGTTAAATATTGCAGAAAGTAAATCTACGCTATTACAAGGCGTCGGGTATTTACATCGCCAAAAACAAACCCCTTTGAAAAAGTAAATTGCGAGAAAATAAAGAAAGCAATAAAAAGTCTTAATTAACGCTATTACATCCTCGGAACAATTACATAATAATGATCAAAAATTAATCAAGAATAAATCACGCGCGCGAGAAGAAATTGAATCGGAGAAGTCCTTAGGGTTTTGACCCTTTTTGAGAAAGAAAGAAGTTTGTTATTATCTTGCAATTAATTAAATTAAACCTAAGACTAATTAATTAATTAAAAGAAAAGAAATATTTTTTTTTTGGTTTTTTATGTGTTAAGGAAAATAAATAAAAAATAGTCAAAAGTTAGTAAAAACCCTAATTCTAATTTATTTTATTTGTTGCAAAAAAAATATTGAAGTTAACCTAATTAAAAAAGACTAAATTAATTTGTTAGTATTTATTTACAAAAATAATAAATTAAAGGTGAAATTAATAAATAATAAAAATATTAAAAATATTACATTTTTAGTTTTCTGAATTTTATTATGAAAAAAGTTAATTATGTTAATTAAATAATAATAATAATAATGATTAAAAAAAATTAAAAGAAAAATAAATATAAAAGAAAAATAAATAAGAAGAATAAACCAGGGGGGTACTGGCCCAATATGGAGGTATGTTAGAAATTTGTGGCCCATTAACCTCAAGCCTGTTTGACTTTCTGGCTCCTCCATGCGCATGGTTGACTGGGAGTATGATGATCCTTCCATCTGAGCCATTGAATTTGAGGATGGAGACACATGGCATCTTGGAATTGGAGATGCATGGTGGACTCCCTTTGGTTTTCTGCACATGAACATGTTAAGAAAAATAATATAAGCGTTTTGGGGGACCTGGGGTTCGAACCCAGGTCCCAATGGTCATATGCCAATCGTTCAACCACTACACCACCTGCACCTTTTTGTTATTCAAATAATATGCAATTATTATATTAAGAAACAATCAAATATGCTGTAACAAAAAAAAACATGCGCGCTTATTTTCAAACGAGCCAATAGGACATCAACGCGTCATCGTCTTCTTCATTTGTTCCTGCAAAATATAAACAGATAGCGGGGGTTTTTAACCCCCACAACATGCCATGAGGAAAAATAGCGATTAGAGCTATGGTGTATATAAATATTTCGTGAGGGTTCAATCGTGTTCGTCTGGTTCTCACGAATCCAACCATGTGCCTTACAAGTCCTGATTTTTCTGGGTTTAGAAAGCCCCAATTCCAGAGTTCAAGAACCCTAGAAATCGTCCATGGCAATTTTGGATTCAAGACATTATAATTCAATTAACCTATGCCAATAGCTTCATGTGGTCTCTAGCAACACAAAACAAACAAGAAATCATGTCAAATTCTCATGAATTGGACAATACGATTTTGAATAAAAGTGTCAAACCGTGGTTCTGTAATGGGTGATTCTTTGAGCTTCAAGGCTTGAATTTGATTGCCACACACTCCTGGGAACTCCTGCAAGGTATTAGAATCAACAAAAAGCTTTGAATCGCCCTGGAATATAGAAATCAGTTTCGAGTTTTTCTTGGAATTTTTCAATATGCTACGGCCTTTGTCTGCAGCTTTCTCACGTGTGTGGCATCAGGGTTAGCTTGTACATATATAGAGGAATGAAATTAGGTCACAATCTTGAGCAAAAATCCATGGAATTGATGATTGAATATTTGATTGAAAATCAAATCTTTTTGCATTTTCATGATTGAATAAAGTTGCCAATTTTGGATATTTTTGCATCTTTGATTTGTACACGAAATTGCCAGCATATCTTGATCATATTTGCTTCACAAAAAGATTGAAAAACCAAATCTTTGTATTTTCCTACAATTTAAATTAATTAAATGAATTAATATTAATTAAAAATCCAATTAATCAATAAAAATAAGAAAATAAATTCAATTAAGCTTGATGGGTCGTGCATAGGCCATGGATGAAGTTTAAAGAAGAAATTTGAGGCCCATTAGCAAAAATAAGGTGTTTTGAGCAAAGTTGACTTTTGCAAATTCATGAAAATTTCCCAACTTCTCCAATGCACATCTTGCTCAATTTTGATCATATGAACATGTTCTTGGACATTTTGGAAAGGTCTTGAAGTCCTCTAACCAATTCCTTTGGTCCCATGTCATTTGGATTTACCAATCTCAAGTTATGGTCTTTGACTTAAAGTGCATTTTTATTGACTTTTGAAATTGACCTATAATGTAGAAATTGATAACTTTTTGTGAGAGCATTTCTTGGACTTGGAATGTGAAGATGGATTGTAGGAAATGTCATCCCCTTCAAAATGAGCATTGGATGGAATTTTTATGATGAACCATGAAAAAGTTATGCCCTGGTCAAGATACAGTTGACTTTTCTACTGTCCAAAAATAGTAACTTTTTGTATCTTGATGATTTTTGAGCTATCCTTGTGGAATCATGATCAATACTTGATAAAATGATGATTGTGGACTCAAAATAAGATGTTGACCAAAAATTCTGACTTTTGACTGTGAAATGACCATTTTGCCCTTGCAGTTGACTGTTGATCAAATGAGGCTTTTGACTGTGCAACTTGGCACTGTGAGTCTTGAAACTTGGCATGTAGGTGCTTGAGAATGTATATAGGCATATGAGACTTGATTGAACCATTGGAAACCCCAAATTCTTTGAAAGAACCAAAACCCTAATTTCAGCTGGCTTAGGAAATGGTTTGACTGTGCAACCTCTTGAGCAATTTGAATAATTTGAAGATTGTTCTTGACAAACCTTGAAGAATATGGGAGGGCAAATTTTGGGGTACAACAGTTGGTAACAATCAAAAAAACCTGCATCGAATTATTTCTGAACCTCATCTTTGATCTTCTCAGACTTGTCTAGGCGAGTCCTTCGAAGCTTCTGCTTCTACTTGACGGGTAGACAATGCATAACATTATCTATATCAAGTCCAGGCATGTCATGGTAAAACCAAGAAAAAATGTCAACAAACTCTCACAGCAGCTATATCAATCTCATTTTCACACTTTCCTCTAAAGCAACCCCTATCTTGACTTCTTTCACATAGAACTGCAACAAGGTTTGAAGAGCCCTATCGTCAACTCGAGTATCCAACAAAGATAGGAGATTCCCATACCTTTTGTTTAAAACCTCAAAATTTGGATGAACCAAAAGATCACCCAACTTCTTTAGAAGAGGGCCAATTACTAGCATGAAACTTGTAACTGAAAGTATCCCTCATAGCCCTCTTGACGGTATCAATGTTGCTAGTCATTCTTGACAGAGATGAATACTTTAGGATACCTTAGAAATGACATGCGTATGTGTTGTACCCCAAAATTTCCCTCTCATTTTACTTCACACATGCCTATTGAGGTCCCCAACCTGCCCTAGGATGACTAAGAGTTGACTAGGCAAACTCTCCCCCTAAAGGCAATGAACCTCAAACTAGGGTTTCAATTTTAAGAAATATGTGTGATTCCCAAGGATCCCAAATGTTCTCCATTGTCTTAATATGTCCTCAAGATCATCCATGCCAAATTTCATGCCTTGAACAACAAGTTTGCTCAGTCAACTGCTCAAATGCCTGAAAATCAATTCTACTAGGTCAAAAGTCAACTGTGGCCCAAATACAGTCAAACTTCATGATTTTTGGTTAACATCAATATTTTGAAGTGATATCCATCATTTGATCAAGGTTTGGTTATGATTCCTCAAGAAATGCTCATAACTCATCAAAAGTCAAAAATGGCAAATTAGGGTTTCTATAGGAAAAGTCAACCAAACTTTGACCAGACATAACTTTCTCATACTTTTATCAGAAAATTTTGCACCAAGGCTCATTTAGAAGAGAATCCAATTACCTACAACTTCTCTTCAGCCCTCAAATTCAAGAAATGCTTCATTTAAAAGATACAAGCTCATACATTATAGGTCCTTTCAAAAAGTCAACATAAACACATTTTGGGTCAAGGCTCCTTACATGAACATGGAAGATCCCATTGAGTTGAAACCAAAAGGGTTGTTTAGAGGACACCCTAAGCTCTCTAAAAATTCAAATAACCCCCTATTAGGATTAAAAATGAGAGAGATATGCATTGCTAAAGTTGACCAATTTTTGGAAAAGTGCATGAAGCCAATATTGACCAAACTTGAATTTTTTCCAAATGGCCCCATCTTTTCATGCTTGAAACTTAGTTCCAACATGTCCCACGACCTTTGAGCTCATTCATACATTACTTTATTACTTATATTATTTATTTTGATATTTTATCCATTAAAATACAAAATTAAATAAATAAATAAAGGAAATAATGAATGACATGATTTGAGAATCCTTTTCTCATCAAATAAGGGGTAAGATATGCTGGCAAATCAAAGGAAAATCATGGAGGGGAGAAAGATTGGATTTGTTCTAAAAAAGGCCAAAAATCACATAATTGAGAGAAGAATATTTCTCATCAAAGCATGGATCTTCTTCCATATTTGTTACCCTAATGAGATACACTATATATGCACAACAATTCCAGACCTAAGGAAGAGGCACAACTGTTTCAAAAGAGCCCTAGAAAAAGTTCAAAAATCCAAAGGAAAAGTGAAAGTTTGCACCACACGATTCAGCGGTTTCCAGGACAAACAAATTGCATCATTCATTCTCTGAAGCCCTCAGGAGATCATTCATATCCTCCACAAGACGTGCAACACCCTAGAACTCCAGATCCACGCATCACAAGACTTTGGTAAGGTTAGGAGTCGAAACCTTACAAATATATGATATAAATCAATTTTCATTCCATATTCATGTTTATATTATTGTTTTTATCTATTCTAACGTGAAGCATGAGGGTTTGGGCGCAAATTTAGGGAGTAGCCGTTCTTAGGGCTTTGAAATGGCCAAGGCACAAACAGGATGATACAGGCTGTCTCAGGCCAAATGGCCATCACCATTGAACTTGTAGACCCCAAATTAGGGGGGTAGGGTCACCTTTTCTTTCGTTTTCTCGACATTTCGGAGGTTGGGCTTTTTGAGTAATTGGAGGGGGTGACCAGAGCCATCGTCTGGGGTGGCTTGACCGGTGAAGACCTTGCGTGGCATAAAATAAGGTGATGATTGGTTCATTAAAATTCCCAGTGGCCCACCTCAGTGCGTGTTTTGACACTTCAGCATACTCCACTTATTTCATATACATATTATTGTGTTTATTTGTGTAAACGAATGAACAGGATGGTTGAGTGGTGGAAGGAACGCATGCAAAGGGAAGAGACCTGGGTTTGATTCACAGGTCTTGAATTTTATTTTTCTAATGAGTTTCCTGTAGATCCAGTATAGACAGACTATTTACGCTTATCATGGGCTAGCAAGTCAACACTGTCAGATCTCAGTTGATCCAGATCCAGCGCCCAGTGATGATTCCCCATGGTGGACCTTCCTAACACAACAACACCAGATCCTGCATAGCTGTGGGCCATTAGATATGGGCCTTGGCAAATTCAGCAGCATACCCCTAATTTTGCTTTCTCACCCCTCAGGCCCATTTTTTTTATATTTTCTTTATTATTTTTTTATTTAGTTTATATTTTTTTGTTTATTCATTTTTTAAAAATCACAAAGTCAAAAAATCATAAAAAAATAGGACTTAGAGTTTTTTTTTAGAAAAATTAATTTTTGCAAATTAATTCAATTTAATTAACTTTAATTTATTTTCTTTAATTTAAAATTAACTAGAGATTAGGTTAAATTTCAAAAAAAAATTATACAATATTTAATAAGTAATAAGTTTTTTAGGGTTTATAACTTATTCTCGTCTCAATTTTTGCGCTTTATTTTTCCATACGATTATTTTTTATTATGTAACAGTGCCCGGTTTGTAATAGTTTAATTTGGTTTTTTAACTTCCGCACTTTACTTTTCAGTCAATATTTATGTAACTACACCAAAGCCTTGTAATAGTTGTAGGAACTTTATTTCTTGCCTTTATATTTCTTATATGCTTGTATATATATAAACTGTTAGTAAATTAGGCGTGCATGACAAGAATAAATCAATTAATCATTAGGTCACCAACCTCAAGATAAAATATCTGAAAAAAGCACACTATTGCACACTTACACTCCTAGGGTATTCCCCACTTTGGTTGCCTTCGGAAATGGTCATGTCCTTAGAACGTAGGGATATCTTAGCAAAGACCCTCAGTTTAAAAGTCATCATAAAGATCACAGTCCCTTAATGTCTCCCGAGTTTCCTATGAGAAATGATCTTGTCCCTCGATGTTGCCTATATGATGACAGTCCCTTTGAAATGCTAAGGTATCCTTACATGTTGCCTTCAATGACCATAAACACCCCTTTCGATTGTCCCTTAACATCCAACGATAGGGCTACCTACTCACTAATAATAGGATAGCACTATCTAAAGGAAAGGAGGAAAAGAACGCATTTTTTGAGTAGGTAGATAGTTGTTAAGTACTTGCTCAAATATGATTCCTTTTTACACTTACACACTTTCAAAATTCTTTTCAAAAACGCTTTGTCACACTCTTGAAGACTGATACAAGAGTTATCATAAAGCAAACAAAACCTTTCAAAACACACAAACATGAAAACAGTTTTCAAAATGAGCAAGTACCTAAGAGACCGTGGAAAACCACAGATGGAAAGGGTGCTAACACCTTCCCTTTCCATAATCTACCCCCTTACTAAAAAAATCTCGAAGAAAGGTATTTTTCTATTCTTTTCACCATTTCCTTTGTTGGATAAAAGAAAATTCGGTGGCGACTCTCGCTTATCGCGACATTTGCGAATACAAACGCAAAACCAGTATTAACAGTCGGTTCTTCCACCGTATCACAGAACTGACGACTCTGCTGGGGACGCTATAAAAGTGGGGTTTACCTTAGGGTCTAGTTCATTTCTAAATTGTTTTCTTTGTCTATTTTGATTGCTTTGTTTTTAAGGGTACTGTTTGGGTTACTATAGATCCTACACTTGGATCTGGGGAAACATTTTAGGTAAGTAGCAATAGATCGTGGAAACTGTGCGGGGTAAACCGAAACAGTTGAAGCGATAGCTACGTTGATGCGACACTTTGGTGGTA
This sequence comes from Vicia faba, assembly GCA_948472305.1. Classification (NCBI taxonomy): domain Eukaryota; kingdom Viridiplantae; phylum Streptophyta; class Magnoliopsida; order Fabales; family Fabaceae; genus Vicia; species Vicia faba. Next base: position 54,371,855 of record OX451741.1, read on the forward strand.
CCGGTAGCCATTGAGTTAATCAAGGAGAATACGGGGCTGCTGCATGGTGCCATGAAGCGTCAACTGACCTTAGAACCTTAAACGAATAACTTGTCTATTAGGATGTAGTGATGAGATAGCTGTCTTTGGTTTATCCCCAAAGTCGGTTGATACTCGATACTACACTAATTGAGATTTGACTCCCGAGTTTTGTTTGGTGGTAAGTCAGTTGTCTATCGGAACGAAACTTGTAGGAAAGATCAGTGATATTGAGATCCCTTAGAACCCGGTTACTATTTATAGGACAAGTTGAACCAATCAAAACTTCAAGAGGGTATTACCTTAAAACCCATGCAAGCATTAAACCTATGGTCTTTGTGTGATTTGCTTGTGCTTGCTATATCTGTGATTTTTTAGCATAATCATGACATCATAACATGGAATATCATACTAACCATTTCAAGGATTTTCTAGGGCTTATCTTTGTCTTGTTTTGTAGGACATGACATCCGCTCACAGGAACACTATCCAAGTCAACCTTGTGAGGGTACCTCCTCAACTCAAGGAATTAGCATCAAGGATTCTTGAAAGCTATCCCTTCACTGAAAGACATGGTCGACTTCTCAACTTAGTCACTTCAAATCCTGATGAAGAAATGTTAAAGGTGCTGTTTCAGTTCGTTGACTCGTTACACCACTGATTCACTTTTCCTGATTACCAGTTAGTGCCTACTATGGAGGAGTTTTCTCAGTTATTGGGCGTACCTATCCTTAATCAGTTACCATTCAAAGATATGGAAAAGGATCCAAATCCTGAAGAGATTGCTCAAGCTCTATCTTTATAACGGTCTGATGTAGTGGCAAATTGGGAAACCCGAAAAGGTGTCCAAGGATTTCTAGTTAAGTTTTTATTTGAGAAAGCTCACCATTTTTGGGATACCCTGGATTTACAAGCTTTTGAAGAATTATTGGCTCTTTTCATCTATGGGATAGTACTATTCCCTAAGCCGGACCAGCTCATAGATGTGAATGCGGTCAAGGTTTTTCTGTCTCATAAGCTGGTGCCTACTTTATTTGGGGATATTCTACACTTTTTGCATACTCGCACTCTAAAGAGAAGAGGTACCTTTATGTGTTGCACTCCTCTGTTGGCTAGGTGTTTTATTTCGCACCTACCTCGATCTGTTTTGAAGAATGAGCAAGGTATGAGAAGGTCTCATAGGTTGATGTCCCTCACACATTCAGATATTCATTGGTGTTCTCGATCCTTGGAGAATGTTACCATCATTGATCACTGCAGGGAATTCCCTAATGTCCCTCTTTTAGGCATTAGGGGGGAATCACTTATAACCCCTGTTTGGCGTTGCGACAATTTGGTTATGCTAGAAGGGATGGTCCTCACGACACACTCGTCCAAGGAATCACATTTGATTATGAGAATGATGTTCAGGGTTATCCTAAGATGTTCATTCGAGCTCGGGGCATGATAAAAAAGGTCGATAGCAAGACATTAGGGCACACGAATTCCATCCCTCTTGAGCCTTACCTCAAATGGGTGTGAGCTCGTGCTTAATGTCTTATGATGCCTTACCCCGCCATCTTACCTGTGATTATGGAGCCAATTGCTGAGGGTGACACTCCTTACATTGTTCTCCATCCTGACATGCCAACTAATTTCGAGGAGCTACAAAAATCCTGGATCCAACTCAAAGAAGAATGGGATACCTTTGAAACCCAATTCTACTCCAGCGAGAAGAAGGTTTTAGAGCTCACTAGGTTAGTTCACGAAGAGAAGAGTATAAATGCTTACATTGCACCAAAGAGGACGCGCTTGTGGGAAGCTTGAGTCTTTCTTTGCTTGGAGAGCTTATTTTTGCTTTGTTACTTCCCTTGTAAGCCCAAGAGGCATCATAGTGACCGATAAAACTTCTTAATACAATTAACGCTTGTTCTCTTTATGTTTAAGCAAATTTAAGTCTTAGAAATCCTTGAAAACATTACATACATATATCATACATATCATTGCATAAGCAGGTTTCATAGCAGTTTCTCATCCTCTTCGCTATTTATTTTCAGCAGTAAAGCAATGGCTCTCGAACAAACAATGAAGGATCTACAAACTTAAAATGCTTAGTTTCAAAAGATGATCATGGCTCTAGCCAAGCGGTGGAAGGATCTGAAAGCCCTAATTGTTAAAGAGAAGACCAAGAAGCCAAGGAAGACAGCTGGTGTGGTGAATTTGGGAAGGAGATTCAAAGGACCGTTAAGGCAATTGGTTGAGCTAACATCTTCGTCAAAAGAAGGAGACAATCAAGAAGGGGAGACAAGAGAGGAAGACACCAGTCCAAGGGAATATTGTTGTACCCCAAAATTTTCCCTCCCATATCCCTCAAGATTTGACAAGAATAATCTTCAAATTACTCAAATTAGCTCAAGGGTTGTACAGTCAAACCACCTCCTATGATAGCTGAAATTAGGGTTTTGGTTCTTTCAAGGAATTTGGGGTTCTCAATGGTTCAATCAAGTCCCATAGGCCTATATGCATCCTCAAGCACCTACATGCCAAGTTTCAAGACTCACAGTGTCAATTTGCACAGTCAAAAGCCTAATTTGATCCACAGTCAACTGCAAGGGAAAAATGGTCATTCCACGGTCAAAAGTCAGAATTTTTGGTCAACATCTTATTTTGAGTTCACAATCATCATTTGATCAAGTCTTGATCATGATTCCACAAGGATAGCTCAAAAATCATCAAGATGCCAAAAGTTACTATTTTTGGACAGTAGAAAAGTCAACTGTATCTTGACCAGGGCATAAATTTTTAATGGTTTGTCAGAAAAATTCCATCCAATGCTCATCTTGAAGGGGATGCAATTTCCTACAGTCCATCTTCACACTCCAAGTTCAAGAAATGCACTCACAAGAAGTTACCAATTTTGACATTATAGGTCAAATTCAAAGGTCAACAAAAATGCACTTTAAGTCAAAGGCCATAACTTGATATTGGTAAATCCAAATGACATGGGACCAAAGGCATTGGTTAGAGGACTTCAAGATCTTTCCAAAATGTCCAAGAACATGGTCATATGATCAAAATTGAGCAAGTTGTGCATTGGAGAAGTTGGGAAATTTTTATGAATTTGCAAAAGTCAACTTTGCTCAAAACACCTTACATTTGCTAATAGGCCTCAAATCTCTTCTTGAAACTTCATCCATGACTTATGCACGACCTATCAAGCTTAATGGAATTTATTTTCTTATTTTTATTGATTAATTGGATTTTTAATTAATATTAATTCATTTAATTAATTTAAATTGTAGGAAAATAGAAGATTTGATTTTTCAATCAATTTGTGAAGCAAATATGGTCAAGATATGCTGGCAAATTCGTGCACAAGTCAAAGATACAAAAATCTCCAAATTTGGCAACATTTTCTAATCATGAAAAATCAAAAAGATTTGATTTCCAATCAAAGATTCAATCACTATTGCACATGGATTTTTGCCCAGCTCTTGACCTAATTCAGTTGCCTTATATATATGAAAGCAAACCCTAACCTAAAGGACGTGAGAAAACTGCAGAAACAGCCATAGCATATTGAGAAATTTCCAAGAAAAATTGAAAACTGATTTTTGCATTCTAGGGCGATTTAAGGACTTTTGTTGATTCTAATACACTGCAGGAGGTTCCAGGAACGTGTTACAATCAAATTCCAGCTTCAAAGCTCAAAGAATCATCATATACAGAACCACGATTTGCCTTCTTTGTTCAAAATCGTAACTCTTAAATCATGCATAGTTAACATGTTTTCTTGGTTGATTTGCATTGCTAGGAACCATACGAAGCTAATGGTATGGTTTAATTGAACTGAAACGCCATGAATCGAAGAATGCCATGAACGATGTTCTAGGGTTTCCAAGCTTTGAATTAGGGCTTTCTGAACCAGGAAAAATTAGGACTCCTAAGACACATGGTTGGAATCATTAGGCCAAGATGAATAAGACCAACCCCTCGCGAAATATTTATATACCCTGTGGTGCTAATCGCTATTTTTCGTTGCCATGTTTAGTGGGGGTTAAAAACCCCCGCTATCTGTTTATATTTTTTGCAGGAACAATGAAGAAGATGATGATGTGTTAGTACCTGGTTGGCCGGTTTAAAAAAGGGCGCGCGTTGTTTTGTTGTACAACATATTTCTTTGTTTACTAATATAATAATCACCACTTATCATAATAACAAATAAAACAGCTTGGCTGAGTGGTGAGTGCGTTGATCTGGAAGCCTTGGGACCTGGGTTCGAATCCCAGGTCCCCCAAAACATTGTTGCTTTTATTTTTCAGGTATTCACGTGCTAGATTCAAAGGGAGGTCCACCATAGGCTTCATAGCTCAGCATGCCATGTGTCTCCAAACTCAGATCCAATAGCCATGAGTGGGAGACCACCATACACTTTAGTCAACAGGGCGTGTAGATGATCACAAAAGTCAAAAGGGCTTGCAGCTTAATGGGCTTCAGAATTACCAAAGATACCTCCTAACTTGGGCCAACACCCCCCTGGGTTATTCTTTTTTCTCTTTATATTTTCCATTTAATTATTTTACTATTAATTATTATTATTATTATTATTTTCACTAACCAAATTAATTTTTTTTTTCATAATAAAATCAGAAAACTAAAATATAATATTTTTTATTATTATTTATTAAAATTAATTTCACCCTTTGATTAGTTATTTTTGTAAATAAATACTAACATAATTAATTTAGTTTTTTTAATTAGGTTAATTTCAATATTTTTACAATAAATAAAATTAACATAGAATTAGGGTTTTTACTAACTTTTGACTATTTTTTATTTATTTCCTTGAGACATTAAAAAACCAAAAATATTTCTTTTTATTAATTAATTAGTTTTAGGTTTAATTTAATTTAATTCATAAATAATAAAAGGTTCCTTCTTTCTCAAAAAAGGGTCAAAACCCTAAGAACCTCTCCGATCCAATTTTGTTCTCGCGCATCTTAATTTTTATTCCAATTATGTAATTGTTTCGAGGATGTAATAGCTTTAATTAGGACTTTTTATCGCTTTCATTTATTTTCCGCAATTTTACTTTTCGAGGGTTTGTTTTTAGCGATGTAAATACCTGACGCCTTGTAATAGTTTAGCTTTATTTTCCGCAACATTTAACTGCTAGATGTATGTTAATTAGGCTATGCATGACAAGACTTATCTCTCTTCAAATAAAATCAACCAGTAGCTCACCATAACATGTCCAAAGATAACTTAACTGAATCCTGACACACTCGCACATGCCACTCCTAGGGTACGCCTCACTTGGTTGCCTCGACGTGGTCATTGAGTATAGGGTGTTTTAGAGGTCGCCCTCCTGTCTAAAGATCAAAGTTGCCTCGAAACAGTTGCCTCGGACAAAACGATCTAAGACATTAGGGTTACCGCTAAGGCGTCTTACTATTGCTTTGGTGACCACATGTCCCTTAATCGAATTGACCCAAAAACTCCAACGACGGTGCTACCTACTCCTTAATAGTGGGATAGCATTGTCTAAAGGATATTTACACAGCTTAATTTCTTTTGAGTAGGTAGAGGTTCTTAGATACTTTCTCTTTCAAAACAAAAACAACTTTTCGCACTTACACTTTTCAAACAAAAGTTTTCAAACAACACTTCATACACTCTTGAGGACAGATACAAGTGTTAAATCGAAGTTTTCAAACAAAACTTTTTTTCAAAACCCACAAACACAAGAAAAGCAAAATTTTTTGAAAACATAATGAGCAAGTACCTAAGAGCCCGTGGATAACCACGGATAGAAAGGGTGCTAATACCTTCCCTTTCTATAATCTACCTCCCGAACCCGAGAAACATCTCGAAATGGAATTTTTCTGTGCTTTTGTCCTTTCCTTGTTGGTTAAAATAAAAGACGGTGGCGACTCTTGCTTACCGCGACATTTTGCGAAAACAAACGCAAATGCGAACCAGCATTCCAAAACAGTCAGTTCTATTTCCACCGATCACAGAACTGGCGACTCTGCTGGGGATTTAATAAGTGAGGTGTACCTTAGGATTAGATCATTCTATGTTTTTAATTGTATGCCTTGTATGATTTATCTTTATGGGCTTGTATCGGAGTTTTATAGATCCTAACCCGGATCTGGGGAATACCCTTTAGGTAAGTAGCAATAAACTGTGAGGGACCTGTCCGGCGTAGACCGACACAGGTGAAGCAGTAGTTACGTTGGTATGACACCTTGGTCTATACCGATATCCCTTGTGTTGGAACGAGGAGAATATGGGTCTTCTGAGGAGTCATTAAGCACCAACTGACCTTAGCACCTTAAATTGACCAACTTGGCCATAGAACAATAGCAGTATGCTACACTCATTGAGGCTAAACTCTCGCGATGGTTCCGGCTGCAAGAAAAGGTTGCCAAACTGGAATTATGACCGATCGAGGGTAGTCAGTGATATTGAGATCCTCTAGAACCCGGTTACTATTTTTAGGACAGGTCTTAACCAACTAAAACTGAAAGAGGGTAGTACCTAAACTTCATGCTGGCCTGAACTCTAAGGGCTCTCTTGTGTGACTTGTGTGCCTTTACCATGTTTGCCTTTTGTGAATACTTGTGGTGTGCCTTTACCATGACATCATACCATCATAAAATTGCATGCATCTTGCATAAGGACTAACCCATTTCAAAGACAAGAGGGTTTCATCTTTGCTCTGTTTTGTAGGACATCATGATGCCCATGCGTAGGAACACTATCCGGCTCAACTTGTTCAACCACCTGCTTTGCTTACAGAATTGGTTGACAGGATTCCAAATACTACTTCCTTCATCAAGAGGCATGGTTCTCTTCTCGGTTTAGTCACTTCAAAGTGGGACCAACAACTGATGAATGTCCTGGTCCAGTTTTATGATCCGCTATACCATTGCTTCACTTTTCAAGACTTCCAGCTGGTCCCTACCCTGGAAGAATTCTCTGATTTGCTTGGTATCCCTGTTTTGGAACAGACTCCATTCACTGGTTGGGAAAAGACCTTAGGCCTGAAGAGATTGCTGCAGCCCTTCCCTTGACCAAAGAAGAGGTAATGGCTAACTGGGAGACTAGAAGTGGAGTTAACGGCTTTTTGGCTAAGTTTCTGATTGGCAAAGCTAATAGTTTTTGGAATGACTTAGACTTCAGGGCGTACGAAGACATTCTGGCTCTCTTAATATATGGTCTAGTATTGTTTCCAAATCCTGATACCTTTATTAATGTCAACGCCATAAGGATCTTCATCTCTCGGAACCCTGTACCCACTCTCTTGGGTGATATCCTGCAACAACTCTATGCTCGTACTGCCCGAAGACAGGGAACTTTATGGTGTTGTGCTCCTTTATTGGTGAGGTGGTTTATTTCGCACCTCCCTAAGTTCGTGCTGAAGAACAAAGAAGGAAGGGGCTGGGCGCATAGGATAATGTCTCTCACTGATAATGACATCATTTGGACTCTCAGAGGTTTAGATAAGGTGGCCGTTATTGATCGTTACGGAGAGTATCCTAATGTTCCATTGATCGGAACCCATGGAGGAATCTCTTATAACCCATGTTTAGCTCTCCGTCAGTTTGGAAGAGCCAGAAGAGAGGGGCCTCATGAGATGTTGATACCTCACATCAGTTTTGAGTTTCAGGTAGATAGTGACAAGCTGCATCGTAGATTCATCCGGGCTTGGGATAGAGTTCACAAAGCTGACCCACATGAGTTGGGACCAAAGAATTCTCTACCAATGGAATCCTACTTCATATGGGTCCGCATCCGTGCTCAGAAGTTAGGTATGCCATACGAAGCTGTCAGGCCTATTACTCTTGAAGTTGCTGATAAAGACGGGGTACCTCCAACTGTTCTCCATCCTCAGATACCCACTGATATTGGTACACTAAAGAGGTCTTGGGCGCAACTACAGGAAGAACGGGATTCTTATCGGGAAAGGTTCAATGAACAGGAACAGAAGATCCAGAAGCTGACGAAGCAATTGGAGAACGAACGGATCCTGAATGACTATATCCGTACTGAGAAGAAGAGGCCATGGGAGCATTGATGGACCTTGGATGTTTTCTTTTACAGTTTTCATTTACTTTTCAGTATTTTCATTCTTGTAACGCCTAAGGGCAATTTGTTGAACAATTTAAATTCCGAAGTTGAATCTAATAAAGTGTGTTTCCTTTTTGTCTACAAAGTTGAATCCCGATTGTCTTTGAAAATATAAATCATACGCATTTCATTCCATCATATGCATAATAGGTACCCTTTTATAGGTCACTTATCTTCTTCATTGTTTATTTCAGCAATCATCATGTCTTCTGAACCTTCCACTGAACAAGCTATCAAGGCCCTCCAGGCCCAGAACGCCCAGTTCCAAGAGTTGGTTATGAGCCTAGCCAAGGGTCAACAGGAGTTGAAGACCCTGATTCTGAAGAAGAAGAAGAAGAGGACCGTCTTGTTCAACACTGGACGCAGATTTGGGAATGGACTACAGAATGAGGTTGAGCTGACCACCTCATCTATAGGCAAAGACAGTCCACAAGAGAGAAGGGTTCCTAGTCCCGTGGTCTCCGACAACGAGACAGATTATAATGATGAACAGTATCCTCCTGCCGAGGATAGGTACAAACAGCTGGAGGACCGCTTAAGTGCTATGGAGATACAGAATGTGCCCGGGTTGGACTTTGGAGACCTAGGCTTATCCTCTAGGGTGGTGATTCCCCATAAGTTCAAGGCACCTGCTTTTGCCAAATATGACGGAGCTTCCTGCCCAAAGCTGCACCTCCGGTCGTATGTAAGGAAGATCCAACCTTACACTGCTGACAAGAATTTGTGGATCCATTTCTTCCAGGATAGTCTTTCAGGGACTCAACTCGAATGGTTCTATCAGCTGGATGGAGCCAGTATTCGTAACTGGGAGGATCTGGCTACTGCGTTCTATAAGCAGTATCAATATAATTCCGACCTCGCTCCTACGCGTACCCAACTCCAGGGTATGTCACTAGGGACGGGTGAAGGATTTAAAGAATACGCCCAAAAATGGAGAGACCTTGCTGGAAGGGTGCAACCACCTTTAACTGACTGTGAGCTTGTTGATATGTTCTTGGGGACCCTGTCTGGTCCGTTCTTCAACCATTTGATTGGAAATTCTTCATCCGGGTTTACAGACCTTATCTTGACTGGTGAGAGAATAGAAGCTGGTATCAAGTCTGGGAAGATACAGAAAGGTGCCTCCTCGAGCACTGAGAAGAAACCGTTCAAGAAGGAATCTAGTGCTGTCTATGGTTCAAGGAGACCAAACAGATCTGAACGCCACCAAGCTGTCAACGTGGTGGTTATTTCAAAGCCTGATGCTGCTCCTCAGCATCACAACCAACAAAGGGGTGAGAGACCCAGAAGGCAGTTTACTCGTCTCAACATGACCTTGTCCCAGATATTGCCGCAGTTACTGACAACCAATCTGGTGACTATAAAAGAAGCTCCGAAGGTTGTAAACACCACATCCCCAAAGTACAATCCTAACGCCCGCTGCGCTTATCACTCTGACAGCCCGGGGCATACTACGGATGATTGTTGGGCTCTGAAGAATAAGGTTCAGGACCTAATTGATTCTAAAGAGATAGAGTTCGAGGCGCCCGAAAGGCCCAATGTTGTGACTGCTCCCATGCCCAAGCATGGAGTGAATGCTGTAGAGGAAGACCTGTTTGTAGCCTCCGTGGATGATATTGTTACTCCGCTATTGACCGTCAAGAGAAACTTGTTGCTAGCTGGTTTATTTCCGGGATGTAGTGAAGGTTGCCATTTGTGTTCTGTTTCACCTACTGGTTGCCCATCTTTGAAGTCAGGCATCCAAAACCTGATGGATAATAAAGAGATCCTGTTCGAGAAGATTGTTGTTCCTGCTACCCCTACTGAAGAAGTGTCCATTGTTACTATTTTCAATAATTCTCCCAAAGCTCCCTCAAGGAAGCCTGTCAAAATTATGCCTGTCCAGAAGATTGCACCCATAATCATCACTGTTCCGGGGCCCATCCCCTATACATCCGACAAAGTTGTCCCTTGGCACTATGGGGCAGATGTTTATGTGCTCGGAGTTAAACAAGAATTCGATACTAGTACCGGCGTCAGCAACATCACCGGGCCTGCTAAAGTCACCCGCAGTGGTAGACTTTTCTCACCGGATATTACGCCACCATCTATCCAGAGACCTATTGTCATCACACCTGCAAGTGTGCCTATTTCTCCTCCTAATCAAGTCCTTATTTCTACCCCTGCTGCCGAGTCATCTGACGCTCGGGGCAAAGGGATCGCTACTGATATGCCTGCCCAGACGGAGGCACCAAAGACCATCAATGTTGAAGCTTCCAAGCAGGAGATGGAAGAGATCCTGAAGATCATTAAGAAGAGTGATTTTAACGTAGTTGAGCAACTGGGGCACACCCCATCAAAAATTTCTATGCTATCACTGTTGTTGTGTTCAGAGGCCCATGCCAAGGCCTTGATTACCTTCCTGAAGATGGCCCACGTGCCACAAGAGACGTCAGATGATCATTTTACCGATTGTGTGGCCAACTTAACTGCTGATAATGGTTTGGGTTTCTCTGACACCGATCTGACTGCTAAGGGGAAGAACCATAACGATGCCCTGCATGTCTCCGTTGAATGCAGGGGCACTACTCTTGCACATGTGTTGGTTGAAACTGGTTCCTCGTTGAACGTATTACCCAAGAAAGCTCTAGACAGTTTGGATTGCGAAGGGTTGGAGCTAAAGCCAAGTAACATTGTTGTCCGGGCCTTTGACGGGTCTAAAAGGATGGTGCATGGTGAGGTCGACATTCCAATCAGAGTTGGTTCTCAGGTCTTTGATTCTACATTCTACGTGATGGACATTCGACCGTCCTATTCTTGTTTGTTGGGTCGTCCATGGATCCATAAGGCTGGAGCTGTGACCTCAACACTACATCAGAAGCTGAAATACCCGGTGAAAGGGAAAATTGTGACAGTTCAAGGGGAGGAGGAATACATGGTCAGCCACCTCAACTCGTTCCGGTATACAGAGATGGATGGGGAGTTCATTGAGACCCCATTTTAACACTTTGAAGAGGTCCCTCAGACACTGGCATCAGCTGAGACTGTGACTGAAGATTCTCCATTGAAGATGGCTTCCTTAAAGGACGCCCGGGCTGTTATTGAGAAGGGTGAGTATGCAAACTGGGGCCGACTTCCTGATTTCACTCTGAAGACTGACAAGTTTGGTTTGGGTTTCACTGCAGAAGCTCAGAAGGCTGTTCGTAGGGCAAGGATTGGAAGACCTCCTGTGTTCATCAGCAACTCGGGAGTAAATGCCATTGAAGATGACGTAGAGGAATCTGAGTTCGACAACTAGATCTACCCTACGACCAACGGTGGACCAAGCAACTGGACAGTGAAAGACTTCGTCCCTATTACTTTTGTCACTCAGTAATGAACTCCTTTGTTTTGAATTTGTAACAAACAATATTATGGAACTTTATGGCCCGGTGTCTTACTCGGGGCACCGTGGCTTCATTTGTGAGGGCTTTTGTGTGTCGTTTTCATATATCATTAATAAAAGCATTGGACGTTTTTTTTGCATTTCAAATCTTGCGCTCCCTGTCTTTCTTTATTATATATTGCAAAACAACTATTTACACACACTCACATATACAGGTCCCAATCCACTCTGGATCTCACTGGTAACGACTCTGCTACTGCCAGTTATGACTTCGAAAATCCGATCAACTTAGCCGAAGACGAAGGTGAAGATGATTGCGAAGTGCCTGGTGAGCTTGCAAGACTATTACTCCAGGAAGAGAGGGCCATTTAGCCACATGAAGAGCCAGTGGAAACGGTAAATCTGGGTACTGAGACAGACATAAAGGAAGTCAAGATTGGTGCCAATCTGGAGCTTAGTGTGAAACAACGGTTGATTCAGATGTTGCATGACTATGTGGAAATCTTTGCTTGGTCTTACGAAGATATGCCCGGGTTGGATACAGACATTGTGGTTCATCACCTGCCTACTAAGGAAGGATGCCCTCCGGTAAAACAGGAGGTCTGCCGTATGCGCCCAGAGATGTCCGAGAAAATCAAGGCTGAGTTTATGAAACAATTTGATGCCGGTTTTCTAGCAGTAACTTCTTACCCTCAGTGGGTCGCCAATGTGGTTCCAGTGCCGAAGAAAGATGGTAAGGTCAGAATGTGTGTTGACTACATGGATTTGAACAGGGCGAGCCCTAAAGATGACTTCCCTCTACCTCACATCGACGTTCTAGTTGACAACACTGCTCAGCATAAGGCATTCTCCTTCATGGACGGTTTCTCCGGTTATAATCAGATAAAGATGGCTCCCGAAGACATGGAGAAGACCACTTTCGTTACTCAGTGGGGTACCTTCTGCTACAAGGTCATGCCGTTTGGGTTGAAAAATGTTGGGGCAATGTATCAGCGTGCTATGGTTGCTCTGTTTCATGACATGATCCATCATGAGATTGAAGTATATGTCGACGATATGATTGCGAGGTACCAAACTGAGGAGGAACACCTTGACCATCTACAGAAGCTGTTTGACGGTTTGAAGTTGTACAAGCTGAGGTTGAACCCGAACAAGTGCACCTTCGGGGTAAGATATGGAAAACTGCTAGGCTTCGTCGTGAGCGACAAAGGTATTCAAGTGGACCCTGCCAAAGTGAAAGCCATACAAGAGATGCCAGTTCCCAAGACAGAGAAGGAAGTCAGGCTTTCTAGGAAGGCTGAACTACATTGCCCGATTCATCTCACGCCTAACTGCTACCTGTGAACCAATCTTCAAGCTACTGAAGAAAGATCAAGTAGTATGTTGGAACGATGAATGTCAGACCGCTTTCGAAAGAATCAAAGAGTATCTCCAAGAGCCACCCATTCTTATGCCACCGGTTGAAGGGAGACCTCTAATATTATACTTGACAGTATTGGACAACTCAATGGGATGTGTGCTGGGTCAGCATGACGAGTCTGGCCGAAAAGAGCATGATATTTATTACCTTAGCAAAAAGTTTACCGACTATGAGACCCGATACTCACTGCTCGAGAAAACTTGTTGCGCTTTGGTATGGGCTGCTCGCCGGCTAAGATAGTATATGTTGACTCACACTACTCTGTTGATTTTAAAGATGGATCCAATCAAGTATGTCTTCGAAAAGCCTGCCTTGTCCGGAAGAATAGCAAGATGGCAGATGATCTTGACTGAATATGACATCCAGTACACAACCCAAAAAGCAATCAAGGGAAGTGTGTTGGCAGACCATTTGGCATATCAGGCAGTGGACGATTACCAGTCTATGAACTTTGAATTTCCAGACGAGAATATCATGGTAGTGACTGATTGTGAAATACCTGGACCGGATGAAGGACCTGAGGAAGGATCCTGATGGTCTATGTACTTTGACGAAGCCTCAAACGCTTTGGGTAACGACATTGGCGCTGTGATCATATCTCCTAAAGGCTCTCATACTCCACTTACCGCCCGACTATGTTTCAACTGCACCAACAACATGGCGGAGTATGAAGCATGCATCATGGGTCTTCGAGCTGCAATTAACCTAAGGATTAAGTTTCTGAGTGTCTTCGGAGATTCCACTCTCGTGATCAGTCAGATCAAAGGCGATTGGGATGCGAAACACCAAAATCTCATTCCTTACAAGGAGTATGTGTTGACGTTGCTTCCCCATTTCGAGGAGATAACCTTTGAACATTTCCCAAGAGAGGAGAATCAGTTGGCGGACGCGCTAGCTACGATGTCTTCTATGTTCAAAGTCAAATGGGACAACGAGGCTCCCCGGATCATTATTTGGAAACTGGATGAACCTGCACATTATTGTGATCTTGAAACCGAAGAGGTAGTAGAAAAACCTTGGTATCATGAAGTGAAGAGGTACCTCGAAGCTCAAGAATACCCCGAGGGCGCGTCTGTTAATGACAAGAAGTTTCTGAGAAGGTTCGCGGCAAAGTTCTTCCTCAGCAATGACATTCTCTACAAACTTAACCATGATTCAACCTTACTACGTTGTGTGGATAAGATTGAAGGAGAAAGGATCATGGCAGAGCTGCATGAAGGTACCTTCGGAACGTATTCCAGTGGACATACCATGGCAAAGAAAATCCTTCGGGCAGGATATTACTGGTCCACAATGGAAGCCGACTGTTATCAACATTCTCGGACATGTCACAAATGCCAGATCTATGCTGATAAGATGCACGTTCCTCCAGTTCCTTTGAACGTCTTGACAGCACCTTGGCCTTTTGCAATGTGGGGCATTGATATGATCGGCGAGATCAGACCTACGGCATCCAACGGGCATCGTTTCATCCTGGTAGTGATTGATTACTTTACGAAGTGGGTTGAAGCAGCTTCCTTTGCTACGGTAACCAAGAATGTCGTGGCACGGTTCATTCGGCATAACCTGATCTGTCGATACGGTGTACCCGAGAGGATTATTACGGATAATGGTACCAATCTTAACAACAAAATGATCACTGAGCTCTGCGAGCAATTCAAGATACAGCACCACAACTCTTCTCCCTACCGGCCGAAGATGAATGGGGCTGTAGAAGCAGCTAATAAGAACATCAAGAAGATCGTGCAGAAGATGACAGTGACCTAAAAAGATTGGCACGAGATGTTACCGTTTGCTTTTCATGGGTACCGTACCTTAGCACGGACGTCAACAGGGGCAACACCCTATTCCTTGGTATACGACATGGAGGCAGTCTTGCCGATTGAAGTTCAGATACCCTCTCTTCGGATCATGAAGGATGCAGGTTTGAGCGAAGACGACTGGATCCAGACCCGGCTTGATCAATTAAACCTAATCGACGAAAAGAGACTCACTGCTATTTGTCATGGTCAGACGTACCAAAAACGGCTGATCAAGGCGTTTAACAAGAAAGTCAGACGACAAGAGTATAAAGTCGGGGATCTGGTAATCAAGCGCATCATTCTACCTCAAGGTGATCCCAGGGGCAAATGGACCCCTACGTACGAAGGGCCATTTGTGGTTAAGAACATCTTCTCAGGAGGAGCAATGATTCTAACCACCATGGATGGTGACGACCTTCCTCACCCCACCAATGCAGACATAGTAAAAAGATACTACGCATGATTAAAGACCTGCTAGGTTGACTGGCCTAGGCAAAAATAAGGGCTTCCCGGCGAACCAATAGGGTTCGGGCAAAAATAAGGCATGAAAATAATAAAAAAATCTGTACACCCGGCAAGTCGAAAACCTGAAAAGGCGGCTTGGGCAAAAATGGGTATCCCGGTGGACTGAAAACCCGAAAGGGCGGTCCAGGCAAAAGTTAGGGATAAGCGTAATAATATGTCTCATTGGATCACCCTGTATCCAGACTTTGGTATCAACTATCAGGCTCGGACGGCACCAATCAATCAGCTTCATCTCCAACTAAGCAGCAAAGTGATGAGACGCTCGAAGACATAAAGGCGATAGTAGAGTTGGAACCCAGTGGGATTTTTTTTCACATAGCTGTTTTGTTTCTTTTTCACAAATTGTATAAACTCTATTTTTTTCGGCGGCATTCTCTTACTAGGACGTCAGCCTCTTGTACACAAAAACGCCTATTCACAGGCAAATTTCAAAATCAATACAAATTCATTTTTTCAGACAAATTGCAAATTGTTTTTCCTTTACCTGTTTTGTTTTGCAAAGAACGTCCAATGTTCATTTTTGATATATGCATTTGATATTAATTGCTGCTCATAAATATTTGCATGCGAAACAAAGGACTAATTACGGGAGACATCAGAAGTAGGGGCAATAAGAATTGTCTAAGCAAACTAGTCGCTCTGTCCACCAAGGTACCAAGGTAAGTTCAGCTGAAGAATGTAACCAAGATACCGTCACTCCCCGCAGGTTAAAACAATAATGGTAGCTCTCCCATTGAGCCTCACAAATCAGCTATACTCTCCCCCCAAGCAGAGTTAGTCCATCATCAGTCCCGAACAAGTTGGGTATCCCCAGTAGGTCTTAATATTCCCCATCGGAGTATAAAGATATTCCCCAGCAAGCATCCCCGGCGTTCTTAATATTCCTCAGCAGAGTATAAGAATGTTCCCCGGTGGATTACAAGATACCCCCGGTGGATCCATTTCCCCATGCAGTCTAAAAAGCTTCCCCGCCAGAGTTGAATCATCTTCCCTAGTAGATTCTGGAAGCTTGTCCCTTGCAGAATACAAATGTATCTCCCCAGCCATATTCAGAGGTTATCCCCCACCAGAGTCTAACTGGGTTATCCTCATCAACTTGCAACAGAAAGATCATCCCCAGCGAAGTTCTTTCTATCCCCCAGCAGAGTTCATCAAAATCCCCAACAAAGCTTATCAACAGAGTCCCCAACGGAGTTATCGTTAAAATCTCAGCGAAGCATCTCTTCCCACAGAGTAATTCCCTGCAGAGTAATCTCTTCACCAGGTTTATTCCCCCACGAAGTCATCTTCTCCTACCGGTTATTCTTGCAATCATCTTCCTTCATCATCCCCAGCGGAAACAAAGAACTCTACTCTTCAACATCAGCCCAGGATTCAACAAACTCCCCGACACTTGTCAAGGATTTATTTTCCCAGACGAAAATATATTCATAAACATTTCATATGATAAAGTGCATACGACACGATCTCATTCATTCTTGAGAACATCATGACATGCATACGCATCATACAACACAAATCTCATTTATTTTGAGAACATCATGACATCATGCATTTCATACATCATGACATTGCATACAACTAATGTTTTGCCTTTTCAGGAAAAGGTCAATCAAAATATGATTACCATCAACCTTTCTTAAGTTCCAGATAAACACATGTAACTAGCCAGGAAATATCTGTGGACGACTGATTATAGGTTAACACCTGAAACCAGACAGAAAGCCACCTATATGAAGAGATTGAAGATTAACACCTGTAACAGGCCAGGAAACCATCTTTCTTTCTCAGGTCAGAGATTAATACCTGAAACCAGCCAGGACAACTATCTCATCGACCAACCTTTCTTAAGTTCCAGATCAACACCTGTAACTAGCCAGGAAATATCTGTGGACGACTGATTGTAGATCTATACCTGAAACCAGACAGGAAAGTTATCTACATTGAAGAGATTGAAGATCAATACCTATAACAAGCCAGGAAGACTATCTTTCTTTCTCAGGTCAGAGATTAATACCTGAAACCAGCCAGGACAACTATCTCCTCGACCACCCTTTCTTAAGTTCCAGATCATCACCTGTAACTAGCCAGGAAATGTCTGTGAACGACTGATTGTAGATCTATACCTGTAACTAGCCAAGAAAGTTATCTACATGAAGAGACTGAAGATCAATACCTGTAACAAGCCAGGAAGACTATCTTTCTTTCTCAGGTCAGAGATTAATACCTGAAACCATACAGGACAACTATATCATCAGCCAACCTTTTTCAAGTTCCAGATCAATACCTGTAACAAGCCAGGAAAAATCTGTGGACGACAGATTGTAGATTAATACCTGAAACCAGACAGGACAACTATCTACTTGATCATCATGAAGCAACCCTACACCGGTTCCTTCTCTTCCAAGATGCAATTTTACACGGACTCATCATCAGGTAACCCTACACCGGTTCCTTCTCTTTCAGATGCAGTTTTACACGGACTCATCATCAGGCAACCCTACACAGGTTCCTTCTTTCAACCTACCAAGTTACAATTCAACAAACAATCTCCAGATGGCATCTATAAGCCCATCCCCGACAAGATTCTGTCACATCTCCAGATGGCATCTATAAGCCCATCCTCATATCCATAATATCTCCAAATGGCATCTGTAAGCCCATTCCCGACATCACATTGCTGATACTACACCATGCGAGTGCAAATTTCTGGGCACTTTAGTGTTCAATCATCTTCCACCTTCGGATCACAAAAGGCACACAAGCCAATCTACATCCTCAGGTTTAAGAAGATTGAACAGGGGCAACTGTTGTACCCCAAAATTTTCCCTCCCATATCCCTCAAGATTTGACAAGAATAATCTTTAAATTACTCAAATTAGCTCAAGGGTTGTACAGTCAAACCACCTCCTAAGACAGCTGAAATTAGGGTTTTGGTTCTTTCAAGGAATTTGGGGTTCTCAATGGTTCAATCAAGTCCCATAGGCCTATATGCATCCTCAAGCACCTACATGCCAAGTTTCAAGACTCACAGTGTCAATTTGCATAGTCAAAAGCCTCATTTGATCCACAGTCAACTACAAGGGCAAAATGGTCATTCCACAGTCAAATGTCAGAATTTTTGGTCAACATCTTATTTTGAGTTCACAATCATCATTTGATCAAGTCTTGATCATGATTCCACAAGGATAGCTCAAAAATCATCAAGATGCCAAAAGTTACTATTTTTGGACAGCAGAAAAGTCAATTGTATCTTGACCAGGGCATAACTTTTTAATGGTTTGTCAGAAAAATTCCATCCAATGCTCATCTTGAAGGGGATGCAATTTCCTACAATCCATCTTCACACTCCAAGTTCAAGAAATGCACTCACAAGAAGTTACCAATTTTGACATTATAGGTCAAATTCAAAGGTCAACAAAAATGCACTTTAAGTCAAAGGCCATAACTTGAGATTGGTAAATCCAAATGACATGGGACCAAAGGCATTGGTTAGAGGACTTCAAAAGCTTTCCAAAATGTCCAAGAACATGGTCATATGATAAAAATTGAGCAAGTTGTGCATTGGAGAAGTTGGGAAATTTTTATGAATTTGCAAAAGTCAACTTTGCTCAAAACACCTTACATTTGCTAATGGGCCTCAAATCTCTTCTTGAAACTTCATCCATGACTTATGCACGACCCATCAAGCTTAATGGAATTTATTTTCTTATTTTTATTGATTAATTGGATTTTTAATTAATATTAATTCATTTAATTAATTTAAATTGTAGGAAAATAGAAGATTTGATTTTTCAATCAATTTGTGAAGCAAATATGGTCAAGATATACTGGCAAATTCGTGCACAAGTCAAAGATACAAAAATCTCCAAATTTGGCAACATTTTCTGATCATGAAAAATCAAAAAGATTTGATTTCCAATCAAAGATTCAATCACCATTGCACATGGATTTTTGCCCAGCTCTTGACCTAATTCAGTTGCCTTATATATATGCAAGCAAACCCTAACCTAAAGGACGTGAGAAAACTGCAAAAACAGCCATAGCATATTGAGAAATTTCCAAGAAAAATTGAAAACTGATTTTTGCATTCTAGGGCGATTTAAGGACTTTTGTTGATTCTAATACATTGCAGGAGGTTCCAGGAACGTGTTACAATCAAATTCCAGCTTCAAAGCTCAAAGAATCATCATATACAGAACCACGATTTGCCTTCTTTGTTCAAAATTGTAACTCTTAAATCATGCATAGTTAACATGTTTTCTTGGTTGATTTGCATTGCTAGGAACCATACGAAGCTAATGGTATGGTTTAATTGAACTGAAACGCCATGAATTGAAGAATGCCATGAACGATGTTCTAGGGTTTCCAAGCTTTGAATTAGGGCTTTCTGAACCAGGCAAAATTAGGACTCCTAAGACACATGGTTGGAATCATTAGGCCAAGACGAATAAGACCAACCCCTCGCGAAATATTTATATACCCTGTGGTGCTAATCGCTATTTTTCGTTGCCATGTTTAGTGGGGGTTAAAAACCCCCGCTATCTGTTTATATTTTTTGCAGGAACAATGAAGAAGAAGATGATGTGTTAGTACCTAGTTGGCCGGTTTAAAAAAGGGCGCGCGTTGTTTTGTTGTACAACATATTTGTTTGTTTACTAATATAATAATCACCACTTATCATAATAACAAATAAAACAGCTTGGCTGAGTGGTGAGTGCGTTGATCTGGAAGCCTTGGGACCTGGGTTCGAATCCCAGGTCCCCCAAAACATTGTTGCTTTTATTTTTCAGGTATTCACGTGCTAAATTCAAAGGGAGGTCCACCATAGGCTTCATAGCTCAGCATGCCATGTGTCTCCAAACTCAGATCCAATAGCCATGAGTGGGAGACCACCATACGCTTTAGTCAACAGGGCGTGTAGATGATCACAAAAGTCAAAAGGGCTTGCAGCTTAATGGGCTTCAGAATTACCAAAGATACCTCCTAACTTGGGCCAACACCCCCCCTGGGTTATTCTTTTTTCTCTTTATATTTTCCATTTAATTGTTTTACTATTAATTATTATTATTATTATTATTTTCACTAACCAAATTAATTTTTTTTTTCATAATAAAATCAGAAAACTAAAATATAATATTTTTTATTATTTATTAAAATTAATTTCACCCTTTGATTAGTTATTTTTGTAAATAAATACTAACATAATTAATTTAGTTTTTTTAATTAGGTTAATTTCAATATTTTTACAATAAATAAAATTAACATAGAATTAGGGTTTTTACTAACTTTTGACTATTTTTTATTTATTTCCTTGAGACATTAAAAAACCAAAAATATTTCATTTTATTAATTAATTAGTTTTAGGTTTAATTTAATTTAATTCATAAATAATAAAAGCTTCCTTCTTTCTCAAAAAAGGGTCAAAACCCTAAGAACCTCTCCGATCCAATTTTGTTCTCGCGCATCTTAATTTTTATTCCAATTATGTAATTGTTTCGAGGATGTAATAGCTTTAATTAGGACTTTTTATCGCTTTCATTTATTTTCCGCAATTTTACTTTTCGAGTGTTTGTTTTTGGCGATGTAAATACCCGACGCCTTGTAATAGTTTAGCTTTATTTTCCGCAACATTTAACTGCTAGATGTATGTTAATTAGGCTATGCATGACAAGACTTATCTCTCTTCAAATAAAATCAACCCGTAGCTCACCATAACATGTGCAAAGATAACTTAACTGAATCCTGACACACTCGCACATGCCACTCCTAGGGTACGCCTCACTTGGTTGCCTCGACGTGGTCATTGAGTATAGGGTGTTTTAGAGGTCGCCCTCCTGTCTAAAGATCAAAGTTGCCTCGAAACGGTTGCCTCGGATAAAACGATCTAAGACATTAGGGTTACCGCTAAGGCGTCCTACTATTGTTTTGGTGACCACATGTCCCTTAATCGAATTGACCCGAAAACTCCAACGACGGTGCTACCTACTCCTCAATAGTGGGATAGCACTGTCTAAAGGACATTTACACAACTTAATTTCTTTTGAGTAGGTAGAGGTTCTTAGATACTTGCTCTTTCAAAACAAAAACAACTTTTCGCACTTACACTTTTCAAACAAAAGTTTTCAAACAACACTTCATACACTCTTGAGGACAGATACAAGAGTTAAATCGAAGTTTTCAAACAAAACTTTTTTTCAAAACCCACAAACACAAGAAAAGCAAAATCTTTTGAAAACATAATGAGCAAGTACCTAAGAGCCCGTGGATAACCACAGATAGAAAGGGTGCTAATACCTTCCCTTTCTATAATTTACCTCCCGAACCCGAGAAACATCTCGAAAAGGAATTTTTTTGTGCTTTTGTCCTTTCCTTGTTGGATAAAATAAAAGACGGTGGCGACTCTTGCTTACCGCGACATTTTGCAAAAACAAACGCAAATGCGAACCAGCATTCCAAAACAGTCAGTTCTATTTCCATCGATCACAAATATGATAATGAAACTGACTATAATGAAGAGCAGTACCCTCTGGCCGACGAAAAATACAAACAACTAGAAGAGCGTCTGAGTGTGATGGAAATCCAAAGGGTACCTAGGATGGATTTTGAAGAGCTGGGTTTGGTTTCTAGGGTTGTCATCCCACAAAAGTTCAAGGTGTCGGTGTTCTCCAAATATGATGGTGTTTCATGTCTCAAGATGCACCTCCGATCTTATGTGGGGAAGATTCAGCCTCACGCTGTTGACAAGGACTTATGGGTCCACTTGTTTTAAGATAGTCTATCTGGAACTCAATTAGAATGGTTCTACCAGCTGGAAGGGACCAACATTCGTAATTGGGAAGACCTATCTGTTGCTTTCTACAAGCAGAATCAGTATAATGCAGACCATGCTCCTACCCCGTACACAAATCCAAAGTATGACTATGGGTTCGAGCGAGGGTTTTAAAGACTATGCTCAGAAATGGAGGGACTTAGCAGGAAGAGTCCAACCTCCCCTGTCTAATAGGGAGTTAGTGGATATGTTTTTGGGTACCCTAGCTGGTCCATTTTTCAGTTATCTGATTGGAAGCTCCTCAGTTGGCTTTACTGAGTTAATTTTGACAAGAGAAAGAGTAGAAGCTGGGATTAGAAGTGGCAAGATTCATAAGGACGCCTCTTCAAATGCGGGAAAGAGAGCTTTCACAGGGAAAAAAGAGGTCAGTGTTGTTTACAATCAACAAAATCAGGGTAGAACCGAGCGCCGTCCAGTGGTAGGGGCCGTTATGATCTCTAAACCTGCACCTACTCAACAAAGGAACAATTAGCCTAGAGCAGAAAGGCTTGTAAGATAGTTTACCTGGATAAACATGACTCTGTCTAAAGTCTTGCCACACTTGCTGAAATCTAATCTGGTGACTTTGCGGGAAGCTCCCAGGAATCCAAACACCGCGTCTCCTTGCTACAACCCAAATGCTCGCTGTGCTTACCATTCAGACAATCCAGGTCATGATACAGATGACTGTTGGGCTCTGAAGAATAAGGTGCAAGACCTGATCGAGGCGAAGGAGATTGAATTTGATGCTCCTGAGATTCCCAATGTTATAACTGCTCCCATGCCCAAGCACGACCGTGGCGTTAATGCTGTTGATAATGATGTGTTTGTTACTTCTATTGAGGAACTTGTTACTCCTCTCATGACCGTTAAATGGAACTTGTTGAAATCTGATTTATTTCCAGGTTGTGGCGAAGGTTGCCATTTATGTTTATCTCTACCGACTGGTTGTTATTTGTTGAACGTAGGTGTTCAGCACCTGATGGATGATAGAGAGATTTTGTTTGAAAAGACTCGTGTCCCGACTGTTCCTTGTAAGGATGTTTCAATCATAACCATTTCCGCCAATCCTCCCAGGGTCTCTACCAAAAGACCCGTCAGGATTACATCTGCTCCGAAGTTGGCTCCTCTGATCATCACTATGCCAAGGCTAATCCCATACTCCTCGAAAAGGATGTTCCCTGGAACTATGGGGATGACGTCTACTACCACGACGTCAAGCAAGACCCATTGGCTGTTGAAGACAAAGTTTCTGAAAATACTGATCCCGACATTGGCAATATTAGTTGAACCAGCAAAATAACAAGAAGTGGAAGAGTGTTCTCCCCTGAGATTTCTCCTCTAAAAGCCGTTACTATTCCTGTGATCATTCCTACTGTTGTTCCTACTGATACTACCACTGCAACTCCTGTGATTACCCCAGTTGCCACCCCTATCACCGAGTCGACTGAGACTCGGAGCAAAGACATATTGATTGAGCCTGTCCAGACGAAGGCGCATTTAGAATCTATCCCAAAGGCTTTGAAGAAGGAAATGGAAGAAATCTTGAAGATTATAAAGAAGAGCGACTACAACGTGGTTGAACAGATGGGGCAGACCCCTTCCAAGATTTCAATGTTAGCCCTACTATTATGCTCCAAAGCTCATGCAAAGGCTTTGATGAAATTCCTTAAAACTGCCCATGTGCCACAAGAAACCTCTGTTGACCAATTTGAAGATTGTGTGGCCAGTTTGACGGCTGATAACGGTTTGGGTTTTTCTGATGCTGATTTGACACCTAGAGGAAGAAAACACAATGATGCGCTGCATGCCTCCATCGAATGCAGGGGAACTACTTTGGCCCATATTCTAGTAGATACTGATTCATCATTGAACATGCTGCCCAAGAAGGCTCTGGACAGGTTAGACTGTGAAGGTTTGACCCTAAAACCTAGCAACATTGTAGTGAGGGCTTTCGATGGTTCGAAGAGAATGGTTTACAGGGAGGTGGACATCCCTATAAAAGTTGGTTCTCAGACCTTTGACTCCACCTTCTACGTGATCGATATCAAACCGTCTTATTCTTGTGTGTTGGGTCGCCCTTGAATCCATGAGGCAGGAGTTGTCATGTCCACTCTGCATCAGATGATGAAATACCCGATGAAAGAAAAGATTGTCACGGTACATGGTGAAGAAGAATACATGGTAAGCCACTTAAATTCCTTCAGGTATGTGGAAATGGATGGTGAGTTCATCGAGACTCCACGTCAGAACTTCGAAGAGGTGCCTCAAACTATGGCTGCAACTGAAACTGTCACTAATCTGCCAAAGATCACCAGACCTCCCTTGAAGATGGATTCTCTCAAAGATGCCAAAGCAGTTATTGAAGAAGGTGGGTGTACCATCTGGGGACAACTCCCTGACATTCCATACAAATCTGATAAGTTTGGTTTGGGTTTCTCTTCAGGGGCTCAAAAGGCTGTTCGTCGTGCTCGTGCTGGAGGACCTTCCCTACGCATCAGCAATCACGGGGTCAATGCTCTAGAAGACAGTGATGGAGACTATGACATGGATAGCTGGATCTTCCCTACTACAAACGGTTGACCCAGTAACTGGACGGCAAAAGACTTTGTACCAATTACTTTTATTCAGAAGTAATTGTCTTTCTTGTTTTTGGATATGTAATAATCAATATAAACTCTTTGTCCATGTGTCTTACTCGGGACACAATGGTTTTATTTGTGAGGGTTATCATGTTTCAATCTCATATGCCATTAATAAAGCATTGGACGTTTGGCATACACATTTTGCACTCTCTATTTTTCTTTGCTGCTTTTTACTTTGTCTATGCAACTATGCTCTTACCCACACTCATATATCAAACTGTAGATCCATATCCACTCTGGATCCCATTGATAACAGTTATGCTATTTCCGGTTATGACTTTGAAAATCTGATCAACCAAGCCGAGGATGAAGGTGAGAAAGAATGTGAGGTACCCGGAGAACTTGCTAGACTATTACGGCAGGAAGAAAGGGCTATGCAGCCTCATGAAGAGCCAGTTGAGACAATAATATTGGGCACAAAATAGGATAGAAAAGAAGTCAAGATAGGTGCAAATCTGGAGCTTAGTGTTTGTGATACAGTGGGAGAACTGACTTGAGGTTTTTTGTTTGTGTTTGCAAATGTTTCGGTTTAGCAAGAGTCGCCACCGACTTTTTATTTTATCCAAAGGAAAGGTCAAAAAGCACAGGAAAGACCTTTGAGATGTTTTCTTGGGTTCGGGGTGTAGATTATGAAAAGGGAAGGTGCTAGCACCCTTTTCATCCATGGTTTTCCATGGGCTCTTAGTTACTTGTTTAGATCACTTGCTTTTGCTTTTCAATTGTTTGAAATGGTGCTTTGTGTGTGGTTTTGATAATATTTTGAAAAGAGGCCTTTTGTCTAGGCAACCTTTGTAACAATTCTTGTTTGGATGTTTTACAAAGGTGTTTGTCTTTTGAAAAATGTTTCAATGTTTGAAAGTTTGTTTTGGGAAAATGTTTTGAAATTGTGTATTTTGAAATTAACAAGGATGGTTTGCAAGTTTGATCAAGTAACTAGGAGTTGTCTACCCTACCTACTCAAAAGTCTTTCCTACACATTTTTAACCCCTTTACCTTGTTGTTTTACCATTGTATTTGGTAAACAACCTTGTGTTTGGATGTTAAACGGGACAGGCGCGGGTCATCGTATGACCATGATAACAATATTGCAAGTATCTTAGCAAGTTTTGAGGGACTAGATCATTTTGTATAGGCGACCAAGATAGCGTCATCGAGGAACTATGATCTTTTGTTTTTGTTTGATTTTACCAAGATACCTAGCATGCATACCATGGCCATTTTTAAGGCAACAAGTGGGTGAAACCCTAAGGGTGCTTGTGTGCATTGTGTTGTCATTTTTCATACATTTTTGTCTTGTATTAGTCATGCTATTTGTTTGATTTTGTATTTTTGCATACAAACCCTAATCTTTCTATCATGGCATATTTGCAAGCAATAAAGTGCGTAAAAGTAAATCTACAACTATTACAACATGATTATGGGGAGGAGGGTACAAATTTGAATAGGGAGATATTTGCAAGAAATTAAAACCCTAGCTCAACTATTACAACCAAATTGAACTCATTGTACAAATTGACAAATATTTAAATATGCAATTAAACATAAATATGCAAAAATGGTATTTTGTATTATTTTCATGTATGTAAAAATAAATTATTTAATGTCCTAAAAAAGGAAAAATATTAATGGTTATTTTTGGAAAGGGTAATAAACCCTAATTTGGTTTTAAGAAATATATATATATATATATATATATATATATATATATATATATATATATATATATATATATATATATATATATATATATATATATATATATATATATATATATATATATATATATATATATATATATATATATATATATATATATATATATATATATATATATATATATATATATATATATATATATATATATTAATTATATTATTTATTCATTTATGTACAAAAAAATAAAATGAATTATATACAAAATGTTAAAAAAATAAAAATATGGATGACAATATTATTTAAGTGTATAAATAATAAAAATAAAAATCTATAATATTTTTATAATATTTACAAGTTTTCATTATAAGAAAATAAAAGTATATTATTTAATAATTATTTCTATGTCCAAAAAAATAATAAAAATAATAAAATAAAATGTGAAAATTTAAGAAAATATTTTTAGTGATTTTTTATGTTTAGAAAACATAATAAAAGTCAGAAACTAAAAAAGAAATGAAAAATAAGGAAGAATAAACAAATAGGCCAAGGGGGTGTAAACAACAAGCTAAGGGGTGCAAATAGCATGGAATAGCCAGGCCCAACCCAGATGGCCTTCATCTTAAACCTCTGATCAAACAAAAACGTGCGCTATGTACAAATTCGTATCTCCTATTTCAGTGCTTAAAAATAAAAACTTGTAACATGAAAGTTATAGAGCATGATCATACGATTCTAACCATATAAAAAAATTAATCTAACTCTCAAAGACCAGAGAGAATTTCTCTGGCCCTAATTTCTAACCTAGTTTTTTCAGAAAGTTCATCATTCAAATTCTCCCAGCTCAGTTAACTTAAATAAATTCTATGCATATGTACAGCTCAAGGGAAATGAGTACTACATTTTTTATTCACAAACCTAAGCCTAATGATTCCTAAATAGAGAGATAGAAGTTTGAACTTTACCTATTTCAGTCAAGCTCGAGTATGGCAATGCAGGGGTTTTCAGTGAGGCCTGAGATGCTTGTGATCTTGCTTGAAGTTCCTTTGAGCTTTCCCAATGCTTAGCTAGCTTTGAACTTGCTTGAATCTCTCTATAGAACTCAACCTACAAACTCAAAATTCAGAAATGGTGAAGTGTGTAAATGGAGTTACAGTGGCTTGGGAATGGTTGGGATAATTTAGGTAGGTTGTATGGAGTGTGTTGGAACTGATTGCAAGCAAAACGCACGAGTAGTTTGTGATTTGGAAATCAAAATGCAGAAACTGCCCTATTTTGCAAGAAAATGTGATTTTGGTGTTTTGGAGGGTTTGAGCACTTGTAAACTCGTGTTTCTGGTTTAGGGTATTGTGAAAAACTTGTTTGAAATGTTTACAAGCTTTTGTTTTATCAGATTGCAAAGATGTGTGCTTTTTGCAAGTTGACTTGGTTTTGAAGAAAGGTTAGATGACAATGCTCAAGAGCCTGTACAAGCCTCCTTCATATCTGCACCAAGTTGGTGTACCTTTGCCTAAGTTTATGGAGTTGGTTTGCTGCAAAGGGATGGGTTCAAGGCTCAAGGGAGACAAAAATGCATAAAGTGAACTTTATCAAAATGGCATTGTTAACTTTTTGCCATTTTTAGATTAATTCAATGTGTAAACTTCTAAAGCTCAGAACAATGCCTTAATCCATTGTGTTTGCATTCAATTTTTGAGTGTGGAAGGGTTTAAGGACCTGTAAACAAGTACAAGCAAGTTTGGGCAGAATTTGCAACTTGTAGCATAGTGAAAAATGCCATGGACCAAAGTAACATTTTGCCAAATTCAAACCTTCGATTATCCCTAACCACAAATTATTTTGGAGAGTTCTTGGACATTTTGGAAAGCTTGTAACATGCTCTACAATCCATATTTGAAATTCATCTTGATATTCCACTTGGAACTATGTGAAAAATTGTCATGAAGATAGGTCAAAATCCTGCCTAAACTAGGGCAAAA
The DNA here is from genome assembly GCA_948472305.1 of Vicia faba. NCBI lineage: Eukaryota > Viridiplantae > Streptophyta > Magnoliopsida > Fabales > Fabaceae > Vicia > Vicia faba. The sequence goes on from OX451741.1 coordinate 54,400,187, forward strand.
TTTCACTAAGTTAAAAGTTTCATGGACCCTTGTTCCAAAAATCATAACTTGAAATCTAAGCATATTTTGGGAAAACTTTGTGAATCAAAGTTGTAGATTTTGTGGAGGAATACAACTTTAATGTTGGAATTTTTCTTTGAATCCAATTGCATCATGCTGAAAAAGTTGGGAAAAGTTGGGAAAAAATAAGAAATTTTCATAACTTGGAAAATTTCTAAGTTATGAAAATTTTCCATTTTAAACCCTAATTTCCAAAATTAGGTTTCTTGGTGAAAAAGTTTCATGTTTTGACATATCTTGATGAAAAATGACCCTTGGCACTTGATTTTGACCAAAAAGTCAAAGTTTGACTTTTCAGTGTACAGTTGATTTTTGATCAGTTGACTGGAAAATTCATCTGTCAATCCAATGCATTTGAGATCTTTTGAACCTTGTGATTAGGTCAAGATGATGCCATTGAGTCCTTGAATCCATGTTTGAACCCAATTTTCCATTGGCTAGGTAGAAAATCAGAAATTGCCCTTCTGCAGTCAAAACCCTAAAAATGACCATTTTGCCCTTTTGGTGATCTGATCAAATTTCTTGAGGAGTTGTGGTCCAAACTTTATCAAATGGTTCATATGAGTCTATAATGTTAATTTGGATCAAAAATTATGAGGTTTGACTGTAAATTGGCCACAATTGACTTTTCCCCCAATACAGTTGATTTTTAGGTCAATTGTCCAATTGACTGGGTAAAAATGTGATTCAAGGCTTGAAACTTGGTATGAGAAATCTTAGGAGTCCAACATGAAGTATGAAAGTCACATGGGGCATTAGAAGTCCAAAAATCCTTGTGCAAACTCAAACCCTAATTTCAGGTCAATAGTGCAAGGAGATGTCTTGAGCAGAGCAAACCCTAGCTTGATCTTGAGTTCAAAGAGTCTTGTGAGGGGAAATATTGATAAAATGAGAGGGCAAATTTTGGGGTACAACAGCTGCCCCTGTTCAATCTTCTTGAACCTGAAGAGTTAGATTGGCGAGTTTGCCTTTCGTGACTCGAAGGTAAAAGAGGATTGGACACTAGAGTGCCCGTAAATTTGCATTCGTCAAAATGTAGTTGAGAGAATGGGCTTAAAGATGCCATTTGGAAATGTGAATCTTGTTGGAGATGGGCTTAAAGATTCCATTTGGAAATGTGAATCTTGTTGGAGATGGGCTTAAAGATGCCATCCAAGAATGTTTGTTGAAAATCAGGAGAATGAGCGCCAGAATGGTATCCGTGTCTGGAGCATCTCTGAGCTGGGGATCTGAATAAGCAATAGAATAACATCCATGTCTGGAGCATCTCTGAGCTGTTTTCTGAACTTTACATCTGAATAAGCGATAGAATAGCATTCGTGTCTGGAGCATCTCTAAGTTGTTTTCTGAGCTTTACATTTGAATAAGCGAATAGAATAGCATTCGTGTCTGGAGCATCTCTAAGCTATTTTCATAGCTTTGAATCTGAATAAGAAAATAGAATAGCACCCATGTCTGGAGCATCTCTAAGCTGTTTTTTGAAATCTTTAAATAAGCAGTAGAATAGCATCCGTGTCTGGAGCATCTCTAAGCTGTTTTCTGAGTTTTACATCTGAATAAGCGATAGAATTGCATCTATGTCTAGAGCATCCTCAAGCTGTTTTCTGAAATCTTTGAATAAGCAGTAGAATAGCATCCGTGTCTAGAGCGTCTCTAAGCTGTTTTCTGAATTCTGTTTTTGAATAAGCAAATAGAATAGCATCCGTGTCTAGAGCATCTCTAAGCTGTTTTCATGATTGTATATTGGTAGCTTATTAATCTTATCCTGAAAAGGGTAAAATGTTAGCTGAAACACAAAGTTATGTTGCATGAAATGTATGATGCAATATATGTGTTTTATCAATGTTTATGACATATGAATGTAATGTATGCGCATGTAAGCTGATTAACTATCTTGCTGAGGAAAATAAATCCTTGATAGCCTGGAGATAATAAAATCTTTGACTGCTGCCGGGGAAAATAAATCCTTGACCGCTGCTGGAGATTCAAAATCTTTGATTGTTGAGGATGAGACATCCTTGGACCACTGCTGGGGATAGAAAAATCCTTGGCAACTAGCGGAAATTATCAAAAACTTTGACAACCTTTGTGGGGATGTGAGAATCCTTCGCGACTTTCCTTGGGATTTAGGGATCCTTCAAGTCTTTGGAATACTAACAAAATCTGTTGTGAGAATAAATGCCGAGTGTTGTTTGAGAAACCTATTTGGGGAATCCCGAGAACTTGATGATTATGGCTGGAGATTACACAAAGGGAATCCTTACTCGGCTGGGGAATAGGGAAAACTTTGGCGATCTCTACCGGGGATCAAACAAAGGAAAACCTTGATCTGCTGGAGAATAAGGAAGACTTTGATGGCTCCTGAGGAGAAATGAGAATGAGAATCTTCAATCTGCTAGGGGAATAAAAATTCTGACCAATTCATGCTGAGGAGTAATGAAGACTCTGGCAACTTCACTGGGGAATTAAGAATGAGAATCTTCATTCTGTTGGGGAGTAAGAACTCTGTGGGGAGATAGTTATACTGCTGGAGAATAGGAGTTTGGGTTGTAGGCCAATCTACTGGGGAATTACCTATCTTGGGGATAAGACAAAAGTTAACTGTTATCTGATTGATTCTCATACTTTAAGACAACATGCTGGAGAATCCGGAGATGTTGAATGGTTTCCGTTGTGGATTGATAGTTTGACTCCGCTGGGGAAGAAGGTTTTAAGATAACTCTCTGGGGAATTATCTGGTTTTAAAGCGACTCTCTGGGGAAATTGGAGGAAACTGGATGGTTTCCACTAGGGTTTAAAGGTGGAAGATTTAACTCTGTTGGGGGGAAAAGTTTCATCTTCATTGAGGATCTGTAGTTCAAAGTTTTGGCTCCGCTGGGATTGGGAGTTTGGAGACTTAACTCTGATGGGGATTTTGAAATTTAACTCCGCTGGGGATATGTATTTCAAGGTTTTAGCTCCGTTGGGGATCTAGATGATGTACTGCAGGGGATTTCTCTTGGAATAGCCCAAAGACATTTTCCTATACTTTCAACCTATCAGTAATTATTCTTTCCCATTTCGTTTATTTGTAAACATGTGATTATATTCAAATGCATATGCTCATTAAATAAATCATTGGACGTTTTCATAAAAACACAAGTGTAAAAAGAAAGAAAAGGCAAATAGTTTTCTGCACTTTGAAGTATCTTTGTATTAACTTTGTGTAAGTATTTTGTACAAAAGAGACAGACATCCTAGTAAGAAAATGTTATCATAAATTGAGAAAAAATTTTACAAAGAAAGATGGCTATGTGTAAAAAATTCCATGGGGTTCCCATTCTGCTATAGCCTTCGTAACTCTGGATATCTTGTTCATTTGTTGCTTCGTCCGCAGATGATTGGATTGATCGGAAGCCTGGAGCTTGTTTGTGAAGAGATTGTCCTTAAAGTGATCCGACAAGACATAGTCATACGCTTTAATTCCCTAACTTTTTCCTGGACCGCCCTTTCGGGTTTTCGATTCACCAGGATGCCCTTTTTTGCCCAAGTCGCCCTTTCGGGTTTTCAACTTGTCGGGTCATTTATGCGTAGTATCTTTTGACTATGTCTGCGTTCGCAGGGTGTGGCAGGTCGTTGCCGTCCATGGTGGTTAATATCATTATCCCACCAGAAAAGATGTTTTTTATCCCACCAGAAAAGATGTTTTTGATCACAAATGGTCCTTCGTAAGTAGGAGTCCATTTCCCCCTGGGATCGCTTTGTGGCAAGATGATCCGCTTGATTACAAGATCTCCGACTTGATATACCTGGCGCCTGACTTTCTTGTTAAAAGCCTTGATCATTCGTTTTTGATACACCTGACCGTGGCAAACAGCAGTAAGTCACTTCTCGTCAATCAAGTTAAGTTGATCAAGTCGGGTCTGAATCCAATCGTCTTCACTCAAACCAGCATCCTTCATGATTCTCAAGGAGGGAATCTGAACCTCAATAGGTAAAACATCTTTCATGCCGTATACCAAAGAAAAGGGGGTTGCCCCGGTTGATGTACACGCCGTGGTACGGTACCCGTGAAGAGAAAATGGTAACGTCTCATGCCAGTCCTTGTAGGTGACTGTCATCTTTTGAATGATCTTCTTGATATTTTTGTTCGCAGCTTCGACAACACCGTTCATCTTTGGCCGATAGGGAGATGAATTGTGATGTTGAATCTGGAACTATTCGCACAAGGCGGTGATCATAGTATTGTTCAGGTTTGTATCGTTGTCCGCGATGATCCTGTCGGGGATACCGTACCGGCAAATGAGGTTCTGCTTGATGAAGCGGGCAACCACATTCTTTGTGACGGGTGCGAAGGAAGCTGCTTCGACCCATTTGGTGAAGTAATCAATGGCCACCAGGATGAAGCAATGTCCATTGGATGCTGTAGGCTTGATCTCTCCAATCATATTGATTCCCCACATGGCGAATGGCCAAGGAGCTCTTAGGACATTGAGAGGAACTGGAGGAATATGTACCTTGTCTGCATAGATTTGGAATTTGTGACAAGTACGGGAATGTTGATGGCAGTCAGCTTCCATGGTAGACCAGTAATAGCCTGCCCGTAGAATCTTCTTAGCCATCGTATAACCGCTTGAGTGGGTGCCAAATGTACCATTATACAATTCAGCCATGATCTGTTCAACTTTAACCTTGTCCACACAACGGAGCAGAATGCAATCATGATTGCGCTTGTATAGGATACCATTTCTCAGGAAGAACTTGGCAGAGAATCTCCTCAAGAACTTTTTGTCGTTGACTGGAGCTCCTTCAGGGTATTCTTGTGCCTCGAGATACCTTTTGACTTCGTGAAACCAAGGTCGGTCCACTACTTCTTCGGTATTAATCTCGTGACAATGGGCAGGTTCGTCCATCCGCTCGATGGTGATTTGGGGAGCCTCATTATCCCAGTTAAGTTTAAACATGGATGACATTGTAGCTAGAGCATCTGCTAGCTGATTTTCTTCTCGCAGAAATTGCTCGAAGGTAATCTGCTCGAAGTGAGGTAGCAATGTCAGGACATGTTATTTGTAAGGGATGAGATTGGGATGTTTTGTGTCCCACTCTCCTTTGATCTAACTTATGACCAAAGCTGAGTCTCCAAATACAACCAAAGATTTGATTCCCAGGTCTATTGCAGCCTTGAGACCAAAGATACAAGCTTCATACTCGGCCATGTTGTTGGTGTAGCTGAAGCAGAGTTTTGCGGTGAAAGGTGTATGGCAACCTTGTGGAGAGATGAGCACAGCACCGATACCGTTCCCAAGTGTGTTGGAGGCACCATCAAAGTACAGAGTCCATCGGGATCCTTGTTCAGGTCTGTCATACGGTCTGTTACCTTCAATGTAGTCCAATGTCATAATGTCCTCGTCGGGGAAGTCGAATTTCATGGATTGGTAATCTTCGACAGCTTGATGAGCTAGATGGTCAGCTAGCACACTCCCCTTTATAGCTTTTTGGGTCGTGTACTAGATATCATACTCAGTCAGGATCATTTTCCATCTAGCTATTCTTCCAGATAAAGCAGGCTTCTCGAAGATGTACTTGATCGGATCCATTTTAGACATCAGCAGAGTGGTATGAGTTAACATATACTGCCTTAGCCGGCGAGCAGCCCATACCAAAGCACAACAAGTTTTCTCGAGCAGTGAGTAGCGGGTCTCACAGTTGGTAAACTTTTTTCTAAGGTAATAAATGGCATGCTCTTTTCGGCCAGACTCGTCATGTTGGCCTAATACGCACCCCATTGAATTATCCAAAATAGTCAGATACATGATTAGCCGTCTTCCTTCGACGGGAGGCATCAAGATAGGAGGTTCTAGCAAATACTCCTTGATTTTATCGAAAGCAACTTGACAGTCATCATTCCATTTAACCACCTGATCTTTCTTCAATAGCTTGAAGATTGGCTCACAGGTAGATGTTAGGTGAGAAATGAACCTTGCAATGTAGTTTAGGCGTCCCAAGAAACCTCTGACCTCCTTCTCGGTGTGAGGGGCAGGCATTTCTTGTATAGCTTTGACTTTGGCAGGATCAACCTCGATGCCTTTGTTGCTGACGATGAATCCCAAGAGTTTACCAGACCTGAATCCGAAAGTGCACTTGTTAGGGTTCAATCTGAGCTTGTACTCCTTCAACCTGACAAACAGCTTTTGCAGATGGTCGAGGTGTTCTTCTTCAGTTTGTGAAGGGGCTATCATGTCGTCTACGTAGACCTCTATCTCATGATGTATCATGTCATGAAACAAAGCTACCATGGCGCGCTGATAGGTTGCCCCGACATTCTTCAGTATGAATGGCATTACTTTATAGGAGAAGGTACCCCACTGTGTAACAAAAGTAGTCTTCTCCATGTCTTCAGGGGCCATTTTAATCTGGTTGTACCCTGAAAATCCATCCATGAAAGAAAATACCTTGTGTTGAGCTGTATTGTCAACCAAGATGTCAATGTGCGGTAGTGGGAAGTCATCTTTGGGGCTAGCCCTGTTTAAGTCTCTGTAATCCACGCACATTCTCATTTTGCCGTCCTTCTTAGGTACGGGAACAATGTTAGCAACCCATTGTGGATAGGAGGTAACAGCAAGAAACCCAGCATTGAACTGCTTCATCACTTCAGATTTGATCTTTTCAGACATATCGGGCCTCATTCGATGGACTTTCTGTTTAATTGGTGGACAGTCTTCTCTAGTAGGGAGACGGTGAACCACAATATCTGTATCGAGTCTCGGCATGTCTTTGTAAGACCAGACGAAGATCTCAACATATTCATTCAACAGCTGAACTAAGCGCTCTTTGAAACTTGGCTCAAGGTTGACACCCATTCTGACTTCTTTTCTGTCTTCAGCAGTACCCAAGTTGATAGTCTCTAATAGCTCTTCATGGGGCAGAATAACCCTTTCTTCCTGTTGTAGAAGTCTAGCCAGTTCTCCCGGCACCTCACAGTCTTTATCACCTTCATACTCGGCATTGTAGACCAGATCTTCGGAGTCACTGAAGGCCGTAGCAGAATTGTTACCCATGGAATCCGGAATGGAAGGGTACCTACATTTTGTGAGTGTGGGTGTGTGTAAGGGATAGCCACCTTTAAACAAATAAAATGTAAAAAGAAAGAAAATGAACACAAAAGTTTATATATGAAAACGTCCATGATTCATTAAAAATGGCATATGAAGATGAAAAATCAAACCCTTACAAATGGACCTATATGCCTCGGGTAAGGCATAAGGAAAAAAGTGTACGAATTGTTTAAGAATTATTACAGACCAACATAAATGTTTGAAAGATAAATTACTGATTTATGAAAGTAATAGGAACAAAGTCCTTTGCCTCCCAGTTGTTCAGCCCTTCATCAACAGTTGGAAAGATCCAGTCTTCAAGGTTTCTCTCCTCTTCACCGTCCTCTAAAGCATTAACTCCATGATGGGTGATCTTCAATGGTGGTCCCCCAGCCCGGGAGCGGTGTACAGCCTTTTGAGCAGAAGCAGTAAAACCCAGGCCGAATTTATCTGTCTCGAAAGGAAAGTCTGGCAGCTGACCCCATATTGTGCTTCCTCCTTCTTCAATCACAGCCTTCGCATCTTTAAGGGATGACATCCGAGACACAGGTTTGGTAATGATGGGTACAGAAGTCATTGTCTTGGTTGCTGCAACTTCAGGAGAAACCTCTTCAAAGTGTTGGAAAGGGGTTTCTATGAATTCGCCATCTAACTCCACATAGCGGAAAGAATTAAGATGGCTTATCATATATTCCTCTTCACCGTGAACTGTTATAATTTTCCCCTGGACAGGGTACTTGAGCATTTGGTGCAAAGAAGAAGTGACTGCCCCAGCGTTATGAATCCAGGGTCTTTCCAACAAGCAAGAATAGGAGGGACGGATGTCCATCACATAAAACGTGGAGTTGAAAGTTTCTATTCCCACTTTAATCGGGATGTCCACCTCCCCGTGGACCATCCTTTTAGAACCATTAAAGGCTCTGACAATGATATTGTTGGGCTTCAGGGTTAAACCTTCACAGTCCAATCTGTCAAATGCTTTCTTCGGCAAGACATTTAAAGACGACCCGGTACAAACCAGAACGTGAGCTAGAGTAGTCCCTCTGCATTCCACTGAGACAAGCATCACGTCATTATGCTTTCTCCCCTTAGATGTTAAATCGGCATCGGAGAAGCCAAGACCATTGTCGGCTGTTAGGCTAGCTACACACTCCTAGAACTGGTCCGTAGAGGTTTCCTGAGGCACGTGGGCCGTCTTCAAGAATTTGATCAAGGCTTTAGCATGAGCTTCAGAACAGAGCAACAGGGCTAGCATAGAGATTTTTGAAGGGGTTTGCCCTAATTGTTCCACGACATCATAGTCGCTTTTCTTAATTATTTTCAAAATCTCCTCCATTTCCTTTTGAGTGGTCTCGGGGATGACCAAAGGCTGAGCCCTCGTCCTGATGGGCGCTTCTTGGATCCCCTTCCCTTTATCAATAACAACAGCAGAGGGTACAACCACAAGAGTCACAATTTCTTCAATAACTGGAGTTCTCACAGATATATTGACCGTCACATGAGTAACTTTAGGAGCAATTGAGGGTCCGAAAACTGCCCTTGTAGGAGCAATCTCCGGAGAGAAGATTCTTCTACTGCGGGTGATTTTACTCGTACCAGCAATATTTCCAATATCAGGAGTCTCTTCATCGGCACTTTCTTCAACTGATTCAATCTGCTTAAAACCGTGGTAGAAGATCTCTCCCCCGTAGTTCCACGGTATTGATTTGTTGGACTTATATGGGATAGGCCCCGACATAGTTATCTTCAGAGGTACAATCTTCGGATCAGATGTAATCTTAACAGGTCTTTTGGAGACCTTGGAAAGATTGGCGGAAATGGTAATTATAGCAACATCATTGACAGGAGTCAGAGTAACTGGAGTCTTCTCAAAAAGGATTTCTTGATTATCCATTAGGCGTTGGATGCCTAACTTCAATAACGGACAGTCGAATGGTAAGGACGAACAAAGGCAGCAATCTTTTTCACAACCTGGGAAAATCCCAACCTTCAACAGATTTAACTTGATTATCGGTAACGGAGTCATCATATCATCAACAATACACTTTGGCATCGGAGCAGAGATCACATTCGGCTTCTCGGGGGCGTCGAATTCCACCTCCTTAGCATCTATTAAATCATGAATCTTATTCCTGAGGGCCCAAAAATTGTTGGTGTCGTGACCCAGGCTGTCCGAATGATAAGCACACTTGGCGTTGGGATGGTAATGTGGTGATTAAGTGTTAGGGTTTTTAGGGGCCTCCCTTAAACTGGAAAGGTTTAACTTCAAGAGATGGGGTAGAACCTGAGCAGGTGTCATGTTTATCCGGGTGTATTGCCGTTGTGGCCTTTCCACCCTTTGCTGGTTGGTTCTAGGTTGATTGTTTCTGGGCTGATTAGCTGCAGACTTCTGAATCATTACAGCCCCCACCGCTGGCCGGCGCTCAACTCTTCCCTGACCTCTTTGAGAGTAGACAGTTGAGACTTCTTTCTTTGCTGGAAAAGTCTTCTTGACAGCAGCGAAAGCAGATGTATCTTTCTGAATTTTATCACTCTTGATGCCGACTTCAACTCTTTCACCAGTAAGAATTAACTCGGTGAACCCCGTCGACGAACTTCTTATCAGGTGATTAAAGAATGGACCTGACAGAGTCCCTAAGAACATATCTACAATCTCTCTCTCAGATAGAGGTGGTTGAACTCGTCCCGCCAAGTCTCTCCATTTCTGGGCATACTCCTTAAAGCCTTCATTGGAGACCATACCAATACTCTGTAATTGAGTACAGTTAGGTGCTACGTCTGCATTATATTGATATTGTCTGTAGAAGGAAGCAACCAAATCCTCCCAATTGTGCACATCAGACCTCTCAAGCTGGTAATCCAATTGCGTCCCTGACAAACTATCCGGAAAAAAGTGGACCCGTAGGTGCATCTTTGGGCAAGACACCCCGTCGTACTTAGAAAAAAGAGGCACTTTAAACTTGGGGGGAACGACAATCCCAGAAACCAGACCCAACTCTTCGAAATCCAGCCCAGGCACCCTCTGTACCTCCATGGCTACCAAACGTTCTTCCAGATTCTTGTATTTCTCATCTGCAGGAGGATACTATTGTTCTGAATAGTCTTCATCCTCCTCCTCTTCTTCTTCAGCCTCAGACTCAGATGGTACTGCAGCTCCCTTTCCCTTTCCTACCCCTTCATCAGATGTTGAGGGGAAGTCTAGGACCCTTCTAGTTTGACCTTCAAATCTTCTACCCAAAGTAGCCACACCAACTCTTTTCTTTTTCTTTTTCTCTTTTTCCTTCTCTAACAGTGTTTTAAGATCCTTCTGACCCTTTGCCAAGGTCATGAGTAGTTGTTGGAACTGTGAATTCTACGCTTGCAAATCTTTGACCGTCTGCTCTATATCCATCTTGCTGAAATAAACAGCAGAAAGATAAGGAAACCTGGTGTGAAGACCTGTTTATGCATATGATGAATGATATGTATTCATGTAATGCATTCAAGGATTCAGAAAATTCAAATTTTTTATAAACAAAAAGGAATACACGTCATATTAATAAGATAGAATTTGTTAGCACATAAATGCCCCATGGGAAAAATAATACAAAATTCTAAGGTAAAAAGACGTTGCGCATCCTCTTCGGTGCAATGTAGGTGTTGAGAGTCTGCTCTTCATGGAGTCGACGAGTAAGTTCTAAAACCTTCTTCTCACTGGCGTAGAATTGGGCTTCAAAAGTATTTTGTTCTCCCTTGAGCTGTATCCAACTCCTTTGTAAATCTTCTAGTGATGTCGGCATGTCAGGATGCAGGAGGGTGTATGAAACCTCTCCTTCCATAACAGGCTCTTTGATCACAGGGAGAATGTAGGGGTAGGGCATCATAAGACTCTGGGCACGGGTTCGTACCCACTTGAGGTAAGGCTCAAGGGGGATGGAATTCTTGTGTCCCAATGTCTTATTGTCCACTTTGTTGGGCATCCTCCAAGCTCGGATAAACCCTTGTCGAAGTCCTTGAGCGTCATTGTCGAAGTCAAAAACAAAGTTTGGAATCAACATGTCATGCGGGCCATCCCTTTGGGCATACCCAAACTGTCTCAGAGCCAAGCAGGGGTTATAGGTAATGCCTCCCCTAATTCCAAGTAGAGGGAGATTAGGGAATTCCCCACAATGATCAATGATGATAACATTTTCTCTAGACCGAGAACACCAATGAACATCAGAATATGTAAGAGTCATCAATCGTTGTGACCACCTCAAGCCTTGCTCATTCTTCAAGACTGACTGGGGAAGGTGAGAAATAAACCACCTTGCTAGAAGAGGAGTACAACACATGAGAACACCTCTTTTCCTCATTGTTCGTGTGTGAAATGAGTGTAGGATGTCCCCAAGTAAAGTAGGCACAGGATTCTGAGATATGAAAATCTTGACAGCATTCACATCTATAAGCTGATCAGGGTTTGGGAACAAGACCAACCCATATATGAGAAGTGCTGCAATCTCCTCAAAAGCTTGCAGATCTAGAGAGTTGCAGCATTCTTGAGCTTTCTCAAACATAAACTTTGCCAAGAAACCCTTGACACCATGTCTGGTTTCCCAATGACCTTTGATATCGGATGGTTGCAAGTGTAGGGCTTGAGCAACATCTTCAGGCTTTGGTTCTCTCTCTGTACCGTTGTAGGGTAGTTGATGGAGAATAGGAATCCTCAGGAGTTGAGAAAATTCCTCCAAAGTAGGCACTAACTGGTAATCAGGAAATGTGAAGTAGTGGTGTAGGGGGGTCAAAGAACTGGAAGAGAACTTTCACCATGTCTTCCTCTGTGTTGGAGTTGACCAAGTTGAGAAGTCTACCATGTCTTTCAGTGAATGGAGAATTCTCTAGAATCTTGGAAGCAAGCTCATTGAGTTGAGGAGGGATTCTCACAAGGTTGACCTAGATTGTTTTCCTGCGGAGTGATTCCGTAACCTACAAAACAGGAACAAAGATGAAGATCCAAACCCTTGAAATGGTTAGAGGATGCATATGATGCTTCATGATGTTCATGATGTATGCACAAGTATATGTACAAGCAAGTCACACAAGTTCCTAGTTTCAGGCTTGCATGGGGTTTCATAGGTAAGTACCCTCTTGAAGTTTAGTTGGCTCAACATGTCCTATAAATAGTAACCGGGTTCTAAGGAGCTCAATATCACTTGATTATTTTCTGTGTTCATTGTTTCAGTTTAGCCACTTTATTGGTGACCAAAATACTCCAAGAAAATAACCCTCAATGAGTGTAGTATCAAGTATCTATCAACTTCGGACTGCACCAAAGCCGGTCATCTCACTACCCCTAAAAAGGCCAAGATGGTCAAGTAAAGGTTCTAAAAGTCCATTAGTGCTTCATGACATCACTCAGCGGCCCCGTATTCTCTTTGATTGACTCAAAGGCTACCGGTACCCACAAATATGTCGCACTAATATAGCTATTGCTTCAACCATGTCAGTATACCCTGCACAGTTTCCATAACGTATTGCTATTTACCTATGAATGTTTCCCAAATCTGGGTAGAGGATTTCAAACCCAAACAATAGAACCAAATGTAAAGCAATCAAAGCAAATAAGGTAAACGTGTAAAGGTGATCTAAACCCTTAGGTAACCCCACTTTTAGAATTATTCCCCAACAGAGTCGCCAGTTCTGTGATACGGTAGGAGAACTGACTTGAGGTTTTACGTTTGTGTTCGCAAATGTTTCAGTTTAGCAAGAGTCGCCACCGACTTTTTATTTTATCCAAAGGAAAGGTCAAAAAGCATAGGAAATACCTTTGAGATGTTTTCTTGGGTTCGGGGGGTAGATTATGAAAAGGGAAGGTGCTAGCACCCTTTTCATCCATGGTTTTCCATGGGCTCTTAGTTACTTGTTTAGATCACTTGATTTTGCTTTTCAATTGTTTGAAATGGTGCTTTGTGTGTGGTTTTGAAAATATTTTGAAAAGAGGCCTTTTGTCTAGGCAACCTTTTTAACAATTCTTGTTTGAATGTTTTACAAAGGTGTTTGTCTTTTGAAAATTTTTTCAATGTTTGAAAGTTTGTTTAGGGAAAATGTTTTGAAATTGTGTATTTTGAAATTAACAAGGATGGTTTGCAAGTTTGATCAAGTAACTAGGAGTTGTCTACCTTACCTACTCAAAAGTCTTTCCTACACATTTTTAACCCTTTTACATTGTTGTTTTACCATTGTATTTGGTAAACAACCTTATGTTTGGATGTTAAACGGGACAGACGCGGGTCATCGTATGACCATGATAACAATATTGCCAAGTATCTTAGCAAGTTTTGAGGGACTAGATCATTTTGTATAGGCAACCAAGATAGCGTCATCGAGGGACTATGATCTTTTGTTTTTGTTTGATTTTGCCAAGATACCTAGCATGCATACCATGGCCATTTTTAAGGCAACAAGTGGGTGAAACCCTAAGGGTGCTTGTGTGTATTGTGTTGTCATTTTTCATGCATTTTTGTCTTGTATTAGTCATGCTATTTGTTTGATTTTGGATTTTTGCATACAAACCCTAATCTTTCTATCATGGCATATTTTCAAGCAATAAAGTGCGCAAAAGTAAATCTACAACTATTACAACATGATTATGGGGAGGTGGGTACAAATTTGAATAGGGAGATATTTGAAAGAAATTAAAACCATAGGTCAACTATTACAACCAAATTGAACTCATTGTACAAATTGACAAATATTTAAATATGCAATTAAACATAAATATGCAAAAATAGTATTTTGTATTATTTTCATGTATGTAAAAATAAATTATTTAATGTCCTAAAAAAGGAAAAATATTAAAGGTTATTTTTGGAAAGGGTAATAAACCCTAATTTGGTTTTAAGAAATATATATATATATATATATATATATATATATATATATATATATATATATATATATATATATATATATATATATATATATATATATATATATATATATATATATATATATATATATATATATATATATATATATATATATATATATATATATATATATATATATATATATATATATATATATATATATATATATATATATATATATATATATATATATATATATATATATATATATATATATATATATATATATATATATATATTAATTATATTGTTTATTCATTTATGTACAAAAAAATAAAAATATGGATGACAATATTATTTAAGTGTATAAATAATAAAAATAAAAATATATAATATTTTTATAATATTTACAATTTTTCATTTTAAGAAAATAAAAGTATATTATTTAATAATTATTTCTATGTCCAAAAAAATAATAAAAATAATAAAATAAAATGTGAAAATTTAAGAAAATATTTTTAGTGATTTTTTATGTTTAGAAAAAATAATAAAAGTCAGAAACTAAAAAAGAAATGAAAAATATGGAAGAATAAACAAATAGGCCAAGGTGGGGTGTAAACAGCAAGCTAAGGGGTGCAAATAGCATGGAATAGCCAGGCCCAACCCATATGGCCTTCATCTTCAACCTCTGATCAAACAAAAACACGCGCTATGTACAAATTCGTATCTCCTGTTTCAGTGCTTAAAAACAAAAACTTGTAACATGAAAGTTATAGAGCATGATCATACGATTCTAACCATATAAAAAAATTAATCTAACTCTCAAAGACCAGAGAGAATTTATCTGGCCCTAATTTCTAACCTAGTTTTTTCAGAAAGTTCATCATTCAAATTCTCCCAGCTCAGTTAACTTAAATAAATTCTATGCATATGTACAGCTCAAGGGCAATGAGTACTACATTTCTTATTCATAAACCTAAGCTAATGATTCCTAAATAGAGAGATAGAAGTTTGAACTTTACCTGTTTCACTCAAGCTCGAGTATGGCAATGCATGGGTTTTCAGTGAGGCCTGAGATGCTTGTGAGCTTGCTTGAAGTTCCTTTGAGCTTTCCCAATGCTTAGCTAGCTTTGAACTTGCTTGAATCTCTCTATAGAACTCAACCTGCAAACTCAAAATCATGAAATGGTGAAGTGTGTAAATGGAGTTACAGTGGCTTGGGAATGGTTGGGATAGTTTAGGTAGGTTGTATGGAGTGTGTTGGAACTGATTGCAAGCAAAACGCACGAGTAGTTTGTGATTTGGAAATCAAAATGCAGAAACTGCCCTGTTTTGCAAGAAAATGTGATTTTGGTGTTTTGGAGGGTTTGAGGACTTGTAAACTCATGTTTATGGCTTAGGGTATTGTGAAAAACTTGTTTGAAATGTTTACAAGCTTTTATTTTATCAGATTGCAAAGATGTGTGCTTTTTGCAAGTTGACTTGGTTTTGAAGAAAGGTGAGATGACAATGCTCAAGAGCCTGTACAGGCCTCCTTCCTAGCTGCACCAAGTTGGTGTACCTTTGCCTAAGTTTATGGAGTTGGTTTGCTGCAAAGGGATGGGTTCAAGGCTCAAGGGAGACAAAAATGCATAAAGTGAACTTTATCAAAATGGCATTGTTAACTTTTTGCCATTTTTAGATTAATTCAATGTGTAAACTTATAAAGCTCAGAACAATGCCTTAATCCATTGTGTTTGCATTCAATTTTTGAGTGTGGAATGGTTTAAGGACCTGTAAACAAGTACAATCAAGGTTGGGCAGAATTTGCAACTTGTAGCATAGTGAAAAATGTCATGGTCCAAAGTGACATTTTGCCAAATTCAAACCTTCGATTCTCCCTAACCACAAATTATTTTGGAGAATTCTTGGACATTTTGGAAAGATTGTAATATGCTCTATAATCCATCTTTGAAATGCATCTTGATATTCCACTTGGAACTATGTGAAAAATTGTCATGAAGATAGGTCAAAATCCTGCCTAAACTAGGGAAAAAATTCACTAAGTTAAAAGTTTCATGGACCCTTGTTCCAAAAATCATAACTTGAAATCTAAACATCTTTTTGGGAAACTTTATGAATAAAAGTTGTAGATTTTGTGGAGGAATTCAACTTTCATATTGGAAGTTTTCTTTGAATCCAATTGCATCATGGTGAAAAAGTTGGGAAAAATTGGGAAAAAATAAGAAATTTTCATAACTTAGAAAATTTCTAAGTTTTGAAAATTTTCCATTTTAAACCCTAATTTCCAAAATTAGGTTTCTTGGTGAACAAGTTTCATGTTTTGACACATCTTGATGAAAAATGACCCTTGGCACTTGATTTTGACCAAAAAGTCAAAGTTTGACTTTTCAGTGTACAGTTGATTTTTGATCAGTTGACTGGAAAATTCATCTGTCAATCCAATGCATTTGAGATCTTTTGAACCTTGTGATTAGGTCAAGATGATGCCATTGAGTCCTTGAATCCATATTTGAACCCAATTTGCCATTGGCTAGGTAGAAAATCAGAAATTGCCCTTCTGTAGTCAAAACCCTAAAAATGACCATTTTGCCCTTTTGGTGATCTGATCAAATTTCTTGAGGAGTTGTGGTCCAAACTTGATAAAATGGTTCATATGAGTCTATAATTTTGATGTGGATAAAAAATTATGAGGTTTGACCGTAAATTGGCCACAGTTGACTTTTTTCCCCAATATAGCTGGTTTCTTAGGTCAATTGTCCAATTGACTGGGCAAAAATGTGATTCAAGGCTTGAAACTTGGTATGAGCAATCTTAGGAGTCCAACATGAAGTATGAAAGTCACATGGGGCATTAGAAGTCCAAAAATCCTTGTGCAAACTCAAACCCTAATTTCAGGTCAACAATGCAAGGAGATGTCTTGAGCAGAGCAAACCCTAGCTTGATCTTCAGTTCAAAGAGTCTTGTGAGGGGAAATCTTGATAAAATGAGAGGGAAAATTTTGGGGTACAACAGTGTCAAACATCGGTTGATACGAATTTTGCATGATAATGTCGAGATCTTTGCCTGGTTATATGAAGACATGCCAGGACTAGAAACAGATATTGTGGTCCATCGCCTGCCAACTAAAGAAGATTGCCATCCGGTAAAGTAGAAGGTTCGTCGTATGCGCCCTGAAATGTCAGAGAAGATCAAAGCAGAGGTTATGAAACAGTTCAATGTTGGGTTCTTAGTTGTCACCTGTTATCCCCAATGGGTTGCTAACGTAGTCCCGGTACCTTAAAAGGACGAAAAGGTGCAGATGTGTATGGACTATAGAGATTTGAATAGGGAAAGCCCTAAGGATGACTTTCCGCTCCTCCACATTGATGTTCTGGTTGACAACATTATGCAACATAAAATCTTTTCCTTCCTGGATGGTTTCTCCGGTTACAATCAGATCAAGATGGCACCTGAAGACATGGAGAAGATAACCTTCGTCGTGCAATAGGGTACTTTCTATTACAAAGTCATTCCGTTTGGGTTGAAGAACGCTGGGGCAACCTATCAGCGAGCTATGGTAGCTTTGTTTCATGACATGATTCACCATGAGATAGAGGTCTATGTTGATGACATGATAGCCAGGTCTCAAACTGAAGAAGAGCACCTTGATTATCTACAAAATCTGTTTGATAGACTGAAGACGTACAAGTTGAAGTTAAATCCGAACAAGTGCATCTTCGGGGTAAGGTCTGTTGAACTTCTAGGTTTCATTGTTAGTGACAAGGGAATTCAGGTAGACCCTACAAAGGTGAAAGTTATACAAGAGATTCATGCTCCTCGCACTGAGAAAGAAGTTAGAGGTTTCTTGGGACGCCTAAATTACATTGCCAGGTTCATTTCCCATTTAACTTTTACTTGTGAGCCAATCTTCAAACTCCTGAAGAAAGATCAAGTGGTAAAGTGGAATGACAAATTCCAGACCGCCTTCGAGAGAATCCAAGAATACCTTCAAGAGCCTCCAATTCTAATGCTTCCGATTGAAGTAAGTCCTTTGATAATGTACTTAACAGTTCTAGATAATTCAATGGGGTGTGTGCTGGGGCAACATGACGAGTCCGGTCGAAAAGAGCATGTAATATACTACCTTAGCAAAAAGCTTACCGACTATAAAATAAGATACTCACTACTCGAGAAAACTTTTTGCGCTTTGGCATAGGCTGCTCGCTGAATGAGACAATATATGTTGACCCACACTACTTTGTTGATATCTAAGATGGATCTGATCAAGTACATCTTCGAAAAGCCCGCTCTCTCCAGAAGAATAGCGAGATGGCAACTGATCTTGACTGAATACGGAAGCCCGCTCCATCAAAGTACATAGACCATCGGGATCCTTCCTCAGGTCCTTCATCTGGTCCAGGTTCTTCACAGTCGGTTACTATCATGATATTCTCATCCGGAAATTCAAAGTTCATAGACTGGTAATCATCCACTGTTTGATGTTCCAAATGATCTGCCAACACACTTCCTTTGATTGCCTTTTGGGTCGTATACTGGATGTCATACTCAGTCAAGATCATCTGCCATCTTGCTATTCTTCCAGACAATGCAGGCTTCTCGAAGATATACTTGTATGGATCCATCTTTGATATCAATAGAGTAGTGTGAGTCGGCATATACTATCTCAGCCGGCGAGCAGCCCATGCCAAAGCGCAACAAGTTTTCTCGAGCAGTGAGTATCGGGTCTCACAGTCGGTAAACTTTTTGCTAAGGTAATAAATAACATGCTCTTTTCGGCCAGACTCGTCATGCTGCCCCAGCACACACCCCATTGAATTGTTGAGTACTGTCAAGTATAAGATCAAAGGTCTCCCTTCAACTGGAGGCATCAGAATAGGTGACTCTTGGAGATATTCTTTGATCCTTTCGAAGGCGGCCTTACATTCATCATTCCATCTTACCACTTGATCTTTCTTCAGTAGCTTGAAGATTGGTTCACAAGTAGCAGTCAGGTGCGAGATGAATCAGGCAATATAGTTGAAACGTCCCAGAAAGCCTCTGACTTCTTTTTATGTTCGGGGAGATGGAATTTCCTGTATAGCCTTCACCTTTGCAGGATCCACCTGAATACCTTTATCACTTACGACGAAACCCAGCAGCTTACCAGACCTCACCCCGAAGGTGCACTTGTTCGGGTTTAACCTCAGCTTGTATAACTTCAACCTGTCAAATAGCTTATGAAGGTGGTCAAGATGTTCTTCCTTAGTCAGGGATCTTGCAATCATGTCATCAACGTATACCTCAATCTCATGATGGATCATGTCGTGGAACAAAGCGACCATGGCGCGATGATACGTTGCCCCAGCATTCTTTAATCCGAAGGGCATGACTTTATAGAAAAAGGTACCCCATTGAGTAACGGACGTTGTCTTCTCCATGTCTTCGGGAGCCATTTTAATCTGATTATAACCGGAGAAACCATCCATAAAGGAGAAGATCATATGTTGTGCCGTGTTGTCAACCAGAACGTCCATATGAGGTAGAGGGAAATTATCCTTGGGGCTTGCCCTGTTCAAATCTCTATAGTCAACACACATTCGAACCTTACCATCCTTCTTCGGCACTGGAACCACGTTGGCAACCCACTGCGGGTAAGAAGTAACTGCTAAAAAACCAGCGTCAAACTGTTTCATAACTTCAGCCTTGATTTTCTCAGACATCTCCGGGCGCATTCAGCGAACTTTCTGTTTCACTGGAGGACAGTCTTCCTTCGTAGGCAAGCGGTGAACCACAATATCGGTATCTAACCCAGGCATATCTTCATAAGACCAGGCAAAGATCTCAACGTAGTCACGCAGCATCTGAATCAACCATTGCTTAAAAATAGGCTCCAGATTTGCGTCGATCTTGACCTCTTTCTTGTCTACCTCTGTACCCAGATTCACTGATTCCACTGGCTCCTCATGCGGCTGTATGGCCCTCTCTTCCTGAAGTAACAGTCTAACAAGTTCACCAGGCACTTCGCAATCATCTTCACCTTCGTATTCGGCTAAGTTGATTGGACTTCCAAAGTCATAACTGGCAGTAGCATAGTCGTTATCGGTGGGATCCAGAGTGGATGTAGACCTGTATATGTGAGTGTGTGTAAAATAGCTGTTTTTCAAGATAGAAAAAAGAAACATAAAGAGCGCAAGATTTGTAATGCAAGAAAACTTCCAATGCTTTTATTAATGATATATGGTAATGACACATATAAAGCCCTCGCAAACAAAGCCATGATGCCTCGGGTAAGACACCGGGCCGTAAAGTTTAATGTCTGTTACAAACTCAAAATAAAAGTCTCATTACTGGGTAATAAAAGAGACGGGCATAGAATCCTTTGTCGTCCAATAACTCAGTCCACCATCAGTAGTCGGGTATATCCAGCTGTCAATATCAAACTCTTCATCATCGTCTTCAATCGCATTTACTCCCGCGTTATGTTTGGGCATAGGTGCCGTTATGACATTAGGCTTTTTCGGCGCTTCGAACTCAATCTCCTTAGCATCAATCAGATCTTGCACTTTATTCTTCAAGACCCAACAGTTATTCATATCATGCCCCGGGCTATCAGAGTGAAAAGCACAGTGGGCGTTCGGGTTGTACAGCGGTGATGTAGTATTAGGATTCTTCGGAGCCTCCTTCGGAATCACCAGATTGGTCTTTAACAACTGCGGCAGAATCTGAGATAGGGTCATACTGAGCCGAGTGAATTGTCTTTGCGGCCTTTCTGCCCTTGGCTGATTGTTGCGCTGAGGGGCAACAGCAGGCCTTGATATAACCACCGCATTAACTGCTTGGCGGCGCTCAGGTCTGTTATGGCTTTTTGAGCTATAAACTGCGCTAGACTCCTTTTTGAGAGGCTTCTTTTCTATTCTTGAAGAAGCACCCTTCTATATTTTTCCGCTCTTGATACCGGCTTCAACTCTTTCCCTAATCATTATCAGCTCCGTGAAACCAGACGATGAACTTCCAATCAAATGGTTGAAATACGGATCAGACAAGGTCCCCAGAAACATATCCATTAACTCCCTGTCAGCCAACGGGGGTTATACTCTTCCAGCAAGGTCCCTCCATTTCTGAGCGTAGTCTTTGAAACCTTCGCTCGCACCCATAGACATACCCTGAAGTTGGGTACGCGTGGGAGCAAGGTCGGCGTTGTACTGGTACTGCTTGTAAAAAGCAGCAGCAAGGTCCTCCCAGCTACGGACGTTAGCTCCTTCCAGTTGGTAAAACCATTCAAGTTAAGTCCCTGAAAGACTATCCTGAAAGAAATGGATCCAGAGGTTCTTATGGGTAGTGTATGGTTGAATCTTTCTAACATACGAGCGGAGGTGCAGCTTTGGGCAAGAAACCCCGTCGTATTTAGCAAAGGCAGGAGCCTTAAACTTGTGGGGAATCACCACCCCAGATGCCAAACCCAAGTCTCCAAAGTCCAAACCAGGTACCTTCTGGACTTCCATTGCGCTCAACCGGTCTTTAAGTTACTTATACATGTCCTCAGCCGGAGGATACTGGTCTTCATCAAAGTCAGTCTCATGGTCAGAAACCACAGGGCTAGGAGCTCTCCTTTCTTATTAGTTCTCTCCCCCTCCAGATGAGTGAGATAAATCAATATCTTGTCTCAGCCTGTTCCCAAACCTGTGACCCATGTTCAGGAGGACCGTCTTCGTCTTCTTCTTCTTCTTATCCTTCAAGATAAGAGTCTTCAGATCTTGCTGACCCTTGGCCAAGTTCATGAACATTTCCTGGAACTGGGCGTTCTGAGCTTGCAGAGCCTTGATAGCTTGATCAGTTGATGTTTCAGAAGACATGATGTGCTGAAATAAACAACGAAGAAGATGAGAAACATGTAAGGGTACCTGTAATGAGGTGCATGGGAATGGAATGCGTATGATATGATTTCAAAGACTTTGCAGATTCAAATTCGTAAACCAAAATGAAACACACTTTTATTAGATAAAAAACTTGAAATCAATGTTTAACAGATGCCTTTAAGGCGTTACAAAAAGAAATACTGAAAAGTAAGTCTAAACTAAAAGCAATAAAAGAGAATCAGTGCTCCCACGGTTGTTTTCCTTTGGTGCTGACATAGTCGTTGAGGACCTTCTCATTCTCCAGCTGCCTTGTAAACCTCAGGATTTTCCGCTCCTGCTCATGATACTTTTCTCTGTAAGTATCTCTTTCTTCCCTTAGCTGGATCCAAGACCTTTTTAATGCCCCAATGTCAGTAGGCATGTATGGATGGAGGATGGTAGGAGGAACCCCTTCTTCATCAGCATGCTTAGCTCTCACAGGCAAGACAGCTTCGTATGGCATCCCGAGCTTTTGAGCATGGGCTCGAACCCACCAGAGATATGGTTCCATCAGAAGAGAAGTCTTCATGCCTAGCTCATTCGGATCAGACCTGTTGACCCTATCCCAGGCTCGTATGAATCTGCGGCGATGTCCCTCAACATCTCCATGGAATTTAAAGATAATGCTTGGAAGCAGCAACTCTTGGGGTCCGTCCCTCCTAGCTCGCCCAAACTGTCGTAAGGCCAAACAAGGATTATAGGTGATTACTCCTCTGATTCCCAGCAATGGAACATTGGGGTATTCCCCACAGCGATCAATAATAGCTACTTCTTCCATGTCTTTAGTGCTCCAGATGATGTCCTTGTGGGCAAGGGACATAATCCTGTAGGCCCAACCCATGCCTTCTTCGTTCTTCAAAACAAATTTGGGGAGGTGAGAAATAAACCACCTCACCAACAATGGTGCACAACACATAAGGGTTCCCCGTTTCCGAGCAGTACGGGCATAGAGAGTATGCAAAATATCACCCAAGAGAGTGGGCACTGGATTACGGGACATGAAAATCTTCACTGCGTTCACATCAACAAAGGAATCTAAATTTGGAAACAGAACCAGGCCATAAATGAGAAGAGCCATAATGTCTTTAAATGCCTGAAAATCTAAACTGTCCCAGAACTGATTAGCCTGATCAACCAAGAACTTAGCCAAGAAGCCTTTTGTCCCGCTTCGAGTCTCCCAATTAGACATTACCTCAGCCTTTGTCAGATATAGGGTTGTAGCAACATCCTCTGGCTTAAGAGCTATCTCCCAACCTGTAAATGGGGTATGCTCTAGAATAGAGATGTCGAGTAGATCCGAGGACTCTTCCAAGGTAGGGACCAACTGATAGTCCAGGAAGGTAAAACAGTGGTACAATGGATCAAAGAACTGGAATAAGACACTCATCATTTGTTCATCCAGCTTGGAAGTGACTAGACTGAGGAGGTGACCATGTCTTCTGTCAAAAGAGGAAGTGTCAGGAACCTTGGAAACCAAATCTCTAAGCTGAGTAGGAATCTGTACAAAGCTGATTCAAATAGTGTTTCTACGCATAGATGCCATGATCTACAAAACAGAACAAAGATGAATCCCATTGGTCTTTGAAATGGTTAGTCCAATGCAATATGCATGCAATGTCATGATGCATGATGTCATGATAGAAACACACCACAGGTATTTACAGATAGCAAACATGGTAAGGGAAAACAAGTCACACAGTAGCCCTTAAATTTCAGGTTGGCATGGAGTTTAGGTACTACCCTCTTTTAGTTTAGTTGGTTCAACCTGTCCTAGTAATAGTAACCGGGTTTTAGAGGATCTCAATATCACTGACCATCCTCGATCGGTCATAATTCCAGTTTAGCAACCTTTTCTTGCGGCCGGAATCATCGTGAGAGTTTGTCTCAATGAGTGTAGCATACTGCTACTTTTCTATGGCCAAGTTGGTCAATTATAGGTTCTAAGGTCAGTTGGTGCTTAATGACCCCTTAGTAGCCCCATATTCTCCTTGTTCCACCACAAGGGATATCGGTACAAACTAAAGTGCCACACCAACGTAGCTACTGCTTCAACCGTATCGGTCTACGCTGTATAGTTCCCTCACAGTCTATTGCTACTTACCTAAAAGGTGTCCCCAGATCTGGGTTAGGATCTATAGTAACTCTGATTCAAACCCACAAAAATAAAGCAAACAGATCAAACAATTGAAAACAATATGAATTATTCCTAAGGTACACCCCACTTATTAATCCCCAGTAGAGTCTCCAGTTCTGTGATACGGTGGAAGAACTGACTATTTTTTGAATGTTGGTTTGCATTTTGCGTTTGTATTCGCAAAATGTTGCGGTAAGCAAGAGTCGCCATCAACTTTTATTTTATCCAACAAGGAAAGGAAAAAAGCACAGAAAAATTCCTTTTTTGAGATATTTCTGAGTACGGGGGTAGATTATAGAAAGGGAAGGTATTAGCACCCTTTCTATCCGTAGTTATCTACGGGCTCTTAGGTACTTGCTCATCATTTTCAAAATTGTTTTCTTTGTGTTTGTGGGTTTGAAAAAGTATTTGTTTTAACTTCGATTTAACTCTTGCTTTTGTCTTCAAGAGTGTAATGAAGTGTTTTTGAAAACTTGTTTGTAAAAGTGTAAGTGTGAAAGAGTTTTGTTTTGAAAGAGCAAGTACTTAAGAACTAATCTACCTACTCGAAAAAGGAATCGTTCTATGTTTGTTTCCTTTAGACAATGATATCCCACTATTAGTGAGTAGGTAGCACCGTCATTAAAGTTTAAGGGTCAATTCGATAGAGGGACATATGGTCACTAAAGCAATGTTAGGACGTCTTAGTGGTAACCCTAATGTTTTAGATCATTTATTCGAGGCAATAATATCCGAGGCAACCATTTCGAGGCAACTTTGATCTTTTAGACAAGAGGGCAACCTCTAAAATAGCCTATACTCAATGACCGTTGACGAAGGCAACCAAGTGGGGTGTATCCTAGGAGTGCGCATGTGCGAGTGTGTTGATTTCAGTTATTTTTATCTTTGCACATGTTTAGGGTGATCTAACTGTTTTAAGGTTAAACATTCATTCTTTTCATGCAAACCCTATTATCAAACATCTAACAGTTGAATATTTGCAGAAATTAAAGGTGCGGAATTTAAACTAAATTATTACAAGGCGTCAGGTATTTACATCGCCAAAGACAAATCCTTTGAAATTTAAAAGCAGAGAAATAAATAAATGTCCTAATTAAAATTATTACAAGCCGGGAGCAGATACAATAATTTGGATAAAGAAAAATAAAGCGCGCAAGAAAATCGAATTGAATGTGAAACTAGGGTTTTGACCCTCCTAATTAAAAGAAAATATTTTTGTTGTTTTTATTATTTTAAGAAAAGAAATTAAATCCTAAAGTTAAATGCTAAATCAATTAGTTATTAATTAATTAATGAAAAATAATTAAAAGACAAATTTTTGGATTTTTGTTTATTTAGGAAAGAAAATAAAATAATTGAATTAATGTTAAAACCTAATTATTCTAATTGATTTTTAATTATTTACAAAATAAATGAAAGTTACCTAAAACTAACCTAATTAAGTTAATTAATATTTATTAATGAAAAATAAAATTCTAAAATTTAATTGGGTAAAAAAATATTTTTTGTGATTTTTTTTTATAAAAAGAAAATTAATTTTGGTTAGTAATTAAATTAAATGAAATAAAATAATTAAATGAAATATAGAAGAGAAAATATAAAGAAAGAGATTGGGCCTGATTTTTAAGGGTGTGCATAGCAATTTTCTGGGGCCAATTGAGGAGAGGTCCGTTTGACTTTTGCCATCCAGTGTACCATGTTTGACTTGGTCCATGGTGTGCTTGCAATGGTGACCACCAGATCTGGCCATCTGGCCATCTGGCACGCTTGATGCTAAAGACATATGGTGGACACTAGGCTTGAGCATACACTGAATCACATGAAATAATTAGGAAAAATAACAAATGTTGGAGGCAGGGATCGAACCCCTGACCTCCAGCCTTCAACGCCTTGAAAACACACTTGGTAACCACTATGCCATTCGCTTCTTATTGTTAATATAATACAAACTAATAATAATATATAAAACAAAAGAAAATTGGAAAACAAATAAAAAAAAGACGCGCTCGTTTGAACAAGCCAATGGTGGGGTAACACGCCTTCATCCCTATTCTTGAACCGTGGCTAAAAGTTGAGCCACCTATACCTACGGACAAATGTCCGTCGCTACAAATAGGGGTTAATCCAAAATCTCCTACAGGCCATATAAATGGAATCTAACACCATGGTTAGATTCGTCTCGTCCTCCTGATCACAACCATAGCCATTATGAAGGCTAATTGTACCTGAAAACAAAAACCCTAAAAGCAAATCTGAAACCCTAACAATGGTGGATTTCGTTACAGACCATTAAAATGCAATTGGATAATGTCAAAAGCTTGTAAATGCTTCATATGTTAAGAATATGCCACTAATTCAGGTTAACAATGCGTAAATTCCAAGATACGATTTCAAGAACAGAGCGGGGTTATGAATGACTTATAGCATGATTAAGGACTGGAATGGACCGGTTCTGGATTGCTTTAGCTTCTAGGGAGTGCCAGGAAGCGATTGGTATCAATAGAAAGCTTTAAGAATGCCTCTAATGGTGATTTCGAACTCACACTTTTTTGGTATTTTTTCAGATTTTGTTTGCTCTATAGCGCCTGTCTCCAACCCTGATTTTGATCTGCCTCGCCTCCTTATGTATTGCACAATGCATTAGGGTTGTTTATTCTGCCCAAATCTTCTTCTTTCAATGATTTTGAATTTGATTTGATTTGCTTTGAACAACTTTCCAAACATGGCTTATTTCCAATCTTTTTGTGCACACAAGCTTTGATGCAAATTTGAATGCCTTTCTAGCTGCAATTAGAGCCTGAAACAATCAAAAGATCTTTTGTTATCAATGCTTTTGGATTTTATTTGATTTTATTTGATTTAAATCAAATTAATTTAAATAAAAATCAAAATAATTAATAAAAATATGATATAGACAAATGGAAAGGGCTAGAGCACGTGGGCTATGTTTCCAACTCAAAACAAGTGAAAAAGAATGGGCCCATTTGGCAAAATTTGAAGTTTTGGGGATAGTTGACTTTTGGCAATTTTGCAAAAAAGGTCAACTTCAACAATGCATAACTTCTTCAATTTTGACTCTTTGGAGGTGTTCTTGGATTTTTTTAGAAAGCTTGAGATGTCCTCTAAGCAACACGTTTTGTCTCATCTCAATTTTATATTCCATGCTCATGTATGAAGCTTTGACAAAAAAGGTGTTTTTGTTGACTTTTCAAAATGACCTATAATGTTCAAATTCATAACTTCTTGTGAGTGCATATTTTGAACTTGGGAGATTAAGATCGATTATATGGAATTGCATCCTCTTAAAAATGAGCTTTAGATGGGCCATTTCTCATAAAGTATGAGAAAGTTATGCATGGTCAAAGTTGAGTTGACTTTTCCTGCAAAACCCTAATTTAGCAACTTTTGAGTCTTGATGAATTATGAGCAATCCCTGATGAATCATGATCAACCCTTGATCAA
Source organism: Vicia faba (assembly GCA_948472305.1). Lineage (NCBI taxonomy): Eukaryota > Viridiplantae > Streptophyta > Magnoliopsida > Fabales > Fabaceae > Vicia > Vicia faba. Next base: position 54,427,620 of record OX451741.1, read on the forward strand.
ATGATGAAATATACTTCAAAATTAGGATGTTGACCAAAAATCTAGAAGTTTGACTGTATGTGGGTCACTGTTGACTTTTGCCCTGGCACAGTCGATTTTTGGACCTTTGAGCAATTGATTGAGCAAACTTCCTCTGCAAGGCTTGAAACTTGACATGGATGATCTTGAGAACATATTAGGACATTGGTGAGCACTTGGGGTCACTTTAAATCAAGGATCTTGATGCAACATGAAACCCTAATTTGGGGTAGACTGCCTTAGGAGAGAGCTTGTCTGGCCAACCCTTGGACTACCTTGAGCAACTTGGAGATCTTTCTTGCAATGTTTTGAGAAATATGGGAGGGAAAATTTTGGGGTACAACAGTTTCCCCTGTTCAATCTTCTTAAACCTGAGGATGTAGATTGGCTTCCGTGCCTTTCGTGATCCGAAGGTGGAAGAGGATTGAACACTAGAGTGCCCAGAAATTTGCACTCGCATGAAGTGGTGTCCGTCTTGCGATATCGGGAATGAGCTTACAGATACCATTGCTGACGAGGGGATGGGCTTAAAGATTCCATATGGAGGAGTGTCGATCGCATAAGAGATTCCTTAGCGAGAGCTTGTATACCTGTTGTTGTGGAAGATTCCGCTGGGGAAGTCTGATCTTTGTTGAGAGAAGTAGAAATTTAGGAGCTTCGGCGTCTGTTATTCTGCTGGTGAGTCGTCTCTGTTGATATTTAGGAACTCCGATCGTCCGTACTCAACTGAGGAAATATTTTTTCTGAGATTTAGGAACTCTTCCGTAATTCAACTGAGGTGTCGAGATTTAGGAACTCGTCCGTAATTCAACTGAGGTGTTGAGATTTAGGAACTCGTCCGTAATTCCACTGAGGTATCGAGATTTAGGAACTCATCCGTAATTCAACCGAGGTGTCGAGATTTAGGAACTCGTCTGTAATTCAACTGAGGTGTCGAGATTTAGGAACTCGTTCGTAATTCAACTGAGGTGTCAAGATTTAGGAACTCGTCCGTAATTCAACTGAGGTGTCGAGATTTAGGAACTCGTCCATAATTCAACTGAGGTGTCGAGATTTAGGAACTCGTCCGTAATTTAACTACTTTGTTGAGATTTAGGAACTCATCCGTAATTCAACTTCTTTGCTGAGATTTAGGAACTCGTCCGTAATTCAACTACTTTGCTGAGATTTAGGAACTCGTCCGTAATTTAACTACTTTGTTGAGATTTAGGAACTCGTCCGTGATTCAGCTACTTTGTTGAGATTTAGGAACTCGTCCGTAATTCAACTGCTTTGCCGAGATTTAGGAACTCGTCCGTAATTCAACTACTTTGCTGAGATTTAGGAACTCGTCTGTAATTCAACTACTTTGCTGAGATTTAGGAACTCGTCCATAATTCAACTACTTTGCTGAGATTTAGGAACTCGTCCGTAATTCAACTGAGGTGTCGAGATTTAGGAGCTCGTCCATAATTCAACTGAGGTGTTGAGATTTAGGAACTCGTCCGTAATTCAACTGAGGTGTCGAGATTTAGGAACTCGTCCATAATTCAACTACTTTGCTGAGATTTAGGAACTCGTCCGTAATTCAACTACTTTGTTGAGATTTAGGAACTCGTCCGTAATTCAACTACTTTGCTGAGATTTAGGAACTCGTCTGTAATTCAACTACTTTGCTGAGATTTAGGAACTCGTCCGTAATTTAACTACTTTGCTGAGATTTAGGAACTCGTCCGTAATTCAACTGAGGAAACCACTTTGTTGAGATTTAGGAACTTGTCCGTAATTCAACTGAGGTAAAAGCTTCATAGCTTTGAATTTTGTGAGAATTTGATTGTATCTTTCCTGAAAGGTAAAGGTTAGCTGTATATAATGCATGATATGTATCAAGCAATGATGTTCTCAAAATAAATGAGATTGTGTTGTATGATGCGTATATGCATATGTCATGATGTATGGAAATGTAATGTTTTTAGCTGGGGAAAATAAATCCCGGATAGCTGCTGGAGAAAAGAGTTGAATTCTTTGTTTCTGCCGAGGATAGAAAATGAAGATGATTGTGAGAATAAACCTGCAGGAGAGGATAACTCCGCTGGGGAATACACTGATGAGGAGATTACTCTGTGGGGAAGAGATGTTATGCTGAGGATTCCTCTAGGGATGCATTACCGTTGCTGGTGATACTGAATCCTGTTGGGGATTGAGTTTCTGTTTGTGAAAGGAAAGAACTTCGCTGGATCATTTTCCAGTTGTGACTTCACTGGGAAAAACCTTTTAGACTCTACTGGGGACAATCTTCCAGAGTCTACTGGGGATGATCCTCCAAACTCCACTGGGGAAGATTTTCCAGACTCCACTAGGGATATTTTTTATACTCCGCTGGGGATAATTGTCTAGTGTTGATGATGGATAAATTCTGCTTGGGGAGAATATTGCCGACTCATTTGCGGTTGCGAGCCTTAGCTGGGGAGAGTTAACATCACTGTCCTTCTCTTATTCTGCGGGGAGTGAATGTACCTCAGTCATATTCTTCAGCTGAATCTACCTTTATACCTGGTGGACAGTGCAACTGTAAAGCTTGGACAATTCTTATTTCCCCCGTTCCTGATATTACGAGTAATCGTCTTTTGTTTCGTATGTAAATACTCATGAGCAGCAATTAATTTCAAATGCATATATAAAAAGGAACATTGGACGTTCTTTGCAAAACAAAACAGAAAAAGGAAAAACAGTTTGAAATTTCTTTGGAAATGAATTGTATTGACTTTGAAATTTGACCTGTAAATAGGCGTTTTGTACAAGAGGCTGACGTCCTAGTAAGAGAATGCTGTCAAACAATAGAATTTATACAGTTTGTGTAAAACTAAACATAGCAGCTATGTGAATAATCCCACTGGGTCCCAATTCTGCTATTGCCCTTATGTCCTCGAGCATCTCATAACTTTGCTACTTGGTTGAAGGTAGATCAGATTGATTAGTGTCGTCCAAGCTTGATAGTCGATACCGAAGTCTGGTTGCAAGGTGATCCAATGAGACATAGTGTTACGCTTTGATCCCTAATTTTTGCCTGGACCTCCCTTTTGGGTTTTCAGTCCACCGGGATACCCTTTTTTGCCCAAGCCGCCTTTTTAGGTTTTCGACTTGCCGGCTGTACAGTTTTCTTTTCATTTTCATCCCTTATTTTTGCCCGAACCCTTTTGGTTCGTCGGGAAGCCCTTATTTTTTCCTAGGCCAGTCGACCTAGCGGGTCGTTGATTATGCGTAGTATTTTTTCACTATGTCGTTGATTAAGCTCATGTTTGAAGCTTTGACAAAAAAGGTGTTTTTGTTGACTTTTCAAAATGACCTATAATGTCCAAATTCATAACTTCTTGTGAGTGTATATTTTGAACTTGGGAGCTGAAGATGGATTGTAGGGAATTGCATTCTCTTCAAAATGAGCTTTGGGTGGGTCATTTATCATAAAGTATGAGAAAGTTATGCTTGGTCAAAGTTGAGTTGACTTTTCCTACAAAACCCTAATTTAGCAACTATTGAGTCTTGATGAATTATGAGCAATCCCTGATGAATCATGATCAACCCTTGATCAAATGATGAAATATACTTCAAAATGAGGATGTTGACCAAAAATCTAGAAGTTTGACTGTATGTGGGTCACTGTTGACTTTTGCCCTAACACAGTCGATTTTTGGACCTTTGAGCAATTGATTGAGCAAACTTCCTCTGCAAGGCTTGAAACTTGACATGGATGATCTTGAGAACATATTACGACATTGGTGAGCACTTGGGGTCACTTGGACTCAAGGATCTTGGTGCAACATGAAACCCTAATTTGGGGTAGACTGCCTTAGGAGAGAGCTTGTCTGGCCAACCCTTGGACTACCTTGAGCAACTTGGAGATCTTTCTTGCAATGTTTTGAGAAATATGGGAGGGAAAATTTTGGGGTACAACAGCGGTCCAGGCAAAAGTTAGGGATTTAAAGCGTATAACTAAGTCCCATTGGATCACCTTGCGACCAGACTTCAGTATCAACTATCAAGCTCAAACGGTACCGATCAATCCAGTTAGCTTCAGACAAGTAGCAAAGTGATGAGACGCTCAAGGACATAGGGGAAATATCAGAATTGAAACTCAATGGGATTATTACACATAGCTATTTCCTCTTTATATACTATTTTGTATAGTTTTCATTTTTTACAACGTCGTTCTCCTACTAGAACGTCAGTCTCTCTGTACAAAATTCTTGTTACAGGCGAACTTCAGAAATCAATACAAACCATTTATTTCAAAGTACAAAATTATTTGTTTTCTGTTTTTCTGTTTTGTTTTGAAAAAACGTCTAGTGATTTTGACATATGCATTTGAATATGATTACCTTTTACAAATACTTGCATAAGAAACAGAAAGACAATTACTAATGACTTTAAGAAACGGGGCAAAGTCTAAAAAACAATTTGTAGTCCTGATAGTTACTCTTTCTAGCAGGTACAAGGGTAGAGACATTTTGATACAAAGTCACTGCTACATACGACCCCGTGACATCTATGTTCCCCAGAGAGTTGAAACAACCAAAGTTTTGATCTCTTCTTCCTCAAGCAGGAATTACCTTCTCCAGCAAAGTTCCTCCAGAGAGCTGAAATATGTATTCCCCAGCCGATTTTTATAATTTCAAACAGTTTACAAAACCTCCTCCTGGGTAGAGTTTATTTCTCTAACTGCGAAAGTTTATTCCCTAACAGTTTATTTCTCCACATAGGTAAAATCTTCCAATAAGAGCATCCTCCCTCCACAGAGGAATTACCTAAGTCTAAGCATGCTTTAAAACATCTCAACACTTCAGGAAAAGGTCCCTTGTTATTAAACATCACCTATCATACATACTTATCTAAGCATGACAAGTGAAATTCTGGTATATTAGACTTCAGATGTCCTATGACATGTTCAGACATCTGAATATGAGCAAACAACATGACAAGGTATAAACAATAAAAAAAATACTGAAAAGCATAAACAACACACAAAAATTGTTAACTCAGTTGAGAGCAACTCTCGTACTCAAGGGGCATGCCAAGCCAGAGATAAAGTCCACTATAATAGTATCAATTTAAAGCTAAACTCCCCCATTTACAACTCCTTACTTAATCACTAATCATGCTAAATTTCTATCAAAGACTCACCTAGATATAAGGCTATCCTAAATCCCTTATTAATCACAGACAACGATTAGACAAAACACAGGAAGACACACTTCCATGATGACAAACTAGAAGACACACTTCCATGACAATACCTAGCCAAGACCTGGAGTTGCTAACAAGCTTCCTCCAAGAACAATGCTCACTCTTGCTTCACATCTTCGAGGAGAATAGAATCTTACAATCCAAGGAACATATTCCAACTCACATGTCGAGTGGAACACACAACCAACTTTCCTAGAGAGTGGTACAAACTCAACCCTAATAACTACATATTTTAAATTCACGACTGATACTTCTTTTAGGTTACAATGCTTCTATTTATAACCTATCTCCCAACTGGATTTGGGTTTCATATCACAACATATCAGCTATTACAAATTTGCAGAAGATTCTGCAATAAAATAGGTCTTTAATCAAATATTTCCTAAAAAGTCTCCTTATTTAGAAAGTCAATATTCTTCAATATTCTTCTTGATTCTTCCAGACCTTTAAATCAGCGCCTCATAGGACTGTATAATATTCCTAGAATATTCTGCATCTGTTAAAACATAACAGAATCCAACTACTCAGCTCTGCTCAGGTGCGATATCGTATGACCCTGCATAGGACATCTTATTCGACATGTTGTTCCAGATGTTGAAACACTTATATTCAACATGTCTCAACATAAAATATGACTTCTTGCTCAACCTGTTCTTCATAGAAAGTAATCACATCCTATTTAACATATTGCGGCTATATTTGTTTTATAAAAATTAATGCCAATACTTAAATCATAGAATTTACAATCTCCTCCTTTGGCAAATTTTGGCTAAAAATATACATATTACAACTCAGATTACAACAATAAACAAACCAAACATCAACAGTAGTAGAGTCAGTCTTCAGTTAAGATGTCATGACTTCTTGCTCGACATCTTCTTTCCAGTATATTGAATGAGCTCCATTGCAGCAAGAATTTCAGGATCAAAGAACAACAACCTCGGGATAAAAGGAAGGAAAGTCTTGAATCCATCTGATGCACGCGAGGAAGACGATAGTCTTCACTCCCCCTCAACCCAGGAACCTATTCTTGTCGCATATGAATAAGTTTTCCTTTCAACTAGTGGCATAAGAGAACCATGAAGCAACCACCGGTCAATCTGTGGCACAAGAGGAAACTTAGGAAGTATCCAAACACCATCCTAGGTAACTCAGAACACAAGTCACAATTGTGTTCAAAACTCAGATCACAAGTCATAAAATAAAAACACAGGTACAAGGTCGAACATCGTATCCAACATCTGTGTACAATATCTGGAAATGCAAACTCCGGACTGGCCGTCTGAGTAACCCATCCTTTGACCCCCTTTTTAGCCAAAAATTGGCAAAGAAGGCCTTCACAACACCATACCCAAGCACATCTCACCCAAACCCGAACAAACCCCATAATAGTGATGAAACTACCAAATACTCACAAGGTGAAAGAGGGAAGAAGTAACCTCTATAAATAGCTGAGAATTCACTTGGGAAATAACAATCCTTGACTGTTTCAAGGTCTTAGTAAAAAAAAGAAATGTTATTTGAGGAGAAAACTGCATCAAGTATACATGTGCACCGCCCAAAATAGCTTTAAATTCTTTTAAAATATTTGGATTGGTTCTTCTAGAGATAACAATTTCTAATACATGCACATGCACAGTCAAACCATATGTTATGCTTTTTTCTAACATGTGCTTGAAACCACCATCCATAACCTCTTTTGTTGGTTCCCAAAAAAACAATGTCCTGAACAAAGTTCCGACTTCTGGTCAGACAATGTCTATTGTGACTAAACCAACCTTTACCAATAATTCTTCAACCACTAATTCAAATATGTTCAGAAGCACGAACACATTGCCTTCAACTCGACTCGAAGAGTACTTCTTTCACTTAGGCTTAATGACACTCTCCAAGACTAATGAGATATCTCCCATCAACAAAGAGTCTTCATGGAGTCCTTCAAAAATCAGAGGCACATACTCTCCACAAGCTTGAAATACATGCAAGCTTCACAATATTTGCACCATTGCAGCAATAATCCATAGACAATCATTTGACTCCCCCTACCAATAACTATTAGAGCTACTTGTAGCAGAAGAAAACACATCTCCACAATCTTCCTAATCAGATTACACTATCCGATTCTGGTCTTCTGCCCTTACTTCCACTAGAAATTGCTGATACTAGTGAAGTCTTCAAAATGATAGTAGTCATTCATTTCCAGAACATACTACTCTAAAAAAATCAGAACCTCCACATTTTGATTCATACAGTCAGAAGTACCTCTTCTGATATAATGCTTGAGCATTTATCTCCATAAGCACAATCTCAAACATCTTCCAAAGACACCCACAAACCATGATGTATTATAGAAGTCCTTCAAGAAGCTCCCAATAAAATACACCCAATGCAGTTCATTTAGGTTACCAAAAACACCTAAACACCATGGATAGAAATAAACTCACACACCCTCTCTGAAGCAAAGAGTTCAGATTATAGACTTGCATACTCACATCAGATACATACTCAGCTCTTGGTAGAGTATTTGTCATCAATTAGATGCACAACCTCATCAGAGAATAGAAAAATACTTAACTCCCGTCAAAGTATTTACCATTAGTCGGATAAGGCTACCTTCTCATACACGGTAATACATTTGGTATGACCTCTTTCTTCTACACACATCTGGCACCAACTGGTTCTTCTTCATGACAAACAAGCATGACAACCATTCACACCATAGACTGCTCCAAATTAGGCCAGTGGCTTGACCTTACATTTCCACCATGAGCTAAAAACAACTTCCTTGCTGAGGAGACAACAGACTTAACCATTTACCATGGCTTTGGAGACAATACCAATGGAAGTCCAAATACAACTCTTGCAAGCGACACAAGAGGACCAACCATCAATAGCTGATCAACCTCCAGGATCAGACCAAACATGAAATAACCTACATGTTACACAAATCTAAAAAGCTTCTTCTCATACGCACCGTGTCCATACCTTTTGTCTGACAATAAGGAGTTGAACACCATATTTCTGCACCTAACAAGGAGATTTCCTCTAATAGGTATCTGGAGCAGACTTTAACAAACATGGCATTAAATGAACATTAAAAGCCATAAGCAGACTGTTCAGACTAAGTCTGCATCTCCCAATCCTTCAAAACACAAGGATGTCCATCAATCATTGCAAAAAAAAAATGTTACATCATGTGAGGCCACCATATAACTGAACCCATTTGGTGCCAGAGGGACTTCTAACTCCTCCTTGCTCCAGACAAATTCTGGAATGCTCATCCTAGGTGGTCTTGATGACACTCCAACAGTGCAGACAACAATCAACCACTTAGCTCCGGTTGATACACCTCCTATGCATACAATCCCTTGAAAGGCCTTTCAATTTAACAAAATAAGAGTTCTATGCTCTCATATAATTGATAGTGATATCAACTTTGAGTAAACAACCTCCATCATGTTTATGAGAAACATCGCCAGACATATTGAGAAAAATAAATTCTCAATACAAAGATGTCAAGGCATTATGTCTGACATTTCTTCAAGTTCTTCCAACTTCATATTAAGGACCCCCGCCTTATTATTTTCTAAGAGCTCCTATATGAATTATGCATTCTACCCTCAAATAGATGCACATCCTGTGGTTGGTACACACAAATTACTCCCCTCAAACAGAATCTATTCTATGGCCACAAACAAGATTCCATAAATCTGAATCCTTTGATCAGAAGGGTCCTCTAGATATCAGATATAATGAGCTTGAACTCCATATATAAAAGACCTAGATGAGATGTCTTTAACAATTCTCCACTAGAAAATAAAGCTCAACCTCTTCACTTCTACTTGGATCAGATATAAACTAATCCAAGAAGTAACAATATGTTGATCATTTTAAGACCAACACAAATAATATCCCAGATGCCTCCTCTTCCAGACCAGGAGTAGGTTCCAAACATATGTGACCAACACACATTTGTTTAGCACCCAAAGCATCTTCTATGCCATCACTTTAACCAACAAATTCTGCACAATTTTGATGTGATGTTCTAACATCTAGTAGGATATCATTCTAGAGAACACACCAAGAAATCCTTTATGCTTTCTTAAGATCTCTTTTCAATAAAATCATTCAAAAGTGACTTTATGAGTGCACTTGAGATGAATCTCAAGTATCTTTGGCAAATTTACAAAGTTGTTTGAAGATGTCCTCCAAGTATCACCACACCATGGGATACACCTTTAGAGAAGAACAAATGGCTACAACCTCGATACTAGAAACTCACAAAACCACCAGAAGTTTTCCATCAGATGCATATGCAGCAGAACACGAGCCAAAAAACTCCTCAACACCCTCCAAGAAAAACATATAACCCTTGCACACAACCACCACAATTCAGGTGCAAATAAAACAACCTAGGTTTGAAAATAAATAAAACCCAAAACAACACCTCACCATCAAAGCTACAGGCCAAATAACAACAGACATGTCCAATACACATCTTATCATGAATAGTCCATCCTCCACTTCAAGGGACCACTCAAACAACAATATGAACTATCCAAGTTCAAACAACTTTTCAGTAAAACCTTCTTCCTTGCCCATGACCAGAAAGTATCTTCCCTAAGATTTCACCCAGAAACAAAACATGATGCCTACTGTGATACCAATTTAAATTCTGGTATATCAGACTTCAGATGTCCTATGACATGTTGAGACATCTGAATCTGAACAAACAACATGGGAAGGTATAAACAATAAAAAAAACAATACTGAAAACCATAAACAACACACATAAATTGTTAACCTAGTTCAGAGCAACTCTCATACTCTAGGGGCATACCATGTCAGGGATAATGCCCACTATAATAGTATCAATTCAAAGCTTAACTCCCTCGTTTACAACTTATCAATTAATTACTACTCGTGCTAACTTTCTATCTAAGACCCACCTAGATATGAGGCCCTCCTTAATCCCTCATCAATCACAAATAACGATTGGATAAAACACAGGAAGACGCACTTCCATGACGACAAACTAGAAGACACACTTCCATGATAATAACTAGTCAAGACTCTTGACTAAGAACACAACTCGGAGTTGCTTACAAGCTTCCTCCATGAACAATACTCACTCTTGCTTCACATATTTGAGGATAACAGAACCTTAAAATATAAGGAACACATTCCAACTCACATGTCGAGTGGAACACACAACCAACTCTCTTAGAGATTGGTACAGACTCAACCCTAATAACTACATCTTTTAAATTCACGGTTGATACTTATTCTAGGTTATAATGCATTTATTTATAACCTATCTCCCAACTAGATTTGGGCTTCAGATCACAACATATCAGCTGTTACAAATTTGCAGAAGATTCTGCAATAAAATAGGTCTTTAATCAAATATTTCCTAAAAAGTCTCCTTATTTAGAAAGTCAATATTCTTTAATATTCTTCTTGATTCTTCCAAACCTTTAAATCAGCACCTTATAGGACTGCATAACATTCCCAAAATATTCTGCATCTATTAATTCTTAACATAATCCAATTGTTCAGCTCAACTCAGGCGTGATGTTGTATGACCCTGCGTAGGACATCTTATTTGACATGTTGTTCCAAATGTTGAAACACTTCAACTCAACAAGTCTCAACATATAATAGGACTTATTGCTCAACATGTTCTTCATAGCAAGTAATCACATCCTATTTAGCACACTGATGTTATATTTTGTTTTACAAAAATTGATGCCAATCCTTAAATCATAGAACTTACAGCAAAGGAAGGACAAAACTTCTCAAATAAGTTGCAAATGTAAGGTTAATTGTGCTACGGTGGCAAAATCGGACTATTTTGAGAAAATGTTGGTTTGCATTTTGTGTTTGTGTTTGCAAAATGTCGCGGTAAGAAAGAGTCGCCACCGACTTTTATTTTATCCAATTGGAAAGGAAAAAAGCACAGAAAAATTCCTTTATCGAGATTTTGAGTACGGGGGGTAGATTATAGAAAGGGAAGGTATTAGCACCCTTTCTATCCATGGTTTTCCATGGGCTCTTAGGTACTTTCTCATCATTTTAAAAATTGCTTCCGTGTTTGTGTGTTTTGAAAAGTTTTTGTTTTACTTCGTTCTAACCCTTGTATCAGTCATCAAGAGTGTTACTTAGTGTTTTTGAAAACTTTGTTTTGAAAAGAGTGTAAGTATGGAAAAGTTTATTTTGAGCAAGTACCTACTAACGTCTACCTACTCGAAAAAAAGAATGTTTATGTTCTTGTTCCCTTTAGACAGCGCTATCCTACTATTAAATAGTTGGTAGCACCGCCGTTGGAGTTGTAAGGGTCAATTCGAAAGGGACGTACGATCACTAAAGCAATGTTAGGATTTCTTAGTAATAACCCTAGTGTCTTAAGATCATATTCGAGGCAACATTTCCGAGGCAACCTTTCCGAGGCAACATTTCTGAGGCAACACTTCCGAATGGGACATTTGATCTTTGTTTAGACAAGAGGGCAACCAATAAAACACCCTATACTTAATGATCATTTACCGAAGGCAACCGAAGTGAGAGTATACCCTAGGAGTGTGCATGTGCGAGTGATTTGATTTCAGTTATTATCTTTGACATTAGGGTTTGCTAGTCATTTTAAATTAACATACAGTCTTGTCATGCAATCCTATTATCATACATTTAACAGTTAATATTTGCGAGAATTAAAATGCGGAAAATAAAACTACGTTATTACAAGGCTTCGGGGAGGGGGATTAATTACATAGCCAAAAACCCGTAAAACGATAAAAGAAAATCCTAATTAAACTATTACATACCATGAGCAGTTACATTAATATCGTAAAAATAATAAATGCGCGCGAAGAATCGAGAACGAGAGAAATTAGGGTTTTGACCCCGTCTAAACCTAATTGAAAGAAAAAACATTTTTTATGGTTTTTGTGTTATTTTGAGAAAATAAGATTTTATTGAATAAATAAAGAAAACCTAATGACTAATTAATTTTATTTGAGAAAAATAATTAAATTAACTATTTTTTGTATTTTTGCTATTTTATGAAAAGAAATAAAAATATAATCAAGAACAAACCTAATTTTCTAATTTGATTTTAATTATTTACCAAAAAAGTTAGAATTAAACCTAAATTAAAAACTAATATAAAATTGATTTTGATAAAATAAAATAACCTAAATTCTAATTTGATGAAATTAATTTTATGATTTTTTTATAAAAAAGGAATTAATTTGTGGTTAGAAAATAAATAAATGAAGAAATTAAATTAAAAAAAAGAAGTAGAAAGGAAATTAGAATGGGCCTGGTGTTATAGCAAAAAGGGGGGGGGTTTAAATTGCAATTTCTGAGCCCAAAAACGCCTAGCCCATGTTGACTTTCCAGATCCTGTGTTGCAAGCTTGACTAGGCCTATGATGGACCTCCATGGAGAAGGCATTGGATCTGCCTTGTTGATGATCTGGTGGCTGGGCGCTGAGGGCATATGGTGGACTCATTCCATGCACGTATACCTGATCATGTAAAAGAAAATAATAGTGAACAAATATGGGGACCTGGGGATCAAACCCAGGCCCTTTGGCTTTTTCCGTTGCACGCTGACCATCTGAGCTAGATGACTTATTTGAACAAAGAACAATAAACAAACAATATATTGGAAAAACAAAATAATATATTATAAAACGCGCGAATTTTGAATGGGCCAGTCACCGCCTGCCATGCAACCCTTCTTCTTCCTCCCTCCGTTGCTAAAAGTTCAACAACTTTTACCTACGGACAAAGGGTGTAGGTATAACCCTGGGTTATTCCAAAACCTTATCCCTACATGATAAATCAATACCAGTGGTACCAATTAACTCGTTGCAACCTCATGAGCATCATGGTACCACTCTCCATGGCTAATTGTTCCTGCACGCAAAACCCCTAAAAATGAAACTAAAACCCTAAACATGGCAACTTGCTGTATAGCCAATAAAAATACAATTGGATATTACCATTAGCTTGCAAACACCATAAGGATTAAGGATATGTCCATGAAACATGCTAACAATGCCAAAATTATGAGATACGATTTCAAAAAACATGGAAGTCGTGGGGTACTTACAACACGTTGCTAGGCGTTAGGAGGCTGGTTAATGATTGTAAAAGGATCCTAGAACATCCAGGAAGTGATTTGTGTGACTGGAATGGCATGAGAAAGCCTGGAACTAGGAAATCAGATTGCAACTTTTCTTTGAAATTTTGAGATTTTGTTCTTCTCTTTTCACGCCTCCAATGTCCCTGTTTTTGATCTGCACTTGTTCTATATGTACCCTAGAATGAATTAGGGTTGCAATTTGGTTCCAAATCTTCTCAAATAATGGTCATTGATTCAAGATTTGATCCTTTGTGCAAATCTTTCCAAATTGAGAAAATCTAATCTTTTTGTATCCAAATGAAGCTTGCACGATTTGATTTTCTTTCCAGCTGTATGAGAGGCCTAAACATGCACAAAATCTCAAGCTTTGATTAGTTTTCATATTTTCATGATTTTATTTTGATTTTATTTGATTTAATTGAAATAAAATCAAAATAAATTACAAAAATAAAATAAAGACAAGTGGGAGAGATCATGGGTCTTGGGTCATGTTACAAACTCAATGCAAGCATAAAAAATGTGACCCATTTGACAAAAATTGCAATTTTGGCCACTTTTGACTTTTGGCAATTTTGTAAAAAAGGTCAAATTTGCCAATGCATAATTCCTTCAATTTTGATCCTAGAGATGTGTTCTTGGACTTTTTAGAAATCTTAAGATGTCCTCTAAGAAACCCTTTTGGTGTCATCTCAATTGAGTCTTCCATGTTCATGTATGAAGCTTTGACAAAAAAGGTGTTTTTGTTGACTTTTCAAAATGACCTATAATGTCCAAATTTATATCTTCTTTTGAGTGCATATTTTGAACTTGGGAGCTGAAGATGGATTTTAGGGAATTAGATCCTCTTAAAAATTAGATTTGGATGGGTCATTTTTGATAAAGTATGAGAAAGTTATGCTTGGTCAAAGTTGGGTTGACTTTTCCTACAAAACCCTAATTTAGCAACTTTTGGGTTTTGATGAATTGTGAGCAATCCTTGAGGAATCCTGATAAACCCTTGATCAAATGATGAATAATACTTCAAAATGAGGATGTTGACCAAAAATATTGAAGTTTGACTGTATGTAGGACACAGTTGACTTTTGCCTTAGCACAGTCGATTTTCAAGCCTTTGAGCAATTGACTGAGCAAACTTCCTCTGCAAGGCTTGAAACTTGACATGGATGATCTTGAGAACATATTATGACAATGGTGAGCATTTGGGATCCTTTGGATTCAAACATCTTGATGCAAACTAAAACCCTAATTTGAGGTAGACTACCTTAGGAGAGAATTTGTTTGGTCAACCCTTGGACTTCCTTGAGCAATTTGAGGTCCTCACTTGAAATGTATTGAGAAATATGGGAGGGAAAATTTTGGGGTACAACAGCTTCCCCTGTTCAATCTTCTTAAACCTGAGGATGTAGATTGGCTGGTTCGCCTTTCGTGATCCGAAGGTAGAAGATGATTGAACACTAGAGTGCCCAGAAATTTGCACTCGCATGAAGTGGTACTGGTCTTGCGATATTGTGAATGGGCTTATAGATGCCATTTGGAGATTGACGTCGGAAGATGGGCTTAAATATGCCATCATAAGAAGTGTCGATTGTATAATAGATTTCTTCGCGAGAGCCCGTATACCTGTTTGTTGAGGAGAATTATGCTGGGGAGTGCTAGTCTCTGTCTTGGTAAAAATAGAATTTTAGGAGCTTCAGTCGTTCGTTATTCTACTGGGGAATCATATCTTAGTTGAAGAGGTGAAAGTGAACTGCTATCTGGTCGTGCTCCAGGCTTCATAGTGATTTGCTGAGAAAAATAAGACTGACTGCTATCTGGTCGTGCTCCAGGCTTCATAGTGACTTACTGGGGATGAGATTAAACTTGCTATCTGGTTGTTCTCTAGGATTTGCAATTTCTCACTTCTTATCTGGTCGTGCTCCAGGCTTCAGAAGGAATTAAGTTGTTATCCGGTCACATCCGGGCTTCAACTTGAATTTAAG
Organism: Vicia faba; assembly: GCA_948472305.1. Lineage (NCBI taxonomy): Eukaryota > Viridiplantae > Streptophyta > Magnoliopsida > Fabales > Fabaceae > Vicia > Vicia faba. The sequence goes on from OX451741.1 coordinate 54,442,988, forward strand.
GCAATACTAATATTCGGTCGATTCTGGGCTTCTTTGTAATTGGCCAGGTAAACTGCTATCCGGTCGAATTCTGAGCTTCGCAGTACCTTATATTGTTATCTGGTCGTGTCCCAGGCTTCAGTATCCTTTGCCTCTATCTGGTTGTAATCCAGGCTTCACGGTGTCTTATACCATTATCTGGTCGAGTCTAGGCTTCATGGTATCTTATATTGCTATCTGGTCGATTTCCAGGCTTCACAATACCTTGTTAAGCTGTTTTCCGGTCGATTTCCGGGCTTTACAGCTTGTGTTTATGATATACCACTATCTGGTCGATTCCAAGCTTTATGGTGTCTTGTACTGCTATCTGGTCGATTTCCAGGCTTCACAGTAACTTGCTGGGGATTCAACTATTTTCCGGTCGATTTCCGGGCTTCATAGCTGTGAATTTGGGATGTACCACTATCTGGTCGATTCCAGGCTTTGTAGTATTTTGGAGAAATCAAGATATTATCCGGTCAGATCCGAGCTTCATGGCTTCAACTGAAATAGAAATCTTAGTATCGATTTGACTGAACCAGAGAATACTTGTGAGAATTTGATTGTATCTTTCCCTGAAAGGTAAAGAGTTAGTCGTATGTAATGTCATGATGTATGACATGTATCGAGTAATGATGTTCTCAAAATAAATGAGATTGTGCTGTATGATGTATATGCGTATGCCATGATGTATGAATATGCAATGTTCTTGTGATGTTCTCTAGCTGGGGAGAATAAATCCTGGACTGCTGCTGGAGAACACAAGGAGTTGAGTTCCTCATTCTCGCTGGGGGTAGAGACCAAAGATGATTTGAGAATAAATTGGTGAGAGAATGACTCTATGGGGAAGAGAGATACTCTTCTAGAAGATCTGTTGATTTGGAGAAATAACCTCAGCTGGTGATAATGAACCCTGCCGGGGATTGAATTTCTGTCTGTGGAAGAAACAAACTCCACTGGGGATAATCTTCCATTATTGGTGATAGATGAACTCTGCTTGGGGATAATTAACACCAATGTTTTTAGATCCCTTTTACTCTGCGGGGAGTGTATGTACCTTTAGTCATATTCTCAAGCTGGCTCTGTACCTGTACATGGTGGGTAAAACAACTATAAGGTTTGGACATTTCTTGTTTTCCCCTGTTCCTAGAATTACGAGTAATTGTCTTTTGTTTCGCATGTAAATATTTATGAGCAACAATTATTTTCAAATGCATATATCAAAAATGAATCATTGGACGTTCTTGCAAAACAAAACAGAAAAAGAAAAACAATTTTTGAAATTTATTGTAAAATGAATTGTATTGATTCTTAAAGTCAGCCTGTAATAGGCGTTTTGTACAAGAGGCTGACGTCCTAGTAAGAGAAAGTCGCTGAAAGATAGAAATTATACAATTTGTGAAAAACAAAGAAAAACAGCTATGTGAACAATCCCACTGGGTTCCAACTCTGCTATTGCCTTTATATCTTCGAGCATCTCATCACTTTGCTACTTGGTTGAAGGTAAATCAGATTGATTGGCACCGTCCGAGCTTGATAGTCGATACCGAAGTCTAGTTGCAAGATGATCCAATGAGACATAGTGTTATGCTTTAATCCCTAATTTTTTCCTGGACCGCCCTTTCGCGTTTTCAGTCCACCGGGATACCCTTTTTTGCCCAAGCCACCTTTTCAGGTTTTCGACTTGCCGGGTGTACATTTTTTACTTGCATCCCTTACTTTTGCCCGAACCCTTTTGGTTTGTCGGGAAGCCCTTATTTTTGACTAGGCCAGACGACCTAGCGGGTCTTTGATTATGCGTAGTATTTTTTTCACTATGTCTGCATTGACGGGGTGAGGAAGGTCGTCACTGTTGTACCCCAAAATTTTCCCTCCCATATTTCTCATAACATTGCAAGAAAAATCTCCAAGTTGCTAAAGGATTGACCAGACAAGCTATCTCCTAAGGTAGTCTATTCCAAATTAGGGTTTTGCGTTGCATCAAGATCCTTGATTCCAAGTGACCCCAATTTCTCACCAATGTCCTAATATGTTCTCAAGATCATCCATGTCAAATTTCAAGCCTTGCAGAGGAAGTTTGCTCAGTCAATTGCTCAAAGATCCAAAAATCGACTATGCTAGGGCAAAAGTCAACTGTGACCTATATACAGTCAAACTTCAATATTTTTTGTCAACATTCTCATTTTGAAGTTTATTTCATCATTTGATCAAGCGTTGATCATGATTCATCAAGGATTGCTCACAATTCATCAAGATTCAAAAGTTGCTAAATTAGGGTTTTGTAGGAAAAGTCAACTCAAGTTTGACCAAGCATAACTTTATCATACTTTATGAGAAATGACCCATCCAAAGCTAGTCTTTAAGGGGATGCAATTACCTACAATACATCTTTATACCCCAAGATCAAAAAATGCACTCACAAGAAGTTATGAATTTGGACATTATAGGTCATTTTTGAAAGTCAACAAAAACACCTTTTTTGTCAAAGCTTATAACTTGAATATGGAATATCAAAAAGATATGAGACCAAAAGGGTTGGTTATAGGACATCTCAAGCTTTCTAAAAAGTCAAAGAACACCTCCAAAAGTTCAAAATTGAGGAAGTTATGCATTGTTGAAGTTGGACTTTTTTGCAAAATTGCCAAAAGTCAACTATCCCCAAAACTTCAAATTTTGCCAAATGGGCCCATTCTTTTTCACTTGTTTTGAGTTTTCCTTATTGCCCAAGTGCTCTAGCCTTGGCCATGTGTCCATATCATATTTTTATTATTTAATTTGATTTTTCTTTGAATTAATTCATTTTAAATCAAATAAAATCACATAAAATCAAAACATTGAAAACTAAAGATCTTGTGATCATTTTAGGACTTGTTACACAGCTAGCACTGCAATCAAACTCGTATCAAGGTCATTATGCACAAGGAGATTGGATTTAGGCCAAATTTGGAAAGCTTTGAAAGAGAATAAAATCAAATCTCAAAATCATCAATGGAGGAAGATTTGGACATAATTTTTTACCCTAATACATTGTGCATTACATAAGGAAGTGAAACATACAGAAAAAAGGGTTGGAGATCAAGCATAGAGGCAGAACGAAATTTGCAAAAAACAAGAAAAAGCTTGAGATCGAAATCAATCATAGAGGCATCCTCAGGGCTTGGCAAGTGTCTCAATCTCTTCCTGGCCATCTCCACAAGGGAAACCAATCCAAACCACGCATTTTCAGACCCTCATACGCACTGTAAGTCATTCGTAACATGGACCTGTTCTTGATTTCGTATTTTTTGAAATTAGGTATAGTTAGCATGAATTGATAGCATATTTTGAATCTACAAGTCATTTGCAAGATTTTTGTAATAACCAATTGCATTTATCTGACCTATATGGAGATCCACCATTGTTAGGGTTTGTTTCTTATTTTTGGGTTTTTTCGTTTCAGGAAAAATTGGCCATGATAATGGCTATGGTTGTGATCAGCAGGTTGAGACGAACTCAACCATGGTTTTAGAATGCATTTCCATGGCCTGTGGGAGATTTGGGAGGAGCCCCTGTCTATAGCGACGAACATTTGTCCGTAGGTATAAATGTTGTGACTTTTAGCCACGGTCTAGAGGACAGGGACAATGTGTGTCACGCTACCACTCGCCCATTCAAATCTTGGCGCGTTTTTTTTTATATTTATCCAATGAAATCTGTTTTATTATATTATCTTTTGTTTGCATTATATTGACAACTAAAAACAAATAGCGTGGTGGCAAGCATAGTGTGTATTCCCCTTCAGGACCTGGGTTCGAATCCCAGGTCCCCCATTTTCTCAATAATGTTTTCTTGCAGATAATCCAGCGCACATGCCAGCCTAAGACACACCATACTCCCTCACCAATCAACGCGCCAGATGGCCAGATCTGGTGGTCAGCATCAGAGGTGCACCAAAAGGCAGGTCAACGCGCGTGTATGGGATCCCAAAAAGTCAATTGGATCAGCTTCAAATGGGCCAGCGAATTTGCTTTCTACACACCCAATATCAGGCCCAATTTCTCTTTCTCTCATATTTTGTTTATTTAATTTAGTTATTTTATTTTATTTTAATTAATTTCTAACCAATAAACAATTTTTTCTTTTTTATCAAAAATCACAAAAATACTTTTTATCCAATTAAAATTCAGAATTTTATTTTTTAATTAATAAATACTAATTAATTAATTAGGTTATTAATTCTAGATAACTTTAATTGATTTTGTAAATATTTAAAATCAATTAGAATTTAATAGGTTTTAACCCTAATTTATTTATTTTATTTTCTTTCCTAAAATATCAAAAACTCCAAAAATATGTCATTAATTATTTTTTTTCATTAACTAATTTATTTAATAATTAATTTAGCATTTAACTTTAGGATTAATTTCTTTTCTTAAAAATAATAAAAACAACAAAAAAGCATTTTCTTTAAAAGAGGGTCAAAACCCTAATTTTGCATCTGATTTAATTTCGCGTCGCGCTTTATTTTTCTTTATCCAATTAATGTATCTGCTCCCGGTTTGTAATAAATAATTAGGACATTTTATTTATTATTCTGCTTTTTATTTTCAAAGGGTTGTTTTTGGCTATGTAAATACCCGACGCCTTGTAATAATTAGTTTAATTTCCGCACCTTTAATTTCTGCAAACTATACAACTATTAGATGTTTGATAATAGGGCTTGGATGACAAGAATGAATGCTTAATCTTAAAATCAAATTAGATCACCCTTAACATATGCAAAGATAAAAATAACTGAAATCAACACACTCGCACATGCGCACTCCTAGGGTACACCCCACTTGGTTGCCTTCGTACACGGTCATTGAGTATAGGTCGTTTTAGAGGTCGTCCTCTTGTCTAAAAGGTCATAGTTGCCTCGAAATGGTTGCCTCGGATATTGTTGCCTCGAACAAATGATCTAAGACATTAGGGTTACCGCTAAGGCGTCATAACATTGCTTTAGTGACTGTATGTCCCTCATTCGAATTGACCCTCAAACTCCAACGACGGTGCTACCCACTCACCAATAGTGGGATAGCATTGTCTAAAGGAAATTAGCATAGAACGACTCCTTTTTTGAGTAGGTAGATTAGCTCTTAGATACTTGCTCATTCAAAACAAAATCTTTTTCACACTTACACTCTTTTATGAACAACTTTCCAAAAAACACTTCATTACACTCTTGAGGACAGAAGCAAGAGTTAAATCGAAGTTTCAAACAAAAAATTTTTCAAACCCACAAGCACAAAGAAAACAATTTTGAAAACAAGTGAGCAAGTACCTAAGAGCCCGTAGATAACTACAGATAGAAAGGGTGCTAATACCTTCCCTTTCTATAATCTACCCCCCGTACTCAGAAATATCTCGAAAAAAGAATTTTTATGTGCTTTTTTCCTTTCCTTGTTGGATAAAATAAAATTCTATGGCGACTCTTGCTTACCGCGACATTTTGCGAAAACAAACGCAAAACGCAAACCAGTATTCCAAAAAAACAGTCAATTCTTCCCACCGTATCACAGTCACCATCCATGGTGGTTAGAATCATAGCTCCTCCCGAGAAAATGTTCTTAACCACAAATGGCCCTTCGTACGTAGGGGTCCATTTGCCCCTGGGATCACCTTGCGGTAGTATGATGCGTTTGATCACCAGATCCCCGACCTGATATTCTTGACGTCTGACTTTCTTGTTAAAAGCCTTGATAATTCGCTTTTGATACGTCTGACCATGACAAATAGCAGTAAGTCTCTTTTCGTTGATTAGATTCAGCTGATCAAGTCGAGTCTGGATCCAGTCGTCCTCGTTCAAATCTGCATCCTTCATAATCCAGAGAGAGGGTATCTGGACCTCAATTGGTAGGACTGCCTCCATGCCATACACCAAAGAGTAGGGGGTTGCCCCTGTTGAAGTCCGTGCTGAGGTACGGTACCCATGAAGAGCAAATGGTAACATCTCATGCCAGTCTTTGCACTTCATTGTCATCTTCTGCACAATCTTCTTGATGTTCTTATTTGCTGCTTCAACAACCCCATTCATCTTCGGCCGGTAAGGAGAAGAGTTGTGATGCTGTATCTTGAACTGTCTGCAGAGCTTGGTGATCATCGTATTGTTGAGATTTGTACCATTGTCCGTAATGATGCTCTCTGGTACACCGTATCAGCATATCAGATTGTGTCAGATAAACTGCACCACGACGTTCTTGGTTGTCGTAGCAAAGGAAGTTGCCTCAACCCACTTCATAAAATAATCAATTGCTACCAGAATGAAGTGATGCCCATTAGACGCCGTAGGTTTGATCTCGCCTATCATGTCGATGCCCTACATTGCGAAAGGCCAGGGAGCTGTCAAAAAATTCATAGGAACTGGAGGTACGTGCACCTTATCAGCATAGACTTGGCACTTATGACAGGTTCGAGAATGCTGATAAAAATCGGCTTCCATAGTGGACCAATAATATCCAGCCTGTAGGATCTTTTTTGCCATGGTATATCCACTGGAATAAGTTCCGAAGGTACCTTCATGTATCTCTTCCATGACCCTTTCTGCCTCGCTCTTGTCCACACACCACAGTAAGGTTGAATCATGGTTACGCTTATAAAGAATCCCATTGCTAATGAAGAACTTCGCAGCAAACCTTCTCAATAACTTCTTATCATTAACAGATGCACCCTCGGGGTATTCCTGAGCCTCAAGATACCTCTTTACCTCATGAAACCAGGGTTTATCTGCTACCTCATCAGTCTCGATGTCACAGCAATGTGCAGGTTCGTCCAACCTCTCGATGGTAATCTGGGGAGCTTCATTGTCCCACCTAACTTTGAACATAGAAAACATGGTAGCTAGCGTGTCCGCTAGCTGGTTCTCCTCTCTTGGGAAATGTTCAAAGGTTATCTCCTCAAAATGTGGAAGCAACATCAGTACATACTCCTTGTAAGGAATAATATTTGGGTGTTTTGTATCCCACTCGCCTTTGATCTGAATGATCACTAGAGCAGAATCTCCAAATACACTCAAAAACTTAATCCTCAGGTCAATAACTGCTCGAAGTCCCAGGATACAGGCTTCATACTCCGCCATATTGTTGGTGCAGTTAAAACATAACCGAGCGGTGAACGGAGTATGAAAGCCCTCAGGAGATATGATCACAGCGCCAATGCCATTACCCAACGCGTTTGAGGCCCCGTCAAAATACATATACCTTTGGGATCCTTCCTCAGGTCCTTCATCTGGTCCAGGTTCTTCATAGTCGGTCACCAACATGATGTTCTCATCCGGGAACTCGAAATTCATGGATTGGTAGTTGTCCACGGCCTGATGTGCCAAATGATCCGCCAGTACACTCCCCTTGATTTCTTTTTGGGTTGTGTACTGGGTGTCATACTCAGTTAAAAATCATTTGCCATCTTGCTATTCTTCCGGACAAGGCAGGCTTCTCGAAGATATACTTGATTGGATCCATCCTTGATGTCAATAGGGTAGTGTGAGTCAGCATATACTTTCTCAGCCGGCGAGCAGCCCATGCCAAAGCACAGCAAGTTTTCTCAAGCAGTGAGTATCGAGTCTCACAGTCGGTAAACTTTTTGCTAAGGTAGTAAATGGCATGCTCTTTTCGGCCAGACTCGTCATGCTGCCCCAACACACACCCCATTGAATTATCCAGTACTGTCAAGTATAAGATCAAAGGTCTTCCTTCAACTAGAGGCATCAGAATAGGTGGCTCTTGGAGGTATTCCTTGATCCTTTCGAAAGCGGGCTGACATTCATCATTCTATTTTACCACTTGATCTTTCTTCAGAAACTTGAAGATTGGCTCACAAGTAGCAGTCAGATGTGAAATGAATCTGGCGATGTAATTCAGACGTCCCAAAAAGCCTCTAACTTCCTTTTCTGTGCGGGGATCCGGCATCTCTTGTATAGCCTTTACCTTAGTAGGGTCCACCTGAATACCTTTATCACTAACGACGAAACCCAACAGCTTACCAGACCTTACCCCGAAGGTTCACTTGTTCGGGTTCAACCTTAGCTTGTACATATTCAACCTGTCGAACTGTTTCTGGAGATGGTCAAGATGTTCTTCCTCAGTCTGGGACCTTGCGATCATGTCATCAACGTAAACCTCAATCTCATGGTGAATCATGCCGTGGAACAAAGCGACCATGGCGCGCTGATAACTTGCCCCGGCATTCTTCAACCTGAAAGGCATTACTTTGTAACAGAAGGTGCCCCACTGCATAACAAAGGTCGTCTTCTCCATGTCTTCGGGAGCCATCTTGATCTGATTGTGACCAGAAAAACCATCCATGAAGGATAAGATCTTATGATGCGTGGTGTTGTCGACCAGAACATCGATGTGAGGAAGCGGTAAATCATCCTTGGGGCTCGCCTTGTTCAGATCCCTATAGTCCACACACATCCGTACTTTACCATCTTTCTTAGGCACCAGAACAACGTTGGCAACCCACTGCGGGTAAGAAGTGACAGCTAGAAATCCGGCGTCAAACTGTTTCATGACCTCAGCTTTGATTTTCTCAGACATCTCAGAGCGCATACGGCGAACCTTCTGCTTTACCGGAGGACAATCTTCTTTGGTTGGCAGGCGGTGTACCACAATATCGGTGTCCAAACCAGACATATCTTCATAAGACCAAGCGAAGATCTTAACATAGTCACATAGCATCTGTATCAACCGTTGCTTGACACTAGGCTCCAAATTCGCACCTATCTTGACTTCCTTCTTGTCTTCCTCTGTACCTAAGTTCACTGACTCGACTTGCTCTTCATGAGGTTGTATGGCCCTTTCTTCCTGCAGTAACAGTCTAGCAAGTTCCCCAGGCACCTCACAATCATCCTCACCTTCGTCCTCGGCTTGGTTGATCGGATTTTTGAAGTCATAACTGGAAGTAGCAGAGTTATTATCAATGGGATCCAGAGTGGATATGGATCTGCGTTATGATACGTGAGTGTGTGTAAGACAATATCTGTTTTTGATAAAGTGCGAGATAGAATAGAAAAATAAGGAGCGTAAAATTTATAATGCAAGAAAACGTCCAATGCTTTATTGATGATATATGAAAATGGCAAATAACAAGCCCTCACAAACAAAGCCGAGGTGCCTCGGGCAAGGCACCGGGCCGTAAAGTTTCAAACTATTTGTTACAAATCTCAAAACAAAAGTATATTAATGTGTAATAAAAGAAACGGGTACGAAGTCCTTCGCCGTCCAGTTGTTCAATCCACCGTTGGTAGTCGGGTAGATCCAGCTATCGATATCTTACTCTTGTTCATCATCCTCAATTGCGTTCACTCCCTGATTACGGATGTGCAAAGGAGGTCTTCCAATCCGCGCGCGTCGAACAGCCCTTTGAGCCTTTGCAGTAAAGCCCAAACCAAACTTGTCAGTCTTGTGTGTGAAATCAGGGAGCTGACCCCAATTTGCACACCCACCTTTTTCATTTACAACCCTGGCATCCTTGAGGGAAGCCATCTTCATCGGAGGTTTGTCAGCAGCAACTTCAGTCGACGCTAGAGTCTGGGCGACCTCTTCAAAGTTCTGACACGGGGTTTCGATCAACTCCCCATCCATCTCCACATAGAGAAAGGAATTGAGATGACTCACCATGTACTCCTCCTCACCTTGTACCGTGACGATCTTCCCCTTTACTGGATATTTCAACATCTGATGGAGCGTAGAAGTCACTGCCCCAGCCTTATGAATCCAAGGGCGACCCAACAAGCAAGAATATGATGGTCTGATATCCATCACATAGAACGTAGATGCAAAAGTCTGAGATCCCACTTTAACATGGACGTCCACTTCCCCGTGCACCATCCTTTTTGACCCGTCGAAAGCCCTGACCACAATATTGCTCGGCTTTAGAATTAAACCTTCACAGTCCAGACTGTCTAATGCTTTCTTTGGTAAAACATTTAATGAGGACCCGATATCTACCAGTACATGGGCCATATTAGTTCCCCTGCACTCGATCGAGACGTGCAGAGCATCATTATGATTTCTTCCTTTAGCAGTCAGATCCGCGTCTGAGAAACCCAACCCGTTGTCGGCAGTCAAACTAGCTACGCAGTCTTTGAATTGATCGGCAGAAGTTTCCTGCGGCACATGCGCAGTTTTGAGGAAAGCAATTAAAGCCTTTGCATGGGCTTCCGAACACAATAACAAGGATAACATGGAGATTTTTGATGGGGTCTGCCCCAGCTGCTCGACTATGTTGTAGTCGCTCTTCTTGATAATCTTTAGAATTTCTTCTATCTCCTGCTTAGAGGTTTTTACAATGATCTTCTTAGGCGCCTCCGTCTGGGCAGGCTCACCTGTGGTTTCTTTTCCCCGAGCCCCAGATGGCTCAGCGACATGGGTGATAACTGGAATAGGAACAGGGACAGTAGCTGGTGTACTAGAAGATGGAATAACAACAGGTTTGTGAACAGTTGAAGGGGAAATCTCAGGAGAAAAGAGTCTTCCACTTCTAGTGACCTTGTTAGCCCCGACAATATTGTCGACATCAGCATCAACTTCTTCACTCTTTATGTCTTTCTTAACTCCATGGTAATACACATCAGCCCCATAGTGCCAAGGGACATCCTTATCCGAAGTGTATGGGATAGGACCAGGGACAGTAATTATTAATGGAGCGATTCTTGGGACGAATGTAATCCTAACATGCTTTCTCGAGGAAGCCTTGGAAGGATTGGCGGAAATGGTTATGATGGCAACATCTTCAATTGGAACTAACAAAATCAAAGTCTTTTCGAACAGGATCTCTTTGTTATCCATCAGGCGTTGAACACCTGATTTCAATAAGTGACAACCAGCAGGTAAAACTGAACACATGTGGCAACCTTCGCCACAGCCCGGAAATAAACCAGCCAACAATAGATTCTTCTTAACTGTCATCAATGGAGTAGAAATTTATTCCACGGAGATCACAAATAAATCGTCGTCTACAACATTTACTCCATGACCATGTTTGGGCATAGGAGCAGTTATGACGTTGGGTTTCTCCGGAGCGTCAAACTCAATCTCTTTAGCTTCGATCAAGTCTTGCACCTTATTCTTCAAGGCCCAACATTTATTTGTATCATGAACTGGGCCATTGGAGTGATAGGTGCAACGGGCATTCGGGTTATATAGCGGAGATGTGGTGTTGGAATTCTTTGGGGCTTCCCTCAGAGTTACCAGGTTGGTCTTCAATAACTGTGGTAGAATTTGAGCCAAGGTCATATTGAGTCGAGTGAACTGTCTTTATGGTCTCTCCACCCTTTGCTGATTGTTGCATTGTGGAGAAACAGTGGGTCTTGATATCACTACCGCATTTACTGCTTGGCGGTGTTCAGGTCTGCTTTGGCCCCTCGAGCCATATACTGCACTAGCTTCTTTTTTAACGGTGAAAGGCTTCTTTACTGCACTTGATGAAGTATCCTTCTGTATCTTACCACTTCGGATACCAGCATCTACTCTCTCCCTAGTCAAGATCAACTCAGTAAACCCAGATGACGAACTGCCGAACAGATGATTGAAAAATGGACCAGATAACGTCCCCAAAAACATGTCAACCAACTCCCTGTCAGACAAAGGGGGTTGGACTCTTCCAGCCAAATCTCTCCACTTTTGAGCATAGTCCTTAAAACCTTCACTTTCACCCATAGACATACCCTGAAGCTATGTACGAGTGGGAGCAAGGTCGGTGTTATACTGATATTGCCTGTAAAAAGCAGCAGCAAGGTCTTCCCAGTTTCGGACATTGGCTCCTTCCAACTGATAAAACCATTCAAGTTGAGTCCCTGACAGACTATCTTGAAAGAAATGCACCCACAAATTTCTATCAGCAGTGTGGGGTTGGATTTTCCTGACGTACGAGCGGAGATGGAGTTTTGGACAGGATACTCCATCGTACTTGGCAAAAATCGAAGCTTTGAACTTATGAGGGATCACTACTCCAGACACTAGTCCCAACTCTCCAAAATCCAAACCAGGGACCTTCTGAATCTCCATAGCACTCAGACGGTCCTCTAATTGCTTGTACTTATCCTCGGCAGGAGGATATTGTTCCTCATCATAATTCGTATCATTATCAGAGATGGCAAGACTGGGGCCCTTTTCTTCTTCTTGGTTCTCACCTTCCTTGGATGAAAAGGACAGATCAGCTTGCTATTTCAACCTATCCCTAAACCTTTTGCCCATACTCAGAAGAACAACTTTCTTCTTCTTCTTCTTCTTCTTCTTCTCTTTCTCTTTCAGAATGAGAGCTTTAAAATCCTCTTGCCCTTTAGCCAAGCTTAAGAACATCTCTTGGAATTGGGCATTTTGTGCCTGAAGATCTTTGATAACTTGATCGGAAGACATTTCTGTTGAAATAAACAGCGAAGAAGATGAGAAACCTGTAATGGTACCTGTAATGATGTGCATGATAATGGGATGCGTATGTGATGATTTCAAAGACTTTGGGAGATTTAAATTTGCAAACCAAAAAATAAAACAAACTTTATTAGATTAACTGGTAAAAAGGTTCAACAATGCCTTTGAGGCGTTACAAAGAAATAAACGGAAAACAAATCTAAACTAGAAAAAGCAAAATGAGAAATCCCATGGACGTTTCCCCTTTGTGTTGACGTAGTCATTGATCGTTCTTTCATTCTTGAGTTGGCTGGTGAGCTTCAAGATCTTCCTTTCTTGCTCATGGTACTTTTCCCGGTAGGTATCCCTCTCCTCTTTCAGCTGAATCCAGGATCTCTTCAATGCCCCAAGATCAATGGGCATGTAGGGATAAAGGACCGTATAAGGAATGCCCTCTTCATTGGTGGGCTCCACAATCACTGGAAACACGGCTTCATAAGGCATCCCAAGCTTCTAAGCACGAGCTCGAACCCACTGGAGATAAGGCTGCATAGAAGTCCTTGGTCCTAGCTCTTGGGGGTCAGATCTGTTCACCATGCCCCAAGCTCGTATAAACCTTCAACGATGCTCATCAACGTCCTCCTTGTAGTCAAAGGCAATATCTGTAAGAAGTAGCTCATGAGGACCGTCTCTCCGAGCATGACCGAATTTTCGCAAAGCTAAACAAGGACTGTAGGTTATTCCCCCTCTGATTCCAAGCAACGGGACATTAGGGTATCCCCCACATCGATCAATGACAACATTGATTTCCATGGCCTTAGAACTCCAAAGAATGTCTGTATAGGCAAGGGACATTATCCTGTAAGACCATCCTAAACCTTCCTCATTCTTCAACACATATTTGGGGAGGTGCAAAGTAAACCACCTCACTAGCAAAGGCATGCAACACACGAGAGTCCCTCTTCTTTGCACAGTACGAGTGTAGAGGGCATGCAAGATATCACCCAATAGAGTAGGCACAGGATTGCGAGATAGGAAGATCTTAACTGCATTCACATCTATAAAGGAATCTGGATTCGGAAAGAGAACCAAACTGTAGATAAGGAGAGCTAAGATATCTTCAAAAGTCTAAAAGTCCAAACTGTCCCAGAATAGCCGAGCGTGATCTATCAGAAACTTGGCTAAGAAACCTTCAACCCCGCTTCGTGTCTCCCAGTTGGATATTACATCAGCCTGTGTCAGATGTAGAGCTGAAGCAATGTCTTCTAGTCTAGGAGTCTCTTCCAAACCTGTGAAGGGCATATGCTCAAGGATGGATATGCCCAGTAAGTGAGAAAACTCTTCCAAAGTGGGAACTAGTTGATAATCCGGGAAGGTGAAACAATGATGCACAGGATTGAAGAACTGGAAAAGCACACTCATCATCTGCTCATCAAACCTTGAGGTAGCCAAGCTAAGAAGCTGACCATGTCTTCTAATGAATGAAGAAGTATCAGAAACTTTTGAGGCTAACTCTTTGAGTTGAGCAGGTATTTGCACAAAGTTAACTCGGATGGTGTTTCTACGCATGGAAGCCATAATCTGCAAAACAGAACAAAGATAAATCCCCTCGGTCTTTGAAATGGTTAGTAAAATGAAGTATGCATGCTATGTTATGATGCATGATGTCATGATAAAACAACACAAGTATAGCAGATAACATACATGGTAAAGGCAAACAAGTCACACAAAAGCCCTTAAGTTTAAGGCTTGCATGGGGTCTAGGTATTACCCTCTTGAAGTTCAGTTGGTTTCAACCTGTCCTAGAAAAAGTAACCAGGTTCTAGAGGTTCTCAATATCACTGACCATCCTCCATCAGTCATGGTTTCAGCTCACACAATCTTTTCTTGTGGCCGAAACTATCTCAAGAGTATGGTCTCAATGAGTGTAGTATTGAGTATCAACCAGTTCTCAGCTTTACACCGAGGTCGACTATCTCACTACTTCCTAATGGCCAAGTTGGTCTATTAAGGGTTCTAAGGTCTGTTGATGCTTAACGACACACGTAGCAGCCCCGTATTCTCCTTGTTTCTCCATAAGGGATACTGGTACCAACTAATGTGCCACATCAACGTAGCTACTACTTCTACCGTATCGATCTACGTCGTACAGTTCCCTCACAGTTTATTGCTACTTACCTAAAAGGTGTCCCCCAAATCCGGGTTAGGATCTATAGTAACTCCCAATACAAAACCTTTAAAAGTAAAGCAACCAAAACAAACAAGAGAAGCAATTTATGATGAACTAAACCTAAGGTATACCCCACTTATTCGTCCCCAGCAAAGTCGCCAGTTCTATGATACGGTGGCAGAACCGGACTGTTTTGAGAAAATGTTGGTTTGCGTTTTGCGTTTATATTTGCAAAATGTTGCGGTAAGCAAGAGTCGCCATCGACTTTTATTTTATCCAACTGGAAAGGAAAAAAGCATAGAAAAATTCCTTTTTCGAGATTTTGAGTACGGGGGGGTAGATTATAGAAAGGTAAGGTATTAGCACCCTTTCTATCCATGGTTTTCCACGAGCTCTTAGGTACTTGCTCATCATTTTAAAAATTGCTTCCGTGTTTGTGTGTTTTTAAAAGTTTTTGTTTTACTTCGTTCTAACCCTTGTATCAGTCCTCAAGAGTGTTACAAAGTGTTGTTGAAAACTTTGTTTTGAAAAGAGTGTAAGTGTGAAAAAGTTTATTTTGAGCAAGTACCTACTAGCGTCTACCTACTCGAAAAAAAGAATGTTTATGTTCTTGTTTCCTGTAGACAGCACTATCCTACTATTAAAGAGTAGGTAGCACCGTCGTTGGAGTTGTAAGGCTCAATTCAAAATGGACGTACGATCACTAAAGCATTGTTAGGATGTCTTAGTAATAACCCTAGTGTCTTAAGATCATATTCGAGGCAACATTTCCGAGGCAACCTTTTTGAGGCAACATTTCCGAATGGGGAATTTGATCTTTGTTTAGACAAGAGGGAAACCACTAAAACACCCTATACTTAATGACCGTTTACCGAAGGCAACCGAAGTGAGAGTATACCCTAGGAGTGCGCATGTGTGAGTGATTTGATTTCAGTTATTATCTTTGCACATTAGGGTTTGATAGTCATTTTAAATTAACATACAATCTTGTCATGCAATCCTATTATCATACATTTAACAGTTAATATTTACGAGAATTAAAATGCGGAAAATAAAACTACGCTATTACAAGGCTTCCGGGAGGGGGATTAGTTACATAGCCAAAAACCCATAAAACGATAAAAGAAAATCCTAATTAAACTATTACATACCATGAGCAGTTACATTAATATCATAAAAATAATAAATGCGCTCGACGAATCGAGAACGAGAGAAATTAGGGTTTTGACCCCGTCTAAATCTAATTGAAAGAAAAATCATTTTTTGTGGTTTTTGTGTTATTTTGAGAAAATAAGATTTTATTGAATAAATAAAGAAAACCTAATGACTAATTAATTTTATTTGAGAAAAATAATTAAATTAACTATTTTTTGTATTTTTGCTATTTTATAAAAAGAAATAAAAATATAATCAAGAACAAACCTAATTTTCTAATTTGATTTTAATTATTTACCAAAAAAGTTAGAATTAAACCTAAATTAAAAACTAATATAAAATTGATTTTGATAAAATAAAATAACCTAAATTCTAATTTGATGAAATTGATTTTATGATTTTTTTATAAAAAAGGAATTAATTTGTGGTTAGAAAATAAATAAATGAAGAAATTAAATTAAAAAAAAGAAGTAGAAAGGAAATTAGAATGGGCCTGGTGTTATAGCAAAAAGGGGGGTCTGAATTACAATTTCTGAGCCCAAAAATGCCTAGCCCATGTTGACTTTCCAGATCCTGTGTTGCAAGCTTGACTAGGCCTATGAAGGACCTCCATGGAGAAGGCATTGGATCTGCCTTGTTGATGATCTGGTGGCTGGGCGCTGAGGGCATATGGTGGACTCATTGCATGCACGTATACCTGATCATGTAAAAGAAAATAATATTGAACAAATATGGGGACCTGGGGATCGAACCCAGGCCCTTTGGCTTTTTCCATTGCACGCTGACCATCTGAGCTAGCTGACTTATTTGAACAAACAATAAATAAACATTATATTGGAAAAATAAAATAATATATTATAAAACGTGCAAATTTTGAATGGGCCAGTCACCGTGTGCCATGCAACCCTTCTTTTTCCTCCCTCCGTTGCTAAAATTTCAGCAACTTTTACCTACGGACAAAGGGTGTAGGTATAACCCTGGGCTATTCCAAAACCTTATCCCTGCATGATAAATCAATACCAGTGGTACCAATCAACTCGTTGCAACCTCACGAGCATCATGGTACCACTCTCCATGGCTAATTGTTCTTGCACGCAAAACCCCTAAAAACGAAACTAAAACCCTAAACATGGAAACTTGCTGTATAGCCAATAAAAATACAATTGGATATTACCATTAGCTTGAAAACACCATAAGGATTAAGGATATGTCCATGAAACATGCTAACAATGCCAGAATTATGAGATACGATTTCAAAAAAACATGGAAGTCGTGGGGTACTTACAGCGCGTTGTTGGGCGTTAGGAGGCTGTTTAATGATTGTAAAAGGATCCTAGAACGTCCAGGAAGTGATTTGTGTCACTGGAATGGCTTGAGAAAGCCTGGAACTAGGAAATTAGATTTCAACTTTTCTTTGAAATTTTGAGATTTTGTTCTTCTCTTTTCGCGCCTCCAATGTCCCTGTATTTGATCTGCACTTGTTCTATATGTACCCTAGAATGAATTAGGGTTGCAATTTGGTTTCAAATCTTCTCCAACAATGATCATTCATTCAAGATTTATTCCTTTGTGCAAATCTTTCCAAATTGAGAAAATCCAATCTTTTTGTATCCAAATGAAGCTTTCACGATTTGATTTTCTTTCCAGCTGTATGAGAGGCCTAAACATGCACCAAATCTTAAGCTTTGATTAGTTTTGATATTTTCATGATTTTATTTGATTTAATTGAAATAAAATCAAAATAAATTACAAAAATAAAATAAAGACAAGTGGGAGAGATCATTGGTCTTGGGTTATGTTAAAAGCTCAATTCAAGCATAAAAAATTGGGCCCATTTGACAAAAATTGCAATTTTGGCCACTTTTGACTTTTGGCGATTTTGCAAAAAAGGTCAACTTTGCCAATGCACAACTCCTTCAATTTTGACCCTAGAGATGTGTTATTGGACTTTTAAAAAAGCTTAAGATGTCAACTAAGCAACCCTTTTGGTCTCATCTCAATTGAGTCTTCCATGTTCTTGTATGAAGCTTTGACAAAAAAGGTGTTTTTGTTGACTTTTCAAAATGACCTATAATGTCCAAATTTATATCTTCTTGTGAGTGCATATTTTGAACTTGGGAGCTGAATATGGATTGTAGGGAATTACATCCTCTTGAAAATGATCTTTGGATGGGTCATTTTTAATAAAGTATGAGAATGTTATGCTTAGTTAAAGTTGAGTTGACTTTTCCTGCAAAACCCTAATTTAACAACTTTTGGGTTTTGATGAATTGTGAGCAATCCTTGATCAAATGATGAATAATACTTCAAAATGAGGATGTTGACCAAAAATCTTGAAGTTTGACTGTATGTAGGACACACTTGACTTTTGCCCTAGCACAGTCGATTTTCAAGCCTTTGAGTAATTGACTGAGCAAACTTCCTCTGCAAGGCTTGAAACTTGACATGGATGATCTTGAGAACATATTAGGAAAATGGTGAGAATTTGGGATCCTTTGGATTCAAACATCTTGATGCAAACTAAAATCCTAATTTGAGATAGACTGCCTTAGGAGAGAATTTGTCTGGTCAACCCTTGGACTTCCTTGAGCAATTTGAGGACCTCACTTGAAATGTATTGAGAAATATGGGAGGGCAAATTTTGGGGTACAACATTAACCATGAAGCATGTTATCAAATATTAGGAGGAAGCAACTCTACATAAATGTGACCACAAAGAAATGTTATCTAACCCTAAGGGTCATGCAAAAGAGGTATAGGCACTAAGGAACACAAGAGAAGGCAAACACCTAAGAATGCTAACTAGCATGTGAAGCTATGTGTCAAGTGCCTAAATTATCATGGTATAAGAAGGTGATTTGAGGTGAAAGAGATGAAGAATTATACCAGTCAGAAGAAAATACATCAAGGACTCATCATCATCACATAAACATGCTTAAGAAAGACGCACAATAAAATCACATAAGGAAAGGATCACAAATAATCCTAAATGGACACAAGTCCTCATGCAATGCTATCAAGCAAAACAAGTTAAAAGATAAGGAATAAGGGAAGAGGGAGAGACAATTATGAACATGTTATTCAATTATAAAAAGTCTCAAGAACATAAATAAGTTCAAATGGGCATTGAATTTAAGGTACAAGCACCAAAGCACACAAGCATCAAGCAAAAGTTAACAAGTGAAGTGAACTAGTTTTAACAAGTGAAGTGGACAATTAGGCATGGCATTAGGAAACAAAAGAGTAAGGTAATAAGCTTAGACATGGTGTTAATACATATAAGAGATGCCAATACATCACAAAGGTATTATGGCAAAGCATACTCAAAGATTGAGATAAGTAAAGATCAAAACCAAAACCCTAAACTCCTCCTAAAGGCACATAAGCATCAAGTCAAGTATAGATGAATATGGATCTTGGTAAAGAGGTGTAAAACCATGAAGTATTTTTCTAAAATGTGCCTAAAGGAAGTGTATAAAATTGCCCAAAACAAATCAATCATCAAGAAACCACACCAACTATTGATTAAACAAAGTTAGACTTCAAGATAAATTATCAAAGCATCAAATGAGTGCTCAAAGGTCCTATATACATGTGCCTATATGTGTACAAAAAATGGAATCAAGAATCAATTGGAATCATCAAGAACAAAACCCAAATTCACAAGACTAGGTCCATTAAACTCATTCACAAAGTGATTCCAAATGAAATATCAAAATAAAAGTAAAAATCAAACAAAAATAAAATATATAAGCCTAATACTCTAAGGATCATGAGACATAGTTTTGTATATTTTTAATATTGGAGAGAAGTCAAGAATAAAATTGAAATAAATCTTTGATCACAAATAAAACTAAGTAAAACACCTTCACACATTAAATCAAGATAAAATAGAAATTTAAATGAAAAATAAAAAAAAATTAATCAAGACATTTATAAACCAAAAAAATATATTTTTGAAATTTTTAGGATAAAAGAAGTATTAAAATAAAATTGAAATGTGAAAAGGAAATAAAAGTATTAAAGCAAAAAGTGGGGGTGCATAAGTAAAATAACCAAAAAAACAAAAAGTGAGGGAGCATAAGTAAAATAACCAATAAACTGGAATCATTCAACATGCGACGGGGCCTTAAACACAGAGGGTGTGAAAAGCTAAAAGAGTCAGGCCCATGTGCGTTTGATCCGTCAAACAACAATTTGTCTCATTTTATTATTTATTTAATCAGAAATTAAAATGTGACAAAAAATAATGCATGTAAACCCATCATCAACCTGTCACCCCTCACTTAAGTCATATAAGACAAAAATCACAAACAACCAATCACGCTTTAACACTACTTTCTCTTTTTTATTGTTTTCTGATTATATAAAAAAATGAAATGCGTGCGTGGCAAGGAGAGAGAGGATAATTGAATTCTCCATGACCAATCAAATTAAGACACACTTCGTCTTCTTCCTTAACTCAAACAAACCAAAGATCCAAAACCCTCACTCAGTGAGTTTATACAATTTTCGAAATCAAATTTCTCTGTCAAATCTCACCCAAAATTCACAAAATAAAGCCCTAACCTATAGTATCTCATACATAGATTAACAATATTCCATTAGATTCTATAGAAAACAACTATAGCATAGTGAAAAAAGAGCAACAAGACATGCATACGAGACTGAAAAAATAAATTCCAAACATCACATACACAACTATTCAAGAAATGGTGAGCCTAGCTCCAACCTCTGTGTACATAGAGCATCCAGATGTAGTGCATGAATCATTCATGGTAGATCTAAAATGAGATGAATGAAAGTAAGAGGATCTTACCAAGTGGAGAAGGTCCACTGCCCTGTTCTCTACTCAAATGCTTTAGAAACCCAATAATCTTGATCTATAATCTTCAGGGAACAATATGTGAGCAAGAAAATGAAGATTGCTTGAAAGAATCAAGAGTTTCGAAGAAAACTTTAAGGGAGAGCAAAAAATTCCATATCTGATTTGTGAGTAATGTAAGGCGTGTTTGGGATGAATGAGGGAACAAATGAGTTATATAGATAGTGTAGAGTGTGGTTACAAGATAACTCATATTGGAAATTCATTTGAGGGTAAGTTTGGAAGTTTTGGAAAAATGAGAAAGTAATTACGTTTTGTGTGTGCATTCAATCCCTTTTCCTTGCATTTTGACAGGTTTATGATGTCATGAAAATGAAGTGAAAAGGGAGGGGGAGAGAGAGAGAGAGAGAGAGAGAGAGAGAGAGAGAGAGAGAGAGAGAGAGAGAGAGAGAGTAAAGGAAGTTTGAGAGAAATTGCAAACTTGCCAACTTTAGCAAATATGGCCAATTCAAGTGCATGCACATCGTGTGTGTTGTTTGGCCATAAATGGTAAGGAAATGAGTTGTATTGTACGTGCATGAGGTGTGAGGAAAATTGTTGCAGCAAATTTTGAGTGTTGTGCACAAACTCATGAATTTTCTATAAATTGGCTGCATGCATGGTGCTTTGAATCAGCCATGTCCTAACCTCAATAACTCTCTCAATTCTTGATCAAGTGAAACGAAATTTAGCTCTTTGGAAAGCTGGCATGATAAGGAACAAACTTGATGTTGGAAGGAATTTGAAATGAAGCTTGGAGATCAGCTGAAATGGAGCACCAAAGTGGTAAAAAAATCTAATCACCAACACTTAGAGAAATTCTCTCTGTGTTGGAAATTCGCCACTTGAAACATTCAACTTCCATCGATCATAAATTTTTCTCAATAATGATTCAATCTTGATGAAATTGGTATGATTGGAAAGATTAGAGAAAAAATGAACATCTTTGGTGTTGTGGTTGTTTTGATTTTTAGCTTTGATCATAGTGAAAATTGGCCTTGAAAAGAGGTAAACAAAGCAGAACAAATTGAAAATTTGCCAAAAATAGTAATCTTTCAAAACCCTAATTTTTCAAATTGGATAAGTTTCCATAATTCTTGATTTTGGATGATTCTATTGATTTTTCTTGATCAAATCTCAACCATTGGTCATGTTTGACTTGTAGAATATAATTTTGACCATAAAAAGTTAGGAGTTGGCTTTTAGATTGCACAATTTTCTTTCCCCAATTAAGTCAATTCACTAATCATCTGATCATTTGAACTTCTTCTGATTAAAATTGATGACCAATCTTCCATATATGGACACTTAGGGGAATATAGAAGACCATGGAATCAAGTTTTGCTCAAAGAATTAGAAATAAACTGATTTAATCACAAACCCTAACTTCTATTCAAAAGATAGGAGATGCTGCATAATGCTTAAAACCTTAATTTCTCTGAGGAATTCAGAGAATCTCTTGAACAAAGATGCCTTATGTATTGAGATGATGATGATGCTTCAAAAATCTTTCCTATGAATGTGTCATACACTCATACAATCAAAACCCTAGTTTTAAGGATCAAAAGATATAAGAATGTTGAACAATATCCAAACTCTTGCAAACGTCAATCATCTGATGAAGTGATGGACATGTTGATACGTCTTGAGGCATACTAAGCCCTTGTAGCTTGAGTGAACATGAAATTGAGGATATCTCATTCTCCTTGCGTTGATTGTCAAATCTCTCTCTTTTATTGCTTGAAGAAAACCAAAAGAACAAGAACACCTTGATCCCATCTCAATGCATGAACGTGTATGTTAAAGAAACATAAGCCAACTAAGATTGAAAAGAAGAGGGTAAATTTTGAGGTGTAACAGCTCCAAGACTTGCAATGTAACATTATTTCTTCCGCTTTTTATAATATATATTTTCTACCTGTTATTTATAATATACTGATTAGAAATAATATTTATATAAGTTTCCAAAGAACTTATCAAGCATCCCTAAAGGATAACAAAATAATATTTATATAAGTTTCTAAAGAACTTATTAAGTATCCCAGAAGGATAACAAAACAATATTTATATAAGTTCTTGAATAACTTATCAAGCATCTCTGAAGGATAGCAAAATAACAGTTTATTATGTAGTTCCCGAAGAACTTATCAAGTATCTATGAATGATAGAAAATAATAAGTTTATATTGTTCCTGAAGAATATATGAAGTATCCCTACATGATCAAAAAATATTGAATCTCTTATATAGTTCCTGAAGAACATATAAAGCATCCCTGAAGGATAGCAAAATAATTAATATCTTATATAGTTCTTGCAAAATAATTAATTTCTTATATAGTTCCTAAAGAATAGATAAAGCATCCCTGAAGGATAGCAAAATAATGAATTTGTTCTATAGTTCTTGTATAACTGAAGCATTACAAATATTATATTTTTATTAATAAAAAGATTTTTGATTGAATTCCTGAAGAACTGCATTAAAAGGTTTGTGATTGAGTTTCTGAAGAACTTCGTAAAAGATTTGTGATTGAGTTCCCAAATAACTATAATTTTTTTTAATAAATTTAGTTCTTGAAGAACTCAAAAATAAAACAAAATTATTGTAGAGTTCCTGAAGAACTAAGCATTTACCATACATTGGTTTACATAACTATTTTAAAATATTCACAATGAATAATACTTTTTCATCGGGAATTATAAGAACATGTTGAAGAATATAACAAAATTAGTGTTCTGGTGTTCTTAAAGAATTGCATACATCCATGAAGGACTAATAATTAAGTATCATAGTAAGAGTTGTGCAAATCATGATATTTTAATTTTGATTGATGACATTATTTATAGTTCTAGAAAAACTTAAAATTTAATATTATTATTGATAACATATTTTGTCTCAATTGATCAGATAAGTATCAATGGTGACATTTATATATTAAAGAATCATAAGGAAAAATTATTTTGATTATTGTTAAACAATCTCAAAAGGATAACATTTATATATTAAAGAATCATAAGAAAAAATTATTTTGATTATTTGTTTATAATATATGTATATGTATATCGTTTGTGATATAGTTTCCAAAGAATTAAAATGAAAATTTGCATATTTTGCATTTATATTTATTTAAACTATATTTGTTCAATGTTTATGAGATTCTTTTTATACTTTTTGAAGAGATAATATTCATTGATAAATATTTATGATTAAAAATTTATATCTTTGATTTAAAAGAGAGGTGAGAGAAAGGAAAATTTTAATTACATGATAATTTTATTTTATTTGATAATATTTAGAATTTAATAGTGATTTCATTCTCTCTCATATAATAATTTATTTTATTTGATAATTTTATTTTTGATTCTTGTTCTCATAATGGGTATTAAGTTTTTATGACATATATAAGTAGGAAAAAAATCTCTTCGATTGTAAATTTATTAAGATTGCCAAATACTTGTTTCAAAATTGAATTTTGTTAATTTGTGATTATTATCAAAATTTATAAATTTTTTATTTAGATGTCGAAATTGTAATTAAATTACATGCCATATTTTTTAAAATATATTTTATATAAATAATTTTGTTATTTACAATGAGTTAAAATAAATTAGAAGAATATAATCATATTGTTGTACCCCAAAATTTGCCTTCTCATTTTACTCAAAACATACTCCTAGAGGTCCTCAATTGCTCAAGTTGACTAAGGGTTGATAAGACAAATCCTCCTCCTAAGACAATAAGCCTCAAACTAGGGTTTCACTCCTCATCAAGATGTTTGAGTTCCAAGGGTCCTAAATGGTTTCCATTACCCTAATATGTCCTCAAGATCATCCATGCCAAGTTTCATGCGTTGCATAACAAGTTTGCTCAGTCAACTGCTCAAATGCCTGAAAATCAACTATACTAGGTCAAAAGTCAACTGTGACCCACATACAGTCAAACTTCAAGATTTTTGGTCAACATCACCATTTTTGAGTAATATCCATAATTTAAACAAGTTTTGATCATGGTTCCTCAAGGAATACTCCTAATTCATTAAAACTCAAAAGTTGCTAAATTAGGGTTTCTAGAGGAAAAGTCAACCAAACTTTGATCATGCATACTTTCTCACACTTTATCAGAAATTTCTCATCCAAGGCTTATTTTGAAGAGAATCCAATTCCCTACTACTCATCTTCAGACGTCAAGTTCAAGAAATGCACTCATGAAAAGATATAAATTCAGACATTATAGGTCCTTTTCAAAAGTCAACAAAAACACCTTTTTGGTCAAAGCTCCTTACATGAACATGGAAGATCCAATTGAGATGAAACCAAAAGGGTTGTTTAGAGGAAATCTTAATCTTTCTAAAAAGTCCAAGAACACCCTCTTAGGGTCAAAATTGAGAGAGACATGCATTATCAAAATAGGCCATTTTTGGAAATTTGCACAAAGTCAACAATGCCCAAAATTGCATTTTTTCCACATGGGCCCATCTTTTCAAGATTGAATCTCAGTCCTAGCATGGTCCATGACCTATGGGACCCTCCATGCCTTATTCACTTATTTATTTAATTTTTTTTTATTTTTTTATTTAAAATACAAATAAAATCAAATTAAATCAAATAAATGGGACAAGATTTGTTTTGGCATTGATTGAAGATCTCATATGCTGTCAATTAGCCAGGAAATCGTGCAAGGCCAAAAGGACACAAAATATTCACATATGACAACTTTTCAAGATTTGATTTTTTCTAAAACCATGCAATTATATCTTTGATTCTTTCCAATTCTATTACCCTAATTCAATCCATTACTTAAACACAACATTCATAAGTCAGAAGGGACATAATTTTTTAGGTTTTGCAGCCAAGAGCACTCATATCAAGCTTCCAAAAATTCAAGAAAAAAACTCAACTCGGATTCCATATTGCAGCCCTCCTCAAGGGGATTTGAAGATTGCAATACATTCCTTGGTACTCCCAGAGGATTTTCCAATCGTTTCCCAGCATCAAAGCTTCCAAAACCGCACCATCCACGCCCACAGTTTGCTTTCTTTTTCTCAAATTCGAATTCAACGATCCATGTACCATAAACTTGTTTTGACCATGCATTATTATCCATATGAATGTGTGCAAGCTCTCTGTATAGTTGAATTCCTGTTTAGATGCAGGATGTGTGATATGCCATTGCTAGGCTTTTGAGGGACCAAATTGGGAACTCTGAACATAGGCGAAATTGGGCCAAATTAAGGGTGCCATCACGTTCATGGATTAGTTTCGAGTGGAACCATGCCCTTGGTTGGGATTTATTTTGCTTGTATTGCATTTTTGTTTTTTACAGGTTTGTAGACACGCACAAGAACTGTCACTATAGCCTATAGTGACGAATCTGTCTGTAGGTAAAAGCCCAGTTTCTAAAACAACAGTTCTGGGAAGAAGACAATTAGGTGGAAGACTCCTATTGGGAGATTTGAATCACACGCGTTTTTTTGGGGCATATTGCGTTATTTGACTTATATTTTATTTGTTTATTATCTTAACAAGCAAGCGTTCCAGCTCAGCCGGTCTAGGCGTGGCCCTTTGAGAGGAAGGACCTGAGTTCGATCCCAGGTCTAGACATTTTCTATTTTCTAAGTTGTTTATTGCAAATTCCATGTGCCTCATCAACCAGGAATCTATCATGTGCCTCCAGATCCAGCCATTGGATCTTCCCAAGATCAGATCCAACGCCCAATCAACCAATCCTCATGGTGAACCCTCCAAAGGTGATCTTCACTGGATCACGCGCCAGACAGATGGGCCAGCTATTTTGGGCCTAACAAATTCAATTCTGCACTCCCAGAATTACTTCCAGCATCAGGCCCATTTCAATTTTTGTTTTAATTTTCTTTATTTAATTATTGGTTTTAATTTATTTTACAAAAATCATTGTTTTTTTTAATTAAATAAAAAAATCACAAAAATCACAAAAATCACAAAATTATTAGAATTAGGTTTTTTTCAATATTTAATTTCATTAATTAATTAGGTTAATTAGGATAACTTAAATTCCTTTTTTTCATGATTAAAATTAATTAGAAATTAGGTTAATTTTCAAAATTAATTACTTTCTCAAAAAACCAAAAAAATATTTTTTTCTTTATTCACTAATTAAATGTCTTTGAATTTAACTTTAATTCCTCGTTTAATTTCATCGCGCGTATTTATTTCATTATTTTTCCAATTAATGTAATTGCTCCGAGTTTGTAATATCTTTTAACTTAGGTTTATTACTACTTTCTTTTACTGTTTTCCCCAAGTTTTGATTATGTAATCCCCCTCTCTAAAGCCTTGTAATAGCTAGGTTTAAACTTCTCACACTTTTACTTTCAGTCATTATAAACTGTTAGATGATTGATAATAGGATTGTATGCGAAAGATAAATCAATAATTTAAAATAGTAGAAAACCCTAAATGTGCAAAGATAATTGACTGAAAAACAAACACTTGCACATGCTCACTCCTAGGATTTGCCCCACTTTGGTTGCCTTCGGAAAACAGTCACTATTCTCGAAACGTGAGAATTTTTAGTGGTTGTCCTCTAAATTCGAAAGATCACTAGTCCCTCGATGACCCTTTCGATGTTGCCTCGGTAAAAAAGTGATCTTAGAACTTTAGGACAGTTACTAAGAGATCTTGCCCTGTTGCCTTAAGTGACTGTAATCGTCCCTTTCGATTGTTCCTTAAACTCCAACGATGGAGCTGCCTACTCCTTAATAGTAGGATAGTTATGTCTAAAGGAAATAAGAAAACGAACAGTATTTTTTGAGTAGGTAGAAACTCTTAAGTGCTTGCTCAAAACAACAACTTTTTTTACACTTTCAAACTAATGTTTTCAAAAACACTTTATCACACCCTTGAGGACTGATACAAGGGTTACCATAAAGTGAAATGCCACACTAAGGCAAATTTTATAACATTTTCAAACACATAAAAGCAATTTAAAAATGAGCAAGTACCTAAGAGCCCATGGAAAACCATGGATAAAAAGGGTGTTAATACCTTCCCTTTCTATAATTTAACCCCCCCCCCCCCCCCCCCCCGTATTCAGAAATCTCGAAAAAGGTTTTTTCTGTTCTTTTTCCCTTTTTCTTTGTTGGATGAAATAAAAGACGGTGGCGACTCTTAATTACCGTACATTTGTAAACAAAAAAACTTAAAACCAGTAGTAACAAAAAATAATCGGTTCTGCCACCATATCACAGAACTGGAGACTGTGCTGGGGAAATAATAAAGTGGGGTTTACCTTAGGATCTAGGTCATTCTTAATTGCTTCTTTGGCTTATCTTGTTTGATTTACTTTTAATGGTATCTGTTTGGGTTGTTTGGATCCTAAACCCGGATCGGGGAATTCCTTTTAGGTAAGTAGCAATAAACTGTGAGGGAGTTATGCGAGGTATACCGACACGGTTGAAATAGTAGCTACATTGATGCGATACTTTGGTGTGCACCGGTAGCCTTTGAGTAATCAAGGAGAATACGAGGCCGATGCATGGTATCATAAAGAGTCAACTGACCTTAGCACCTTAATTGACCAACTTGGTTTTTAGGACGTAGTGAGATAGCCGTCTTTGGTGTAAACCCAAAGTTGGTTGATACTCGATGCTACACTCATTAAGGTTTGACTCTTGAGTTTTGTTTGGTGGCAAGTCAATTGTCTATCGGAACAAAATTTGGGGGAAAGATCGGTGATATTAAGATCCCTTAGAACCCGGTTACTGTATTTAGGACAGGTTGAACCAACCCAACTTCAAGAGGATACTTACCTACGGAACCCATGTAAGCCTAAACCTAAGGCTACTTGTGTGACTTGTTTGCTTTCTTTGCCTAACAATTTGAACTCATTGCAGGGCTTTGTTTGTATTCCTTGCAGGACCTTGTTTGTATAAATCCAATAAATTGGTTTCTTACCCTGCATTTTTGCTTGATGCATAGCATACACATCATAGCATCATAACATGACATATCATACTAACCATTTCAAGAATCTCGAGGGCCTGTGATGCAGTTTATGATGAACCATACATCCAACAAGGGGCAAGGGGATTTATTTTCCTCTAGCCAATGTCTTTAAAAGACCAAAACATGATAACTTGAGTCAGGGGCTATGACCAACTTGATATGGTGAGCTTGACTCTTGTAGAAGGACCTTTAACGATACGAAGTGCTTCAATCAAAGCTGTAAAGTTCAACGCCTAACATTTTTCTTATTTACCCCGCGAGATCCTTGAAAATAGTTGCATATCATACATGTCATTGCATAACAGGTAGTCCCCAATACAGGTTTCTCATCTTATTTGCTGTTTATTTCAGCAATGGCTCTCAAACAAGACAACAGAGATCTCTAAACTCAAGAGGCTCAAATCAGGGAAATGTTCCTAAACCTATCCAAGGGGAAGGAAGAGTTAAAAACACTCATCGCTGGGAACTTGGTCAAGAAAAGTCCTGAAGACAATAAGGATGAACGGTTGAAATAACTGCAAGATGAGGTAGAGGCAATGAGAACCCATATGTTGGGGTAGATGGCTCTTATCCAAGGCCTAGCCCGGAGACAAGAAGAGCTTAGAGCCATCATCAACCAACTTCATCAAGATGGATACAACCGTATGAAGCAAACAGTCGATACCGAGGATCAGGTCGTTAGTCATCCCCTGATGAGACAAGGAGTTGGTTTGGTGAAGAGTGGACCTTTCCAAATTTCTGCTACGTTGCAAGCCCAACAACAACCTCACTAACCACAACGAGATAATCAACAAAAGCAAGACAATCCCAAGAGACAATTCACCAGAATCAATATATCACTAGCCCAAGCATTACAACACATGTTGAAGGCAAAGTTGATTACGTTAAGGGCTCCTTTGTGAAATCCCAATACTTCAGCTCCTAGTTACCACCCCTGACGAAAGGTGTGCATACCATTCTGATAGTCCTAGACATGATATGAATGACTGTTGGGCATTGAAAAATAAGATTTAAGACCTGATCAATATAGAAGTGCTAGAGTTCATACAAGGTGATCAGACTAAAGTCTTCTGCCATCTCCCCAAGGCACACCATCTGAAGTGACAAGATCAGACAAAAAGGCTTTTGTTCATTAGAATTTTCAATTTGTAATTTTCTTTTGATTTTTTGAACATCTATTCATGTCAAACTCTGTTACTTTATCAATGCATTGCATATGTTTGTCTTGAATCAATTCATTCCTATTCACTATTTCAAAACTGCTTTCTTACTTCCTTTTGTGATATTTAACTCTCGATCAAAAGCTCTAAGCCTTTAGAGGGAGGATGACGAAAATGACACCACAATCTCCACAATATGCTTTTGACAGACCCCGCTGACGATGTACAAGCGTTGTTTCAAATCCTAAACAGTGAAGTTATAAGGAAGATAATTCCTAATCAACCCCTTCGACCCAAAGAAGTAGTAGTTTTCTTTTCACACAAATTAAAACCCTTAATCAAAACCTAGGGTAGGGTAGTTTTCTCAGTTAATTCAGAGGCGTATTCAGTCGCTATCTTCCGCTTCGCACACAATGAACGGCCTCGAAGACGTCCTTCCAAATCAGAAGATGGTGATGGTTCCGCATAATCATTAAAGCGGGCAGTCATTATCTCTCAAAATAAAAGCCCATTAAGTCAAAACCTATGAAGGAGACTTAAGAAAAACTGGGGTATCCCGCTGACTGTAATCACAAAAGAAACAGTTCAGGCAAAAGAAGGGATAACGAAAACCAAAAAAAGAGGTTACTACAAATAAATAAAAAGATTATAAGAATGATTGCCTCTTCCAAATAAATTTTTAGTATCCGAACCATCACCGGAACATCAAAGACAATACTCCAAAACTCAACTGAGATTTTAAGCGCACAATTAACTGAGCATAGGATTGAAGAACATCACGAAGAGCGGGTGGGTACAAATAAATTTTGAGCCTTTATCCTTTGTTTCTTAAACCATGAACCATGCCACGTTATAACCCTTAAAAGTCCTAGCTGAAGCATGGGTTAGTTTGAAAGCATATTGTTACAAAAGTATCCTGACTCCTGTAAGGTTTGTGTTGTACCCCAAAATTTTCCCTCTCATACTTAAAGGCCTTTCTCACAAGGATTCTCAAGGTTCAAGCTTGCACAAGTACTTTGGAATTTTCCAGTACCAAAATTAAAAGGAAACTGTCAAAAAGGGAGAAAACAAATAAAAATATTATTTTGACAAAATTTGGAGAAATACAAGTGTTCTTCGTTTCAGCTCCTTCGATTGGCCTTTTGGCCTCTTTTGATGCAAGCTTGGCTTGCATCCTTCGACTGGGCATGGGCCTCTGGCACATTTTGGTTTGGATTCACAAGGAAAAAAGCCTCTTGTAATCTATTTCATTTCCAAGGCAAAAGGCTCTCTTTTAGCATCCTTCGATTTGCACTTTTTGTTCCCTATATGCCTCTTCCGGATCTGAGCATTTTGTCGTCCTACATGCACCTTTCGTTTGGACATGTTGGTTCCCTTTATACAAGCTTCGTTTGAACATAGATCTTTTACATGTTGGCATGAAGTCACAAGACAGGGACCCTCTATGTATACACTCTTTCGTTTGACCACATGTAACCCCTGGCATGCAAGCCTTCGATTGAACATGAGCCACCTTCACACAAAAGCTTCGATTGGAGTTTTGGTTCCCTTCAAATCAGCATCTTTCAAACCCAACTCTGAATCCTTCGACGCAGTCTTCTTTAGTACATTTCTAGAACTCTTCGACACAAGTGGAAAATAGGATTCTGAAAGAACACTGATCAAATCTTTGGACCATGCTACATGATCTTACTTTACAAGCCTTAATGCTTGTATTTCACTCCATAATTAATTGCTTACATTTTGGATTAAGTTATTGTCTAGGTGATTAAACCTTTGTCCAGAAGATTATTTTCTTGAAAGTGAACTTGTTAGTACAAATCCTGTCCTAAGCCCATGCTTTGCTTAAATCCTATATGTACTTCACCATAAGTCAGGGGAGTCAGCCTCTTTTAACCAATAACTTCAGCACTTCACCTTGGGATCTTGGAAAATCTGACTTAGCTTAATACTCATGTTTCAGCCAAGCCACCTTTTTGTTTAAACTCCCAAACCTTTTCTCTATAAATAGAGAAACCATTGACAAAGAAAGGGTCCAGATTTTTGCTAGAGAAAAAATCATAAAAAATCCTCAAACACTCAAACTCTCCCATATTCTCAAACTCTCCAACATTCTCAAACCTTCAAAACTCTAAGATTTTTTTTCATAAAAAAGCCTCAGTAGTGTACCTTTCGATTCACTTCCCCTAAACTGTAGCAACCTTCGATTCAGGCATCACCATCATATACTCTCTTTCGATTCAGTGACTGCCCAAACCAAGCAGTAACAGAACTAGCTTCAGGAAGATCCCCGCAAAGCTCCCTCCACCATCAAAGAAGTCACCTACAACTCTTTCGGTTAAACACTTCAAGAGGTAAGTTCTCTCTAAACTTGGAACTCTTTCATTTAAACATCATATGCACACGCCAATAAAGAAAAATGTAGATATTTCTAGACCATGTTTTAGCATTAGATTCTGACTGCCCATATGCTGAAAAACTTAACCTTAATTAGTTATACTTTGGACTTTGACACCCATTGGTTTTTGTGCTAACCCCTGGACTGTAGTTATGTTTGGATGTTGCATTTTAAGAACTTGAGACATGTTTGTTATACCCTTCGATTGGCTAGCCTCACAAGCCTTTCGAATCACAACTTGAGGGCCTAATATTCTTATAAGGAGTCAGCAAGGAGCCTGTGGAAAAGCCAGAACCTTGTTGTTTCCAGGCCTCAGACGAAAGCCATAACCTTTCCGTTTCCAAGCCTCAAACAAAAGATAGAACCTTGCTGACTCCAACCCCGAGTCGAAGGAGACAAAGGAAAATCGAAGGGCATGACTCCACTGACTCCAACCCCCAGTCGAAGGAGACAAAGGAAAATCAAAGGGCATGACTCCACTGACTCCAACCCCCAGTCGAAGGAGACAAAGGAAAATCGAAGGGCATGACCCCACTGACTCCAGACCCCAAATCGAAGGAAACCAAAGAACACAGAATCGAAGGGTGTTCCTGCCTGAATCGGAAGACCTTTTTTTTTCTTGCCTTTATTTTATTTTTGCCTTTATAATTTCATTCTATTCAATATGGTTGTAATAGTGTAAGGTTTTATCTTTTTGCATTTTATTATTTTTGTATGCTTGCTAGTAAAATAGGAAATGTATGGCAAGATAAAATCAACAAGTACACAACCCCTAATCAAAGACTAAATGCATGCGAATCAAACACACTATTCATACATGCACCCCTAGGGTAATTCCACTTGTTGCCTTATAAAAAATTGTCATGTTATGCATGTGGGATGTCTTAGCAAAAACAATCAAAATACAAGATCATAGTCCCTCGATGACGCTACAAATGTTGCCTTACAAGTGATCTTAGTCCCTACAAGAGAATGCTAAGATATCTCACAACATTGCTATCATGACTATACGATGACCCACGTCCGTCCCTTCACATCCAACGATGGGGTTTCTCACCAAATCAATGGTAAGATAGCAACATCTAAAGGAGGAGGAAAAACACATCTAAGACCTTTTGAGTAGGTAGATTACGTTTAGTTACTTGCTCAATTTCAAAACAAACATCCTTTCTATTTTCAAAAACAATCACATACACTTTTAAAACACTTTCCAAACATGAAATATTTTCAAAAGATCAACACTTTGTATACGTTCTTATGAACGAGAACTATTACAAAGTTTGCCTAAACGATGGCACCTTTTCAAAATACTTTCAAAAACGACACAAAGCACATTTTTTCAAATAAAAGCAAGTGATCTAGCAAGTAACTAAGAGCCCATGAAAAACCATGGATGAAAAGGGTGATAATACCTTCCCTTTTCATAATCTACCCCCCCGAACTCAAGAAAATATCTCAAAGGTCTTTCATGTGCTTTTTCACCTTTCCTTTTGGATAAAAGAAAAGTCGGTGGCGACTCTTGCTAACCGCAACATTTGCGATAAAATGCAAAAACCTCAAGTCAGTTCTCCCACCGTATCACAGAACTGGCGACTCTGTTGGGGACTTTTTTAAAAAGTGGGGTTACCTTAGGGCTAGATCACATTTATTTGCTTACATTGTTTGATTTGCTTGCTTTACATTATGGTTCTTTGTTTGGGTTTGAATCATCCACCAGGATTTGGGAAACATTATAGGTAAATAGCAATACATTGTGGAAACTATGCGGGGTATACTGACATGGTCTAAGCAATAGCTATGTTAGTGTGACATATTTGTGGGTACCGGTAGCCTTTGAGTCAATCAAAGAGAATACGAGGCTGCTGAGTGATGTCATGAAGCACTAATGAACTTCTAGAACCCTTTACTTGACCAACTTGTCCTTTAGGATGTAATGAGATGACCGGCTTTGGTGCAGTCTGAAGTTGGTAGATACTCGATACTACACTCATTGAGGTTTTGTTTCTTGGGATATTTCGGTCGCCATTAAAGAGGCTTGAGCTGAAACAATGAACAAGGAAACAATCCAGTGATATTGAGCTCCTTAGAACCTGGTTACTATTACTCAGACAGGTTGAGCCAACTAAACTTCAAGAGGGTACTTACCTATAAAGCCCCATGCAAGCCTAAACTAAGAACTTGTTTGTTTTTCTTGTATATGCATACTTGTACATAACACCATGGACATCATGAAGCGTCATATGCATCCACTAACCATTTCAAGGATTTTGGAGT
Organism: Vicia faba; assembly: GCA_948472305.1. Classification (NCBI taxonomy): domain Eukaryota; kingdom Viridiplantae; phylum Streptophyta; class Magnoliopsida; order Fabales; family Fabaceae; genus Vicia; species Vicia faba. The sequence continues at coordinate 54,477,375 of OX451741.1, forward strand.
TTCATCTTTGTTTTTGTTTTGTAGGATATGGATTCACTTCACAGGAAAACTATCCAAGTCAACCTTGTAAGAATTCCTCCACAACTCAAGGAGCTAGCTTCAAGGATCCCTGAGAACTCTCCATTCATCGAGAGTCATGGTCGTCTACTCAACTTGGTCACCTCCAACACAAAGGAGGATATGATGAAAGCACTCTTCCAGTTCTTTGATCCTTTGCATCATTGCTTCACATTTCCTGACTATCAGCTTGTACCTACTTTGGAAGAATTCTCTCAACTCTTGAGGATTCCTATTCTCAATCAAATACCTTTCAATGGTACGGAAAGAGATCCAAAGCCAGAAGAGATTGCTCAAGCTCTGCACTTGCACGCATCTGATGTCACAACCCATTGGGAAACTAGAAGTGGTGTCAAAGGCTTCTTAGCAAAGTTCTTGTTTGAGAAGGCCCAAAGCTGTTGGAATTCCTTAGACTTGCAAGTATTTGAGGAAATTGTGGCTCTTCTTATCTATGGGATGGTCTTGTTCCCCAATCCTGACCAACTCATAGATGTGAGTGCCGTCAAAATCTTTATGTCACGCAATCCGATGCCTACATTGCTTGGAGATATCTTACACTCTTTTCACACTCGTACAATGAGGAAAAGAGGTGTTCTTATATGTTGCACTCCTCTCCTGGAAAGATGGTTTATTTCTCATCTTCCCCCAATCAGTCTTAAAGAATGAGCAAGGATTAAGGTGGTCACAAAGGTTAATGACGCTCAAACATTAAGATATCCATTGGTGCTCTCGATCCAAAGAGAATGTTATCATTGTTGAGCGTTATGGGGAATTCCCTAATGTCCCTCTACTTGGCATTAGGGGAGGCATCACCTACAACCCATGCTTGGCTCTAAGACAGTTTGGTTATGCCCGAAGGGATGGCCCACATGAGATGCTAATTCAAGGCTTGGTATTCGACTACAATAACGACGATCAAGGTCTTTTCCAGAGATTCATCCGATCTTGGAGGATGCTAAACAAGGTGGATAACAAGACTTTGGGACACAAGAATTCCATCCCTCTTGAGCCTTACCTCAAGTGGGTATGAACCCGCGCCCAAAGTCTTATGATGCCTTATCCTTCCATTCTCCCAGTGATCATTGAGCCTGTTAAGGAGGGAGAAATTCCATACACTATCCTACATCCTGACATGCCCACATCTCTTGAAGACCTACAAAGGGATTGGATACAACTCAAAGGAGAGCAAGATACTTTTGAAGCCCAATTCTATGAAAGCGAGAAGAAGGTTTTGGAACTCCCTAGGCTACTTCATGAGGAGCAGACTCTAAATGCCTACATTGCACCAAAGAGAATGCGCACAACTTTTTTATCTTAGAGTATTGTATTATTTTGCCCAAGGGGCATTGATGTACTCAAACTCTATCTTATTAATATAGCATGTGTTTCTCTTTTGTTTAAAAAAAACTTGAATCTTTTAAAATCCTTGAAAACATTACATATGCACATATCATTCATCATAACATAAATAGGTCTTTTGCAACAAGTTTTGTCATCTCTCTACTGTTTATTTCAGTAAGATGGATCTCGAACAGACAGTCAAAGATCTTCAAGTTCAAAACATGCAGTTTCAACAGTTACTCACAACCCTGGCCAAAGGGCAAGAGGAGCTGAAGACTCTGTTGGCAAAAGAGAAAAAGAAGAAAGAGAAGAAACCAACCGGTGTGGTAATCATGGGGAGAAGGTTTCAAGGACAGACTAGAAGAACCTTGAATTTTCCAACAACATCTGATGAAGGAGAAGGGAAAGGAAAAGAAACAACAGTCCCTTCAGAATCTGAAGAGGAGGAGGAAGAGGAAGATTACTCCGAGGAACAATATCCTCCAGCGAATGATAAGTACATACATCTTGAAGAGCGTCTAAATGCTATGGAAATACAGAAGGTACCAGGTCTAGACTTTGAAGAATTGGGGCTAGTGTCGAGAATTGTGATCCCACCAAAGTTCAAAGTGTCGTTATTTGCAAAATATGATGGGGTGTCATGTCCTAAAATGCACCTCCGATCATATGTGAGAAAGATCCAGCCGCACTCCGCTGATAAAGACCTATGGGTGCATTTTTCCAAGATAGTTTATCCAGAACACAACTCGATTGGTTTTACCAATTAGAAAGGGCCGACGTCCACAACTGGGAAGATCTTGCCGCAACTTTCTATAAGCAATACCAGTATAACGCAGATTTGGTGCCTACCCGTACTTAACTTCAGAGTATGGCTATGGCTTCAAATGAGGGTTTCAAAGATTACGCGCAGAAATGGAGAGATCTAGCGGGGAGAGTGCAACCCCCTCTGTCTGAAAGGGAGTTGGTGGATATGTTCTTGGGCACCCTATCGGGCCCTTTCTTCAACCATTTGATTGGGAGCTCATCTGCTGGGTTTACTGAGTTAATATTAACCGGAGAAAGGGTGAAAACTGGTATAAAAAGTGGAAAGATTCAGAAGGATTCGTATGCCTCTACAGCTGCGAGATAGCCTTTCACTGGAAAGAAGGAGGTATCTGATGTGTATCCACAAAGGAATCAAGGGAGAGCTGAATGCTGACCAATGATAGGGGCCATTATGATCCCAAAGCCTACATCTGATCAACCCAGAAGTAACCAACCGAGGGTGGAAAGGCCAGTCCGGTAATTCACCAGAATTAATATGACTCTAGCTCAGGTTTTACCACATCTTCTGAAATTGAATCTGGCAACTTTAAAGGAGGCCCCAAAGAACCGTAACACTGTGTCCCCTCATTATCACCCAAATGCCAGATGCGCATACCATTCTGAAAGTCCGGGCCACGACACTAACAATTGTTGGGCCTTGAAAAACAAAACTCAAGACCTTATAGATGCAAAAGAGGTTGAGTTTGACACACCTGAGAAACCAAACGTCATTTCCGCTCCTATTCCTAGGCATGGTCACAACGCCAATGCTATCGAAGAAGATTTGTTTGTTACCACAGTTGATGAACTCTTGACTCCGCTCCCAATCATTAAGATAAACTTGTTGAAAGCTGGTGTTTTCCCAGGTTGTAATAAAGACTGCCATCATTGCTTATCCTCACCAACTGTTTGCCCTCTGTTGAAGACAGGCATTTAACGCCTGATAGACCACCAAGAGATTTTGTTTGAAAATACTCCTATTTCACCTATTCCTGTTGAAGACGTTTCAATCATAACCATCTCCGCCAATCCTTCCAGGGTCCCCAAAAGACCCGTTAGGATTACAACTGTTCCAAAAACTACTCCTCTTAAGATCACAATGCCCGGGCCGGTCCCGTATGAATAAGACAAAACAGTATCATGGAACTATGGTGGAGACATCTACTACCATGGTATCAAACAAGATGGGCTGACAGTCGAAGAAGTGAGCTTCGAAGAAGAAGACTCTGACATTAGCAATATTGCCGGAACCAGTAAGATTACCCGTAGTGGTAGAATCTTCTCTCCAGAAATTTTCCCTCCAAAGGCAGTTTTTAGACCTGTGGTTGTTCCAAAGGTTACCTCCATACCAATAACCATATCTGCAAGTCCTCCTACTAGAAAAGACGACACAACACTTGTTGTTATCCCTACCAATACTTCTATTGCTGATGTTCGAGGAAAAGGCATTCAAGAAGAGCCTGTCTGGACGAAGGCTCAACCACTGACCATCCCCGAGACCTCCAAGAAGGAAATGGAAGAGATCCTGAGAATAATAAAGAAGAGTGACTATGACGTGGTTGAACAGTTGGGGCAAACTCCCTCCAAGATCTCCATGCTAGCATTGTTGCTGTGTTCTCAAGCACATGCGAAAGCTCTGGTGAAGTTTCTGAAGACAACCCATGTGCCACAAGAGACATCTGCTGACCAATTCCAAGATTATGTGGCTAGTTTGACAGCTGATAACGGCTTAGGCTTCTCTGATGCTGACTTGACACCAAAAGGTATAAAGCACAATGAGGCATTACATGTCTCTGTGGAGTGTAGAGGAACAACTATGGCCCGTGTCTTGGTGGACACTGGCTCATATTTGAACGTTTTACCAAAGAAAGCTCTCGATAGATTGGATTGCAAAGGACTAACATTGAAACCCAGTAACATAGTCGTGAGAGCATTTGATGGCTCAAAGAGGATGGTCCACGGGGAGGCGGACATCCCCATAAAGGTGGGAACTCAGAATTTCAACTCAACTTTATATGTAATGGACATCCGCCCCTCTTACTCCTGTCTGCTAGGACGGCCCTGGATCCATAATGTTGGTGCTGTCACCTCTACACTACACCAGATGCTGAAATACTCGGTCCATGGAAAGATTATCACTGTCCACGGAGAGGAAGAGTACATGATTAGCCACCTAAATTCTTTCCGGTATGTGGAATTGGATGGCGAGTTCATTGAAACCCCTTTTCAACATTTCGAAGAAGTCTCTCAAGAGGTAGCAGTAACCAAGACGGTATCCTCGATCCCCAAGATCACAAGACCTCCGCTTCGGATGTCATCTCTAAAGGATGCCAAGGCAGTAGTAGAAGAGGGTGAATGCACCATCTGGGGGCAGCTCCCAAACATTCCGTATAAATTTGACATGTTTGGCTTAGGGTTTACTTCAATTGCTCAGAAGGCTGTGCGCCGTGTCCATGCTGGAGGGCCACCTTTGAAGATTAGCAACCAAGAGGCCAACGCAGTGGAAGATAGTGAAGAAGATGGAAGCTTGGAGGATTGGATATTTCCTACTGTCAACGGAGGACTTCGCAATTGGGAAGCCAGATACTTTGTCCCAATAACTTTCATCTCTCAGTAATTTATCTTTTACATTTCTGTTGGACTTGTAATATTCACAAACAATTCGTACATTTTCAACCTTGTGTCTTACCCGAGGCGCAATGGTCCATTTGTAAGGGTTTTTATTTCATCTCCATATGACATTCAATGAATCATGGACGTTTTTCACATACAAACTTTTTGTGCTCATTGTCTTTCTTTTACATTTTATTGTTTAAAGATGGCATACCCTTACACACACCCACACTCACAAATGCAGGTACCCCTCCATTCCGGATCCCATGGGTAACGATACTGCTATGGCCTTTAGTGACTCTGAAGATCTAATCTACCAAGCCGAAGACGAAGGTGAGGAAGATTGTGAAGTACCAGGGGAATTGGCCAGACTGCTACAGTAAGAGGAAAGAGCTATTCAGCCTCATGAGGAATCGTTGGATACAATCAACTTGGGTACCGAGGAAGATAAAAAGGAAATCAAAGTGGGTGCCAATCTAGAGCCGAGTGTCAAGGAGCGTCTGATTCAGCTATTGCATGATTATGTTGAGATCTTTTCCTGGTCATACGAAGACATGCCAGGACTTGATACAGACATCGTGGTACATCGTCTGCCGACCAGAGAAGACTGACCACCAGTGAAACAAAAAGTTTGCCGCATGAGACCTGACATGTCGGAGAAGATCAAAGCGGAAGTTATGAAACAATTCCATGATGGGTTCTTGGCTGTCACTTCCTATCCTCAATGGTTTGCCAACATTGTTCTCGTGCCTAAAAAGGACGGAAAAGCACGAATGTGTGTGGATTATAGAGATTTAAATAGGGTCAGCCCTAAAGATGATTTTCCACTTCCCCACATCGATATCCTGGTTGACAATACGGCCCAACACAAGGTATTTTCCTTCATGGACGGATTCTCAGGTTATAACCAAATCAAAATGGCACCTGAGGACATGGAGAAAACTACATTTGTCACACAGTGGGGCACATTCTGCTACAAAGTGATGCCATTCGGACTGAAGAAAGCAGAGACAACCTATCAACGCGCCATGGTAGCTTTATTTCATGGTATGATACATCATGAGATAGAGGTCTATGTAGATGACATGATAGCCCGATCACAAACTGAAGAGGAGCGCCTTGACCACTTGCAAAAGTTGTTTGAGAGGTTGAAGGAGTACAAACTAAGGTTGAATCCAAACAATTGCACATTCGGAGTACGGTCCGGTAAACTCCTAGGTTTTGTTGTCAGCAACAAAGGCATCGAGGTTGATCCTGCCAAGGTTAAAGCGATACAAGAAATGCCTGCTCCTCGTACTGAGAAGGAAGTCAGAGGATTCTTGGGACGCCTGAACTATATCGCCCGATTCATTTCTCACCTAACAGCTACTTGTGAACCAATCTTCAAATTATTGAAGAAAGATCAAATGGTCAGATGGAATGATGAATGCCAGACTGCTTTTGAAAAGATCAAAGAGTACTTACAAGAGCCTCCTGTTTTGATGCCTCCAGTCGAGGGAAGACCACTAATCATGTGTCTGGCCGTTTTAGAGAACTCAATGGGGTGTGTATTGGGGCAGCATGACGAGTCTGGCCGAAAAGAGCACGCTATTTACTACCTGAGCAAAACGTTTACCGACTGTGAAACCAAATATTCACTACTCGAGAAAACTTGTTGCGCTCTGGCATGGGCTGCTCGCCGGCTAAGACAGTATATGTTGACTCATACTACTTTGTTGATATCTAAAATGGATCCGATAAAGTACATCTTTGAAAAACCTGCTCTGTCTGGGAGGATAGCTAGATGGCAAATGATCCTAACAGAATATGACATACAATATACTACCCAGAAATCTATAAAGGGCAGTGTGCTAGCTGATCATCTTGCTCATCAGGCCGTAGAAGATTATCAGTCCATGAAGTTTGAATTCCCGGATGAAGACATCATGACATTAGATAACTGTGAAGAAATCAGACCATATGACGGACCTGAACAAGGATCCCAATGGACCCTATTCTTTGATGGATCATCTAATGAACTTGGTAATGGTATCGGCGCTGTACTCATATCTTCGGAAGGGTGCCACACTCCCTTTACTGCCAGATTTTGCTTCAACTGTACGAACAACATGGCGGAATACGAAGCATGCATCTTTGGTCTCAAGGCTGCCATAGACTTGGGAATCAAATCTTTAGATGTGTTTGGAGATTCAGCTTTGATCGTCAGTCAGATCAAAGGAGAATGGGACACTAAGCACCCAAACCTTATCCCTTACAAAGAACACGTTTTGACATTGTTACCACATTTTGAGAAGATTACCTTCGAGCATTTCCTGCAAGAAGAAAATCAGCTAGTAGATGCTCTAGCCACAATGTCATCTATGTTTAAACTTAATTGGGATAACGAGGCTCCCTAGATCACCATCGAATGAATGGATGAACCAGCATACTGTCACGAGATTAATACTAAAGAGTTAGTGGACCAGCCTTGGTTTCATGAAGTCAAGAGGTATCTCGAGGCTCAAGAATATCCAGAAAGAGCTTCAATCAAGGATAAATTTTTTTTGAGGAGGTTCTCTGCTAAGTTCTTCCTAAGTAATGGCATCCTGTACAAACGCAATCACGACTCCATTTTACTTCGGTGTGTGGATAAGATTGAGACTGAAAAGATCATGGCTGAATTACATGAAGGTACTTTTGGCACTCACTCTAGTGGGCACACGATGGCGAAGAAAATCTTGCGGGCAGGCTATTATTGGTCTACCATGGAAGCAGACTGCTATCAACACTCCCGGACCTGTCATAAGTGTCAAATTTATGCTGACAAAGTCCACGTACCTCTGGTTCCTTTGAATGTCTTAACGGCTCCTTGGCCCTTTGCTATGTGGGGAATTGATATGATTGGGGAGATCAAGCCAACAGCCTCCAATGGACACCGTTTCATCCTAGTGGCCATTGACTATTTTACAAAATGGATCGAAGCAGCTTCCTTCGCATCTGTTACTAAGAATGTTGTTGCCCGCTTCATCAAGAAGAATCTCATTTGCCGGTACGGTATCCCAGAAAGGATCATCACTGATAATGGTACCAACCTTAACAATACTATAATCACCGCCTTGTGCGGGCAGTTCAAGATTCAGCATCACAATTCATCCCCCTATCGGCCAAAGATGAATGGTGTTGTCGAAGCCGCAAATAAAAACATTAAAAAGATCATACAGAAAATGACAGTCACCTACAAGGACTGGCATGAGATGATACCATTTGCTCTCCACGGGTATCGTACCACGGCTCGCACATCAACTGGGGCAACACCCTATTCTTTGGTTTACGGCATGGAGGCTGTCTTGCCTATTGAGGTTCAGATCCCCTCTTTGAGAATTATGAAGGATGCATGTTTGAATGAGGACGATTGGATCCAGACTCGGCTTGATTAACTAAACTTAATTGATGAAAAGAGACTTACTGCTGTTTTCCATGGTCAGATGTATCAAAAACGAATGATCAAGGCTTTCAACAAGAAAGTCAGACGCCAAGTATATCGGGTTGGAGATCTAGTGATCAAGCGCATCATCTTGCCACAAAGTGATCCCAGGGGAAAATGGACTCCTATTTATGAAGGGCCATTTGTAATCAAGAACATATTCTCCGGTGGGGCAATGATCTTAACCACCATGGACGACAACGACCTGCCACACCCTGCGAACACGGACATAGTCAAAAGATACTACGCATAAGAGACCCGCTAGGTTAACACACCTAGGAAAAATAGGGGCATCCCGACGAACCAAAAAGGTTCAGGAAAATATTAGGGATAAAATATAAAAAAATCTGTACACCCGGCAAGTTGAAAACCTGAAAAGGCGACTTGGGCAAAAAAGGGTTTCTCGGTGGACTGAAAACCCGAAAGGGCGGTCCAGGCAAAAGTTAGGGAATTAAAGCGTATGACTATGTCCCGTCGGATCACTTTGAAGACAACCTCTTGACTTCCACTGACGAACTCAGAGTTTCTGATCAATTCAATCATCTTCGGACGAAGCAACAAATAGACAAGATATTCGGAGATACGAAGGCTATAGCAGAATGGAAACCCCATGGGATTAGTGCACATAGCTATCTTTCTTTGTATAAAGTTTTTCTTGCCTTTTATGGCATCATTCTCTTACTAGAATGATTGTCTCCTTTGTACAAAATACTTATTCAAAAGTCAATGCAAAGATATCTCTTTGAAAGTACAGAAAACTATTTATCTTTTTCTTTACACTTGTTTTTTTTATTTGCAAAAACGTCCAATGATTCATTAATGAACATATGCATTTGGACATAATTACTGTTTACAAATAAACAAAATGAGAAAGAAAATTACTGATAGGTTGAAAGAGCCAGAAAAACATCTCTAGACTATTCCATAAGCAATCCCCACAATACGTCATTTAGATCCCCGACGGAACTAAAACTTCAAGTTATTAATCCCCGGTAGAGAGCGTCAATTTTCTCAGGATTCCTCAAAACAATATATGGCATTGCTCTCACAACAGAATACAGTCAGTACTTCAGCTTCTAGACATGAAAGACCTGCATGTCCCCGATAGTTTTCAGGGATTTGATTTCCTCAATTAGACAGCAATACAACAAATCAGCTTACATGCACATACATTACATTCATATATCATAAAACATTGATAAAGCACATATATTGCACCATACATTTCATACAACATAACTTTGTGTTTCAACTAACATTTTACCCTTTTCAGGATAAGATTAACAACTACCATTAACAATATGCTCTCAGATACAGTTCAGATACGCTCCGGACACGGATTCCATTCTGATACTCATTCAGATTCAAACTTCAGATACAATACAGATACGCTTCAGACACGAATTCCATTCTGATACTCATTCAAATTCAGATACAACACAGATACGCTCCAGACACGGACGCCATTCTGTTACTCATTCAGATTCAGACTTCAGATACAGTATGGATACGCTCCAGACACAGATGCCATTCTGATTCTCATTCAGACTTCAAGTCCAAATACAGTTCAAATACGCTATAGATACGGATTCCATCCTGATATTCATTCAGATTCAGCCTTTAGATACAATATAGATATGCTCTAGACATGGATGCCATTCTGATACTCATTCAGCTCTCAGATACAGTACAGATACGCTCTAGACGCAGACGCCATTCTGATACTCATTCAGTTGCAACTTTCAGATATAGTTCAGATACGCTTCAAACACGAATCCCATTCTGATACTCATTCAGTTTCTCTTTTAGATTCGGCAATCACTTTTGGTTGGCATCTACAAGCCCATCTCCAACAACTTTCTATCACCTCTCCAAATGGCATCTTTAAGCCCATTCCCTCTACCATCACATCACCGAGTGCAAATTTCTGGGCACTCTAGTGTCCAATCATCTTCCACCTTCGAGTCACGAATGGCAAAACTCGCCAATCTAACTCTTCAGGCTTAAGAATATTGAACATGGGCAGCTGTTGTACCCCAAAATTTTCCCTCTCATTCTTCAAGGCCTTTCTCACAAGGATTCTCAAGGTTCAAGCTTGCACAAGTACTTTGGAATTTTCCAGTACCAAAATTAAAAGGAAACTGTCAAAAAGGGAGAAAACAGATAAAAATATTATTTTGACAAAATTTGGAGAAATACAAGTGTTCTTCGTTTCAGCTCCTTCAATTGTCCTTTTGGCCTCTTTTGATGCAAGCTTGGCTTGCATCCTTCGATAGGGCATGGGCCTCTGGCACATTTTGGTTTGGATTCACAAGGAAAAAATCCTCTTGTAATCTATTTCATTTCCAAGGCAAAAGGCTCTCTTTTAGCATCCTTCGATTTGCACTTTTCGTTCCCTATATGCCTCTTTCGAATCTGAACATTTTGTCCTCCTACATGCACCTTTCGTTTGGAAATGTTGGTTCCCTTTATACAAGCTTCGTTTAAACATAGATCTTTTACATGTTGGCACGAAGTCACAAGACAGGGACCCTCTATGTACACTCTTTCGTTTGACCACATGTAACCCATGGCATGCAAGCCTTCGATTGGACATGAGCCACCTTCACACGAAAGCTTCGATTGGAGTTTTGGTTCCCTTCGAATCATCATCTTTCAAACCCAACTCTGAATCCTTCGATGCAGTCTTCTTTAGTACATTTCTAGAACTCTTAGACACAAGTGGAAAATAGGATTTTGAAAGAACACTGATCAAATCTTTGGACCATGCTACATGATCTTACTTTACAAGCCTTAATGCTTGTATTTCACTCCATAATTAATTGCTTACATTTTGGAATAAGTTATTGTCCAGGTGATTAAACCTTTGTCCAAAAGATTATTTTCTTGAAAGTGAACTTGTTAGTACAAATCCTGTACTAAGCCCATGCTTTGCTTAAATCCTATTTGTACTTCACCATAAGTCAGGGGAGTCAGCCCCTTTTAACCAACAACTTCAGTACTTCACCTTGGGATCTTGGAAAATCTGACTTAGCTTAATATTCACGTTTCAGCCAAGCCACATTTTTGTTTAAACTCCCAAACCTTTTCTCTATAAATAGAGAAACCATTGACAAAGAAAGGGTCCAGATTTTTGCTAGAGAAAAAATAATAAAAAATCCTCAAACACTCAAACTGTCCCATATTCTCAAACTCTCCAACATTATCAAACCTTCAAAACTCTAAGATTTTTTTTCATAAAAAAGCCTCAGCAGTGTACCTTTCGATTCACTTCCCCTAAACTGTAGCAACCTTCGATTCACGCATCACCATCATATACTCTCTTTCGATTCAGTGACTGCCCAAACCAAGCAGTAACATAACTAGCTTTAGGAAGATCCCCGCAAAGCTCCCTCCACCATCAAAGAAGTCACCTACAACTCTTTCGGTTAAACACTTCAAGAGGTAAGTTCTCTCTAAACTTGGAACTCTTTCATTTAAACATCATATGCACACGCCAATAAAGAAAAATGTAGATATTTCTAGACCATGTTTTAGCATTAGATTCTGACTGCCCATATGCTAAAAACTCAACCTTAATTAGTTATACTTTGGACTTTGAGACCCATTGGTTTTTGTGCTAACCCCTGGACTGTAGTTATGTTTGGATGTTACATTTTAAGAACTTGAGACATGTTTGTTATACCCTTCGATTGGCTAGCTGCACAAGCCTTTCGAATCATAATTTGAGGGCCTAATATGCTTACAGGGAGTCAGCAAGTAGCCTGTGAAAAATCCAAAACCTTGTTGTTTCCAGGCCTCAGACGAAAGCCATAACCTTTCCGTTTCCAAGCCTCAAACGAAAGATAGAACCTTGCTGACTCCAACCCCCAGTCGAAGGAGACAAAGGAAAATCGAAGGGCATGACTCCACTGACTCCAACCCCCAGTCGAAGGAGACAAAGGAAAATCGAAGGGCATGACTCCACTAATTCCAACCCCCAGTCGAAGGAGACAAAGGAAAATCGAAGGGCATGACTCTACTGACTCCAGACCCCAAATCGAAGGAAACCAAAGAACACAAAATCGAAGGGTGTTACTGCCTGAATCGAAAGACCTTTTTTTTATTGCCTTTATTTTATTTTTGCCTTTATAATTTCATGCTATTCAATATGGTTGTAATAGTGTAGGGTTTTATATTTTTGCTTTTTATTATTTTTGTATGCTTGCTAGTAAAATAGGAAATGTATGGCAAGATAAAATCAACAAGTAGGCAACCCCTAATCAAAGACTAAATGCATGCGAATCAAACACACTATTCATACATGCACCCCTAGGGTAATTTCACTTGTTGCCTTATAAAAATTTGTCATGTTATGCATGTGGGATGTCTTAGCAAAAACAATTGAAATACAAGATCATAGTCCCTCGATGACGCTACAAATGTTGCCTTACAAGTGATCTTAGTCCCTACAAAAGAATGCTAAGATATCTCACAACATTGCTATCATGACTATACGATGACCCACGTCCGTCCCTTCATATCCAACGATGGGGCTTCTTACCAAATCAATGGTAAGATAGCAACATCTAAAGGAGGAGGAAAAACACATCTAAGACCTTTTGAGTAGGTAGATTACTTTTAGTTACTTGCTCAATTTCAAAACAAACATCCTTGCTATTTTCAAAAATAATCACATACACTTTCAAAACACTTTCCAAACATGAAATATTTTCAAAATCTCAACACTTTGTATACGTTCTTATGAACGAGAACTATTACAAAGTTTTCCTAAACGATGGCACCTTTTCAAAATACTTTCAAAAACCACACAAAGCACATTTTTTCAAACAAAAGCAAGTGATCTAGCAAGTAACTAAGAGCCCATGGAAAACCATGGATGAAAAGGGTGCTAATACCTCCCCTTTTCATAATCTACCCCCCGAACTCAAGAAAATATATTAAAGGTCTTTCCTGTGCTTTTTCACCTTTCCTTTTGGATAAAAGAAAAGTCGGTGGCGACTCTTGCTAACCGCAACATTTGCGATAAAACGCAAAAACCTCAAGTCAGTTATCCCACTGTATCACAGTTTGCTATAAATCGTGAGTTGATATCACTTTCTTGCAAAATTTGTTTTACTAAAGATTGCATTTTCAAAAAAATAATAATTCAAACTTCAAGACAGACATAAGCTTTGCAGTCTTAAAATACCATTGTTTGCATATGACTATTTGTTCAACAGCAGAGAAATTCGCATGACGAATATCTAGTGAACAAAAACCTTCTCAATGAAAAGGATCACCTCAAGTGGAAAAACACTTCCAACCAAGGGGCACGGCATGATCATTATCCATCACCTGGGGCAGTCAAGTAAAGATTCAAGGAATCTCTCAAAGAGGCCAAATAGCCAGGGGCAGATCTCCATCTGAATCACTTGGGGGCATTGGGCATGAATTCCAACAACGAATCCTATATGATCAAATGAGCATCTTCTGGCAGTGTGGCAACACTTACTACTATGGACAATGACAATTCTCTTTACCCGGTGAACATGGACATAGTTGGAAAATACTATGCATGAATAAATACCTGCTAGGTTGACTGGCCTAGGCAAAAATAAGGGCATCCCGGCAAACCAAAAGGGTTCGGGAAAAAATTAGGGGTGAAAACAAAAAATATGTGTACACCTGGCAAGCCGAAAACCTGAAAAGGCGGCTTGAGCAAAAAAGGGTATCCCAGTGGACTGAAAATCTGAAAAGACTATCCAGGAAACAGTTAGGGATTAAAGCGTACGACTATGTCCCGTCATCTCGTCACTTGTCTAATCAGTAGAAGGCTTATTACCCTGATCTGCATTCACCAAGGACTCCAAGAGTTGGAATAACAGCCAAACCATATACAAAATACCCGGTTGATATTTTCTACAACAGGTATCGAGACAGGGGCATTCTAATACAAGGTCACCACCATACTCTCAGCTTACAAACCTATTGATGTTAGGTGTTCTCATACCCTCAGCAGAGCAAAATCTCCAAATTACTACTCCAACGAACATTCCCCAATGAAGTCGCCAAGCTTCTTGGGATTCCCCAAGCGGATTATAGAGTTTCCCTTCCCCAACGGAAACATTTTGAATAAAGTATATTCTCGTCTAGAAACGGTTCAGGTATGATCCAGGGACGGATGTCATCCTGACACTTACTCCAGATTCTCGTCTAGAAATGGTTCAGGTACGATCCAAGGATGGATATCATCCTAATACTTAGTCCAGACTATCTTCTAGCAAACAGTTCAGGTATGATCCAGAGACGGATGTCATTCTGACACTTAGTCCAAACTATCTTCTAGAAAATAGTTCAGGTACGATCCAGAGACGGATGCCATTCTGACACTTATCCATCCACAAAGCCTCTGCAGGTACTTTCTCCAACAGGTACAGGGGAAGAAATGTCTTGATGCAAAGTCATCGTTGTATCCTTAACATACGACCCCATGACGTCTATGCCTCCCCACAGAGTAAAAACAACCAAGGCTTTGATATCGGTTTCCCCAAACAGGAGCTACTTTCCCCAGCAAAGTTCCTTCAGAGAGCTGACATCTATATTCCCCAGCCGAATTTTATAATCGCAAGCGGTTCATAAAGTTGTCTCCCAAGAAGAGTTTATTTCTCTGAATACAGAAGCTCAATCCCCAACATAATTTATTTCTCTAGCTATGAAAGCTCATCCCCTGGCGGATTTTATTTCTCTGAATCGGAAAAATCTTCCAGCAAAGCATCTCCTCTCTCAAACGGAGTTATTCCCCCGCAAAGTTATTCTCAAGAAGAGTCTCTCTCGGACAGAATATTCACCAGCAGAAAGGAGTAAATCCACGGCATAGTCATCTCCATTTACCATCCCCAGCGGAATTAGAAGAACCACTCTTTCTACAATGGCCAGGAACTCAATTTCCAGTACTCTCCAGCAACAGTCAGGGATTTATTTTCCCAGACTCGGATATGTCACAATAGCATTTAATGTTCATACATCATGACATGCGCATACGTATTGCATACAGCATAATCTCATTTATTTTGAGAACATCATCACACAATGCATTTCATGCATCGCATATAATTAATACTGTACCTTTACAGGAAAGATGGTTATCATCAACAATTCCAATAGTTCAAGATTAAATCCATGAAGCTATTATGTCATATCTGCAGACAACTAATGGAAAATCAGTTTCCGAAACCAAACTGGTCAACTAATCTACGTGATCAAATAAGGAAGGCTACTATCCAGGCTTTCATTTCAAAGTAACCCTACTATCCAGGTTCCTTCTCATAGCCCTACTATCCATACTTTCTTTTCGAAGTAACCCTACTACCCAGGTTCCTTCTCATAGCCCTACTATTCAGGCTTTCATTTTGAAGTAACCCTACTATCCAGGTTCCTTCTTATAGCCCTACTATCCAGGCTTTCATTTTGAAGTAACCCTACTACCCAGGTTCCTTCTCATAGGCCTACTATCCAGGGTTTTATTTCGAAGTAACCCTACTATCCATGTTCCTTCTTGTAGCCCTACTATCCAGGATTTCATTTTGAAGTACCCTACTATCCAGGTTCCTTCTCATAGCCCTACTATCCAGGCTCCTTTTCATGAATTACTTGACGCAGTTTTGCATGGACTTATCCTGAGAAAGCCCTATACAGGTTCCTTCACTTTTATCGCCAGACAATAGTTTACAACACTGTAAAAACCTGGACCCGACCAGATACGGTCGATCTCATATTCACCAGTAAGTCATTGTGAAGCCTGGAATACGACCAGATATCAGTCAGTCTTATCATCCTCAACCAGTCACTGTGAAGCCTGGACTCGACCAGATAATAGATCACTTTTGTCTCATCAATCAAGAGTTAATTCCCCAGTAGAGTAATGGAAAACTGAAGCTCATAGACTCTATTTCCCAGGACATAAATCAACATTCCCCAGCGAAGTCCTCCTCAACGACAGGTACATGAATTCTCGTAAAGGAATCTCTTATGCGACTGATATCTTTTCTGGATGGCATCTTTAAGCCCATCTCTGACGATTCTATGTCGCCTTCCAAATGGCATCTATAAGCCCATTCACGGTATTATCGATCAGTATTACTTCATGCAAGTACAAATTTCTGGGCACTCTTGTGTTCAATCATCTTCCACCTTCAGATCACGAAAGGCAGACCAACCAATCTACATCCTCAGGTTTAAGAAGATTGAACAGGGGAAGCTGTTGTACCCCAAAATTTTCCCTCTCATTTTACTCAAAACATACTCCTAGAGGTCCTCAATTTCTCAAGTTGACTAAGGGTTGATCAGATAAATCCTCCTCCTAAGACAATGAGCCTCAAACTAGGGTTTCACTCCTCATCAAGATGTTTGAGTTCCAAGGGTCCTAAATGGTTTCCATTGCCCTAATATGTCCTCAAGATCATCCATGCCAAGTTTCATGCCTTGCACAACAAGTTTGTCAATCAACTGCTCAAATGCCTGAAAATCAACTATATTAGGTCAAAAGTCAACTGTGACCCACATACAGTAAAACTTCAAGATTTTTGGTCAACATCACTATTTTGGAGTAATATCCATCATTTAATCAAGGTTTAATCATGATTCCTCAAAGAATACTCCTAATTCATCAAAACTCAAAAGTTGCTAAATTAGGGTTTCTATAGGAAAAGTCAACCAAACTTTGACCAGGCATAACTTTCTCATACTTTATCAAAACTTTCTCATCTAATGCTCATTTTGAAGATAATCCAATTCCCTACAACTCATCTTCATCCCTCAAGTTCAAGAAATGCACTCGTGAAAAGATATAAATTCATACATTATAGGTCCTTTTCAAAAGTCAACAAAAACACCTTTTTGGTCAAAGCTCCTTACATGAACATGGAAGATCGAATTAAGATGAAACCAAAAGGGTTGTTTATAGGACATCCTAAGCTTTCTAAAAAGTCTAAGAACACCATCTTAGGGTCAAAATTGAGAGAGATATGCATTGTCAAAGTTGGGCATTTTTGGAAATTTGCACAAAGTCAACAATGCCCAAAATTGCATTTTTTTTACACGGGCCCATCTTTTCAAGATTGAATCTCAGTCCTAGCATGGTCCATGACCTATGGGACCCTCCATGCCTTATTCACTTATTTATTTAATTTATTTTGATTTTATTTATTTAAAATACAAATAAAATCAAATTAAATCAAATAAATGGGATAAAATTTGTTTTGGCATTGATTGAAGATCTCATATGCTGTCAAATAGCCAAGAAATCGTGCAAGGCCAAATAGGACACAAAATCTTCACATATGGCAAATTTTCAAGATTTGATTTTTTTCTAAAACCATGCAATTATATCTTTGATTCTTTCCAATTCTATTACCCTAATTCAATCCATTACTTAAACACAACATTCACAAGTCAGAAGGGACAGATTTTTTTAGGTTTTGCAGCCAAGAGCACTCATATCAAGCTTCCAAAAATTCAAGAAAAAAACTCAACTCGGATTCCATATTGCAACCCTACTCAAGGGGATTTGAAGATTGCAATACATTCCTTGGTACTCCCAGAGGCTTTCCCAATTGTTTCCCAGCATCAAAGCTTCCAGAATCGCACCATCCACGCCCACAATTTGATTTCTTTTTCTCAAATTCAAATTCAACGATTCATGTACCATAAACTTGTTTTGACCACGTATTATTATTCATATGAATGTGTGCAAGCTTTCTGTATAGTTGAATTCATGTTTAGATGCAGGATGTATGATATGCCATTACTAGGGTTTTGAGGTCCCAAATTGGGAACTCTGAACACAGGCGAAATTGGGCCAAAATAAGGGTGCCATCACTTTCATGGATTAGTTTCGAGTGGAACCATGCCTTGATTGTGATTTATTTTGCTTGTATTACATTTTTTATTTTTACAGGTTTGTAGCCACGCACAAGAACTGTCACTATAGCCTATAGTAACGAATCCGTCTGTAGGTAAAAGCCCAGTTTCTAAAACAACAGTTCTGGGAAGAAGACAATTAGGTGCAGACTCCTATTGGGAGATTTGAATCACACGCGTTTTTTGGGGGCATACTGCTTTGTTTGACTTATATTTTATTTGTTTATTATCTTAACAAGCAAGCGTTCCAACTCAGCTGATCCAGGCGTGGCCCTTTGAGAGGAAGGACCTGGGTTCGATCCCAAGTCCAAATATTTTCTATTTTCTAAATTGTTTATTGCAGATTCCATGTGCCTCATCAACCAGGCATCCATCATGCGCCTCCAGATCCAACCATTGGATCTTCCCAAGATCAGATCCAACGCCCAAACAACCAATCCTCATGGTGAACCCTCCAAAGGTGATCTTCACTGGATCACGCGCCAGGCAGATGGGCCAGCTATTCTGGGCCTAACAAATTCAATTCTGCACTCCCAGAATTACTTCCAGCATCAGGCCCATTTCAATTTTTGTTTTAATTTTCTTTATTTAATTATTGGTTTTAATTTATTTTACAAAAATTATTGTTTTTTTTATTAAATCAAAAAATAACAAAAATCACAAAAACATTAGAATCAGGTTCTTTTCAATATTTAATTTCATTAATTAATTAGGTTAATTAGGATAACTTAAATTCATTTTTTTCATAATTAAAATTAATTAAAAATTAGGTTAATTTGCAAAATTAATTACTTTATCAAAAAACCAAAAAAATATTTTTTTCTTTATTCACTAATTAAATGTCTTTGAATTTAACTTTAATTCCTTGTTTAATTTCATCGCACATATTTATTTCATTATTTTTCCAATTAATGTAATTGCTCCGAGTTTGTAATAGCTTTTAACTTAGGTTTATTACTACTTTCATTTATTGTTTTCCCCAAGTTTTGATTATGTAATCCCCCTCCCCAAAGCCTTGTAATAGCTAGGTTTAAACTTCTCGAACTTTTACTTTCTGTCATTATAAATTGTAAAATGATTGATAATAGGATTGTATGCGAAAGATAAATCAATAATTTAAAACAATAGAAAACCCTAAATATGCAAAGATAATTGACTGAAAAACAAAGACTTGCATATGCCCACTCCTAGGGTTTGCCCCACTTTGGTTGCCTTCGGAAAACGATCACTATTCTCGAAATATGAGAATTTTTAGTGGTTGTCCTCTAAATTCGAAAGATCACTAGTCCCTCGATGACCCCTTCGATGTTGCCTCGATAAAAAAGTGATCTTAGAACTTTAGGACAGTTACTAAGAGATCTTGCCATGTTGCCTTTAGTGACCATAATCGTTCCTTTCGATTGTCCCTTAAACTCCAACGGTGGAGCTACCTACTCCTTAATAGTAGGATAGCGCTGTCTAAAGGAAATAAGAAAACGAACAGTCTTTTTCGAGTAGGTAGAAACTCTTAAGTGCTTGCTTAAAACAACAACTTTTTTTACACTTACACTTTCAAACAAACCTTTCAAACTAAAGTTTTCAAAAACACTTTATCACACCCTTGAGGAATGACACAAGGGTTACCATAAAGTGAAACGCCGCACTAAGGAAAATTTCAAAACATTTTAAAACACACAAACACACAAAAGCAATTTAAGAACGAGCAAGTACCTAAGAGCCCATGGAAAACCATGGATAGAAAGGGTGCTAATATCTTCCCTTTCTATAATCTACCCCCGTACTCAAAAATCTCGAAAAAGGTTTTTTCTGTTCTTTTTCCCTTTTCCTTTGTTGGATGAAATAAAAGACGGTGGCGACTCTTGCTCACAGTACATTTGCAAACAAAAAAATGCAAAACTAGTAGTAACAAAAAACAGTCGGTTCTGCCATCGTATCACACATATATATTATTGTAAACTAGAAGTTTACAAATCACACTTAAGTGTATTGTTGGCAAAGTTAGTTGGGTCATCTGGGTCATCTCAGATGTATTATGAAGCGAGACTTAGTTTTCAATAACCAAAAGTTTCTTCAATCCAATAAAATTTGTGTATTTCCAAAGGAAAATTTGAGATATTGAGTTTTTATGACATTAATTGTTGCATCTACTAAAAAATCATGCATATGTCTACTCACAACCAGAAGTTTGTGAAATTATTTTTCAAATAATTGACTAAGATCTTGTTTTCTGGATTTTTTTAGAAATTCATGTATTAGTGTCACATATATTATTAAAATTGATATTGAACATCATGTAATAATGTTCATAAACAAAGGACTTGACGATCCATTCTTTAGACGTCTAAAATTAATTATATGGTTGATACTTATGAGATCATCAATTCCAAATTATATATTTGAAACACCCAAAGTATGGTATTAATATATTTATTCTCATAAAGCCAACACCTTGCGATACATTTCTCATTCCTTGATGTAATGTATTTCAGGTTAATAACCTGATACTTCCCGTCTAAGTGAATTTTTGGATGTATTGTGTATTTTCCAATTGCTCCAATATAATACACTAAGACGAGTCCTAAAAGAATATTGGAAAAATATATTTGATATAAATCTCAATTTTGAGATATAATTTGAGCAAACAATTGGATACTTGATTGCAGTCTGGTAGGCTGATTATTAATTGAGAAATTAAATTTTCCAATATTAGGGGGGAGATTAAGTGGCTGAAGAGTGAACCAGAAGTTAATGTATAATTTAAAATAAATTTTTATATTGATTCTCGTATAAACGAACATGAACCAGAAGTTAAATATATTTCTCATTTGTGAAGTTTATAAAACTTATTATCAACTGCTAATACTCCAATTAAAGTATGTTCTTTTATTGGATAGTCTAATATTTCAAATGATTTGAAACTACACATGAAGCGTGGTAGGTAAGTTGGTTCCAATTTTAAAAGTCCTCTATAAGAAAAGGAGATAAAATTAAAGATGATTCAAGTGAGGATATGTAAACTCTAAGAGTACTTTGACATACTTTATTTTTAGTTCCAGAAGAACTGACTAGGTACCTGGAATTTATAAAAATAAAGAGATCTCGATAAATTATGTAAGGGAACCAAAATAAAGTCAATATTGATAATGTCTTCGGATAAAATATATAGATAAACATGATAAATGATAACGAGGATCATGAATCAAAGTCTATTAAAGATTGTAGACAAAGTGAGAATTGGCCAAAATGAATATATTCAATTGAAGAAGAATTAAACTCACTTTACAAGTGACTCGATTTTGGACCTATAGTCCAAACACCTCAAGGTGTAAAATCAATGGGATATAAATGAGATTTTGTGAAAAAGAAAAATAAGAATTTTATAAAGTTTGATTTATTGCTCAATGATTTTTGCAAAAACCTATGATTGATTTATATGAAATATATCCACCTGTAGTGAATTTAATTAATTTTTCAATATTTGATTAGCCTTGTAGCGCATAAAGGGCTTAATATGAACATGATGAATGTTGTGACATCTTATTTATACGGCTCACTTGACAGTGACATTGTCATGAAACTCCCTAAAGAGTTTAATATATCAGAGACACATAATTTTGGATATGGAGAAAGCTACTCCATAAAATTGAACAAGTCTCTTTATGAGCTAAAACAATATGGATACGTGTGGTATAATCGTCTTAGTAAATATTTTCTAAGGGAGAGATATACAAATAACTTCAAATGTCCTTGTATTTTTATGAAAGTATCCATGTGGATGACGTAAATATTATTGGAACTCCTAAAGAGTTTCCAAAAGCTATAAATTGTTTAAATAAATGGTTTGATGTGAAAGACTTGGAAAAGACAAAGTTCTTACAAGGTCAATATTTAGACAATGGAATTTGCATACACTAATAAGGTTATATAGAAAAAGTGTTAAAACATTTTGATATAGAAAAATCCCGTTTATAACTAAAATGTTATATTGTTCTTATGTGGACAAATCTCGTATGTTGTCTACCTCTATGATGATAGATAATTGGATGTGTAAAAGGTCTATTTAGACCTCGAGAAGAGGATGAAAAATTAATTGGTTTTGAAATACCATATCTCAATGTAATTCAAGCATTGATCTATGTTTCTAAGTATACACACCATGATGTATCAAATAATATTACTCAACTAACAAGATATAGTTCTTCGCCTCCACGAAGGCATTGGAGCGAAGTCAAAATATACTTCATTATTTTAGGGGTAAATGGACATGAGTTTGTTTTATTCGTATCCAAATTAGAATTAACAGGTTATGCAGAAACATAATGCTTTCCAGATCCTCATATTAGTAGATCACACAAATTATTTGTTTACTTATGGTGGTACAACTATTTCATGGAGACCAGTGAATCAAACAATAACAAGAACTTTTTCTAACCATGAAGAAATTTTTAGCACTACATGAGGCAAGTCGAGAATGCACTTGATTGAGATCCCAAATTCAACACACATAAAAGACTCGTGATTTGACTTCTAGAAAGAAATACAACAACTGAAATTTTGGTATTTAGATCACAAATGTCTTAAGAGATTTCGAGACACCAATCTCTGAACAACAACCCAATGAACAAATTTAAAACAATAAAATAATGCATAAAGTAAACAACACGCATAATTGTTAACCCAATTCAGTTGTATCACTTTGTAGACCCACATCAAACTTTAACTAGTTTACAATCTACTCACTTAATCACTACTAATGCTTAACTTCTACCTAAGACTCACCACAGTATGAGATCCTTCTCCAATCCCTTACAGTCACAAACAGTGACACAAACAAAAAGTAGAAGACAACTTCAAAATCACATAATCACTCTATACTTAACAACTTAGGAGTGATCAATAATACTTACAACTCAATAGAGACAGTCTGACTCAAGTATCAAAATAATACAAGAGTGGCTCACAATTCACCAGAACAAAAGCCCTAAATATCAAACAAAAGTTACAATACAATCCGCACTCCAACCTAGGTTTGTAGAAATATATTTAAACAATCTTCTAGACTATATCGGGCTTCACAAGCGCAGCAAATCAGCTGCTACAAATCAGCAAAAACTTCAGCACAGAAATACTACTTCAATCATTAGTTTCCTAAATTATCTTCATAATTAGAAACTAAGAATATTCCTATAATTAAGCTTGAATCTCTTAATCCTTAAACTGAGCGCCACATATGATATGATAATATTCCCAAAATATTCTCCATTTGCAAAATCTAAAAAGAATCCAACAGTCCAGTTGTACACATGCACGATGTTGAATGATTCTACATAGAAAATTTTGTTCAACATGTTTCTCCAGTTGATAAAACATCTTATTTCAACATGTTTATGCTAAGTTAGTTTTACCAAACATAATGCCAATCACAAAAATAGAGAATTAATAATCTCCCTCTTTGGCTTATTTTGGCTAAAATAACTTAATACTCCTTCCACATACAAACAACAAAATAGCTCAGGTTTGAAGATAAACTCAAACACATATAAACAGAGGTGCAACGCCAACACAAACATCATAAAGTTAGCAGCATAAAAGCAATACAGTCATGACAAAAAAAATTCTTCTCCACATGTCTGACAACTCTTCACAAGTAGTTCAAATTAGAGCCATACTTCCCTTCCAAAACTATTTGGCTGAAACACTTTTTCTTCAAACACACTGAAGAGGAACACATCATAGGGAGACACAACACTAGCTATATACTTTTGTTGGTGTACATGAGTAAGAAGATAATCCGCATCTTCAGAACCATCTAAGTTACTCCCCTTAAGACTCAGAACCAATTCTTGTCACAAAACCCCATGAGAATTTTCCTGTAGCCACAAGAAACCAAAAAGAACTATAACTTGACTAATCCAAGTTAGAATACCATATGATAGAAGCAATGCAAATTAGAAGATCACGTGACAGGAGCAAAAAGGACACACAAGACATGATGTTAAAACAACTAGTACGACATCCTGTATACACCCACAACATAATAACCATCAGACTAAGAAATAGAAACCCTTATGACAGATGGTCATACTCCCCCTTAATTGTTGCATGCAAGGAGCATCAACACTCAACACCCCTAAACAAGACTCAACTTCAACAACACTTTAATAGCTTAAAATAAATCAACTCTCCCCCTTTTTATCCAAAAGAAGAAACAAATAATGACATAAAATCATTCAATGCTTAAAAGCTTATGAATGAACCCCAATGAAGGACATATCAAAAAATACTGAGAAGAATTCAAAAGGAAACACACAGACAAAAAGAAAAACACGAGAAGGAAGAACAAGTGAGGGGTATTTATATTTAATGAAGGTTACTATGGTTTGTAATGATGCCTTATTTGTAATGACACAACCAGTCAATGCATGCATTTTTCGAGAAGATAAAGTCCTCATTATTAACGGTGCACCATTCATTTCAAGAGAGAGAGACGGATTTATTCAGTTTCTCTCTTTCCAAGCCTTGACCTTAGAAATGTTCCAACATCATATGTGACTTCTCCAAACCATTGAAAAATGTTTTTCATGTGACACTAGATGTAGGCATACATTCATATAGAAAGTCTTTTTCTTAGTGATTTACAAGTTGCTTTGAAGCTTAAACTCTTACGATTATTAGTAAAATTGTGCAAAGCAATAGTATACTTCTATAGTATACAATTTTTATCAAGTATTTGATTTAAGGATGAACGGTGATGGAAAATTTCAACCGTTATGATCAAAGCAAAGTATTGGTGAATATTTTAAACTGTACCATCCTTAGTGATCAAATGAATGGATATATTTGTAACAGACTTGTCCATTTTGTGGCTACTACCAAATCTTGCATCCCTTTAAAAGAGGTAGCGTTTTCCCTTTTTAAGAAATATTTATCAAGACTTATTGATAAAAGAGGTACACCTTATTTTAAGGTTGAAATAATCGGGAAATTTTGTATAGCCCCTTAAAATAATAAATTTAATCTTATGATCATCTAAATAAATTATTTTCTAACCCAAAATATGAGTGTTCTAGCGTTTCATAGCAAGAGATGTAAATGCAGCCAAGCAGGAGTGCATAACACAAAGCTATCATACCTCAAAATTGCCCTACTGATATTATTAATTCATTCATTCTTTTAATCTTAGTATTATTTGTTGCTTCTAGTTACATTGGGGTCCAAATAATAAAGGGGGGGGGGGTGTATTTGGTATTTTTATTGTGCACAAATTGTGTTGGCCCATTGTGTTGTGAGGCCCGTTTAGAATAGATAAAAGAGGGGTGTGTTCTTTTTTTTTGGGCTAGAGATTTTGTCAAGGATAGAGGCCCAGATCAGGTCATCTTGTTTTTAAGGCCCATGTCTGTTTTTTGATTAAAGATGATACAATGGGGGTATGTTTGCTTTGCGTGCAGGCCCATATTTCATTTTTTAGAGGCCCATCATGGTAGGTCTGTTGACTGAAGTCAACATTTCAGGATTGTCATTCTTACATTATTATTAATCATTATGAATAAGTGTTATTATTTATTATTATTAATATAATTCTTATTATTTAATGTTATTATTATTAATATTTTTATTTTTTCATTATTAATGTTGACCAAGTCAACCGAGTAGGGACGAAACTCTAATTTGTGTTTTTTCCTTCACTCCTCTTCACTAAGTAAACCCAAGAGAAACTGATATTGTACAGATCTAATATTTAATTACAACAAAATCAAATATTACAAACATAATTATATAAATCAAAGATTGCAATAGAAATCTTTACAAAAATTAGTCCAAAATCATA
Source organism: Vicia faba (assembly GCA_948472305.1). NCBI lineage: Eukaryota > Viridiplantae > Streptophyta > Magnoliopsida > Fabales > Fabaceae > Vicia > Vicia faba. Next base: position 54,503,381 of record OX451741.1, read on the forward strand.
AAGAGGTATATCAATTATACAAGATCAGAATCAAATCAAATCCCTAAAGTCTTAAATATATCTCTAATCCAATCATCCATTCCCTAATCAACAGAAATCGTAACGACAATAACAACATAATTTCTTAATTCATCTAAAATCTAAACTATATAAAGAACCCTAAAACTAATTGAAAAAGGACAACAATTAGAGGGGAGAAGAAATTATAACAGAGAAGAGGGGAAGAAACAGAGGTCGGAGTCAACCGTCTTGTTTGAGATCTGGGTTTCAATTTATGAAAACCTAGATCTGTGTTGAACCACTGTCACCTTCAAATCACCATCACGCCATCATCATACACATCTACAATTAGAAAAGGAGAAAAGGATTAGACAGATGGAGAAAGAGCCAGAAGGAGATTTACAAGAAGAATCACTGCAGGGGAGGTAAGCCGATTAACTTAGCTTAGGGTTTATTATTGTTTGAATTTGTGATTTGTGTTTGGTTTTGAAGTTCTGGATTTCTAAGGGTTAAGGTTCATTAGGGTTCATGTTTAGGGTTAGGTTTCATCAAGTTTAGGGTTAGGGTTCTAACAATTGTGTGTTCTGGGTTTTGGTTTGATATCACGAACCCTTAGGGTTCTTACGGTTCATACGAACCTAGACGATGATTAAGCTTAGAGATAGTGGAGCCTTGGCGCAGCCGCTGGCAGAAATGATTTACGACCGGTGGTGCCCAAGGAGGAGGTGATTTCCAGTGACGGAAATCTAGAGAGAAATTGGAGCTCTCTCTCTAGCCTCCAACGACTGTGTTGTTGTTTTGGTGAAGAGAGAGGGAAAGAAGAGAAAAAATGGGCCTTCAGCCAAGAAATGTGTTTTTATAATGCCCTATGTTCCCATGCGCTACTCTTACCGTGCGACCTCGCTCCTTGCCCTTGGATCTTTATCAAACGTTCCTAAAACACGTGTCCATCATAGCTCCATGATCTCGCCCACACGTTGTCCACCGGGCCTCAAACAAATTTTGTTTTGGGCTTGGTCCTTAATTCATGCACCCCTCAAACTACTTCCCCGACGTAAAACAACACCCCTCCTATGCTATTTCTAAACCAAATTCAATATATGAATTTAGGGCCTTACTCTTCACACCCATGTGTAAATTAATTAAAATTATATTTTTTTACAATTTCTTTTATTTATCTTTTTTTTATATATTTTTAAAATCAATATTTATTTATAATAAATTTTAAATTATTTATTTTATTAATTTAAATCTTTTTTAGATACTAACCCATTCAAATGTTTTTAATTACATTAAAATTATTTTTCCTCGTGCATGAAAATATTTTTTTAATATATTTAAAAAATATCTAACCAATCAATTTACTAATAATTTTCACTAACTTATTAAATCCAAGACATTATTTTAAAAAAGGATTATGGGGATATTTCTCATTAACTGCGAACTTCGTCTAAACACTTATGTATTTTTAACTCGGACTTAGTTCAAGGATTAACGCGAGATATTTCTGTAATCCATAAAAAAACAACCAATAACTACGAACTACGAATTGGGACTCTGATTCCTCATAAGATGATACATAGGCATAAGACTAAAATCGTGGCGAGTTCCCCTAATAAAAATTAAAATCCTATTTCCTAAATTGTAAATCTAAATCCTAGTATCCTTGTGAATAAGGTAGATGAGGGGTGCCTAACACCTTCCCTTCGTGTAAAAATGAGTCAACAACTAGGAATCTCTTTCCTAATTAGAGTTATCCGTTATATTCCATTCCTTAGGATAAAAATTAATGGTGGTGACTCTCATTTTCAAACCGGTTATAACAGCTGGTGACTCTATTGGGGATTCAACCCTAGGGTTTAGAAACCTCTCTTTAGGATTTAGGGTTTTTTAGGGCTCTTTATTTTTATTATTTCTTTGTTTTTAATTATTTTTGTTTATTTTTTTTATACCTTTCTTGTCATATTATTTTTAATTGTGATGAGATTTTATTTTTTAAAATAATTTTTAAAAAAACCTTAGAAAGAAGGTTTGTCTATTGGCCAAAGGGATACATCATCCCTATTAGTTTTTGTGACGATTTCACCTAGAGTCGATGGAATTCCAAAATATAAATATGTCTCAAGAGAAATCCTCTTGGGGGTAGGACTTTGGAACGAAAATGTAACGCGGTGGGAGAACTAACTTGGGTGTTTTGCGTTTGATTGCAATTGTTGCGGATAGCAAGAGTCGCCACTAACTTTTCTTTTATCCAATAAGGAAAGGGTGAAAAGAACAGGAAAGACCTTTCGAGATTATTTCTTGAGTTCAGGGGGTAGGTTATGAAAAGGGAAGGTGTTAGCACCCTTTTGATCCGTAGTTATCTACGGGCTCTTAGTTGCTTGCTAGATCACTTGCTTTTGTTTGAAAATGTGTTTGTGATGTGGGTTTTGAAAGTATTTTGAAAAAAACGTCTTTGTAATGGCTCTCGTTTCTATAAGAACGCGTACAAAGTGATTGTTTTGAAAATAGTTCAAAGAGGTGTTTGTGGAATGTGTTCTTGAAAGTGATTTTGAAAAGTGTCTTTGTAATGGTTCTCGTTTCTATAAGAACGCGTACAAAAAGCTTTGTCTTTTGAAAATGTTTCAAATGAAAGTGTTGGTGTATAAAATGTTTTTGTTGTGAGCAAGTGAGCAACTAGGAGCATCCGACCTACTCAAAAGGACTTAATGTTCTTCTCCTCCTCCTTTAGATGTTGCTATCTTACCATTGTTTTGGCAAGAAGCCCTATCATTGGATGTGAAGGGACGGGCGTGGGATGTTTGTATAGTCATAGAAGGCAATCTATGGGATGTTTTAGCAATATCGTTTAGGGACTAGATCGTTTACCGAAGGCAACATTAAGGGTCATCGAGGGACTACGATCTTTTAACAAGGGTCTTTGCTAAAATGCCCATATTCGAGGGACATGACTATTTTTCCGAGGCAACAAGTGAGATTACCCTAAGGGTGCATGTGTGAATAGTGTGTTTAATTTGCATGCATTTTGTCTTTGATTTTTAGGTTGTCTACTTGTTGTTCTTCTATCTTGCCATACATCCTAATTACTAGCATTTATACAAAAGTAGTAAAATGCAAAAAATAAATTCTACACTATTACAACCATATTGAATAGCAAAAAAATATAAAGGCAAAATAAAATAAAGAAAGAAAAATGTGCTTTTTTTGATTTAGGCAGAAGCATCCTTCGATTCTGCTCATCTGGCGCCCTTCGATTTATCCTGGAAGTAGTGAAGGTGTGCCTTTCAATTTGGGCTAAGCCTAAGGCAGGAGATACAACCTTCGATTCTGCCTCCTTCGACTAGGGCCTGGAAGTTAGTATGGGCGTTCCTTTCGACTGGGGCCTGGAAGTCAGTGTGGTGTAGCATGACTTTCTGGCTGCTTCTTTCGTTTGGACCTAGAAGTTAGTGTGGAAGCCCAAGGCTTTGTTTCATGCTTCCTTCCTCCTGTTTCTTTCGTTTGAGATTCTAAATAGCAACATAGCCTGAGGCCATGCTAGTGTTACCTTATGGCCAGGTTAGTTCTTAAAGCATATTTAACAAACCAAGAAACAAAACCAAAAGGTGTAACAATAAAAAACAAACTAAAAGGGTGGAAATGAAAAGGAAACAAATACTATGTATATACTTTAAACAAAGAGTTTAAGGTCAGAATAAATTACCTTGTTTGAAGCTGGAACGTTTGCTAGACCTTGAGTGGCTGCCTTGGATGTCCCTGGATTTGATGGAAAGAAACAAAGGTGACCTTTCTAAAGCTGGATTCAAAGGATAAGAATAAGTGAGATGTTCTTTCTACTGGATTCGAAGGAAAACAAAACATGGGGATGCCTCAGATTCGAAAGAGGAAAATGTTTAGATTCTAGTGTGATACGGTGGCAGAACCGACTGTTTAATACTGGTTTGCGTTTTGCGTTTTTTGTTCGCAAAATGTCACGGTAAGCAAGAGTCGCCACCGACTTTTATTTTATCTAACAAAGGAAAAGGAAAAAGAACCGAAAAAACCTTTTTCGAGATATTTCTGAGTACGGTGGGTAGATTATGGAAAGGGAAGGTGTTAGCACCCTTTCTATCCATGGTTTTCCATGGGATCTTAGGTACTTGCTTATTTTTAAATTTCTTGTGTTTGTGTGCTTTGTTTTGAAAAGTTTAACTTCGTGATAACCCTTGTATTAGTCCTCAAAGGTGTGACGAAGTTGTTTTGAAAATTTGTTTGAAATGTGTAAGTGTGAGAAGTTTTGATTTGAGCAAGTACCTACTAGAATCTACCTACTCGAGAAAAGATCGTTTATATTCTTGTTTCCTTTAGACAGCGCTATCCTACTATTGAGAAATAGGTAGCACTATCGTTGGAGTTGTAAGGGTCAATTCGAAAGGGACGTACGATCACTAAAGCAATACTAGGACACCTTAGTAGTAACCCTAGAGTCCTAAGATCATATTCGAGGCAACATTTCCGAGGCAACATTCGAATGGGACATTTGATCATTTTTAGACAGGAGGGCAACCACTAAGACACCCTATGCTTAATGATTGTTTACCGAAGACGACCAAAGTGAGAGTATACCTTAAGAGTGATATGTGCGAGTGATTTTTTTCAGTTATTTATCTTTGCACATTAGGGTTTTCTAGCCATTTTAATTTTGTCATGCATTCTTGCCATACAATCCTATTAGCATACATCTAAACAATTAAATATTTGCGGGAATTAAAAATGCGAGAAAATAAACCTAGCTATTACAAGGCTTCGGGGAGGGGGATTAATTACATAGCCAAAAATCAGGGATTTAAACACTAAATAAAAACCCTAAATTAACTATTACAAACCATGAACAGTTACAAAAATATTGGCAACATAATTGACAAGCACGCGGCAAATTAAATGCGAGGACGATTAAGGTTTTGACCCTTTGACTAATCCTATTTGTGATTGATTAAAGAAAAAAAATGTTTTTGTCATGTTTTGTTATTTAAGAAAATAATGAATAATTAAATTAAAAGAAAATCCTAAGTTCTAATTAATATTAATTTTTGAAAATAAGTTAATTAATTCTAAACAACCTATTTTTGTATTTTTTTGTTTGAAAGAAGAAAAGAATTAAATCAAGAACTTAACCCTAATTTTTCTAATTGGTTTTAATTATAAAAAACAAGTTAAAATTTCCCTAAATTAAATTAAACTAATTAAATTAAATTTGATAAAAAAACCTAATTCTAATTTTTGTGAACTCTTGATTTTATGATTTTATGAAAAAAAATTGATTTTAAAATAAAATAAATGATTAAACAAATTAAAATAGGAAATAAAAATCAAGAGAAATTGAGAATTGGGCATGATAGTGTTAGCAAATGCAGGGGGTGCACATCTGAATTCTGGGCCCAAGATGCTCAAAGCCTGTTTAACCACATTTGATTTGGTGTGGGGGTTAAATTGAGGACTATGGTGGTCTCTCATTGGAGAGGCATGAGATCTGATGGCACGCTGGATCAAAGGATGGACGTTGATAGCATATGGTGGGCGCTTAAGATTGTAGTGTACCTGATCACATGAAGAAAAATAATATGACACAAATGTTGGGACCTGGGGATCGAACCCAGGTCCTTATACTCAAATCCAATGCCACGCTGCCAGCTGAGCTATGATGGTTAGTTGTGATTATAATAATAATACAATATAATATAAGAAAAGCAAAAGATCTGATTCTAAAACGCGCGAAATTCAAACGGACGAGTGGCTGACTGACACGCAAGCGTCTTCTTCCTTAGACTGTCATTTTAGCAAACAAGACTTTTACCTATAGACGTTTACTGTAGGTATAACCCTGTTCATCTCCAAAATTGCATACGAGCAAGATAAATGACAAGTACTGGTACCAATCAACTCGTCTCATCCTCACGAGCATCATGGTACCAGAATCAAGGCCTAATTTTGCCTGTACAAAAAACCCCTAAACAAGAACACAAAACCCTAACCATGGCAATATCACGTATAGGTATCAAAAATGCAATTAAATGGCACAGTTAGCTTGCAAACATGATGATGAACAAGAATATATAATTAAAACATGCTTATAATGAGTAAATCAGTGAAATCAGAATCAAGTTTTTAGGCAAATTGTGGTGCCTGTAGGGTGCGATTCTAGGCGTTTCAAGACCTGGGAGTGATTGGAATAGCTTCCTGGGATGTCTAGCAAGCGATTGGAACCTTCAGCACACCTTGAACTGGCCTGTGGAAGAAGATTCATCTCACACTTTTTTTTGGAAATTTTCAAGTTTTGTTCTGGTTTTACACGACCTCTAACCCTTGTGTTTTGATCTGGAAAGCTTCATTATAAAACCTAGAATGAATTAGGGTAACAAACTTGGCATGAATCTTTGCATTTATCCAAGATTTGATTTGATTTTCAAGTTGTATGATATGTTCCTATTTTGAGCCAAATCATGCCTTTCTTGTACCAATTGTTCTTAATTCAATTTGATCATGTAAACTCAACATATCTTGATTGCCAATCTGTAAAAAAAACAAATCAAATCATATATTTGTTAATTTTCATCATTTATTTGATTTAATCCACTTTTTAATTAATGAAAAATCAAAATAAATTGAAAAATGAAGCACATAATGGGTGAGTGAAAATTTGAGTCGTGGACCACATTATAATTGATGTGAAAGCATAAAAAGTTGGGCCCATTTAGCAAAAAATGCAAATTTGAGCACATTTGATTTTTGGCAATTTTGCAAAAATGGTCAACTTGGCCAATGCATAACTCTCTCAGTTTTGATCCTAGAGAGGTGTTCTTGGACTTTTTATAAAGCTTAGGATGTACTCTAATCAACCCTTTTTGTCTCATCTCAATTGAGTCTTCCATGTTCATGTATGAAGCTTTGACCCAAAAGGTGTTTTTGTTGACTTTTCAAAAGGACCTATAATATCAAAATTCATATATTTTTGTGAGTGAATATTTTGGACTTGGGAGATAAAGATGAACTGTAGGTAATTTCATCCTATTGAAAATGAGCTTTGGATGGGTCATTTATGATAACGTATGAAAAAGTTATGCTTGGTCAAAGTTTAGTTGACTTTTCATACAAAACCCTAATTTAGCAACTTTTGGGCTTTGATGAATTGTGAGCAATCCTTGAGGAATCATGATCAACCCTTGATCAAATGATGGATAATACTTCAAAATGAGGATGTTGACCAAAAATCTTGAAGTTTGACTGTATGTGGGCTACAGTTGACTTTTGACCTAATACAGTTGATTTTCAGGCATTTGAGCAATTGATTGAGCAAACTTCTTCTGCAAGGCTTGAAACTTTACATGGATGATATTGAGAACATATTAGGACAATGGTGAGCATTTTAGTCCTTTGTGGTTCACACATATTGATGAAAATGGAAACCCTAATTTGAGATAGACTGCCTTAGGAGAGAGTTTGTCTGGTCAACTCTTGAACTTCCTTGAGCAAGTTGGGGACCTCACTTGCCATGTGTTGAGAAATATGGGAGGGTAAATTTTGGGGGTACAACATCTAGGTTTGTGTTTTTTGTATAAGTGTTTAAGAGTGTTTGAGAGTGTTTTATGATTTTGAAGATTCGTTCCCCCCTCTTCCCCCAAAGTCCTCCTTAGCTTGCAAAATGTTTCTTTATTTATAGAGAAAAAGTTGAAGGTGTTTTGAAGTAACTAGGTTTGTAGGATAACAAACCACGATTTGGTTTAAAATGAAACAATTTTAGTCCTTTTTCGTTGATCCCAAGTTTCTAGTACAAGTGGGGGCCTGCTGGCAGGAGATTTGACATATGCCTTTGGCACTGCTTTTCGTTCAGACACAAATCAGGATGGGAGCTGATTTTGTGATAAACGTACTCTTTATGAAAAAAAAGGTACGTAGCCTTTTGCTATTATAACCAAGAATGGTATTATCCAGTAAACAAAGCTTCATACCTTTGTGTAATCCTCTGATCATGTAATGATTTGGAAGCAACATAGCCTGACAAGTAGGGTAAGGCTATGAGATTTGCTCAAAGCTCTTTAAACAAACTTGCTTTGAAGGGTCCAGAGTTGCGTTCGAAAGATGCTGATTTGAAGGGAATCAAAGTTCCAATCGCAGCCTTGTATGAATTTGATTTTTTATCCATTCGAAGGCTTGCCTTCCAGAGGTTACATGGCTAAATGAAAGGGTGCATGCAAAAGGTCCCTGCTTTAGGGTGCTAGCACAAAGGGGAAATCATTCCTTGAGAGTTTGGCAAGCATGAAAAACCAAAGGCTTTTGAGTCGAAGGAGAATTGCAGGAGGCCCTTGCTTTGTGACTTCAAACAAAACATGCAAGAGGCTTTCGCTCAAACGAAAGCTTGCCTGCCAAAGGTCCATATGGCCAAATGAAATTGCATTTGAAGGAAACCATAAGCCCGTATGAAGAATGTAAGCCCAGGCTTGTATTGAAGAAAGTCATACACCCAAACGAAGAAAGCACGTAGGAGGTAAAGGACACAAATGGAGCTTGCAACAAAGAGGGCCACATGCCCAAACGAAAGAGGAATGTTAGGCTTGAATCAAAGGAGGGACACATTCCCAAACGAAAGATGCATGTTAGGCTTACAAAGATGCCCAGACGAGAGAGGCATGCAAGAAGCAAATTATGCAATCAAAGGATGAAAAAAGGAGGCTTTTTGCCTTGGAATCGAAGGAAGCTACAAGAGGCTTTTTTCCTTGTGCATGCTAGTATAGTGGGAAATATTTGTCCAGTCAACATAGGCATGCAAGCATCAAACATCCAATCGAAGCAGTCACATAGGCAACCATTGCATTGTGAATCCTGTGAGGCCAAAGATGCAATTGAAGGTGGCATGCAGGAAGCTCCTACCTTGTGAATCAAAGCCAACATGCCAGAGGCCCACGCCCAATCGAAGGATGAAAGCTAACCTTGCATCGAAAGATGCCAAAAGTCCAATTGAAAGATGTGAATCGAAGGAAACTTGTTTTTCCTTCAATTTTCTCAAAAAGATTATTTTTATCTATTTTCCCCTTTTTTAACAGTTTCCTATTTAACTTGATACTGAAAAATCTAATTGTACTTATGCAAGCTTAAATCTTGAGAATCCTTGTGAGAAATGCCTTAAGAAATGAGAGGGAAAATTTTGAGGTACAACAGCTGCCCCTATTCAGTCTTCTTAAACCTGAAGAGTTAGATTAGCGAATCTGCCATTCGTGACTTGAAGGTGGAAGATGATTGAACACTAGAGTGCCCAGAAATTTGCACTCGATAGTGTGGTGGTCGATGGTGTAGGGAATGGGCTTAAAGATGCCATTTGGAAAGATGATGGAGAGTTATCGGAGATGGGCTTATAGATGCCATCCAAAGGTGATTGGTGACAAAAATTTGAAGAAGTATCAGAATAAATTTGTGGTTGATTTATATTGAAATAAGTAGATGTAATGGAATGAGTATCAGAATAATATCCATAAGTGGATTGTGTCTGGACTGTATTTGAAAGTTAAATCTGAATGAGTATCAGAATGGCATCCGTATCTGGAGAGTATCTGAATTGTATCTGAAATCTGTATCTGAATGAATACTAGAATGGCATCCATATCTGGAGCGTATTTGAACTGTGTCTGAAAGCTATATCTGAATGAGTACCAGAATGGTATCCGTATCTGGAGCGTATCTGAACTGTATCTGAAAGTTGAATCTGAATGAGTATTAGAATGGCATCCGTATCTAAAGCGTATCTGAACTGTATCTAAAATAGTGTATAAGAAGGAGCCCGTGCAGGATTACTTCAGCTGGTCATGTAGATAATTATCCTGACTAGTTTCAGGAATTAACCTATAAACAATCACTCACAGATAATTTTCCTATCTAGTTTCAGGTGTTAATCTGGAACTTGTTTTTGTTGGTCGTTTGAGATAATTGTCCTATCTAGTTTCAGGTATTAATCTATGACCTGAGAAAGAAAGATAGTTTTCCTGGCTTGTTACAGGTGTTAATCTTCAATCTCTTCATGTAGATAGTTTTCCTGGCTTTTTACAGGTGTTAATCTATAATCAATCGTCCACAGATAGTTTTCCTGGCTAGTTATAGGTATTAATCTGGAACTTATTTTTGTTGGTCATTTGAGATTGTTGTCCTATCTGGTTTCAGATATTAATCTCTGACCTGAGAAAGAAAGATATTTTTCCTGGCTTGTTACAGGTGTTAATCTTCAATCTCTTCATGTGGATAGTTTTCCTGGCTTGTTACAGGTGTTAATATACAATCAGTCGTCCACATATGATTTTCCTGGCTAGTTACAGGTATTAATCTAGAACTTGAGAAGGTAGGTCGTTTGAGATAGTTGTTCTGTCTGGTTTCAGGTATTAATATCTGACCTGAGAAAGAAAGATAGTTTTCCTGGCTTGTTACAGGTGTTAATCTTCAATCTCTTCATGTAGCTAATTTTCCTGGCTTGTTACAGGTGTTAATCTAGAATCAGTCGTCCACAGATAGTTTTCCTGGCTAGTTACATGTATTAATCCAGAACTTGAGAAGTTTGGTCGTTTGAGATAGTTGTCCTATCTGGTTTCAGATATTAATCTCTGGCCCTTTTGAAAATTGTTGATGATAGCCATCTGTTGATTTGATCTTTCCTGAAAAGGTAAAGAGCTAGCTGCATGCAATGTCATGATGTATGGAACGCATGGTGCAATGATGTTCTCAAAATAAATGAGATTGTGCCGTATGCATTTGTCATGTATGTAATATGACGCATGAAATGCGAAATGTTGTTGGAATGTAATTTTGTCTTGGAAAATAAATCCTTGACAAATGTTGGGGAGTTTTTGGGGAGTTAATTCCTAGACTGCTGTTAGGGGATGAAGAGTATGCCCATCTTCAAACCTTGCTTAGAATGTTTCCACTGGGGATTCATGTTTTTGTTGTTTGAGGAGAACTCCATTGGGGGATGTTGACTTTGCTTGAGAAGAAAACTGTGTGGAGAGTGTTGACTTCTGCTTGGGGAAAAGAGCTCAGAAGTCTTAGTTGTCTGTTGCTCTAATGGAGAGTTATCTCTTGATGGAAGAGAAAAGAAGTTAACAACTTGTTAGGGATAAAGAAGTTAACTGTTATCTGGTTGTCTCCAGGGCTTTGCAACAACCTACAGGGGATTGTAGAAAAGTCTACTAGGTAAGAGGGGTTGTGGTCCCTTGATTTGTAGTAGTCGGGGAAGCAAACTCAAGCTGGGGAATCTGTAGTTTGTTAGGGGAAATAAACCCTGTTGCCAATCTGCTGGAGAGGTGTTTCCTTTTGATAGAACTCCTTAAAGATTCTTAAGATCAAACTCAGTTAGGGAGAGGTTTTCAGAGATTGAAACTTTGGCTGGGGATCTCCAGAATCCAACTTTGTGGGGACTTAACTGGGGAACGTCCTTTGAAAAGGACTTTGTGGGAATTTGTCACTTCCTCAAGTAGCAAGTGTTTATAGTATTTCCAGGAAATGTTTGCTTGACCGTATATAAATATTTTCCGGGGTTCATGCTCAATACCCCAAGTGATTCAGATACAGACCTGCCCCTAGTTATTCATCATTTATTGGGATATTTCTTTGAATATTGACTTGACTGCCCCCAGGCGAATTGGATAATGACATGTCATGCCCCTTGCTTAATAGGAGATTCATCGTTGGAAGTGTCATCCCATTTGAAGTGATTTTGTTCACTGAGAGAGATTTCGTTCCCTGTATATTCGTCGTGTGAATTTCTCCGCTGCCAAACAATTAGCCATATGCAAACAACAATATTCAAATAATGCAAAGTTTATGCTTGTCTTGAAGTTTTGAAAATGCATTTTTGCAGATAAAAGAAATTTTATAAGAAGGTGAATACAACTCAGAATTTGGAGTAAAGCCTTACAGGAGTCAGGATACCTTTTGTAACAGCATGCTTTTTGTTGTACCCCAAAATTTTCTCTCCCATTTCCTCAACATTTTCTCATCACAAGACCCTTGGAGCTCAAGATCAAGTTAGGATTTGCTCTGCTCAAGACTTCTCCTTGCACTGTCTACCCAAATTAGGGTTTGAGTTTGCACAAAGATGTTTTGACCTAAAATTCCCAAGATGACTTTCATGCTTCATGTTAGACTCACAAGTTTATCCATACCAAGTTTCAAGCCTTGATTCCAATCTTTGCCCAGTCAATTTGACAGTTGACCTAGAAATCAGTTGTATTGAAAAAAAAGTCAACTGTGGTCAATTGACAATCAAACTTCATTATTTTTGACCCACATCAACATTATGAACTTATATGGACCATTTGATCAAGTTTGGATCACAATTCCACAAGAAATTTGATCAGATCACCAAAAGGGCAAAATGGTCATTTTTAGGGTTTTGATTGCACAAAGGCAATTTTTGATTGTTTGACCTGGCCAATGGCAATTCAAGCTCACATATGGACTCAAGGACCCAATGGAATTGTCTTGACATGTTCAACAAATTCAAAAGATCCCAAATGCACAAGATTGACAGATGAATTTTCCAGTCAACTGAGCCAAATTTGACTGTATACTGAAAAGTCAAACTTTGACTTTTTGGTCAAAATCAAGTGCCAAGATTCATTTTTCATCAAGACATGTCAAATTATGAAACTTGTTCATCAAGAAATCAAAAATTACAAATTAGGGTTTAAAATGAAGAATTTTCATAACTTAGAAATTTTCTAAGTTATGAAAATTCCTAATTTTTTCCTAACTTTGTCCCATCTTTTCATCAAGATACATTTGGATTCAAGCAAAACTCAAAACATGAAAGTTGTAGTCTATTTCAAAATATACAACTATTATTCACAAAGTTTCCTCAAAAGAAGTTTGTAGCTCAAGTTATAATTTTTGGAATAGGGGTGCAAAACATTCTTAACTTCGAAATTTTTTGACCTATTTTAGGCAGGATTTTTGCCTAACTTCATGGCCACTTTTCACATGCTTCCACTTGGAATTTCAACTTGCATTACAAAGATGGATTGTAGTACACATTCCAAGCTTTCCAAATTGTCTAAGAACTTCTCAAACACCCTTGTGGTTAGGGAGAATCGAATTTGTCAATATGGGCAAAAGTCATTTTGTTCATGAACCAAGGCATGTTCATACACTATGCATCTTTGAACTCAGCTTGCACAAGCTAGTTACAGGCCTCTAATCTCATTTACACTCAATAATTAAATGTCAATCCATTGTGTTCTAGCATTATTTTGCTCATTTGGACAATACACACAAAATCAAGCCATATTTGGAAAAAGTAACTTATCCATTCTTGTAAAGCATGACTTTATGTCAAACACAAATCCAAGAAGTACAAAGCCAATCTCTGAGGCACAAGTTCATGAACATATCCCACTGATCAAGACTAACATTTGCAGCATGCTTGAGGGGCCTGTGGTAGCCTACAACCTAACTTGGCATTTTTGACTTAAGATAGAAGAAACTTGCATTTTGAAACACAACTCTCATTCCTGCAAGCAAGAGCTAAAGCAAACCTTGTGAACACATTCCAAACATCAAACCTGACCTGAAACACGAGCCTACCACCTTCAATACCTCCTCAAATACAGAAACCCCATTTTGCTGCACAAAACAGGGCATCCCTGCAGATTGAGTTGCACAACTCAGTTTGCTCGTGCGTTTTGGCCAAAGCTTGTACATACACACTCCCTAACATCCATTGAAGCTATCCCAAGCCCTAGCTGCAGACTGTAACACCTCTAACCAAGTTCACCATTTTCATTTTTTCAGTTGTGCAGGTTAACTTCCATAGCTCGTTTCAGTTAGTTCCAAAGCAAGCTAGAGGTTGGAGAAGCATCCCTGGACCTCAAGCAAGCTATACAAGTCCTCACATTGCATTGAAAGTACCTCCATTGTCATACACGATTCAAGCTGAACAGGTAAGTTTTTAAACTTCTATCTCTCTATCCAGGCATAGTTAGGTTTAAGTTTATGAAGGAAGCATGTTCTAATCATAGCCCTGAAGCCATCCATATAGTTACTTTTCATTTATATTGTGTGTGCTAAGAGTAATTTGAACCTGAACATTGAAAAAAAAACTAGGTCAGGAATTGGGGGAGAAGAAATTTTCTCTCATTTTTGAGAGTTAGATTAACTTTTTTTATATGTTTAGAATCGTGGCTTCACGCTCTACAAGTTTCATGTTTTAAGATTTGTCAAAGGATCAAAGAATCAGAAGTTAGGGAGATGAACAAGAAGGCGCGCGTTTTTGTTTGAATCTGGCTAGAGGTTGAAGACAAAGTTCTTTGGGCTGGGCTTGTTTTGTTTTTTCTGTTTACACCATATTTTTCAACATACACCCCCCTGGCCCATTGCATGATATATTTGTCATTTTTTTATTTTTTCCTTTTGATTTTGATTCTATATTTTTATTTAAGCATGAAAAAACATTAAAAATATTTTTCTCACATTTTTTGCATTTTATTTGGTATTTATTTTGTTTCATTTAGTTTCATACATAAATAAACAAAATACCTTTTTTTTTATTCATAATACCTTTTATTTCAAAATACAAAAATAATACAAAATACATTTTTATTTTCTGATTTTATTTTATTTTACCTTTTGAAAATATTTTCTAAAAAATATACTTTTTTTGTAAATAAAAAATATTTTTATTTTTGTACATATTTAATATATTTAAATAAATAATATAAATACTTATATATTTATTAGAATATTTAGGGAAAAAACATAAAAATAATACATTTTTATTTTTATTAATATTTGACCTCAAAAATCACTCTTTTACAATATACTTCCTTTTTATTTACTTTTTGTATATAATTAATAAACATTGTATATATTAAATAATAAATACCTTTTATTTGCAAAATTAGGGTTTTGCCCTAAACATGAAAATACCCAAAAAAATTACCCTTTTTATTTTTGTTTATATTTCACATGAAAAATACTTTTACATACATATAAAAATCATTTTTTGCATCTTGCATATTTATTGTATTTTTATTTAATTTGTGCAATTAATCCTTGTAAATTCCATTTGGATTGTAATAGCTTAGATTTAAATTTCTTGCTAAATATCTCCATTTGAACATTTGTACCCCCCATCCCATAATTGTGTTGTAATAATTTAGGACTTTAAATTCCGCACTTTAAAGCTTTCTAAATATGCCATGATAGACTTAGGGTTTGTATGCAAAAATCAAAAACAACAAATAGTTTGACCTAATTCAAAGACAAAAAAGCATGAAAATGGACAACACCAATCACACTTGCACCCCTAGGGTTACTCCACTTGTTGCCTTCAATAATGGGCCATATTGCATGTTGGGTGTCTTTGGCAAAACAAAACAAATTCAAATGATCATAGTCCCTCGATGATGCTTTCGAAAGTTGCCTAAAAATGATCAAGTCCCTTAAAGGAAAAATTGCCCAAAGACACTTGGCACCATTGCAATCATGGTCTAAACGATGACCCGAGCCTGTCCCGTTAACATCCTAACACAAGATTGTCCACCAAATACAATGGTGGGACAAAATTGTTAAAAGGGTTAAAACATAGGAAAAGCCTTTGAGTAAATTTAGGGGTAGACAACTCTTGGTTACTTGACCAAATCTTGCAAAACAATCCTTGCCATTTTTCAAAACACACATCACAACACACTTTCAAACAACTTTCAAAAACATTGAAAACTTTTCAAAAGACATACACCTTTGTATACATCCCAACATGGATCATTACAAAGGTTGCCACCACATTGGCCTCTTTTCAAAACATTTTCAAACCCACACACAAAGCACCATTTCAAACAATTGAAAGCACCATTTCAAACAATTGAAAACACAAGGCAAGTGATCTAAGCAAGTAACTAAGAGCCCATGGATAACCATGGATAGAAAGGGTGCTAATACCTTACCTTTCTATAATCTACTCCCCGAACCCAAGAAAACATCTCAAAGGTTTTTGCTGTGCTTTTTAACCTTTCCTTAGGATAAAATAAAAAGTCGGTGGCGACTCTTGCTCAACCGAAACATTTGCAAAAATAAACGCAAAACCTCAAGTCAGTTCTCCCACCGTATCACAGAACTGGCGACTCTGCTGGGGATAGTATTTTAAAGTGGAGTAACCTTAGGGCTTAGATCACCCTCTTGCATGACCAATTGTTTGCTTTGATTGCTTTATATCTTGGCTCTCTTGTTTGGGTTTGCAATCCTACACCCGGATTTGGGGAAACATTCATAGATAGCAATACGTTGTGGAAACTGTGCGGGGTATACCGACACGGTTGAAGCAATAGCTATATTAGTGCGACATATTTGTGAGTACCGGTAACCCTTGAGTTCAATCAAGGAGAGTACGGGGCCGCTGAGTGATGTCACTAAGCACTAATGACCTAGAACCTTACTTGACCATCTTGGCCTTTCATTAGGGGTAGTGAGATGACCGGCTTTGGTGCAGTCCGAAGTTGGTAGATACTCGATACTACACTCATTGAGGGTTGTTTTCTCGGAATATTTTGGTCGCTAGTTAAGTGGCTAAACCAAAACAATGAACATGGAAAACAATCCAATGATATTGAGCTCCTTAGAACCCGGTTACTATTTATAGGACAGGTTTTTAAGACAACTTCACTCAAGAGGGTACTTACCTATGAAACCCCATACAAGCCTGAAACTAGGGTTTTGTGTGATTTGCTTGTACATATGTTTGTGCATGCATCATGAACATCATAAAGCATCATATGCATTCACTAACCATTTCAAGGGTTTAGATCTTCATATTTGTTCTTGTTTTGTAGGTCATGGAAATTCTTTGCAGGAAAACTATCCAAGTCAACCTTGCGAGAATCCCTCCTCAACTCAAGGAGCTCACATCCAGAATTCCGGAAAGCTCTCCCTTCAGTGAAAGACATGGTAGACTGCTCAGCCTAGTCAACACCAGCATTGAAGAGGACATGGTAAAGGTGTTGTTCCGGTTCTTTGACCCCCTTCACCACTGTTTCACCTTCCCCGACTACCAATTGGTTCCCACTTTGGAGGAATTTTCTCAACTCTTGAGAATTCCTATTCTTAATCAACTACCCTACAACGGTACAGAAAAAGAACCAAAGCCTGAAGATGTTACTCAAGCACTACACTTGCAACCATCTGACATCAAGGGGCATTGGGAAACTAGAAGCGGTGTCAAAGGCTTCTTGGAAAAATTCTTGTTTGAGAAGGCACAAGAGTGTTGGAATTCATTGGATCTACAAGCCTTTGAAGAAATTGTGGCACTCCTCATTTATGGGTTGGTTTTGTTCCCAAATCCTGACCAGCTTGTAGATGTCAATGCCATCAAGATCTTCTTATCCCGGAATCCAATACCAACATTGCTTGGGGACATTCTTCACTCATTTTACACACGAACAATGAGAAAGAAGGGTGTTCTCATGTGCTGTACTCCTCTCCTTGCAAGGTGGTTTATTTCGCACCTTCCACAATCTGTCTTGAAGAATGACCAAGGCTTAAGGTGGTCACAACGGTTGATGACCCTCACTCACTCTGATGTACATTGGTGTTCTCGATCCAGAGAAAATGTCATCATCGTCGATCGTTGTGGAGAGTTCCCTAATGTTCCATTGCTTGGCATTATAGGAGGCATTACCTACAACCCTTGTCTAGCTTTGAGACAATTTGGATATGCACGGAGGGATGGCCCTCACGACATTTTGATTCCTGACCTAGTTTTTGAATTCGACAACGATGCGCAAGGACTTCGCCAAAGATTCATCAGAGCTTGGAGGATGCCTAACAAGGTAGACAGCAAGACACTGGGGCACAAGAACTCCATCCCTCTTGAGCCTTATCTCAAGTGGGTACGAACCCGAGCCCAGAGTCTGATGATGCCTTATCCTCATGTTCTCCCTGTGATTAAAGAGCCAGTTAAGGAAGGAGAGGTTTCCTACACCATCCTATATCCTGACATGCCAACATCGTGGGAGGAGATGTAGAAGAGTTGGATCCAACTCAAGGAGGAACGGAACACTTTTGAAGCCAGCTTCTACGCCAGTGAGAAGAAGGTTTTGGAGCTTACCCGCCGACTCCATGAGGAAGAGACCCTCAACACCTACATTGCACCAAAGAGGATGCGCAACGTCTTTTTACATTGAGAAGTTTTTTTGTAATATTTGGCCCATGGGGCATTTATGTACTGACAAATTTCTTCTTATTAATATGACGTGCGTTCTTTTTGTTTACAACAATTTTGAATTTTCTAAATCCTTGAATGCATTGCATACATAAGCATATCATTCATCATGCGCATAAGCAGGTCTCCACACCAGGTTTCCTTATCTTTCTGCTGTTTATTTCAGTAAGATGGATCTCGAACAGACGGTCAAGGACTTGCAGTCTCAAAACTCACAGTTTCAACATCTCCTGATGACCTTGGCAAAGGGTCAGGAGGATCCAAAAGCCCTGCTGGGGAACAAAGAGCAAGTGAAAAAGAAGAAGAAAAGAGTCGGGGTGGCTACCCTAGGAAGAAGGTTTGAGGGTGAAGCCAGAAGAGTTCTTGAATTTCCCCCTACGTCTGAAGAGGGAACCAGTAAAGGGAAAGGGGTTGCAGTACCTTCCGAATCCGAAGTTGAAGAAGAAGAGGCTGAAGAAGACGAAGACTACTCTGAGCAACAATACCCATCCGCCGACGACAAGTACAAGGGCTTGGAAGACAGGTTGGCAGCTATGGAGTTGTAGAGAGTTCCCGGCTTAGATTTCTAAGATTTGGGATTAGTTGCTGGAATTATGATCCCCCCGAAGTTCAAAGTGCCAATTTTTGCAAGATATGACGGGTTGTCCTGCCCAAAGATGCATCTCAGATCATATGTAAGGAAGATCCAACCTTACACTGCAAACAAGAATCTATGGATCCATTTATTTCAGGATAGCCTGTCAGGGGCTCAACTCGAATGGTTCTATCAGCTGGATGGAGCCAGCATCCGAAACTGGGAAGACTTGGCTACCGCATTTTATAAACAGTATCGGTATAATTCCGACCTCGCTCCTACGCGTACCCAACTCCAGGGTATGTCACTGGGGACGGGCGAAGGATTCAAGGAGTATGCGCAAAAGTGGAGGGACCTGGCTGGCAGGGTGCAGCCACCGCTGACTGACCGTGAACTTGTTGACATGTTCCTGGGGACCCTGTCTGGTCCGTTCTTCAATCATCTGATTGGGAATTCTTCAGCTGGGTTCACATATTTGATATTGACTGGTGAGAGAATAGAAGCTGGTATCAAGTCGGGGAAGATACAGAAAGGTGCCTCCATGAGTACTGAAAAGAAGCCCTTCAAGAAGGAAGTCAGTGCTGTTTATGGTCCCAGAAGACAAATTAAGCCGGAACGCCGCCAAGCTGTCAACGCATTGGTAATTTCAAAGCATGTTGCTGCTCCTCAGCAGTTTAACCAACCAAGGGGTGAGAGGCCCAAAAGGCAGTACACTCGACTCAGTATGACCCTGTCTCAGATATTGCCGCAACTGTTGTCAACCAATCTGGTAACTGTCAAAGAAGCTCTGAAGGTAGTGAACACAGCTTCTCCAAAGTATAACCCCAACGCCCGTTGCGCTTATCACTCTGATAGCCTGGGGCATACTACGGACGATTGTTGGCCTCTGAGGAATAAGGTTCAGGACCTTATTGATGCTAAAGAAATACAGTTTGAGGCGCCCGAAAGACCCAATGTTGTGACTGCTCCCATGCCCCAGCATGGAGTGAATGCTGTGGAAGAAGATCAGTATGTAGCCTCTGTGGAAGAGATTGTTACTCTGTTGCTGACTGTCAAGAAGAACCTGTTGCTAACCGGTTTATTTCCGGGATGTAGTAAAGGTTTCCTTCTATGTGTTGTTTCATCTGCTGGTTGTCCCTTGCTGAAGTCAGGTATCCAAAACCTGATGGATAGCAAAGAAATTTTGTTCGAGAAGATTGATGTTCCTGCTGTCCCTGCTGAAGAAGTTTCTATTGTCACTATTTTCAACAACCCTCCTAAGGCTCTCTCAAAGAAGCCTGTCAAAATCATGTCCACTCAGAAGATTGCTCCTATCATCATCACTGTTTCGGGGCCCCTCCCTTATACATCCGACAAAGTTGTCCCATGGCACTATGGGGCAGACGTTTATGTTCTTGGAGTTAAACAAGAGTTTGATACTAGTACCGGCGTCAGTAACATCACCGGGCCTGCCAAAATTACTCGCAGTGGTAGGCTCTTCTCGCCAGATATTGCGCCACCAGCTATTCAGAAACCTCTTATCATCACACCTACAAGTGTGCCTGCTTCCCTTCAAGTTCCTGTTTCTACCCCTGCTGCCGAGTCATCTAACGCTCGAGGCAAATGGATTGCTAGTGATATGCCTGCCCTGACGGAGGCACCAAAGACAACCACTGTTGAGGCTTCCCAGCAAGAGATGGAAGAGATCCTCAAGATTGTCAAGAAGAGTGATTTCAACGTAGTTGAGCAGCTATGGCACACCCCATCAAAGATTTCTATGCTATCACTGTTGTTGTGTTTAGAGGCCCATGCCAAGGCCCTGATTTCCTTCCTGAAGACGGCCCATGTGCCACAAGAAACGTCTGCTGATCAATTTACTGATTGTGTGGCCAACTTGACTGCTGATAATGGGTTGGGCTTCTCTGACGCCGATCTGACTGCTAAAGGAAAGAACCATAACGATGCCCTGCATGTCTCCATTGAATGTAGGGGCACTACTCTTGCCCATGTGTTGGTAGACACTGGTTATTCATTGAATGTATTGCCCAAGAAGGCCCTAGACAGATTGGATTGTGAGGGTTTAGAGCTCAAGCCTAGTAACATTGTTGTCCGAGCCTTTGACGGTTCGAAAAGGATGATACATGGGGAAGTTGGCATTCCAATCAGAGTTGGTTCTCAGGTCTTTGATTCTACTTTCTATGTGATGGACATCCGACCATCCTATTCTTGTTTGTTGGGTCGTCCATGGATCCACAAGGCTGGAGCGGTGACCTCCACACTACATCAGAAGCTTAAGTACCCGGTCAGAGGAAAAATTGTTACAGTTCAAGGGGAAGAAGAGTATATGGTCAGCCACCTTAACTCGTTCCGGTACATAGAAATGGATGGGGAGTTCATTGAAACCCCATTTCAACACTTTGAAGAGGTGCCTCAGATACTGGCATCAGCTGAAACTATAATTGAAGACCCTCCTTTGAAGTTGGCTTCCTTGAAGGATGCCCGGGATGTGATTGAGAAAGGTGAGTGTGCAAACTGGGGCCGACTTCCTGACTTCACTCTAAAGACTGACAAGTTTGGCTTGGGCTTCACTGCAGAAGCTCAGAGGGCTGTTCGTAAGGCAAATATTGGAAGACCTCCTGTGTTCATCAGCAACCCAGGAGTGAATGCTATTGAAGACGACGTGGAGGAATCTGAATTCGACAGCTGGATCTACCCAACAACGGACAGTGGACCGAGCAACTGGACTGCCAAAGACTTCACACCTATTACTTTTGTCACTCAGTAATGAACTCTTTTGTTTTCAATTTGTAACAGACAATATTTTGAAACTTTTATGGCTCGGTGTCTTACCCGGGGCACCGTGGCTTCATTTGTGAGGGCTTTTGTGTGTCATTTTCATATATCATCAATAAAAACATTGGACGTTTGTTGCATTTCAAAATCTTGTGCTCCTTTTCTTTCTTTATTATATATTGCAAAACAACTATATTTACACACTCACCTATACAGGTTCCAATCCACTCTGGATCTCACTGGTAACGACTCTGCTACTGCCAATTATGACTTCGAAAATCCGATCAACTTAGCCGAAGACGAAGGTGAAGATGATTGTGAAGTGCCTGGTGAACTTGCAAGACTGTTACTCCAGGAACAGAGGGCCATTCAGCCACACGAAGAGCCAGTGGAAACGGTAAATCTGGGTACTGAGACAGACAGAAAGGAAGTCAAGATTGGTGCCAATCTAGAGCTCAGTGTGAAACAACGGTTGATTCAGATGCTGCATGACTATGTGGAAATCTTTTCCTGGTCTTACGAAGACATGCCTGGGTTGGATACCGACATTGTGGTTCATCACCTGCTTACCAAGGAAGACTACCCTCCGGTTAAACAGAAGGTCCACCGTATGCGTCCAGAAATGTCCGAGAAAATCAAAGCTGAGGTTATGAAACAATTTGATGCCGGGTTTTTAGCAGTGACTTCTTACCCTCAGTGGGTTGCCAACGTAGTTCCATTGCCGAAAAAGGATGGTAAGGTCCGAATGTGTGTTGATTACAGGGATTTGAACAGGGCGAGCCCTAAGGATGATTTCCCTCTGCCTCATATCGACGTTTTGGTCGACAACACTGCTCAGCATAAAGTATTCTCCTTCATGGACGGCTTCTCCGGTTATAATCAGATCAAGATGGCTCCTGAAGACATGGAGAAGACCACTTTCGTTACTCAGTGGGGCACCTTTTGCTACAAGGTTATGCCTTTTGGGTTGAAAAATGCTGGGGCAACCTACCAACGTGCCATGGTTGCTTTATTTCATGATATGATCCATCACGAGATAGAAGTATACGTCGATGATATGATCGCAAGGTCCCAAATTGAGGAGGAACACCTTGACCATCTACGGAAGCTGTTTGACCGACTGAAGTTGTACAAGCTGAGGTTGAACCCAAACAAGTGCACCTTCGGGGTAAGATCTGGAAAGTTGCTAGGCTTCGTCGTAAGTGACAAAGGTATTCAAGTGGACCCTGCCAAGGTGAAAGCCATACAAGAGATGCCAACTCCTAAGACAGAGAAAGAAGTCAGAGGCTTTCTAGGACGGTTGAACTACATTGCCCGATTCATCTCGCATCTAACTGCTACCTGTGAACCAATCTTCAAACTGCTGAAGAAAGATCAAGTAGTACGTTGGAATGATGAATGTCAGGCCGCTTTCGAAAGAATCAAAGAGTATCTCCAAAAACCACCCATTCTTATGCCACCGGTTGAAGGGAGACCTCTAATACTTTACTTAACAGTACTTGACAACTCAATGGGGTGTGTGCTGGGGCAGCATGACGAGTCTGGCCGAAAAGAACACACCATTTATTACCTTAGCAAAAAGTTTACCGACTGTGAGACCCGGTACTCACTGCTCGAGAAAACTTGCTGCGCTTTGGTATGGGCTGCTCGCCAGCTAAGACAGTATATGTTGACTCACACTACTCTGTTGATTTCAAAAATGGATCCAATCAAGTACATATTCGAAAAGCCTGCCTTGTCCGGAAGAATAGCAAGATGGCAGATGATCTTGACGGAATATGACATCCAATACACGACTCAGAAAGCAATCAAGGGAAGTGTATTGGCAGACCATTTGGCACACCAGGCGGTGGACGATTAACAGTCGATGAACTTTGAATTTCCAGACGAGGATATTATGGTAGTGACTGATTGTGAAGTACCTGGACCGGATGAAGGACCTGAGGAAGGATCCCGATGGTCTATGCACTTTGACGGAGCCTCGAACGCTTTGGGTAATTGTATTGGCGCTGTGATCATATCCCCTAAAGGCACTCATACTCCACTCACCGCCCGACTATGTTTCAACTGCACCAACAACATGGCAGAGTATGAGGCATGTATCATGGGTCTTCAAGCTGCAATTGACCTAAGGATCAAGTTTCTGAGTGTCTTCGGAGATTCCGCTCTCGTGATCAATCAGGTCAAAGGCGAGTGGGATACAAAACACCCAAATCTTATTCCTTACAAGGAGTATGTGCTGACATTGCTTCCCCACTTCGAAGAGATAACATTTGAACACTTCCCAAGAGAGGAGAATCAGTTAGCGGATGCACTAGCTACGATGTCTTCTATGTTCAAAGTCAAATGGGACAATGAGGCTCCCCGGATCATTATTTGGAAGTTGGACGAACCTACACATTGCTGCGATCTCGAGACCGAAGAGGTAATAGAAAAACCTTGGTATCATGAAGTGAAGAGGTATTTGGAAGCTCAAGAATACCCCGAAGGCGCATCTGTTAATGACAAGAAGTTCCTGAGAAGGTTTGCGGCAAAGTTCTTCCTCAGCCATGGCATTCTCTACAAACGAAACCATGATTCAACCTTACTGCGTTGTGTGGATAAGACTGAAGCAGAAAGGATTATGGCGGAGCTACATGAAGGTACCTTCGGAACACATTCCAGTGGACATACCATGGCAAATAAAATCCTTCAGGCAGGATATTTCTGGTCCACAATGGAAGCCGACTGTTACCAACATTCTCGGACATGTCATAAATGCCAAATCTACGCTGATAAGGTGCACATTCCTCCGGTTCCTCTGAATGTCTTGACAGCACCTTGGCCTTTTGCAATATGGGACATTGATATGATCGGCGAAATCAGACCTACGGCATCCAACGGGCATCGCTTCATCCTGGTAGCGATTGATTACTTCACAAAGTAGGTTGAAGCAGCTTACTATGCTACCATAACCAAGAACATCGTGGCACGATTCATTCGGCACAACCTGATCTGTCGATACGGTGTACCTGAGAGGATCATTACGGATAATGGTACCAATCTTAACAACAAGATGATCACTGAGCTCTGCGAGCAATTCAAGATACAGCATCACAACTCTTCTCCCTACCGGTCGAAGATGAATGGGGCTGTAGAAGCAGCAAATAAGAACATCAAGAAAATTGTACAGAAGATGACAGTGACTTACAAAGATTGGCACGAAATGTTACCGTTTGCTCTTTATGGGTACCGTACCTCAGCACGTACGTCAATAGGGGCAACTCCTTTTTCCTTGGTCTATGGCCTGGAGGCAGTCTTGCCTATTGAAGTCCAGATACCCTCTCTCCGGATAATGAAGGATGCAGGTTTGAGCGAAGATGACTGGATCCAGACTCGGCTTGATCAATTAAACCTAATTGACGAAAAGAGACTCACTGCTATTTGTCATGGTCAAACGTACCAAAAACGGATGATCAAGGCATTTAACAAGAAGGTCAGGCGACAAGAGTATCAAGTCAGAGACCTGGTAATCAAGCGCATCATTCTTCCTCAAAGTGATCCCATGGGCAAATGGACCCCTACGTACGAAGGGCCACTTGTGGTCAAGAATATCTTCTCAGGAGGAGCTATGATTCTAACCACCATGGATGGTGACGACCTTCCTCACCCTGCCAATGCAGACATAGTAAAAAGATACTACGCATGAACTAAAGACCCGCTAGGTTGACACACCTAGGAAAAAATCAGGGCTTCCCGGCGAACCAAAAGGGTTCGGGCAAAAATAAGGGATGAAATGAAAAAAATCTGTACACCCGGCAAGTCGAAAACCTGAAAAGGCGGCTTGGGCAAAAATGGGTATCCCGGTGGACTGAAAACCCGAAAGGGCGGTCAAGGCAAAAGTTAAGGATAAAGCGTAATACTATGTCTCATTGGATCACCTTGCATCTAGAATTCGGCATCAACTATCGGGTTCAGACGTCGCCAATCAATCAGCTTCATCTTCAACTGAGCAGCAAAGTGATGAGACGTTTGAAGACATAAAGGCGATATCAGAGTTGGAACCCAGTGGGATTATTTTTCACATAGCTGTTTTGTTTCCTTTTCACAAAATTGTATAAACTCTATTTTGTTCGGCGGCGTTCTCTTACTAGGACGTCAGCCTTCTGTACACAAAACGCCTATTTACAGGCAAAATTCAAAATCAATACAAGTTCAATTTCTCAGACAAATTACCCATCGTTTTTCCTTTTTCTGTTTTTGTTTTGCAAAGGACGTCCAATGTTCATTTTTTTGATATATGCATTTGACATTAATTGCTAATCATGAATATTTGCATGCGAAACAAAGGACTAATTACAGATGACATCAGAAACAGGGGCAATTTAGAATTGTCTAAGCGATCTAGTTGCTCTGTCCACCAAGGTATCAAGGTAGGTTCGACTGAAGAACATAACCAAAATACCTTCACTCCCCACAGAGTAAGACCAGATTCAACATTACTCTCCCCAGGCAGAGTTGGTCCCCCGTCAGCCCCGAAAAGGCACAATATTCCCCTAGCAAGTCAACGATACTCTCCTCAAACAGAGTTAGTCTAATGTCAGCCTTAAGGAAGTTGGGTATCCCCAGAAGATCTCAACATTCCCCAGCGGAGTATAGACATTCCTCAACAAGCATCCCCAGCAGTCTTAATATAAGATTGTTCCCCGGTGGAATACAAGACACCCTAGTGGAACCAATCCCCCAGTACAGTCTGAAAGGTTTCCCCAGGAAGGTTGAATCGTCCTCCCCAGTAGATTCTGAAGCTTATCCCCAGTAGATTCTGGAAGCTTATCACCTGCAGAGTGCATACATCTCGCCGACTTCATTCAAAGGTTATTTCCCCACCAGGGTATAACTGGGTTATCCTTAGCTAATTACCACGGAAAGTTCGTCCTCGACGAAGTTCTTCCTTTCCCCAGCGGAGTTCATCAATTTCCCCAACATAACTTATCAGTGGAATCCCCAGCGGAGTTCTCATCAAAACCACAGCGAAGTATCTCTTCCCACAAAGTAATTCCCCGCAGAGTAATCTCTCCAACAAGTTTATTCACCAACAGAGTCATCTTCTCCTACCGGTTTATTCTTGCAACCATCATCCCCAGCGGAAACGAAGAACTCTACTCTTCAACATCAGCCCAGGATTCCACAAACTCCCGGCACTCGTCAAGGATTTATTTTCCTAGACAAAAATACGTTCATAGACATTTCACATTTCATACATCCTGCTTACATACATGATAAAGTGCATACAACACTATCTCATTTTAAAACATCATGACATCATGCATTTCATACATCATGACATTGCATATAACTGATGTTTTTGCCTTTTCAGGAAAAAGGTCAATCCAAAGATGATTACTATCAACTATCGCAATTCCAGATTCGATTCCTGTATCTAGCCAGGGCATATCTGTGAGCGATTGATTGTAGATTCGATACCTGTATCTAGCCAGGGCATATCTGCATGAAGAGTTTGAAGATCAACCCCTGTAACAGGCCAGGAAATTATCTTTCATTCTCAGGTCAGAGGTTTACACCTGTATCCAGCCAGGAAAGCTATCTCTACCAACCTTTTGCAAATCCCAGATTTGATTCCTGTATCTAGCCAGGGCACATTTGTGAGAAACTAATTCCAGATTCGATACCTGTATCCAGCCAGGGCATATCTGTAGACGACAATTCCAGATTCGATACCTGCATCCAGCCAGGGCATATCTGTAGACGACAATTCCAGATTCGATTCCTGTATCTATCCAGGGCATATCTGTGAGAGACTGATTGTAGATTCGATACCTGTATCCAGCCAGGGCACGTTTGCATGAAGAGTTTAGAGATTCGATACCTGTATCCAGCCAGGGCACGTCTGTAAGCAACCTTTTGAAGTTCCGGATCCGATTCCTGTATCTAGCCAGGGCACATCTGTGAGCAACTAATTGTAGATTTGATACCTGTATCCAGCCAGGGCACGTCTGTAAGCAACCTTTTGAAGTTCCAGATCTGATTCCTGTATCTAGCCAGGGCACGTCTGTGAGCAACTAATTGTGGATTCGATACCTGTATCTATCCAGGGCATATCTGCATGAAGAGTTTGAAGATCAACACCTTAAACCGGCCAGGAAACCATCTTCCTTTCTCAAAATACGCAAGTTCTCGCTAAGTAATCTCTTACGCGATCAACACTTCCAAATGGCATCTATAAGCCCATTCCCGACAAGGTTCTGTCACGTCTCCAGATGGCATCTATTAGCCCATCCTCTTATCCACCATCTCTCCAAATGGCATCTATAAGCCCATTCCCGACATCATATGCTGATACTCCATTATGCGAGCGTAAATTTCTGGGCACTCTAGTGTTCAATCATCTTCCACCTTCGGATCACAAAAGGCACGCAAACCAATCTACATCCTCAGGTCTAAGAAGATTGAACAGGGGAAACTGTTTTACCCCAAAATTTTCCCTCCCATTTCCTCAACATTTTCTCATCACAAGACCCTTGGAGCTCAAGATCAAGTTAGGGTTTGCTCTGCTCA
Source organism: Vicia faba (assembly GCA_948472305.1). NCBI lineage: Eukaryota > Viridiplantae > Streptophyta > Magnoliopsida > Fabales > Fabaceae > Vicia > Vicia faba. The sequence goes on from OX451741.1 coordinate 54,531,502, forward strand.
AGACTTCTCCTTGCACTATTGACCCAAATTAGGGTTTGAGTTTGCACAAAGATGTTTTGACCTAAAATGCCCAAGATGACTTTCATGCTTCATGTTAGACTCACAAGTTTATCCATACCAAGTTTCAAGCCTTGATTCCAATCTTTGCCCAGTCAATTGGACAATTGACCTAGAAATCAGCTGTATTGAAAAAAAAGTCAATTGTGGTCAATTGACAGTCAAACTTCATGATTTTTGACCCACATCAACATTATGAACTTATATGGACCATTTTATCAAGTTTGGATCACAATTCCACAAGAAATTTGATCAGATCACCAAAAGGGTAAAATGGTCATTTTTAGGGTTTTGACTGCACAAAGGCAATTTTTGATTGTTTGACCTGGCCAATGGCAATTCAAGCTCACATATGGACTCAAGGACCCAATGGCATTGTCTTGACATGTTCAACAAATTCAAAAGATCCCAAATGCACAAGATTGACAGATGAATTTTCTAGTCAACTGAGCCAAATTTGACTGTATACTGAAAAGTCAAACTTTGACTTTTTGGTCAAAATCAAGTGCCAAGATTCATTTTTCATCAAGACATGTCAAATTATGAAACTTGTTCATCAAGAAATAAAAAATTACAAATTAGGGTTTAAAATGAAGAATTTTCATAACTTAGAAATTTTCTAAGTTATGAAAATTCCTAATTTTTTCCTAACTTTGTCCCATCTTTTCATCAAGATACATTTGGATTCAAGCAAAACTCAAAACATGAAAGTCGAGTCTATTTCAAAATATACAACTTTGATTCACAAAGTTTCCTCAAAAGAAGCTTGTAGCTCAAGTTATAATTTTTGGAATAGGGGTGCAAAACATTCTTAACTTCGAAATATTTTGACCTATTTTAGGCAGGATTTTTGCCTAACTTCATGGCCACTTTTCACATGCTTCCACTTGTAATTTCAACTTTCATTACAAAGATGGATTGTAGTACACATTCCAAGCTTTCCAAATTGTCCAAGAACTTCTCAAACACCCTTGTGGTTAGGGAGAATCGAATTTGTCAATATGGGCAAAAGTCACTTTGTTCATGAACCAAGGCATGTTCATACACTATGCATCTTTGAACTCAGCTTGCACAAGCTAGTTACAGGCATCTAATCTCATTTACACTCAATAATTAAATGCCAATCCATTGTGTTCTAGCATTATTTTGCTCATTTGGACAATACACACAAAATCAAGCCATATTTGGAAAAAGTAACTTATCCATTCTTGTAAAGCATGACTTTATGTCAAACACAAATCTAAGAAGTACAAAGCAAATCTCTGAGGCACAAGTTCATGAACATATCCCACTGATCAAGACTAACATTTGCAGCATGCTTGAGGGGCCTGTGGTAGCCTACAACCTAACTTGGCATTTTTGACTTAAGATAGAAGAAACTTGCATTTTGAAACACAACTCTCATTCCTTCAAGCAAGAGCTAAAGCAAACCTTGTGAACACATTCCAAACATCAAACCTGACCTGAAACACGAGCCTACCACCTTCAATACCTCCTCAAACACAGAAACCCCATTTTGCTACACAAAATAGGGCATCCCTGCAGATTGAGTTGCACAACTCAGTTTGCTCATGCGTTTTGGCCAAAGCTTGTTCATACACACTCTCTAACATCCATTGAAGCTATCCCAAGCCCTAGCTGCAGACTGTAACATCTCTAACCAAGTTCGCCATTTTCATTTTTTCAGTTGTGCAGGTTAACTTCCATAGCTCGTTTCAGTTAGTTCCAAAGCAAGCTAGAGGTTGGAGAAGCATCCCTGGACCTCAAGCAAGCTATACAAGTCCTCACATTGCATTGAAAGTACCTCCATTGTCATACACGATTCAAGCTGAACAGGTAAGTTTTTGAACTTCTATCTCTCTATCCAGGCATAGTTAGGTTTAAGTTTGTGAAGGAAGCATGTTCTAATCATAGCCCTGAAGCCATCCATATAGTTACTTTTCATTTATATTGTGTGTGCTAAGAGTATTTTGAACCTGAACATTGAAAAAAAACTAGGTCAGGAATTGGGGGAGAAGAAATTCTCTCTCATTTCTGAGAGTTAGATTAACTTTTTTATATGTTTAGAATCGTGGCTTCAAGCTCTACAAGTTTCATGTTTTAAGATTTGTCAAAGGATCAAAGAATCAGAAGTTAGGGAGATGAACAAGAAGGCGCGCGTTTTTGTTTGAATCTGGCTAGAGGTTGAAGACAAAGTTCTTTGGGCTGGGCTTGTTTTGTTTTTTCTGTTTACACCACATTTTTCCACATACACCCCCCTGGCCCATTGCATGATATATTTGTCATTTTTTTATTTTTTCCTTTTGATTTTGATTCTATATTTTTATTTAAGCATGAAAAAACATTAAAAATATTTTTCTCACATTTTTTGCATTTTATTTGGTATTTATTTTGTTTCATTTAGTTTCATACATAAATAAACAAAATACCTTTTTTTTATTCATAATACCTTTTATTTCAAAATACAAAAATAATACAAAATACATTTTTATTTTCTGATTTTATTTTATTTTACCTTTTGAAAATATTTTCTAAAAAATATACTTTTTTTGTAAATAAAAAATATTTTTATTTTTGTACATATTTAATATATTTAAATAAATAATATAAATACTTATATATTTATTAGAATATTTAGGGAAAAAACATAAAAATAATACATTTTTATTTTTATTAATATTTGACCTCAAAAATCACTCTTTTACAATATACTTCCTTTTTATTTACTTTTTGTATATAATTAATAAACATTGTATATATTAAATAATAAATACCTTTTATTTGCAAAATTAGGGTTTTGCCCTAAACATGAAAATACCCAAAAAAATTACCCTTTTTATTCTTGTTTATATTTCACATGAAAAATACTTTTACATACATATAAAAATCATTTTTTGCATCTTGCATATTTATTGTATTTTTATTTAATTTGTGCAATTAATCCTTGTAAATTCCATTTGGATTGTAATAGCTTAGATTTAAATTTCTTGCTAAATATCCCCATTTGAACATTTGTACCCCCCATCCCATAATTGTGTTGTAATAATTTAGGACTTTAAATTCCGCACTTTAAAGCTTTCTAAATATGCCATGATAGACTTAGGGTTTGTATGCAAAAATCAAAAACAACAAATAGTTTGACCTAATTCAAAGACAAAAAAGCATGAAAATGGACAACACCAATCACACTTGCACCCCTAGGGTTACTCCACTTGTTGCCTTCAATAATGGGCCATATTGCATGTTGGGTGTCTTTGGCAAAACAAAACAAATTCAAATGATCATAGTCCCTCGATGATGCTTTTGAAAGTTGCCTAAAAATGATCAAGTCCCTTAAAGGAAAAATTGCCCAAAGACACTTGGCACCATTGCAATCATGGTCTAAACGATGACCCGAGCCTGTCCCGTTAACATCCTAACACAAGATTGTCCACCAAATACAATGGTGGGACAAAATTGTTAAAAGGGTTAAAACATAGGAAAAGCCTTTGAGTAAATTTAGGGGTAGACAACTCTTGGTTACTTGACCAAATCTTGCAAAACAATCCTTGCCATTTTTCAAAACACACATCACAACACACTTTCAAACAACTTTCAAAAACATTGAAAACTTTTCAAAAGACATACACCTTTGTATACATCCCAACATGGATCATTACAAAGGTTGCCACCACATTGGCCTCTTTTCAAAACATTTTCAAACCCACACACAAAGCACCATTTCAAACAATTGAAAGCACCATTTCAAACAATTGAAAACACAAGGCAAGTGATCTAAGCAAGTAACTAAGAGCCCATGGATAACCATGGATAGAAAGGGTGCTAATACCTTACCTTTCTATAATCTACTCCCCGAACCCAAGAAAACATCTCAAAGGTTTTTGCTGTGCTTTTTAACCTTTCCTTAGGATAAAATAAAAAGTCGGTGGCGACTCTTGCTCAACCGAAACATTTGCGAAAACAAACACAAAACCTCAAGTCAGTTCTCCCACCGTATCACACTTTTGAACTAACCCATGCTTCAATTAGGACTTTGAAAGGTTTTATCGTGGCTTGGTTCATGGTTTAAGAAACAAAGGATAAGGCTCAAAGTGTATTTGTACCCACCCATTCTTCATGATGTTCTTCAATACTAAACTCAATCAACTGTGCGTTCGAACTCCTATTGAACCTGGAAAGATGGTTCAGATACTTGGAAGTTTATTTATTGGAAGGAAGTCATTTTTGAAACACTTTTCATGTTGTTGAGGGTTTGTGGTGACCTCTTTTTGATTTTTTATCCTTGATTTTTGCCTGACTGTTCTTGTTTTGAGATTACAGTCAGCGGGATGCCCCGACTTTTCTTAAGTCTCCTTCGTAGGTTTTGACTAAGTGGGTTTTTCTTTCAAGAGATAATGACTGCCTATTTGGTAGGGAATCATCACCATCTTTTGATTCCGGAGGAATGTTTTTGATGTCATTCGTTGTATATAAAGTGGAATTTTCTGACTGAACGCACGTTTGAATTAATTGAGAAACTATCCTGCCCCAGGTTCTGATTAAAGGTTTCAATTTGTGTGAAAAAGAAAGTTCCTACTTCTTAGGATTGAAGGGGTTGACTAGGGATTATCCTCCTTATAACTCCAGTGTTTAGGAATTGAAATAACGCATGTACATTGTCAACAAGGTCTGTCCAAAAGCACACTGTATGAGATTATGGCACTGTTTTTGTCATCCTCCCTCTAAAGGCTTGCAACTTTTGAAACAAGAGTTGAATATCATAAAGGGAGTAAAAAGTATAGTTTAAATAGAGTGAAAATGAATGGATTAATTCAATACAAACATATTTAATGCATTAATGAAAGTGACCAAAGTCTGACATATAGATAAGTGTTTAAGTAAACAAAGAAATTACAACTGAAAATTTGAATAAATAAAAAATTTCCTCGCCCAGATCGTTACTTCATATGGATGCCCTTGAGGGGTGATAGAAAATCTCCAGTTGACCGTTTTATGGGAACTCCAATTCTCCTCCATCGATCAAGTTTTGAATCTTGTACTTCAGTGCCCAACAATCATTTGTATCATGTCTAGGACTGTCAGAATGATAGGAACACCTGGCATCAGGATTGTAGTTAGGAGAAGAAGTTTTGGGGTTTGGATGAGGTCCTATCAACGTAATCAAATTCATCCTCAACACGTGCTATAATGCTTGAGACAATGGCATGTTGATGTTAGTAAACTATCTCTCGAGCTTGCTTTGCCTTTACTGATTTTCCCGTTGATGTTGGCGAGGTCGTTGTTGGGCTCGTGACGTGGAAGTAAATTGGAAGGGTCTGCTCTCCCTCTGTTGTACCCCAAAATTTGCCCTACCATATTCTTCAAAGTTTTGACAAACATCATCTCAAGTTGCTCAAGTCTACTCAAGGGTTGCACAGTCAAACCATCCTCCTAAGCCAGTCAAATTAGGGTTTTGGTTCCTGCAAGGAAGTTGAGGTTTTCAAGGGTCCAATCAAGTCCCACATGCCTATAAACATTGTCAAGCATCTACATGCCAAGTTTCAAGGCTCACAAGGTCAAGTTGCACAGTCAAAAACCCTAATTGCTTCACAGTCAACTGTAGGGGCAAAATGGTCATTTGTCAGTCAAAAGTCAAAATTTTTGGTCAATATCTCATTTTGAAGCCACAATCATCATTGGATCAAATCTTGATCATGATTCCACAAGAATGGCTCAAAAATCATCAAGATGCAAAAGTTTCCATTTTTGGACAGCTAAAAAGTCAACTGTAACTTGACCAAGGCATAACTTTTTCATGGTTCATCAGAAAAATCCCATCCAATGCTCATTTTTAAGGGGAGGACATTTCCTACAACTCATATTCACATTCCAAGTCCAAGAAATGCTCTCACAAAAAGTTATCAATTTCAACATTAGAGGTCATTTTCAAAAGTCAACAAAAAGGCATTTTAAGTCAAAGACCATAACTTGATATTGGTAAATCAAAATGACATGGGACCAAAGGAATTCGTTAGAGGACTTCAAGACCTTTCCAAAATGTCAAAGAACATGTTCATATGATCAAAATTGAGCAAGATATGCATTGGAGAAGTTGGGAAATTTTTGTGAAATGGCAAAAGTCAACTATCCTTGAAACTTCAATTTTTGACAAAAGGGCCCACTTTTTTCCACTTGATTCAGCCTTGTCATGCCATCCACGTGTCCCATGATCAATTTCAAGACTAAATAATTATTTTTCTATTTTTATTTAATTTTTATGGATTTAATTCATTTTAATCCATAATAATTCAAGTAAATCTAAAAAATTTAATTAAATGGTATCTTATGGTTTGAATAGCCTTCATGAAGCATTTGCAACCTACCAATTTCGTGCTAAGCTCATTTAGGCATGAAAATTCAAATTTTAAACAAGCTTTGAAAGGCCTTTAATGGTGTTTAAGACAAAATCCAAAGCTTAATTGCAATGGTTAAAGGCTCCTAAATGTGACTTATTCTCACTCATTACTATATATGCAAGTCTTGCAAGCCTCATTCAAACCCGAGAACTTTACACAAAACGGCCAGAGCAAAATCCAAAAAGTGTCAAAAAAAGTGTGAGATCAAAAGGAGTATTACAAGCATTTTCAGGCCAAAAGGAGAACGTGACTCTCTTCTTTGCCATCCCCTGAAGCTAAAGCAAGCCTTGCCACGTCCTAAGATCCATCATACCGCGCTGTAAGTTCTTCCCAGGTCCCCCAAAATTTCTATACATTTTTTTCTTTACATGCTTGTGTGTAGGTTCCAAAAGAAGGTTCATCATACACCTTCCTCATCCAGACGTCAAGTGTCCTAAAGCGTCCATCCAGTGGCCTAAAGATGACGCACACCATGCTCCTGGTCAACCTTGTGCATAGGCAAGCAAGAAAGTCAACGTGGCTTGGCTGGTTAATGGGCCTAAATTTCCAAATTCACCTCCTTAAGGGTCCAACACCCCCCTTGGTTCACTCTTTTTTCTTTTTGTTTTATATTTTCTAATTTAGTTATTAATTGTTTTTTTTAATTATTATTATTACCACCAAAATTAACATAATTTATATTTTTCATAAAAATTCAAAAAAAACTAAAAAATGTAAATATTTTTTATTATTCACTATTAATTATTTTTGTAAATAAAACACTAATAAATTGATTTAGTTTAATTAGGTAATTTTAATTTCCTTTTCCAATAAATAAAAATGAATTAGACTTAGGTTTTTTTTCTTTTAACTTTAAATTTCTTATTTTTATTTTTATTTTCATTAAAAACATAAAAAACACAAAAAATACCTTTTCTTGTAAATAAATTAATTAATTAATAATTAGGCATAATTTCATTAATTGCAAAAAGGGGACAAAAATTCAATTCTTATTCAAAAAAGGGTCAACACCCTTAGGGCGTTCCCGATTAAATTTCCATTCGCGCGTATTTATTTATTCTGATTATATTTATGTATCTGTACAGAGGATGTAATAGTAATTAGGATTTTATTGCTTTCTTTAATTTTCTGCATTTACTTTTCAAAAATGGGTTTTTGTTTTTGGCGATGTATAGACCCGCACCTTGTAATAGCTAGATTTACATATCTGCAATTTACTTTCCGCACCCCTAACTGCTAATATGCCTGCAAGAATGTATGTAAATAAAATCAATCCGTAGCTCACAAATAACATGTACAAGACAAACATTAACTGAAAAACAACACACAAAGCACATGCCACTTCTTAGGGTAGGCCTCACTGGTTGCCTCGAACGTGGTCATCAAGTATAAGGTGTCTTAGAGGTCTCCCTTCTGTCCAAAAGATCCAGTTGCCTAGAAACGGTTGCCTCGGATACAAAGGATCTAGGACATTAGGGTTACTTCTAAGGTGTCCTACCATTGCTTCGGTGACCACACATGTCCCTTAATCGAATTGACCCGAACACCTCCAACGATGGTGCTACCTACCTCTCAATGGTGGGATAGCACTATCTAAAGGACTCTTACACAGCTTAATTCCTTAGAGTAGGTAGATTTCTCTTAAGTACTTGCTCTTTTCAAACAAACAAAACAAATACTTTTCACACCTCACACTTTCTAAAAGTTTTCAAACAAATTTTTCATACACTCTTGAGGACAGATACAAGAGTTACTTAGAAATCTTTCAAACGAAACTTTTTCAAAACCCACACACACTTGAAAAGCAAACAAATTTTTGAAAACATAAGAGCAAGTACCTAAGAGCCCGTGGATAACCACGGATAGAAAGGGTGCTAACACCTTCCCTTTCTATAAATCTACCTCCCGAACCGAGAAACATTCTCGAATAAGGAATTTTGCTGTGCTTTTGTCCTTTCCATGTTGGAGAACATAAAAGACGGTGGCGACTCTTGCTTACCGTGACATTTCGCGAACCAGCTTAAAAAACAGTCAGTTCTATTTCCACCGATCACAGAACTGGCGACTCTGCTGGGGAATATCTGAAAAAGTGGGGTGTACCTTAGGAATAGTTCATCATCATGTTTTCAATTGCTTGCTTTGCTTGATTTAATATTGTGGGCCTGTTTTGGGAGTTTCATAGATCCTAACCCGGATCTGGGGGATACCTTTTAGAAAGTAGCAACAAACTGTGAGGGAACTGTGCGGGGTATACCGACACGGTTGAAGCAGTTTGCTACGTTGATGTGGCACTTTGGTGAGTACCAGTAACCCTTGAGTCAAGTCAAGGAGAGTACGGGGCCGCCGCGTGGTGTTGTGAAGCATCAACTGACCTTAGGAACCTTACTTGACCATCCTGGCCTCTTTAGGGGTAGTGAGATGACTGACTTTGGTGCAGTCCGAAGTTGGTTGATACTCGATACTACACTCATTGAGGGTTGTTTTCTTGGAATATTTGGATCGCCAGTTCAGTGGCTAAATCGAAACAATGAACATAGAAAACAACCCAATGATATTGAGCTCCTTAGAACCCAGTTACTTTTGATAGGACAGGTTTTTGAGCCCACCAACTTCAAGAGGGTAGTACCCCAAACTTCATGCTGGCCTAAACTCTGAGGGCTGTCTTGTGTGACTTGTGTGCCTTTAACTTGGACTACTTGCACATTCTTGTTACCTAACACATGAGTTTCTTGCAGGTTTTGTTTACAGTCCTTAATCTGGACTCATAACAGGGCCTACTTACATCACTCCATGCATAGCATAACATCATACCATTGCATGCATCCTGCATAAAGACTAATCCATTTCAAGGATCTCAAGGGCTTGTGATGCAGGTCATGATGAATCAAAGTGTCTAGCAAGGGGCAAAGGGGATTTATTTTCCTCTAGCCGAGGTTGTCAGGGGCTATGACCCACTCGATATGGTGAGCCTTGACTCTTGAAGAAGGACTCTCAACAACATGAAGTTCCTTCAATCAAGCTACGAAATTCAAATTCTAACAATTTTCTTGTTTACCCTGCGAGATCCTTGAAAACATTGCATGCATACATACACATCATTGCATAACAGGTACCCTTGTTACGGGTCACTTACTTTCTTCGTTGTTTATTTCAGCAATGGCTTCCCAACAAGGCAACCAGGATCTTCATGCTCAAGAGACTCGGTTCGGGAAGATCCTCCTAAATCTATCCAAGGGGCAGGAAGAGCTGAGAACACTCCTCATGGGGACTTTGGTCAGGAACAGTCCAGAAGACGATAAAGACGAACGGCTGAAACGTCTGGAAGCTAAGGTAGATACAATGAGAACCCAGATGCTGGGGCAGATGGCTCTCATTCAAGACTTAGCTCAAAGACAAGAAGAGCTCAGGGTTCTCGTCAACCAACTGCTTCGGGATAACCAACTGGGGCAAACATCTAAGGTTGAAGATCAAGTCATCATTCAACCACCTTTGGGGCAAGAAGACAAGGGAAAAGCTCCTCAGCTTGCTTCAGGGTCACAAGCCCGGCATCAACCTCACCAAAAGCTACGGGTTGACCGAAGGAAATTTACCAAGTTCAACATGCCGATGTCTCAAGCTTTACAACACCTGTTAAGATTGAATCTGGTGACATTAAGGGACCCTCCTAAGAATCCCAACACAACCTCCCCAAGGTACAATCCTGATGCAAGGTATGCATACCATTCTGACAGTCCTGGACATGACACCGACGACTGTCGGACTTTGAAGAACAAAATTCAAGACCTGATTGATGAGGGAGCAGTGGAATTCACCCCAGATGGTCAGGTCGAGTTCTTCTACTATCCATACGAGATTCACCATTTGAAGTGACAAGTCCTGAGACTAGAAGACTTTTTGTTCATTCGAATGTTCAAGTTGTATTTTCTTTGCTTATTCAAACAATTATCATGTCAAACTCTATTATTTCATTAATGCATTACACGTGTCTGTTTTGAAGTAATTGTGTTCTCTATATTCAAAATTGCTTTTATTTTTTCTTGATGTTCAACTCTCGATTGAAAATTCTAAAGCCTCTTGAGGGAGGATGACGAAAACAATACCACAATCTACAGTATGCTTTTGAACAGACCCCGCTGATGAGGTACAGGCATTGTTTCAATTCCTAAACACTGGAGTTATAAGGAAGATAATCCCTCGTCAACCCCCTTTGAGCCAAAGATGTAGGAGTTTTTCTTTTCGAAAATTAAAACCCTTAATTATAACCCAGGGCAGGGTAGTTCTCTCAGTTGATCCAAGTGCACAGCGAATAGCACCAAAGAAGTCCTTACAAAGCAAAAGACAGTGATGGTTCCGAACAATCGTAAAGACATGCAGTCATTACAAAAAAAAATAAAAGCCCATTAAGTCAAAACCTATGATGGAGACTTACAAAACTGGGGTATCCCACTGACTGTAATCGCAAAAGAAACAGTTCAGGCAAAATTTAGGGATAACACAACCAAAAAGAAAAAGGTCCTACAAACCCTCAACAAAAAAGAAAGAAATGACTGCCTAGTCACAATAAACTGTCAACATCCGAACCATCACTAGAGATCAGAGCAAAGACTCAAACAAGGTCTAACGTACGATCAGCTGAGTTTAGGTTTGAAGAGCATCACAAAGAGCGGGTGGGTACAAATAAAATTTGAGTCTTTAGCCTTTGTTTCTTAAACCGTTGAACCAAGCCACATTATAACCCTTAAAAGTCCTAGCTGAGGCATGGGTTAGTTCAAAAGCATACTGTTACAAAGGTATCCTGACTCCTTAGGGCTTGCTGTAAAATCCTGAGTTGACATCACATTTTACAAAATTTGCTTGCTTTATTGAAAAAATACATTTTAAAAAAACTTCAAGATAGACATAAGCTTTACATTTTTAGAATAACATTGTTTGCATATGACTATTTGTTCGAACATGCAGAGAAATTCGCACGACGAATGTCTAGTGAACAAGAATCTTCTCAACCAAAAGGTCACCTCAAGCGGAAGAAACACTTCCAGTCAAGGGGCACGACATGATCATGGTCTATCATCTGGGGCGGTCCAGTCAAGATTCAAGGAATCTCTCAAATGCCAAATAACCAGGGGCAGATCTCCATCTGAATCAACTGGGGTAGTGGACATGAATTCCAGCGACAAATTGGACGATCAAACGAAGATCTTCTGGTGGTATGGCAACACAATACTACTGACAGTGACAACTCCTTACATCCTGAAAGCACAGACATAGTCGGAAAAACACTACACATAAGCAAAGACCCGCTAGGTTGACACACCTAGGCAAAAATAAGGGCTTCCCGGCGAACCAAAAGGGTTCGGACAAAAATAAGGGATGAAATAAAAAAAATCTGTACACCCGGCAAGACGAAAACCTGAAAAGGCGGCTTGGGCAAAAATGGGTATCCCGGTGGACTGAAAACCCGAAAGGGCGGTCCAGGAAAAAGTGAGGGATCAAAAGCATACGACTATGTTCCGTCATCTCGTCACTTGCCTACCAGAAGAAGATTTGTCAACCAGCAAGTCAACAACGCTCTCCCCAAGCAGAGTTAGTCTACTGTCAGCCTTAAGGAAGTTGGGTATCCCCATAAAATCTCAATATTCCCCAGCGGAGTATACAGATGTTCCTAAGCAAGCATCCCCGGCAATCTTAAGATAAGATTGTTCCCCGGCGGAATACAAGACACCCCAGTGGAGCCACTTCCCCAGTACAGTCCAAAGTTTCCCCAGGAAAGTTGAATTAATCTCCCCAGTAGAGTTTTGGAAGCTTATCCCCAACAGATTCTGGAAGCTTATCCCCTGCAGAGTACGAGCGCTTCTCCCCGGCTTTATTTCAGAGGGTTATTCCTCACCAGAACTTATAACTGGGTTATCCTCAGCTAATTACCACGGAAAGATCGTCCTCGGCGAAGCTCTTCCTATCCCCAGCGGAGTTCATCAAATCTTCCAACAGAGCTTATCAACAGAATCCCCAGCAGGGTTATCATCAAAACCTTAGCAAGGTATCTCTTCCCACAGAGTAATTCCCCGCAGAGTAATCTCTCCAACAAGTTTATTCCCCGACGGAGTCATCTTTTCCTACCGGTTTATTCTTGTAACCATTATCCCCAGCGGAAACGAAGAACTCTACTCTTCAACATCAGCCCAGGATTCAAACTCCCGGCATTCGTCAAGGATTTATTTTCCAAGACGAAGATACATTCATAAACATCACATCTTCATACATTATAGCACGCATACGCATCATACAACACAAATCTCATTTATTTTTGAGAACATCTTAAAATCATGCAGTTCATGCATAATGACATTGCATACGACTAATACTTTGCCTTTTTAGAAGAAAAAAAAGTCAATCAAAAGATGATTACCATCTACCTTTACAGTTCCAGATCAACACCGGTAACAAGCCAGGAAAATTTTGTGGACGACTGATCGTGGGTTAATATCCGAAACCAAACAGGACAATTATCTACTTGATCATACTCAGGCAACCCTACACCGGTTCCTTTTCTTTCAGAAGAAGTCTTACACGGGATCATCAACAGGCAACCCTACATCGGTTCCTTCTCAACCTCAGATGTAGTTTTACACGAACTCATCATCAGGCAACCCTACATCGGTTCCTTCTCAATTTTCAGACGAAGTCTTACACGAAATTATCATCAAAGTAACCCTACACCGGTTCCTTTTCTTCCAGAAGAAGTCTTACACGGAATTATCATCAAAGTAACCCTACACCGGTTCCTTTTCTTTCAGAAGAAGTCTTACACGGACTTATCATCAAAGTAACCCTACACCAGTTCCTTTTCTTCCAGAAGAAGTCTTACACAGACTTATCATCAAAGTAACCCTACACCGGTTCCTTTTCTTTCAGAAGAAGTCTTACACGGACTTATAATCAAAGTAACCCTACACCGGTTCCTTTTCTTCCAGAAGAAGTCTTACACGGAATTATCATCAAAGTAACCCTACACCGGTTCCTTTTCTTCCAGAAGAAGTCTTACACGGACTTATCATCAAAGTAACCCTACACCGGTTCCTTTTCTTTCAGAAGAAGTCTTACACGGACTTATCATCAAAGTAACCCTACACCGGTTCCTTTTCTTCCAGAAGAAGTCTTACACGGACTTATCATCAAAGTAACCCTACACCGGTTCCTTTTCTTTCAGAAAAAGTCTTACACGGACTTATCTCAAAATGACCTTACCCCGGTTCATCAAGAAGTTTTACACGAACTTACCTTGCAGTAACCTTACCCCGGTTCCTCCAGAAGTATTACACGGACTTATCTCAAGATAACCTTACCCCAGTTCATCCAGAAGTTTTACACGAACTTACCCTGCAGTAACCTTACCCCGGTTCCTCCAGAAGTCTTACACGGACTTATCTCAAGATGACCTTACCCCGGTTCATCAAGAAGTTTTACACGAACTTACCCTGCAGTAACCTTACCCCGGTTCCTCCAAAAGTCTTACACGGACTTATCTCAAGATAACCTTACCCCGGTTCATCAAGAAGTTTTACACGAACTTACCCTGCAGTAACCTGACCCCGGTTCCTCCAGAAGTCTTACACGGACTTATCTCAAGATGACCTTACCCCGGTTCATCAAGAAGTTTTACACGAACTTATCCTGCAGTAACCTTACCCCGGTTCCTCCAGAAGTCTTACACGGACTTATCTCAAGATGAACTTATCCCGGTTCATCAAGAAGTTTTACACGAACTTATCCTACAGTAACCTTACCCCGGTTCCTCCAGAAGTCTTACACGGACTTATCTCAAGATGACCTTACCCCGGTTCATCAAGAAGTTTTACACGAACTTATCCTGCAGTAACCTTACCCCGGTTCCTCCAGAAGTCTTACACGGACTTATCTCAAGATGACCTTACCCCGGTTTATCAAGAAGTTTTACACGAACTTATCCTGCAGTAACCTTACCCCGGTTCCTCCAGAAGTCTTACACGGACTTATCTCAAGATGACCTTACCCCGGTTCATCCAGAAGTTTTACACGAACTTATCCTACAGTAACCTTACCCCGGTTCCTCCAGAAGTCTTACACGGACTTATCCCGAAGTAACCTTACCCTGGTTCCTCCAGAAGTTTTACACGAACTTATCCCGAAGAAACCCTACACAGGTTCTCTCTCTCCAGACGTAGTTTTACACAGGCTCGTCGTCAAAGAAACCCTACACAGGTTCTCTCTTCCCAAAGATGCAGTTTTACACGGACTCGTCATCAGAAACCCTACACAGGTTTTACTTCTTCCAGGATGCAGTTTTACACGGGCTCATCATCAAAGTAACCCCACACAGGTTCCCTTCTCAAACTCCAGACGTAGTTTTACACGGACTCGTCATCAGTAAACCCTACACAGGTTTCCTTCTCAGCTCTAGATACGGTTTTACACGGACCCGTCATCAAAGTAACCCTACACAGGTTCCTTCTCCATTTCAGATGCAGTCTTATACGGACTAATTATCAGTAAACCCTACACAGGTTTCCTTCCTCCAAAGATGCAGTTTTACACGAGCTCATCATCAGTCAACCCTACACAGATGTCTTTCTTTCCAAGATGCAGCTTTACACGAGCTCAACATCAGGCAACCCTACATAGGTTCCCTCTTTCAACTTACAAAAATTACACCTCCAAATGGCACCTATAAGCCCATCCACCTGTCAACAGTCTCCAAATGGCATCTATAAGCCCATTCCCAACAAGGTTCTATCACATCTCCAGATGGCATCTATAAGCCCATCCTCCCATACCATCTTTCCAAATGGCATCTATAAGCCCATTCCCGACAAGGTTCTGTCACATCTCCAGATGACATCTATAAGCCCATCATCCTATCCACCATCTCTCCAAATGGCATATGTAAGCCCATTCCCGACATCACATTGCTGATACCTCACTATGTGAGTGCAAATTTCTCGGCACTCTAGTGTTCAATCATCTTCCACCTTCGGATCACGAAAGGCACACAAGCCAATCTACATCCTCAGGTCTAAGAAGATTGAACAGGGGCAACTGTTGTACCCCAAAATTTTCCCTCCCATATTCTTCAATGTTTTGACAAACATCATCTCAAGTTGCTCAAGTCTACTCAAGGGTTGCACAGTCAAACCATCCTCCTAAGCCAGTCAAATTAGGGTTTTGGTTCCTGCAAGGAAGTTGAGGTTTTCAAGGGTCCAATCAAGTCCCACATGCCTATAAACATTGTCAAGCATCTACATGCCAAGTTTCAAGGCTCACAAGGTCAAGTTGCACAGTCAAAAACCCTAATTGCTTCACAGTCAACTGCAGGGGCAAAATGGTCATTTGGCAGTCAAAAGTCAAAATTTTTGGTCAACATCTCATTTTGAAGCCACAATCATCATTGGATCAAATCTTGATCATGATTCCACAAGAATGGCTCAAAAATCATCAAGATGCAAAAGTTTCCATTTTTGGACAGCTGAAAAGTCAATTGTAACTTGACCAAGGCATAACTTTTTCATGTTTCATCATAAAAATCCCATCCAATTCTCATTTGGAAGGGGAGGACATTTCCTACAACTCATCTTCACATCCCAAGTCCAAGAAATGCTCTCACAAAAAGTTATCAATTTCAACATTATAGGTCATTTTCAAAAGTCAACAAAAAGGAATTTTAAGTCAAAGACCATAACTTGAGATTGGTA
This sequence comes from Vicia faba, assembly GCA_948472305.1. Classification (NCBI taxonomy): domain Eukaryota; kingdom Viridiplantae; phylum Streptophyta; class Magnoliopsida; order Fabales; family Fabaceae; genus Vicia; species Vicia faba. Next base: position 54,547,679 of record OX451741.1, read on the forward strand.
AATCAAAATGACATGGGACCAAAGGCATTGGTTAGAGGACTTCAAGACCTTTCCAAAATGTCCAAGAACATGTTCATATGATCATAATTGAGCAAGATATGCATTGGAGAAGTTGGGAAATTTTTGTGAAATGGCAAAAGTCAACTATCCTTGAAACTTCAATTTTTGACAAAAGGGCCCACTTTTTTCCACTTGATTCAGCCTTGTCATGCCACCCACGTGTCCCATGATCAATTTCAAGACCAAATAATTATTTTTCTATTTTTATTTAATTTTTATGGATTTAATTCATTTTAATCCATAAAATTCAATTAATCTAAAAAATTTAATTAAATGGTATCTTATGGTTTGAATAGCCTTCATGAAGCATTTGCAACCTACCAATTTCGTGCTAAGCTCATTTAGGCATGAAAATTCAAATTTTAAACAAGCTTTGAAAGGCCTTTAATGGTGGTTAAGACAAAATCCAAAGCTTAATTGCAATGGTTAAAGGCTCCTAAATGTGACTTATTCTCACTCATTACTATATATGCAAGCCTTGCAAGACTCATTCACACCCGAGAACTTTATACAAAACGGCCAGAGCAAAATCCAAAAAGTGTCAAAAAAAGTGTGAGATCAAAAGGAGTATTGCAAGCATTTTCAGGCCAAAAGGAGAACGTGACTCTCTTCTTTGCCATCCCCTGAAGCTAAAGCAACCCTTGCCACGTCCTAAGATCCATCATACCGCGCTGTAAGTTCTTCCCAGGTCCCCCAAAATTTCTATACATTTTTTTCTTTACATGCTTGTGTGTAGGTTCCAAAAGAAGGTTCATCATACACCTTCCTCATCCAGACGTCAAGTGTCCTCAAGCGTCCATCCAGTGGCCTAAAGATGACGCACACCATGCTCCTGGTCAACCTTGTGCATAGGCAAGCAAGAAAGTCAACGTGGCTTGGCTGGTTAATGGGCCTAAATTTCCAGATTCACCTCCTTAAGGGTCCAACACCCCCCTTGGTTCACTCTTTTTTCTTTTTGTTTTATATTTTCTAATTTAGTTATTAATTGTTTTTTTTAATTATTATTATTACCACCAAAATTAACATAATTAATATTTTTCATAAAAATTCAAAAAAAACTAAAAAATGTAAATATTTTTTATTATTCACTATTAATTATTTTTGTAAATAAAACACTAATAAATTGATTTAGTTTAATTAGGTAATTTTAATTTCCTTTTCCAATAAATAAAAATGAATTAGACTTAGGTTTTTTTCTTTTAACTTTAAATTTCTTATTTTTATTTTTATTTTCATTAAAAACATAAAAAACACAAAAAATACCTTTTCTTGTAAATAAATAAATTAATTAATAATTAGGCATAATTTCATTAATTGCAAAAAGGGGACAAAACTTCAATTCTTATTCAAAAAAGGGTCAACACCCTTAGGGCGTTCCCGATTAAATTTCCATTCGCGCGTATTTATTTATTCTGATTATATTTATGTATCTGTACAGAGGATGTAATAGTAATTAGGATTTTATTGCTTTCTTTAATTTTCTGCATTTACTTTTCAAAAACGGGTTTTTGTTTTTGGCGGTGTATAGACCCGCGCCTTGTAATAGCTAGATTTACATTTCTGCAATTTACTTTCCGCACCCCTAACTGCTAATATGCCTGCAAGAATGTATGTAAATAAAATCAATCTGTAGCTCACAAATAACATGTACAAGACAAACATTAACTGAAAAATAACACACAAAGCACATGCCACTTCTTAGGGTACGCTTCACTGGTTGCCTCGAACGTGGTCATCAAGTATAGGGTGTCTTAGAGGTCGCCCTTCTGTCCAAAAGATCCAGTTGCCTCGAAACGGTTGCCTCGGATACAAAGGATCTAGGACATTAGGGTTACTTCTAAGGTGTCCTACCATTGCTTCGGTGACCACACATGTCCCTTAATCGAATTGACCCGAACACCTCCAACGATGGTGCTACCTACCTCTCAATGGTGGGATAGCACTATCTAAAGGACTCTTACACAGCTTAATTCCTTAGAGTAGGTAGATTTCTCTTAAGTACTTGCTCTTTTCAAACAAACAAAACAAATACTTTTCACACCTCACACTTTCTAAAAGTTTTCAAACAAATTTTTCATACACTCTTGAGGACAGATACAAGAGTTACTTAGAAATCTTTCAAACGAAACTTTTTCAAAACCCACACACACTTGAAAAGCAAACAAATTTTTGAAAACATAAGAGCAAGTACCTAAGAGCCCGTGGATAACCACGGATAGAAAGGGTGTTAACACCTTCCCTTTCTATAAATCTACCTCCCAAACCGAGAAACATTCTCGAATAAGGAATTTTGCTGTGCTTTTGTCCTTTCCATGTTGGAGAACATAAAAGACGTTGGCGACTCTTGCTTACCGCGATATTTCGCGAACCAGCTTAAAAAACAGTCAGTTCTGTTTCCACCGATCACACCCTCAAACTGGCTTCTTGTCTCATGGGAGGATGAGTAATGACTTGATCCCCAATCTTGACTATTTGTTTCATACGGTTGCAACCGTCTTGATGAAGTTTGTTGACGAGGGTCCTCAGCTCCTCTTGTCCCCGAGCTAAATTTTGGAAAAGAGCCATATGGCCTACCAATTGCCCCATCATCTGGACTTTCATTGTTGCCATTTCAGTTTGTAGCCGTTCCAACTGGTCATCCTTGTTGTCCTCGAGATTCTTCATGGTCAAGCCCCCTAGTGATGAGTGCTTTCACTTCTTCTTGCCCCTTGGATAGGTTCAAGAACATCTCTTGAAGTTGAGCATTTTGAGCAGAATGTCCTTGATAGTCTATTCTAGAGCCATCTATATAGAAATAAATAGTAAGCAAATGAGAGACCTGTGTGGGAAAAGCCTGTCATGATATGATGCATGATATGTGGATGCAGTGTTTTCAAGGACTTAGAAAATTTAAATTTGTTTTAGACAAAAAAGGAGAAAACATCAATTGTATTAATACGTTTAAATTGATTACAACCATGCCCCTTGGGCTTACAATGGAGGACATAAAGAAAAATAAACTCCTAAGACAAAAAGGTCGAACGCATCCTCTTTGGCGTAATGTAGGAGTTCAGATTTCGCTCCTCATGAAGATGTCTTGTAAGCTCCAGAACCTTCTTCTCACTCGTGTAGAATTGGGCTTCGAAGGTGTCTCGTTCTTCCTTCAGCTGGATCCAAGTTCTTTATAAGTATTCAAGATAAGTAGGCATTATAGGATAAAGGATAGTATAAAGGGCATCTCCTTTAACTAAAGGCTCCATGATGATAGGCAAAGTGGTGGGGTATGGCATACCGAGTCTTTAAGCACGAGTTTGTACCAACTTCAGATAGGGCTCCAAAGGAATGGAGTTCTTATGCCCTAATGTCTTGCTATACACTTTGTTTACCATTCTCCAAGCTTGTATGAACTTTTGACGGTAGCCTTGGTTGTCTCCCTCATAGTCGAATACCAAGCCTTGGATGAGGGCATCACGAGGACCATATTTTTGTGCATACCCAAATTGTCTTAATGCAAGAGAAGGGTTATAGGTGATACCTCCCCTAATGCCTAAGAGTGGGACATTAGGGAATTCCCCATAACGGTCAATGATAGTGGTATCTTCCAAGGATCGAGAACACCAATAAATGTCAGAGTGTGTGAGGGACATCATCCTTTGAGACCATGTTAATCCTTGCTCGTTCTTCAGTATTGATCGAGGTAGGTGCGAAGTAAACCACTTGGCGAGTATGGGAATGCAACACAAGAGAGTACCTCTTTTCTTCATGGTGCGAGTGCGGAAACAATGTAAAATGTCTCCAAGCAAAGTAGGTATAGTATTATGGGAAAGGAAAAACTTGATGGCATTCACATCTATGAATTGGTTTGGATTGGGAAATAGAACCAAACCATAGATCAGAAGGTCCAAGACATCTTCAAAGGCTTGAAAATCCATATCTTCCCAAAATGAACGAGCCTTCTCCAACAGAAACTTGGCTAGGAAACCCTACACTCCGCTTCTTGTCTCCCAATTTTCTATAATGTCGGCTCTCTTCAGATGCAAGGCTTTGGCAGTGACTTCAGGATTTGGAGTCTCCTCTAAGCCGGTGAACGGTACTTGGTCAAGCACATGTACTCCTAACAGCTGAGAGAATTCTTCTAATGTAGGCACCAACTAATAGTCGAGAAAGGTGAAGCAATGATGTATGGGATCAAAGAATTGGAAGAGCACACACATCATTTCTTCTTGGAAATTGGAGGTAGCCAAGCTGAGAATTCGACCATATTTCTCGGTGAAGGGAGAATCTCCAGGCACTCTTGATGCTAATTCTTGGGGTTGAGGGTGTGCTTTCACGAAGCCGATTCAGATGGCATTCCATCGAATGGGATTCATGGCCTACAAAACAAAGCAAAGATAAATTCCTAAATCCTTGAAATGGTTATTGAGAATTCTTATGATGTTATGATGTTTATGATGTTATGTACAAGTATGCAAAGCAAGCAAGTTGTTATGCACAAATAGTCATATACACACAAAGCAGACAAGTCCTTAGGTTTAGGCTTGCATGGAGTTTGTAGGTAAGTACCCTCTTGAAATTTAGTTGGCTCAACCTGTCCTAGAAAGTAACCGGGTTCTAAGGGATCTCAATATCACCGACCTTTCTTTTAGGCATTGTCTCATCACAATCAATCTTTTCTGGAAGCTGATATATCTTAAAAGTTTGATCTCAATGAGTGTAGTATCGAGTATCAACCAATTTTCAGCTTTCCGCCGAAACCGGCTATCTCACTACTTCCTAATGGCAAAGTTGTTCAATTAAGGTTCTAACGTCAGTTAGTGCTTCATGACGCCGCTCAACATCCCCGTATTCTCCTTGATTCAACACAAGGGATACCGGTACCAACAAATGCGTCACACTAACATAGCCATTGCTTCAACCGTGTCGGTTTATGCCGTACAGTTTCCATAATCTATTTCTACTTACCTAAAAGGTGCCCCAGATCCGGGTAGAGGATTAAAACAAGCCCAAACAAGGAACCATAATGTAAAGCAAGCAAGTCAAACAAAGAAAGCTAGTAAAGGTGATCTAGCCCTAAGGTAACCCCACTTTGAGATAAATCCCCAGCAGAGTCGCCAGTTCTGTAATGTGGTGGGAGAATTGACTTGGTTGTTTTGTATTTGATCGCAATTGTTGCGGATAGCAAGATTCGCCACCGACTTTTCATTTATCCAATAAGGAAAGGGTGAAAAGAACAGGAAAGACCTTTCGAGATAATTTATTGAGTTCGGGGGTAGGTTATGAAAAGGGAAGGTGTTAGCACCCTTTTGATCCGTAGTTATCTAAGGGATCTTAGTTGCTTACTAGATCACTTGCATTTGTTTGAAAATGTGTTTGTGATGTGGGTTTTGAAAGTATTTTGAAAAACACATCTTTGTAATGGCTCTCGTTTCTATAAGAACGCGTACAAAGTGTTTATTTTGAAAATAGTTCAAAGAGTTGTTTGTGGAATGTGTTTTTGAAAGTGATTTTGAAAAGTGTCTTTGTAATGGTTCTCGTTTATATAAGAACACGTACAAAAAGCTTTGTCTTTTGAAAATGTTTCAAATGAAAGTGTTGGTGTGTAAAATGTTTTTGTTGTGAGCAAGCGAGCAACTAGGAGCATCCTATCTACTCAAAAGGTCTTAATGTTCTTCTCCTCCTCCTTTAGATGTTGCTATCTTACCATTGTTTTGGCAAGAAGCCCCATCATTGGATGTGAAGGGACGGGCGTGGGACGTTTTGTATAGTCATAGAAGGCAACAAATGGGGCGTTTTAGCAATATCGTTCAGGGACTAGATCATTTACCGAAGGCAGCATTAAGGGTCATCGAGGGACTACGAGCTTTTATCAAGGGTCTTTGCTAAAACGCCCATATTCGAGGGACATTACTATTTTTCCGAGAAAATATGTGAGATTACCCTAAGGGTGCATGTGCGAATAATGTGTTTAATTTGCATGCATTTTGTCTTTGATTTTTAGGTTGTCTACATGTTATTTTTTTTATCTTGCCATACATCCTAATTACTAGCATTTATACAAAAGTAATAAAAATGAAAAAAATAAATCCTACACTATTACAACTATATTGAATAGCAAAAAATATAAAGGCAAAATAAAATAAAGAAATAAAAATGGGCTTTTTCGATTTAGGCAGAAGCATCCTTCAATTCTGCTCCTCTGGCGCCCTTCGATTTGGCCTGGAAGTAGTGAAGGCGTGCCTTTCGATTTGGGCTAAGCCTAAGGTAGGAGATACAACCATCGATTCTGCCTTTCCGCCTCCTTCGACTAGGGCTTGGAAGTCAGTATGGGCGTGCCTTTCGACTGGGGCTTGGAAGTCAGTGTGGTGTAGCCTGACTTTCTGGTTGCTTCTTTCGTTTGGACCTAGAAGTTAGTGTGGAAGCCCAAGGCTTCGTTTCATGCTTCCTTCCTCCTGTTTCTTTCGTTTGAGATTCTAAATAGAAACATGGTCTGAGGCCATGCTAGCATTACCTTATGGCCAGGTTAGTTATTAAAGCATATTTAACAAACCAAGAAACAAAACCAAAAGGAGTAGCAATATAAAACAAACTAAAAGGGTGGAAACGAAAAGGAAACAAATACTATGTATATGCTTCAAACGAAGAGTTTAAGGTCAGAATAACTTACCTTGTTTGAAGCTAGAACGTTTGCTGGACCTTGAGTGGCTTCCTTGGATGTCCCTGGATTTGATGGAAAGAAACAAAGGGGACCTTTCTAAAGCTGGATTCGAAGGAGAAGAACAAGTGCGATGTTCTTTCTACTGGATTCGAAGGAAAACAAAATGTGGGGATGTCTCAGATTTGAAAGAGGCAAATGTTTAGATTCTGGGTTTGTGTTTTTTGTATAAGTGTTTGAGAGTGTTTGAGAGTGTTTGAGAGTGTTTTATGATTTTGAAGATTCGTTCCTCCCTCTTCCCTCAAAGTCATCCTTAGCATGCAAAATGTTTCTCTATTTATAGAGAAAAATTTGAAGGTGTTTTGAAGTAACTAGGTTTGTAGGATAACAAATCATGGTCTGGTTGAAAATGAAACAACTTTAGTCCCTTTTCGTTGATCCCAAGTTTCCATTACAAGTGGGGGCCTGCTGGCAGGAGATTTGACATATGCCTTTGACACTTCTTTTCGTTCAGACACAAATCAGGTTGGGAGCTGATTTTGTGATAAAAGTACTCTTTATGAAAAAAAAAGAAGGTATGTAGCCTTTTGCTATTTTAACCAAGAATGATATTATCCAGTAAACAAAGCTTCAAACCTTTGTGTAATCCTCTGATCATGTAAATATTTGGAAGCAACATAGTCTGACAAGTAGGGTAAGGCTATGAGATTTGATCAAAGCTCTTTAAACAAACTTGCTTCGATGGGCCCATAGTTGGGTTCGAAAGATGCTGATTCGAAGGGAATCAAAGTTCAAATCGAAGCCTTGTGTGAAGGTGGTTTTTTGTCCAGTCGAAGGCTTTCCTGCCAGAGGTCACGTGGCCAAACGAAAGGGTGCATGTAGGAGGTCCCTGCTTTGGGTTACTAGCACAAAGGGGAAATTCTGCCTTGAGAGTTTGGCAAGCATGCAAAACCAAAGGCTTCTGAGTCGAAGGAGAATTGTAGGAGGCCCTTGCTTTGTGACTTAAAATAAAACATGCAAGAGGCTTTCGCTCAAACGAAAGCTTGCCTGCCAAAGGTCCATATGGCCAAATGGACTTGCATTTTAAGGAAACCATAAGCCCATATGAAGAATGTAAACCCAGGCTTGTATTGAAGAAATTCATATGCCCAAACGAAGAAAGCGTGCAGGAGGTTAAGGGCAAAAATGAAGCTTGCAACAAAGGGGGCCACATGCCCAAATGAAAGAGGCACGTTAGACTTGCATCAAAGGAGGGCCACATGCCCAAACTAAATAGGCATGTTAGGCTTGCATAGATGCCCAGACGAAAGAGGCATGCAGGAAGCAAATTGTGCAATCGAAGGATGCCAAAAGGAGCCTTTTTGCCTTGGAATCGAAGGAAGCTACATGAGGCTTTTTTCCTTGTGCATGCTAGCATAGTGGGAAATATTTGTCCAGTCAACATAGGAATGCAAGCATCAAACATCCAATCGAAGCAGGCACATAGGCAACCATTGCATTATGAATCCTGTGAGGCCAAAGATGCAATCGAAGGTGGCATGTAGGAAGCTCCTTCCTTATGAATCAAAGCCAACATGCCAGAGGCCCACACCCAATCGAAGGATGCAAGCCAAGCTTGCATCGAAAGATGCCAAAAGTCCAATCGAAAGATGTTAATCGAAGGAAACTTGTTTTTCATCAGTTTTGTCAAAAATACTATTTTTATCAGTTTTCCCCTTTTTTAACAGTTTCCTAGTTAACTTGATACTGAAAAATCTAATTGTACTTGTGCAAGCTTGAATCTTGAGAATCCTTGTGAGAAATTCCTTAATAAATGAGAGGGCAAATTTTGGGGTACAACGGAAACCTATGACTTTTTGTATAAACCCTAAACTAAAATCTCACGGTGAGACCTTTCACGACCTTAGAGACGAAAGTTTCGGTCTGCAAAGAGGCTCCACTTAAGGGAGGCCCCTTTGCCTTTTCCTCTAGTGTTATCCATGATACCCTTAAGGAAACCATCTTATGGGGATGGTAGAATATATGTAGGCCAAAACTAGGAGCCTACCAACTAAAGTTACCTCTCATAAAACCTTGTTACTATGCCACACAATCATGCATTTCATATATTCATTACCCTCCATTTCTTCTTGTCTGTCTTATTCACAAGATTAAAAAAATAATCAAAGGTTTTTGGTGAAGTATCTTAAAAATGAAATCCAGACGGAAACAAATTGTTCGTGTTAATGTCGTCAAGCTAAATATGATGAAGATCAAGACCATCAAAGGGAAACTGTCTCAAAGAGCTTTGAAGATGTTTACTCATCGTTATGGGAATACCCTTGAGTTGACAAAAGTGGATTTACAATTGGATTCTATTTCTTCCTTGGTTCAGTTCTACGCACTTAGAAGATTTTTTGTTTCCCTTTGTTATTTCTTTCAGCAAGTTAAATATTTTTTGAATATTTTTCAATATCTGAATTGTATTCTCTTTTAAAGACAATTATCATCAATAAATTTTTTTTTCCATATCTCGATTGTGTATTTATTTTGAAGATGCTCACCAATAAAAAAAAAGCAAAACCTGAAAAAATATATATACAAAAAAAAAGAAGAATATGAAAGAAAAATCCAAGTGAATAAGGCATTCAAAAATAAACTCTTAACATATTCATATGCATACATACATTCGCAAACATCGCATTATTTCACATTTCATAACAAAAAACTCATTAATTTTCAAAATCACCTCCAGTTAAACCATTGGTAGAAAAGCACCACCTCTACGACCGCCATATCAAACAAGGGCCCATCAATAGAAAGTGATGGAACAGATCAAAGAGAAACAAGCCGCATTCAGGGAAGATTTGGAGCAGGTAAAAGGAAACATCGATGAAAGGAGATATGAGTCAAGTTCTTCTAGCCTTGAAGAACATCATCGAGAGGTAAGAACAGATTTCTAGGGTAGCCTTTGAAGAAGTAGCCCAGACTATTGGTGCATCGAGCAGTCACCAACCAAAAAGAGAACCATAGTCAGGACCTCAAAAGTCAACTATGGCTCAACAAGAGGTCATATAAGTTGATATTGAAGGGTTTGTCCCACCTCCACCGAAGGTAGGGGTATCTCATACCTTGCAAATTTCGGTCAATAATGCAGACAACTACATAGACCTACAATATGAAGACCATGAATTAGAAGATGGCAATCAAGCACCTTAAAGGACAACCCATACCCATGTCACTGAAAAATCCCTTGGAACTCAACCAGTACAAAGCTCTTGAAGAAACGTTGAAAGTTGTGAAGGGTTATGATGTTTTCGATGCCAACGCTCTCGAAATAGGTCTAGTTCTTGATGTGGTAATCCCTCCAAAATTCAAAGTACATGTGTTGTACCCCAAAATTTTCCCTCCCATTTCCTCAACATTTTCTCACCACAAGACCCTTGGAGCTCAAGATCAAGTTAGGGTTTGCTCTGCTCAAGACTCCTCCTTGCACTGTTGGCCCAAATTAGGGTTTGAGTTTGCACAAAGATGTTTTGACCTAAAATGCCAAAGATGACTTTCATGCTTCATGTTGGACTCCCAAGTTTATCCATACCAAGTTTCAAGCCTTGATTCCAATCTTTGCCCAGTCAATTGGACAGTTGACCTAGAAATCAGCTGTATTGGGGAAAAAGTCAACTGTGGTCAATTGACAGTCAAAACTCATGATTTTTGACCCACATCATTATTATGAACTAATATGAACCATTTGGTCAAGTTTGGATCACATTTCCACAAGAAATTTGATCAGATCACCAAAAGGGCAAAATGGTCATTTTTAGGGTTTTGACTGCACAAAGGCAATTTTTGACTGTTTGACCTAGCCAATGGCAAACCAAGCTCACATATGGACTCAAGGACCCCATGGAATTGTCTTGAAATGTTCAACAAATTCAAAAGATCCCAAATGCACACGATTGACAGATGAATTTTCCAGTCAACTGAGCCAAATTTGACTGTATACTGAAAAGTCAAACTTTGACTTTTTGGTCAAAATCAAGTGTCAAGATTCATTTTCCATCAAGACATGTCAAATTATGAAACTTGTTCATCAAGAAATCAAAAATCACAAATTAGGGTTTGAAATGAAGAATTTTCATAACTTAGAATCTTTCTAAGTTATGAAAATCCCTAATTTTTTCCTAACTTTGTCCCACTTTTTCATCAAGATACATTTGGATTCAAGGAAAACGCAAAACATGAAAGTTATAGTCCATTTCAAAATCTACAACTTTGATTCACAAAGTTTCTTCAAAATAAGCTTGAAGCTCAAGTTATAATTTTTGGAACAAGGGTGCAAAACATTCTTAACTTAGAAAAATTTTGACCTATTCTAGGCAGGATTTTTGCCTAACTTCATGGCCACTTTTCACATGCTTCAACTTGGAATTTCAATTTGCATTACAAAGATGGATTGTAGTACACATTCAAAGCTTTCCAAAATGACCAAGAACTCATCAAACAACCTTGTGGTTAGGGAGAATCGAATTTGGCAATATAGGCAAAAGTCACTTTGTTCATAAGCCATCTTCATGTTCATACACTTTGCAATTTTTCAAATCAGCATGAGTAAGCTAGTTACAGGACTCTAATCCTTTTCTTACTCAATAATTAAATGCCAATCCATTATGCCAAGGCATTATTTTGTGCATTTGGTCATTGTATGAAGAATTAAGCCTTAATTAGAAAAAGCACTTTATCCATTTTTGTAAAGTATGGCTTTATGTCAAGTTTGCAAATCAAGAAGTACAAGGCCATATCTTTGGACACAGGATTCATGGATATAACACACTGATCAAGAGGGATTGAGGCAGCATGTTGAGGGGGCCTGCATAAGTCTAGAAACCAAGTTGGTAATTTTTGCTTAAGTAAGAAGAAACCTTGCATTTTGTACAACAACTCACATTGCTGCAACCAGAAGCCTAGTCAAACTTGTTGAACACATTCCAAACATCATCACTGAGCTAAGGCACAAGCTAACCACATTCCAAACCTCACCATTCACAAAAACACCATTGTATTGCACAAAACAGGGTATCCCTGTAGTTTGAGTGGCACAACTCAATCCACTCGTGCGCCTTGGCCAAAACCAGTTCATACACACTCCATACCACCTATACAAACTATCCCAAGCATTGGACACGACCTGTAACACCTCTAACCAACTTCACCATTTTCACTTTTTCTGTTTTGCAGGTTGACTTCCATAGTTTGATTCATTTGGTTTCAAAGCAAGCTAAAGGTTGGAGAAGCATCCCTGACCTTCAAGCAAGCTGTACCTGTCCTCACATTGCACTGAAAGTACCTCCATTGCCAGACACGATCCAAGCTGAACAGGTAAGTTCATGGACTTCTATCTCTCAATCTAGGAAGAGTTAGCTTTAGGTTTATGAATGAAAAATGCTCTACTCATGGCCCTGAAGCTACACATATAATTACTTTCCATTTATATTGCATATGCTGAGAGAATTTAAGACCTGAATATTAGGAAAAAACTAGGTCAGGAATTGGGGGAGAAGAAATTCTCTCTCATTTCTGAGAGTTAGATCAAGTTCTTGGTATGTATGGATTCGTGGTTTGATGCTTGACATTTTTTATGTTATGAGTTTGTGCTGAAAATCAAAGAATCAGGAGTTGTGGTTGAAGCAATGGAGCGCGCGCATTTTCAAACATTTGTCTGGAGGTTGAAGACAACCTCTCTTGGGCTGGGCCTGAGATTTCTTTTTCTATTTGCACCACTGCATTTCACATGCACCCCCTGGCCCTTTTTTAGTTTTATTTGTCAATTTTAACTTTTTCTTTTTTATTCTGATTTGTTATTTTTTTATTAAAATATAAAAATATTAAAAATATTTTTCTAACATTTTTTACATTTTATTTGATATTTATTTGGTTTTATTTGGTTTTATATGTAAATAAATACATAATACCTTTTATTTAAAAATACAAAAAATAATACAAACACTTTTATTTTCTGATTTTTATTTTATTTTACCTTTGAAAACATTTTATAAAAAATATACTTTTTTTTTGTAAATATTAAATATTTTATTTTTGTATATATTTAATATATTTAATAAATAATATAAATACTTATACATTTATTAGTCTATTTAGGTTAAAAACATAAAAATAATACATTGTTATTTTTTATTAATACTTAACTTAAAAAATCACTTTTTGACAATATACTTTATTTTTATTTATTTTTTATACATGATTAATAAATATTGCATATAATAAATAATTAATACATTTTATTTAGCAAAGTTAGGGTTTTACCCTAAACCTAAAAAATCCAAAAAAATTAAACCTTTTTATTTTTGTTTATTTGACACATAAAAAATACCTTTTACATACATATAAAAAATCATTTTTTGCATCTTGCATATTTATTGTATTTAATTATTGTGCAATTAAATACCTTGTAAATTCCATTTGGATTGTAATAGTTTAGATTTAAATTTCTTGCTAAAATATCCCCATTTGAACATTTGTACCCCCCATCCCATAATTTGTGTTGTAATAATTTAGGACCTTTAAATTCCTCACTTTAAAAGCTTTCTAAATATGCCATGATAGAATTAGGGTTTTGTATGCAAATCAAAAACAACAAATAGTTTGACCTAAATTCAAGATAAACAAGCATGAAAATGAACAAACACCAATTCACACTTGCACCCCTAGGGTACTCCACTTGTTTCCTTCAATAATGGGCCATGTTGCATGTTAGGTGTCTTTGGCAAAACAAAACAAAATCAAATGATCATAGTCCCTCGATGACGCTTTCAAAAGTTGCCTAAAAATGATCAAGTCCCTCAAAGGAAAATTGCCCAAAGATACTAGGCACCATTGCAATCATGGTCTAAACGATGACCCACGCCTGTCCCGTTCACATCCTAAGACAAGATTGTCCACCAAATACAATGGTGGAACAAAATTGTTAAAAGGGTTAAAAACATAGCAAGGATCTTTGAGAAATTTAGGGTAGATAGCTCTTGGTTACTTGCCAACTTGCAAAACAAAAACACTTGCCTATTTTTTTCAAAACCACACATCACAACACTTTCAAAACAACTTTCAAAAACATTAAAAACTTTTCAAAAGACATACACCTTTGTGTACATCCCAACATGGATCATTACAAAGGTTGCCACCACATTGGCCTCTTTTCAAAACATTTTCAAAACTCACACACACAAAGCACCATTTCAACCAATTGAAAGCACCATTTCAAACAATTGAAAATCAAGGCAAGTTGATCTAAGCAAGTAACTAAGAGCCCATGGATAACCATGGATAGAAAGGGTGCTAATACCTTTCCTTTCTATAATCTACTCCCCGAACCCAAGAAAACATCTCAAAGGTTTTTGCTGTGCTTTTTAACCTTTCCTTAGGATAAAATAAAAAGTCGGTGGCGACTCTTGCTCAACCGAAACATTTGCGAAAACAAATGCAAAACCTCAAGTTAGTTCTCCCACCGTATCACAGAACTGGCGACTCTGCTGGGGAAAATTTTAAAGTGGAGTAACCTTAGGGCTTAGATCACCCTCTTGCATGACTAATTGTTTGCTTTGATTGCTTTATATCTTGGCTCTCTTGTTTGGGTTTGAAATCCTACACCCGGATTTGGGGAAAACACTCATAGATAGCAATACATTGTGGAAACTGTGCAGGGTATACCGACACGGTTGAAGCAATAGCTATATTAGTGCGACATATTTGTGAGTACCGGTAACCCTTGAGTTCAATCAAGGAGAGTACGGGGCCGCTGGGTGATGTCACTAAGCACTAATGACCTAGAACCTTACTTGACCATCTTGGCCTTTCATTAGGGGTAGTGAGATGACCGGCTTTGGTGCAGTCCGAAGTTGGTAGATACTAGATACTACACTCATTGAGGGTTGTTTTCTTGGAATATTTTGGTCGCTAGTTAAGTGGCTAAACCAAAACAATGAACAATGAAAACAATCCAGTGATATTAAGCTCCTTAGAACCCGGTTACTATTTATAGGACAGGTTTTTGAGCCAACTACACTCAAGAGGGTACTTACCTATGAAACCCCATGCAAGCCTGAAACTAGGGTTTTGTGTGAATTGCTTGTACATATGTTTGTGCATGCATCATAAACATCATAAAGCATCATATGCATACACTAACCATTTCAAGGGTTTAGATCTTCATCTTTGTTCTTGTTTTGTACGTCATGGAAATTCTTCGAAGAAAAGCCATCCAAGTCAACCTTGTGAGAATCCCTCCTCAACTCAAGGAGCTCACATCCAGAATTCCGGAAAGCTCTCCCTTTAGTGAAAGACATGGTAGACTGCTTAGCCTAGTCAACACCAACATTGAAGAGGACATGATGAAGGTGTTGTTCTAGTTCTTTGACCCTCTTCACCACTATTTCACTTTCTCCGACTACCAGTTGGTGCCCACTTTGGAGGAATTTTCTCAGCTCCTGAGAATTCCTATTCTTAATCAACTACCCTACAACGGTACGAAAAAAGAACCAAAGCCTGAAGATGTTGCTCAAGCACTACACTTGCAACCATTTGACATCAAGGGGCACTGGGAGACTAGAAGCGGTGTCAAAGGTTTCTTGGCAAAATTCTTGTTTGAGAAGGCACAAGAATGTTGGAATTCATTGGACCTACAAGCCTTTGAAGAAATTGTGGCACTTCTCATTTATGGGTTGTGTGATCGGTGGATCTGGAACTGACTGTTTAACGCTGGTTCGCGAAATGTCGCGGAAGCAAGAGTCGCCACCGTCTTTTATTTTCTCCAACATGGACAGGACAAAAGCACAGCAAAATTCCTTATGAGATTGTCTCTCGGTTCGGGAGGTAGATTTATAGAAAGGGAAGGTGTTAGCACCCTTTCTATCCATGGTTATCCATGGGCTCTTAGATACTTGCTCATTGTGTTTTCAAAAGTGTTTGCTTTTCAATTGTGAGTGGGTTTGGAAAAGTTTCTTTGAAAGTTTCAGATCGACTCTTGTATCAGTCCTCAAGAGTGTTTGAAAAATTGTTTTTTGAAAGCTTTTTGAAAAGTGTCGGTGTGAAAAGAAGTTTTTGATTTGTTTTGAATTAGAGCAAGTATCTACGAGTCGTCTACCTACCCTAAGGAATTAGGCTGTGTAGAATTCCTTAAGGTAGTGCCATCCCACCATTGAGAGGTAGGTAGCACCACCGTTGGAGGTGTTCGGGTCAATTCGTTTGTAAGGACAATGTGGTCACCAGAGCAACAGTAGGACACCTTAGAAGCTACCCTTATGCCATGTTCATGGACATAAGGACTTACTAAAACGTCCTATACTCGACGACCACGTTTCGAGGGGCAAGGCAACAGTGAGGCGTACCCTAAGAGTGGTGTGTGAATTTGTGTATCATTTTCAGTTATGTTTTATCTTGTCATGCATTGGGTGAGCTACGCTTTGATTTTATTTGGGCCATTCATTCTTTCATGTGATTAGCAGTTAAAAGGGTGCGGAAATTAAAGTGCGGAAAATAAAGTCCTACGCTATTACAAGGCGCGGGTCTATACATCGCCAAATTAACAAAGACCCGTTTTTTAATAAAATACAGAAAGTAAATAAATTTCCTAATTACTATTACAAGGCTTTGGGGAAATTACATAATATTTAAAAGAAACATAAGAATACGCGTGCGAAAAGAAATTGGAATCGAGTGTTCGAGGGCGTTGGACCCTTTAAAGAAATTAAATTGAAATTGAAAGTTAATTAATGATTAAATAAAGAAAAGAAATTATTTTTATGTTTTTTTTTGGTATTTATGAAATGAGGAAATTAAAATTAAAATTAGAAATTAAATAAAACCCTAGTTCTAAATTGTTTTTAATTATTACAGAAAAATATTTAAGTTTTAACCTAATTTACTCTAATTAATTAATGACATATTTATTTACAAAATAATTAAGAATTAATAATAATGGTAATAAGAAAATTATTTATTAAGCAAAAAGAATAAAAATGCTAAAACCTAATTTCTACATTTTTTAGTTATTTAAGAAAAAAAACATTAAAATTTTAACCTAAATTTACCTAAATTGATTATTAAAATTTATTTACAAAAATATTAATGACTTAAATATTAAACAAAACATATTTTTTATTTTTATGATTTTTGATTTTTTTGTATTATGAAAATTATTTTTGTGTAATTTAAAGGAATCAATTAATTAAAAAAAAGACAAATAAAAGAATAAAAGGAAACATAAAGAAAGGAAAAAAAGGATTAAAAGAATGAGCAAACCCTGGGGGTGTCTGAACCCAAAGAGAGGTTTGTTGAAGCAAATAGGCCCATTGAATCAGGCCCTGTTTGACTTTTCAGCGTTGGCGTGCAGAGTGGTTGACTAATGCGTATGGTGGAATTCATGTGATGGCCATCAGATTGAGGCCCTAGGACACTTGGCAGGCTTGGATATAGGGTTGCATGATAGACCTTGGAAGAGGCGCTGCACAGAAGCGTGTTATAGAAAAAATCATGAAATATACAAGGGGACCTGGGAATCGAACCCAGGTCCCAATACCTGCAAGCCAGCTAAGCTACCAACTGAACCATTGCGTTTGTTTGTATGTATAATGGAACATGATTAATATAATAGAAAAACAAATATTATGCTGGAATAACCAAAAAAACGCGCCAAACTTTGAATGGTCCAATCACACTCCAACAACTCAGCGTCCTCTTCCTTGTTTCTTTGTTTTGCCTGGAAATAACGAATAGATAGCGGGGGTTTTAAACCCCCACTAAATGGTACCTGCAAATAATAGCGAATAGGGCATATGCAAACATAAAAAGGGCGCGAATAGTGGATTAGTTTCGTCTGGATGTCCTGAATCCAATGGTCCTGGTTTGAGTGGCCAATTTTTCCTTATGTGTGAAACCCCAAATCAAAGCTTCAGAAACCCTAATGTCCGTTCATGGCAACTTTTGACACAGACACTATTAGTTCAATTAAAGGGAATCAATAGCTTCAGCGTGTTCATGTTAGTGTAAATCAATCATTAAAAGTCATGAATCATGCATGGAATTCAATATACGATTATGAAAAATTTCCAGAAAAGTAAGACTTTGTTATACCAATTCCTTGAGGATGGAGGCGTGGTTTTGATTGGAATAGCTTCCTGGTAGTGTCAGGAGTGGATTGGAATGCTTTTGAGGCCTTGAAACCAGCTATATGTATGAAAACAGTTTCTCACTTTTTGTCAAAAAAATGCAAGTTTGTTCTCTAGGTTTCTGCGCAGCTCTTGTGTTCTTAAGCCTTAGGTTCACTTGTGTACATGTATATGAATAGAATTAGGTTAAAAGTCAGCCCACAATCCATTGATTTAATGAGTTTGAATATTTGATTTTCCATATCTTTTCTTCAATCTTTTTCATTCCAATTATGCCAAATCATGGAAGATTCTTTCCTTTTTGAATGATGCACGAAATATTGAGTCATAATGGATGAAAATGCTGCACAAAAAGATTCAAAACACATGATTTAGTATTTTTCTCATAATTAATTTTAATTAAATGAATTAATAGGATTAAAAATTCAATTAATTAATTAAAAATAAGAAAATAACTCCCTTTTAGCTTAATGGATCGTGCATAGTCTTTGAGTGATGATTCATGGAAGAAATTGAGGCCCATTAGCATTTTTGAGGCATTTGAAGCAAAGTTGACTTTTCAAAATTCCCAAAAATTTCCCAACTTCCACAAGGCACATATTGCTCAATTTTTAAGCTTTGATCATGTTCTTGGACATTTTGGAAAGGTCTTGAAGTCCTCTAACCAATGTCTTTGGTCCCATGTCATTTTGATTTACCAATCTCAAGTTATGGTCTTTGACTTAAAGTGTCTTTTTGTTGACTTTTGAAAATGACCTATAATGTTGAAATTGATAACTTGTTGTGAGAGCATTTCTTGGACTTGAAGTGTGAAGATGAGTTGTAGTAAATATCATTCTCTTCAAAATGAGCTTTGGATGGAATTTTTCTGATAAACCATGTGGAAGTTATGCCCTGGTCAATTTGCAGTTGACTTTTTCAACTGTCCAAAGATAGAAACTTTTGCATCTTGAGACTTTTTGAGCCATGCTTTGAGAATCATGATCAAGAATTGATCAAATGATGTTTGTGGCTTCAAAATAAGATGTTGACCCAAAATTTTTACTTTTGACTGTCAAATGACCATTTTGCCCCTGCAGTTGACTGTGAAGCAACTAGGGTTTTTTACTGTGCAATTTTGTGCTGTGAGTCTTGAAACTTGTCATAAGGATGCTTGACAATGTTTATAGGCATGTGGGACTTGTTTGGACCCTTGGAAACTTCAACTTCCTTGCAAGAACCAAAACCCTAATTTGTCTGGCTTAGGAGGATGGTTGATTGTGTAGCCCTTGAGTGAACTTTGATCCATTTGAGGTGATGCTTGTCAAAACTTGAAGAATATGGGAGGGAAAATTTTGGGGTACAACAGTTGCCCCTGTTCAATCTTTTTAGACCTGAGGATGTAGATTGGCTTGCATGCCTTTCGTGATCCGAAGGTGGAAGATGATTGAACACTAGAGTGCCCAGAAATTTGCACTCACATAGTAGAGTATCAGCAGTGTGATAGCGGGAATGGGCTTACAGATGCCATTTGGAGGAATAATGGATGGGAGGATGGGCTTATAGATGCCATCTGGAGATGTGACAGAACCTCGTCGAGAATGGGCTTATAGATGCCATTTGGAGACTGTTGATATGTGGATGGGCTTATAGATGCCATCTAGGTGTCGATCGCGTAAGAGATTCCTTAGCGAGAACTTGCGTACCTAAGAAAAGAAAAATAATTACCTGGCCTGTTACAGGAGTTGATCTTCAAACTTTTTATGTAGATGTGCCCTGGCTGGATGCAGGAATCGAATCTTTAAACCCTTCAGACGTGCCCTGGCAAGGTACAGGAATCGAGTCCGGAGAATAGTCGTCAACAGATACACCCTGGCAAGATACAGGAATCGGATCTTCAAACTCTTCAGACGTGCCCTGGCAGGATATAGGAATCGAGTCTGGAGTTAGTCGTCAACAGATACACCCTGGCAAGATACAGGAATCGGATCTTCGAACTCTTCAGACGTGCCCTGGCAAGATACAGGAATTGAGTCTGGTAATGCTAGTCGTCAACAGATACACCCTGGCAAGATACAGGAATCGGATCCTCAAACTCTTCAGACGCACCCTGGCAAGATACAGGAATCGAGTCTGGAACTTTAAAAGGTTTTGTCTCAGAGAAATCTTTAGGAATCGATTTAGCTGGACTAGAGGAGGTCTTGGAATAACTTTAGCAGCATCAGAAAAATCTTTAGGAATTGATTTCACTGGATTTGGATTAGTATCGGAAAATCTTTAGGAATCGATTTAACTGGCTTTGTCTTCTTTCACTGGGTTAATATCAGAAAAATCTTTAGGAATCAATTTAACTGGACCAGAGAAGGCCTTTGACTGGATCGGCATCATAAAAATCTTTAGGAGTCGATTTAACTGGACCAGGCAAGGTCTTGGAATCTTCAACTGGGTCTTCATCAGGAAAATCTTTAGGAATCGATTTAACTGGACCAGAGAAGACCTTTGACTGGATCGGCATCAGAAAAATCTTTAGGAGTCGATTTAACTGGACCAGGCAAGGTCTTGGAATCTTCAACTGGGTCTTCATCAGGAAAATCTTTAGGAATCGATTTAACTGGACCAGACAAGGCCTTTGACTGGATCGGCATCAGAAAAATCTTTAGGATTCGATTTAACTGGACCAGGCAAGGTCTTGGAATCTTCAACTGGGTCTTCATCAGGAAAATCTTTAGGAATTGATTTAACTGGACCAGAGAAGGCCTTTGACTGGATCGGGATCAGAAAAATCTTTAGGAGTCGATTTAACTGGACTAGACAAGGTCTTGGAATCTTCAACTGGGTCTTCATCAGGAAAATCTTTAGGAATCGATTTAACTGGACCAGAGAAGGCCTTTGACTGGATCGGCATCAGAAAAATCTTTAGGAGTCGATTTAACTGGACCAGGCAAGGTCTTGGAATCTTCAACTGGGTCTTCATCAAGAAAATCTTTAGGAATCGATTTAACTGGACCAGAGAAGGCCTTTGACTTGATCGGCGTCAGAAAAATCTTTAGGAGTCGATTTAACTGGACCAGGCAAGGTCTTGGAATAGCTGAGAACTTAACTGGATCTTTCCTAAAATGTAAAAGTCAGTCGTATGCAACGCATGCCATGGATCAAGCAATGATGTTCTCAACATAAATGAGATTGTAAGATATGATGCGTTTATGCATGTATCATGATGTATGATAATGTGATGTTTTTGAACGTATTTTTGTCTAGGAAAATATATCCTTGACGAATGCCGGGAGTTAAATCCTGGGCTGATGGTTGAAGAGAGTTCTTCGTTTCCGCTGGGGATGAAGATCGCAAGAATGAACCGGTAGGAGAAGATGACTCCGTTGGGGAATAAACTTGATGAAGAGATTACTCTGCAGGGAATAACTACTCTAGCGATCTTGCTGGGGGACAATACTCTGTAGGAAGAGAGGTGCTTCGCTGAGATTAATGAGAACTCCATAAGGGATACCATTGTTGAGTTTTGTTGAAGAATATGATGAACTCCCCTGGGGGATAGGAGGAATTCGTCGGGGACGATCTTTCCCTGGTTATTGGCTGAGGATAACCCAGTTATATCCTGGTGGAGAAATAACCTTCTGAATAAAGCCGGGAGACGCGTTCGTGCTATGAAGGGGATAAGCTTCTAGAATCTACTGAGGATAAGCTTCCTACTGGGGAGATTGATTCAACTTTCCTGGGGAGGCTTTTGGACTGGACTTTCCTGGGGAAATCTTTGATATGCACTGGGAAAGTGGCTCCACTGAATGTTCGTATACCGCCGGGGAACAATCTTAAATCAAGATTATCGGGGATGCTTATTGGGAATATTGCGCTGAGGAATGTTGAGATCTGCTAGGGATACCCAATTTCCTTAAGGCTGATAGTATAACATTGCTTGGGGAGAGTGCATGGACTTGCTGGCTCACTCTCTAGGGAGTTAAGAGATCTGGGTTATGTTCTTCGGCTGAACTTACCTTGGTACCTTGGCGGACAGAGCAATTAGATCGCTTAGACAACTCATTATTGCCCCTGTTTCTAATGTTACCTGTGGGGGTAATTGACAAATCTTCTGGTAGACAGGTGACGAGATGCCAGGACATAGTCGTACGCTTTGATCCCTAATTTTTGCCTGGACTGCCCTTTCGGGTTTTCAGTCCACCGGGATACCCTTTTTTGCCCAAGTCGCCTTTTCAGGTTTTCGGCTTGCCGGGTGTACAGATTTTTTCATATTCATCCCTTATTTTTGCCCGAACCCTTTTGGTTCGTCGGGAAGCCCTTATTTTTGCCTAGGTATGTCAACCTAGCGGGTCTTTGATTTTGCGTAGTATTTTTTCGACTATGTCCATGCTCTCAGAATGTAGGGAGATGCCCCTGTCAGTAGTATTGCGTTGCCGTACCACTAGAAGATGTCTGATCAGGAAAGATTCGTTGTCGGAATGCCCCAGGTAATCCAGATGGAGATTTTCCCCAAGCTGGTTGGCCTTTTGAGAAATTCTCCGAATCTTGACTGGACTGCCCCAGATGATGGCCACTGATCATGCCATGCCCCTTGATTGGAAGTGTTTCTTCCACCGGAGGTAACTCTTTTGTTGAGAGGACCTTCGTTCATCGTATATTCGTTGCGCAAAGTTCTCTGCTGTTCAAACAAATAATCATATGCAAACAATGTTATCTTAAGAATGCAAAGCTTATGTCTGTCTTGAAGTTTTTGAAAATGCATTTTTTCAATAAAAGCAAGTGAGTTTTTTTTTTGTAAACTGTGATGTCAACTCGTTATTTTACCACAAGCCTTAAGGAGTCAGGATACCTCTCGTAACAGTATGCTTTCGAACTAACCCATGCTTCAGCTAGGACTTTTGAGGGTTATAACGTAGCCTGGTTCACGGTTTTAAGAAACAAAGGATAAAGGCTCAAATTATTTGTACCCACCCGTTCTTCGTGATGTTCTTCAATCCTAAACTCAGCTAATCGTGCGTTAGACCTTGTTGCATCTTTGTCCTGATATTCCAATGATGGTTCGGATACTGACGATTTATTTTGATTAGGAAGTCATTTCCTTTTTTGTTGAGGGTTTGTAGGACCTCTTTCTTTTTGATTTCGTTATCCCTATTTTTTTCCTGTACTGTTTCTTTTGTGGAGTTACAGTCAGCGGGATGCCCCAGTTTTGTAAGTCTCCTTCATAGGTTTTGACTTATTGGGCTTTTATTTTGATAGATAATGACCGCTTATCTTTAATTATTCGGAACCTCTTTTGCTTTGTAAGGACTTCTTTGGTGTTATTCGTTGTGCACTTGGATCAACTGAGAAAACTACCCTGCCCCAGGTTATGATTAAGGGTTTTAATTTTCGAAAAGAAAAACTCCTACTTCTTTGGCTCAAAGGGGTTAACGAGGGATTATCTGCCTTATAACTCCAGTGTTTAGGAATTGAAACAATGCCTGTACCTCATCAGCGGGGTTTGTTCAAAAGCATACTGTATATCGTGGTATCGTTTTCGTCATCCTCCCTCAAGAGGCTTATAGTTTTCAATCAAGAGCTGATCATCACAAAAATATGAAAGCAGTTTGCATATAGTGAACACGAAATAATTACTTCAAAACAGACATGTGTAATGCATTAATGAAATAACAACGTTTGACATGAATATTATTGTTTGAATAAACAAAGAAAAATACAACTTGAATTCAAATGAACAAAAAGTGCTTTCTATCCTAGCCATGTTTTGGCAAGGGAGCAGTGATCGCATTGGGAGCCTCGGGCGCCTCGAACTCAATCTCCTTGATTCAATCAAGTCTTGGATCTTATTTTTCAAGCTCGAACAATCATCTGTAGTATGCCCCGGGCTGTCAGAGTGATAAGCGCAGCGGGCGTTGGGATTATACTTGGGTGACGTTGTATTTTGATTCTTTGGAGCTTCTTTTAGAGTCACCAGCTTGGTCTCCAGCAACTGTGGCAACATCTGGGACAAGGTCATGCTGAGCCGAGTGAACTGCCTTCTCTCGCTCTTTTGTTGATTGTGATGCTGAGGAGCACCAGCAGGTTTTGAGATCACCACTGCATTGACAGCTTGGCGGCGTTCTGGTCTGTTCTGTCTCCTTGAACCATAGACAGCACTGGATTCCTTCTTAAAAGGTTTTTTATCGGTGCTCGATGAAGCATCCTTCTGTATCTTCCCAGACTTGATACCAGCTTCAATCCTTTCCCCAGTCAAGACCAAATATGTAAACCCAGCAGCAGAATTCCCAATCAGGTGGTTGAAGAATGGACCAGACAGGGTCCCCAAGAACATGTCGATGAGCTCGCGATCAGTCAAAGGCGGTTGTACCCTCCCAGCAAGGTCTCTCCATTTCTGCGCATACTCTTTAAAACCTTCTCCCGATCCTAGTGACATACCCTGGAGTTGGGTACGTGTAGGAGCGAGGTCGGCATTATATTGATACTGCTTGTAAAAAGCAGTAGCCAACTCCTCCCAGTTACGAACCTTGGTTCCATCCAGCTGATAGAACCATTCGAGACGAGTCCCTGAGAGACTCTCCTGGAAGAAGTGGATCCACAAGTTCTTGTCCACAGTGTATGGTTGAATCTTCCGCACATAAGACCTGAGATGTAGCCTGGGACAGGATGCCCCATCATACTTAGCAAAAGAAGGAGCCTTGAATTTGTGTGGGATCACCACACCAGAAGATAGACCCAGGTCTCCAAAATCCAACCCAGGCACTTGTTGAATTTCCATGGCATTCAGACGATCCTCTAGTTGCTTGTACCGGTCCTCAGCTGGAGGGTACTGCTCATCATCAGTCTCGTTGTCGGAGACCACTGGACTAGGAACCTCTCTCCCTTGGGGACTGTCTTTCTCAACAGATGGGGTATCCAGCTCAGCTTCATTTTGTGACCCATTCCCAGATTTGCGTCTAGGGTTGAACAACACCGTCCTCTTCTTCTTCTTCTTCAGGAGCAGAGTCTTCAAATCCTGCTGGCCCTGGGCTAGACTCTTAATCAACTCCTGAAATTGGGCATTCTGGGCCTGGAGGGCCTGGATGGATTGCTCAGTAGATTCTTCAGGATTCATGATGAGACTGTTGAAATAAACAGCAAAGAAGGTAAGCAACCTGTGGAGAAAGGGTACCTGTTATGCAATGATATGTATGATATGCATGCGATGTTTTCAAGGACCTCACAGGATAAACAGAGAAATTGGTTAGAATTTGAATTTGGGTAGCTTGATTGAAGGAACTTCATGTTGATGGAGAGTCCTTCTTCAAGGGTCAAGGCTCACCATATCGAGTGGGTCATAGCCCCTGACTCAAGTCATCAACCTTGTTTTGCTTTCCAAACAACCTTGGCTAGGGGAACCTTCTTCAAGAGTCAAAGCTCACCATATCAAGTGGGTCATAGCCCCTGACTCAAATTATCAACCTTGGCTAGAGGAAAATAAATCCCCTTTGCCCCTTGCTAGACATTTTGATTCATCAGGACCTGCATCACAGACCCTTGAGATCCTTGAAATGGGTTAGTCCTTATGCAGGATGTATGCAATGGTATGATGGTATGATGTCATGTTATGCGTGGGCTGATATAAGTAACCCTATTATGAGTCCAGATTAAGGACTGTAAACAAAACCTGCAAGAAACTCAAGTGTCAGATAACAAGCATGCAAGTAGTCAAGTATGAAGGCACGCAAGTCACACAAGACAGCCCTTAGAGTTTAGGCCAGCATGGAGTTCAGGTATTACCCTCTTTCAGTTTGTTGGTTAAGACCTGTCCTATCAAAAGTAACCGGGTTCTATAGGATCCCAATATCACTGACTACCCTCAATCGGTCATAACTCCAGCATCGCAATCTTTTCTTGCGGCCAGAACCATCGCGAGAGTTTAGCCTCAATGGGTGTAGCATACTGCTACTGTTCTATAAGCCAAGTTGGGTCATTTAAGGTTCTAAGGTCGGTTGGTGCTTAATGACTCCTCAGAAGACCCATATTCTCCTCGTTGCGACACAAGGGATATCGGTACAGACCAAGGCGCCACACCAACGTAGCCACTGCTTCACCCGTGCGGTCTACGCCGGACAGGTCCCTCACAACTTATGCTACCTAAAAGGGTATTCCCCAGATCCAGGTTAGGATCTATGAAACTCCGATGCAAGCCCACAATAAAAAAGCAATCAAAGCAAGCAATTGAAAACAAGAGTGAACTATTCCTAAGGTACACCTCACTTATAAAGTGTCCCCAGCAGAGTCGCCAGTTCTGTGATCGGTGGATCTGGAACTGACTGTTTAACGCTGGTTCGCGAAATGTCGCGGAAGCAAGAGTCGCCACCGTCTTTTATTTTCTCCAACATGGACAGGACAAAAGCACAGCAAAATTCCTTATGAGATTGTCTCTCGGTTCGGGAGGTAGATTTATAGAAAGGGAAGGTGTTAGCACCCTTTCTATCCATGGTTATCCATGGGCTCTTAGATACTTGCTCATTGTGTTTTCAAAAGTGTTTGCTTTTCAATTGCAAGTGGGTTTGGAAAAGTTTCTTTGAAAGTTTCAGATCGACTCTTGTATCAGTCCTCAAGAGTGTTTGAAAAATTGTTTTTTGAAAGCTTTTTGAAAAGTGTCGGTGTGAAAAGAAGTTTTTGATTTGTTTTGAATTAGAGCAAGTATCTACGAGTCGTCTACCTACCCTAAGGAATTAGGCTGTGTAGAAGTCCTTAAGGTAGTGCCATCCCACCATTGAGAGGTAGGTAGCACCACCGTTGGAGGTGTTCGGGTCAATTCGTTTGTAGGGACAGTATGGTCACCAGAGCAACAATAGGACACCTTAGAAGCTACCCTTATGCCATGTTCATGGACATAAGGACTTACTAAAACGTCCTATACTCGACGACCACGTTTCTAGGGGCAAGGCAACAGTGAGGCGTACCCTAAGAGTGGTGTGTGAATTTGTGTATCATTTTCAGTTATGTTTTATCTTGTCATGCATTGGGTGAGCTACGCTTTGATTTTATTTGGGCCATTCATTCTTTCATGTGATTAGCAGTTAAAAGGGTGCGGAAATTAAAGTGCGGAAAATAAAGTCCTACGCTATTACAAGGCGCGGGTCTATACATCGCCAAATTAACAAAGACCCATTTTTTAATAAAATGCAGAAAGTAAATAAATTTCCTAATTACTATTACAAGGCTTTGGGGCAATTACATAATATTTAAAAGAAACATAAGAATACGCGTGCGAAAAGAAATTGGAATCGAGTGTTCGAGGGCGTTGGACCCTTTAAAGAAATTAAATTGAAATTGAAAGTTAATTAATGATTAAATAAAGAAAGGAAATTATTTTTATGTTTTTTTTTGGTATTTATGAAATGAGGAAATTAAAATTAAAATTAGAAATTAAATAAAACCCTAGTTCTAAATTGTTTTTAATTATTACAGAAAAATATTTAAGTTTTAACCTAATTTACTCTAATTAATTAATGACATATTTATTTACAAAATAATTAAGAATTAATAATAATGGTAATAAGAAAATTATTTATTAAGCAAAAAGAATAAAAATGCTAAAACCTAATTTCTACATTTTTTAGTTATTTAAGAAAAAAAACATTAAAATTTTAACCTAAATTAACCTAAATTGATTATTAAAATTTATTTACAAAAATATTAATGACTTAAATATTAAACAAAACATATTTTTTTTTTTATGATTTTTGATTTTTTTTTGTATTATGAAAATTATTTTTGTGTAATTTAAAGGAATCAATTAATTAAAAAAAGACAAATAAAAGAATAAAAGGAAACATAAAGAAAGGAAAAAAAGGATTAAAAGAATGAGCAAACCATGGGGGTGTCTGAACCCAAAGAGAGGCTTGTTGAAGCAAATAGGCCCATTGAATCAGGCCTTGTTTGACTTTTCAGCGTTGGCGTGCAGAGTGGTTGACTAATGCGCATGGTGGAATTCATGTGATGGCCATCAGATTGAAGCCCTGGGACACTTGGCAGGCTTGGATATAGGGTTGCATGATAGACCTTGGAAGAGGCGCTGCACAGAAGCGTGTTATAGAAAAAATCATGAAATATACAAGGGGACCTGGGAATCGAACCCAGGTCCCAATACCTGCAAGCCAGCTAAGCTACCAACTGAACCATTGCGTTTGTTTGTATGTATTATAGAACATGATTAATATAATAGAAAAACAAATATTATGCTGGAATAACCAAAAAAACGCGCCAAACTTTGAATGGTCCAATCACACTCCAACAACTCAGCGTCCTCTTCCTTGTTTCTTCGTTTTGCCTGAAAATAACGAATAGATAGCGGGGGTTTTAAACCCCCACTAAATGGTACCTGCAAATAATAGCGAATAGGGCATATGCAAACATAAAAAGGGCGCGAATAGTGGATTAGTTTCGTCTGGATGTCCTGAATCCAATGGTCCTGGTTTGAGTGGCCAATTTTTCCTTATGTGTGAAACCCCAAATCAAAGCTTCAGAAACCCTAATATCCGTTCATGGCAACTTTTGACACAGACACTATTAATTCAATTAAAGGGCATCAATAGCTTCAGCGTGTTCATGTTAGTGTAAATCAATCATTAAAAGTCATGAATCATGCATGGAATTCAATATACGATTATGAAAAATTTCCAGAAAAGTAAGACTTTGTTATACCAATTCCTTGAGGATGAAGGCGTGGTTTTGATTGGAATAGCTTCCTGGTAGTGTCAGGAGTGGATTGGAATGCTTTTGAGGCCTTGAAACCAGCTCTATGTATGAAAACAGTTTCTCACTTTTTGTCAAAAAAATGCAAGTTTGTTCTCTAGGTTTCTGCGCAGCTCTTGTGTTCTTAAGCCTTAGGTTCACTTGTGTACATGTATATGAATAGAATTAGGTTAAAAGTCAGCCCAAAATCCATTGATTTAATGAGTTTGAATATTTGATTTTCCATATCTTTTCTTCAATCTTTTTCATGCCAATTATGCCAAATCATGGAAGATTCTTTCCTTTTTGAATGATGCACGAAATATTGAGTCATAATGGATGAAAATGTTGCACAAAAAGATTCAAAACACATGATTTAGTATTTTTCTCATAATTAATTTTAATTAAATGAATTAATAGGATTAAAAATTCAATTAATTAATTAAAAATAAGAAATAACTCCCTTTTAGCTTAATGGATCGT
Organism: Vicia faba; assembly: GCA_948472305.1. Lineage (NCBI taxonomy): Eukaryota > Viridiplantae > Streptophyta > Magnoliopsida > Fabales > Fabaceae > Vicia > Vicia faba. The sequence continues at coordinate 54,576,710 of OX451741.1, forward strand.
GCATAGTCTTTGGGTGATGATTCATGGAAGAAATTGAGGCCCATTAGCATTTTTGAGGCATTTGAAGCAAAGTTGACTTTTCAAAATTCCCAAACATTTCCCAACTTCCACAAGGCACAGCTTGCTCAATTTTTAATATTTGATCATGTTCTTGGACATTTTGGAAAGGTCTTGAAGTCCTATAACCAATGTCTTTGGTCCCATGTCATTTTGATTTACCAATCTCAAGTTATGGTCTTTGACTTAAAGTGTCTTTTTGTTGACTTTTGAAAATGACCTATAAAGTTGAAATTGATAACTTTTTGTGAGAGCATTTCTTGGACTTGAAGTGTGAATATGAGTTGTAGGAAATGTCATTCTCTTCAAAATGAGCTTTGGATGGAATTTTTCTGATAAACCATGTGGAAGTTATGCCCTGGTCAATTTGCAGTTGACTTTTTCAACTGTCCAAAGATAGAAACTTTTGCATCTTGAGACTTTTTGAGCCATGCTTTGAGAATCATGATCAAGAATTGATCAAATGATTTTTGTGGCTTAAAAATAAGATGTTGACCCAAAATTTTGACTTTTGACTGTCAAATGACCATTTTGCCCCTGCAGTTGACTGTGAAGTAACTAGGGTTTTTGACTGTGCAATTTTGTGCTGTGAGTCTTGAAACTTGTCATAAGGATGCTTGACAATGTTTATAGGCATGTGGGACTTATTTGGACCCTTGGAAACTTCAACTTCCTTGCAAGAACCAAAACCCTAATTTGCCTGGCTTAGGAGGATGGTTGACTGTGTAGCCCTTGAGTGAACTTTGAACCATTTGAGGTGATGATTGTCAAAACTTGAAGAATATGGGAGGGAAAATTTTGGGGTACAACAGGTTGGTCTTGTTCCCAAATCCTGACCAGCTTATAGATGTCAACGCCGTCAAGATCTTCTTATCCAGAAATCCAATACCAACATTGCTTGGGGACATTCTTCACTCATTTTACACACGGACAATGAGAAAGAGGGGTGTTCTCATGTGTTGTACTCCTCTCCTTGCAAGGTGGTTTATTTCGCACCTTCCACAATCTGTCTTGAAGAATGACCAAGGATTAAGGTGGTCACAACGGTTGATGACCCTCACTCACTCTGATATACATTGGTGTTCTCGGTCCAGAGAAAATGTCATCATCGTCGATCGTTGTGGAGAGTTCCCCAATGTTCCATTGCTTGGCATTAAAGGAGGCATTACCTACAACCCTTGTCTAGCTTTGAGACAATTTGGATATGCACGGAGGGATGGCCCTCACGACATGTTGATTCCTGACCTAGTTTTTTACTTCGACAACGATGCGCAAGGACTTCACCAAAGATTCATCAGAGCTTGGAGGATGCCTAATAAGGTAGACAGCAAGACACTGGGGCACAAGAATTCCATCCCTCTTGAGCCTTATCTCAAGTGGGTACGAACCCGAGCCCAGAGTCTAATGATGCCTTATCCTCATGTTCTCCCTGTGATTAAAGAGCCCGTCAAGGAAGGAGAGGTTCCCTACACCATCCTATATCCTGACATGCCTACATCGTGGGAGGAGATGCAGAAGAGTTGGATCCAACTCAAGGAGGAACAGAACACTTTTGAAGCCAGCTTCCACGCCAGTGAGAAGAAGGTTTTGGAGCTTACCCGCCAACTCCATGAGGAAGAGACCCTCAACACCTACATCGCACCAAAGAGGATGCGCAACGTATTTTTACCTTGAGAAGTATTTTGTAATATTTGGCCCATGGGGCACTTATGTACTAACGAAATTCTTCTTATTAATATGACGTGTGTTCTTTTTGTTTGCAAACAATTTTGAATTTTATAAATCCTTGAATGCATTGCATAAATAGCATCTCATGCATCATGTGCATAACAAGTACCCTTTTTTCTACAGGTTGCTTAATCTTATTCGCTGTTTATTTGAACAGTCATCATGAATCCTGAATCATCCAATGAGTAAGCTATCAAGGCCCTCCAGGCCCAGAACGCCCAGTTTCAAGAGCTGGTCATGAGCTTAGCCCAAGGTCAACAGGAGTTGAAGACTCTGCTCTTGAAGAAGAAGAAAAAGAAGAGGACTGCGTTGTTCAACACTGGACGCAGGTTTGGGAATACACTCCATAATGAGGCTGATCAGGCTACTTCCTCTGCAGAGAAAGACAGTCCCCAAGGGGGAAGGGCTCCTAGTCCTGCAGTCTCCGACAACGAGACGGATTACAATGATGAACAATATCCTCCTGCTGCAAACAGATACAAGCAATTAGAGGACCGTTTAAGTGCCATGGAGATTCAAAATGTGTCGGGGTTGGATTTCGGAGATCTAGGTTTATCTTCTGGGGTGGTGATCCCACACAAGTTCAAGGCACCTGCCTTTGCGAAGTACGACGGGGCTTCCTGTCCTAAGCTGCATCTCAGATCATATGTAAGGAAGATCCAACCTTACACTGCAGACAAGAACCTATGGATTCATTTCTTCCAAGATAGCCTTTCAGGGTCTCAACTCAAATGGTTCTATCAGTTGGATGGAGCCAGTATTCGAAACTGGGAGGATTTGGCTACCGCATTTTATAAACAGTATCAGTACAATTCTGACCTCGCTCCCACACGTACCCAACTCCAGGGTATGTCACTGGGAGCGGGCGAAGGATTTAAGGAGTATGCGCAAAATTGGAGAGACCTGGCTGGCAGGGTGCAGCCTCCTTTGACTGACCGTGAACTTGTTGACATGTTCCTAGGGACCCTGTCTGGTCCATTCTTCAATCATCTGATTGGCAATTCTTCCGCTGGGTTTACAGATTTGATCTTGACTGGTGAGAGGATAGAAGCTGGTATCAAGTCGGGGAAGATACAGAAAGGTGCCTCCGCGAGTACTGAGAAGAAGCCCTTCAAAAAGGAAGCTAGTGTTGTTTATGGTCCTAGAAGACAAGTTAAGCCGGAACGCCGCCAAGCTGTCAATGCATTGGTAATTTCAAAGCCTGTTGCTGCTCCTCAGCAGTACAATCAACAAAGGGGTGAGAGACCCAAAAGGCAGTACACTCGGCTACGCATGACCCTGTCTCAGATATTGCCGCAACTACTGTCAACCAATCTGGTAACTGTCAAGGAAGCACCGAAGGTGGTGAACACAGCTTCTCCAAAGTACAACCCCAACGCCCGTTGCGCTTATCACTCTTATAGCCCCGGGCATACTACGGACGATTGCTGGGCTCTGAGGAATAAGGTTTAAGACCTTATTGATGCTAAGGAAATACAGTTTGAGGCGCCCGAAAGGCCCAATGTTGTGACTGATCCCATGCCCCAGCATGGAGTGAATGTTGTGGAAGAAGACCAATATGTAGCCTCCGTGGAAGAGATTGTTACTCCATTATCGATTGTTAAAAGGAATCTGTTGCTAGCCGGTTTATTTCCGGGATGTGGTGAAGATTGCCTTCTATGTGTTGTTTCTCCTGTTGGTTGTCCGTTGCTGAAATCAGGTATCCAAAGCCTGATGGATAGTAAGGAAATCTTGTTCGAGAAGATTGTTGTTCCTGCTGTCCCTACTGAAGAAGTTTCTATTGTCATTATTTTCAACAAATCTCCTAAGGCTCCCTCAAAGAAGCCTGCCAAAATCATGTCCACTCAGAAGATTGCTCCCATCATCATCACTGTTCCGGGACCTCTCCCTTATACATCCGACAAAGCTGTCCCATGGCACTATGGGGAAGATATTTATGTGCTTGGAGTAAAACAAGAGTTTGATACGAGTACTGGTGTCAGTAACATCACCGGGCCTGCCAAAATTACTCACAGTGGTAGGGTGTTCTCGCCAGATATTGCGCAACCAGCTATTCAGAAACCTCTTATCATCACACCCGCAAGTGTGCCTGTTCCTCTTCCTAATCAAGTTCCTGTTTCTACCCCTGTTGCCGAGTCCTTTGATGCTCGGGGCAAAGGGATTGCTACTGATTTGCCTGCCCTGACGGAGGCACCGAAGACAACCGCTATTGAGGCTTCCCAGCAAGAGATGGAGGAGACCCTCAAGATTATCAAGAAAAGTGATTTCAATGTAGTTGAGCAGTTGGGGCACACCCCATCAAAGATTTCTATGCTATCACTGTTGTTATGTTCAGAGGCCCATGCCAAGGCCCTGATTTCCTTCCTGAAGATGGCCCATGTGCCACAAGAAACGCCTGCTGATCAATTTACTGATTGTGTGGCCAACTTGACTGCCGATAATGGTTTGGGCTTCTCTGACGCCGATCTGACCGCCAAAGGAAAGAACCATAATGACGCCCTGCATGTCTCCATTGAATGCAGGGGCACTACTCTTGCCCATGTGTTGGTATACACCGGTTCTTCATTGAACATATTGCCCAAGAAGGCCCTAGACAGGTTAGATTGTGAGGGTTTGGAGCTCAAGCCTAGTAACATTGTTGTCCGAGCCTTTGACGGTTCGAAAAGGATGGTACATGGTGAAGTTGACATTCCGATCAGGGTTGGTTCTCAAGTTTTTGATTCAACTTTCTATGTGATGGACATCCGTCCATCCTACTCTTGTTTGTTGGGTCGTCCATGGATCCACAAGGCCGGAGCTGTGACCTCCACACTACATCAAAAGCTTAAATACCCAGTCAGAGGGAAGATTGTCACAGTTCAAGGGGAGGAGGAATATATGGTCAGCCACCTAAACTCGTTCCGGTACATAGAAATGGATGGGGAATTCATTGAGACTCTATTCCAGCACTTTGAAGAGGTGCCTCAGACATTGGCGTAAGCTGAAACTGTGATTGAAGACCCTCCTTTGAAGATGGCTTCCTTAAAGGATGCTCGGGCTGTGATTGAGAAGGGTGAGTGCATAAACTGGGGCCGACTTCCTGACTTCACTCCAAAGACTGACAAGTTTGGTTTAGGCTTCACTACAGAGGCTCAGAGGGCTGTTCACAAAGCAAGGATTGGAAGACCTCCTGTGTTCATCACCAACCCGGGATTGAATGCTATTGAAGACGACGGGGAGGAATCCGAATTTGACAGCTGGATCTACCCAACAACCGACAGTGGACCAAGCAACTGGACTGCCAAAGACTTTACACCTATTACTTTTGTCACTCAGTAATGAACTCTTTTGTTTTCAATTTGTAACAAACAATATGTTGAAACTTTTATGGCTCGGTGTCCTACCCGGGGCACCATGGTTTCATTTGTGAGGGCTTTTGTATGTCATTTTCATATATCATTAATCAAAACATTGGACGTTTGTTGCATTTCAAAATCTTGCGCTCCTTTTCTTTCTTTATTATATATTGCAAAACAGCTATATTTACACACACTCACTTATACAGGTTCCAATCCACTCTGGATCTCACTGGTAACGACTCTGCTACTGCCAGTTATGACTTCAAAAATCCGATCAACTTAGCCGAAAACGAAGGTGAAGATGATTGCGAAGTGGCTGGTGAACTTGCAAGACTGTTACTCCAGGAAGAGAGGGCCATTCAGCCACATGAAGAGCCAGTGGAAACGGTTAATCTGGGTACTGAGACAGACAGAAAGGAAGTCAAGATTGGTGCCAACCTAGAGCTCAGTGTGAAACAACGGTTGATTCAGATGCTGCATGACTATGTAGAAATCTTTGCCTGGTCTTACGAAGACATTCCTGGGTTGGATACCGACATTGTGGTTCATCACTTGCCTACCAAGGAAGACTTCCCTCCGGTAAAACAGAAGGTCCGCCGTATGCGTCCAGAGATGTCCGAGAAAATCAAAGCTGAGGTTATGAAACAATTTGATGTCGGATTTCTAGCAGTGACTTCTTACCTTCAGTGGATTGCCAACGTGGTTCCAGTGCCGAAGAAAGATGGTAAGGTCCGAATGTGTGTTGATTACAGGGATTTGAATAGGGCCAGCCCCAAGGATGATTTCCCTCTGCCTCATATCGATGTCCTGGTTGACAACACTGCTCAGCATAAAGTATTCTCCTTCATGGATGGATTCTCCGGTTATAATCAGATCAAGATGGCTCCTGAAGATATGGAGAAGACCACTTTTGTTACTCAATGGGGCACTTTTTGCTACAAGGTCATGCCTTTTGGATTGAAAAATGCTGGGGCAACCTACCAACGTGCCATGGTTGATTTATTTCATGATATGATCCATCACGAGATAGAAGTATACGTCGACGATATGATTGCAAGGTCCCAAACTGAGGAGGAACACCTTGACCATCTACAGAAACTGTTTGACCGTCTGAAGTTGTACAAGCTGAGGTTGAATCCAAACAAATGCACCTTTGGGGTAAGGTCTGGAAAATTGCTAGGCTTCATCGTAAGCGACAAAGGTATTCAAGTGGACCCTGCCAAGGTGAAAGCCATACAAGAGATGCCAGCTCCCAAGACAGAGAAAGAAGTCAGAGGCTTTCTAGGACGGCTGAACTACATTGCCCGATTCATCTCACATCTAACTGCTACCTGTGAACCAATCTTCAAGCTACTGAAGAAAGATCAAATAGTATGTTGGAACGAGGAATTTCAGGCCGCTTTCGACAGAATCAAAGAGTATCTCCAAGAACCACCCATTCTTATGCCGTCGGTTGAAGGGAGACCTCTAATACTATACTTGACAGTACTTGACAACTCAATAGGGTGTGTGCTGGGGCAGCATGACGAATCTGGCCGAAAAGAGCACGCTATTTATTACCTGAGCAAAAATTTTACCGACTGTGAGACTCGGTACTCACTGCTCGAGAAAACTTGCTGCGCTCTGGTATGGGCTGCTCGCCGACTGAGACAATATATGTTGACTCACACTACTCTGTTGATTTCAAAAATGGATCCAATAAAGTACATATTCGAAAAGCCTGCTCTGTCCGGAAGAATAGCAAGATGGCAAATGATCTTGACGGAATATGACATCCAATACACGACTCAAAAAGCAATCAAGGGAAGTGTATTGGCAGACCATTTGGCACACCAGGCGGTGGACGATTACCAGTCAATGAACTTTGAATTTCCAGACAAAGATATCATGGTAGTGACTGATTGTGAAGTACCTGGACCGGATGAAGGACCTGAGGAGGGATCCCGATGGTCTATGCACTTTGACGGAGCCTCAAACGCCTTGGGTAATGGTATTAGCGCTGTGATCATATCCCCTAAAGGCACTCATACTCCACTCACCGCCCGACTATGTTTCAACTGCACCAACGTTATGGGAGAGTATGAGGCTTGTATCATGGGTCTTCAAGCTGCAATTGATTTAAGGATCAAGTTTCTGAGTGTCTTCGGAGATTCCTCTCTCGTGATCAATCAGATCAAAGGCGAGTGGGATACGAAACACCCAAACCTTATTCCTTACAAGGAGTATGTGTTGACGTTGCTTCCCCACTTCGAGAAGATAACTTTTGAACATTTCCCAAGAGAGGAGAATCAGTTAGCGGACGCGTTGGCTACGATGTCTTTTATGTTCAAAGTCAAATGGGACAACGAGGCGCCCCAGATCATTATCTGGAAATTGGATGAGCCTGCACATTGCGGCGATCTCAAGACCGAAGAGGTAACGGAAAAACCTTGGTATCATGAGGTGAAGAGGTACCTTGAAGCTCAAGAATACCCCGAAGGTGCATCAGTCAATGACAAGAAGTTCCTAAGAAGGTTTGCGGCAAAGTTCTTCCTCAGTAATGGCATTCTCTACAAGCGAAACCATGATTCCACCTTACTGCGTTGTGTGGATAAGACTGAAGCAGAAAGGATCATGGCAGAGCTACATGAAGGTACTTTCGGAACACATTTCAGTGGACACACCATGGCAAAGAAAATCCTTCGGGCAGGATATTTCTGGTCCACAATGGAAGCCGACTGCTATCAGCACTCGCGAACTTGTCATAAATGCCAGATCTATGCTGATAAGGCGCATATTCCTCCGGTCCCTCTGAATGTCCTGACGGCACCTTGGCCTTTTGTAATGTGGGGCATTAATATGATCGGCGAGATCCGACCTACGGAATCCAACGGGCATCATTTCATCCTAGTAGCAATTGATTACTTCACGAAGTGGGTTGAAGCAGCCTCCTACGCCACCGTAACCAAGCGCGTCATGGCACGATTCATTCGGCACAACCTGATCTGTCGATACGGTGTCCCGGAAAGGATCATTACGGACAATGGTACCAATCTTAACAACAAGATGATCACTGAGCTCTGCGAGCAATTCAAGATACAGCACCACAACTCTTCTCCCTACCGGCCAAAAATGAACGGGGCTGTAGATGCAGCGAATAAGAACATTAAGAAGATTGTGCAGAAGATGACAGTGACCTATAAAGATTGGCACGAGATGTTACCGTTTTCTCTTCATGGGTACCGCACCTCGGCACAGACGTCAATAGGGGAAACTCCCTTTTCCTTGGTCTATGGCATGGAGGCAGTCTTTCCTATTGAAGTCCAGATACCCTCTCTCCGGATAATGAAGAATGAAAACTTGAGCGAAGATGACTGGATCCAGACTTGGCTTGATCAATTAAACCTAATTGACGAAAAGAGACTCACTGCTATTTGTCATGGTCAGACGTACCAAAAATGGATGATCAGGGCATTTAACAAGAAGGTCAAACGACAAGAGCATCAAGTCGGAGACCTGGTAATCAAGCGCATCATTCTTCCTCAAAGTGATCCCAGGGGCAAATGGACCCCTACATACGAAGGGCCATTTGTGGTTAAACATATCTTCTCAGGAGGAGCTATGATTTTAACCGCCATGGATGGTGACGACCTTCCTCACCCTGCCAATGCAGACATAGTAAAAAGATACTACGCATGAATCAAAGACCCGCTAGGTTGATACACCTAGGCAAAAATAAGGGCTTCCCGGCGAACCAAAAGGGTTCGGGCAAAAATAAGGGACGAAATGAAAAAATCTGTACACCCGGCAAGTCGAAAACCTGAAAAGGCGGCTTGGGCAAAAATGGGTATCCCAGTGGACTGAAAACCCGAAAGGGCGGTCCAGGCAAAAGTTAGGGATAAAGCGTAATACTATGTCTCATCGGATCACCTCGCATCCAGAATTCGACATCAATCAATCAGCTTCATCTTCAACTGAGCAACAAAGTGATGAGACGCTTGAAGACATAAAGGCGATAGCAGAATTGGAACCCAGTGGGATTATTTTTCACATAGCTGTTTTGTTTCCTTTTCAAAATTGTATAAACTCTATTTTGTTCGGCGGCGTTCTCTTACTAGGACGTCAGCCTCTTGTACATAAAACGCCTATTTACAGGCAAATTTCAAAATCAATACAAATTCACTTTTTCAGACAAATTATCCATTATTTTTCCTTTTTCTGTTTTGTTTTGCAAAGAATGTCCAATGTTCATTTTTGATATATGCATTTGACATTAATTGCTAATCATGAATATTTGCATGCGAAACAAAGGATTAATTACGGGTGACGACGGAAACAGGGGCAATATTGAATTGTCCAAACGATCTAGTTACTCTGTCCATCGAGGCACCAAGATAGGTTCAGCTGAAGAATGAAACCAGGTTACCTCAACTCCCCACAGAGTAGCCCCAGCAAGTCAGCAATACTCTCCTCAAGCAGAGTTAGTCTACGGCCAGCCTAAAGGAAGTTGGGTATCCCCAGAAGATCTCAACATTCCCCAGCGGAGTATAGACATTCCTCAGCAAGCATCCCCGGCAGTCTTAATATAAGATTGTTCCCCGGCGGAATACCAACACCCCAGTACAGTCTGAAAAGTTTCCCCAGGAAAGTGGGATCCCTATCCCCAGCAGGTCTTGAAGCTTATCCCCGGTAGGTTCTGGAAGCTTATCCCCTGCATAGTACATACGTCTCTCCCCAATTTCATTTCAAAAGCTATTCCTCACTAGAGTTTATAACTGGGTTATCCTCAGCTAATTACCACGGAAAGTTCGTCCTCGACGAAGTTCTTCCTACCCCTAGCGGAGTTCATCAAATTCCCCAACATAACTCATCAGTAGAATCCCCAGCGGAGCTCTCATCAAAACCTCGGCGAAGTATCTCTTCTCACAGAGTAATACCCCGCAGAGTAATCTCTCCAACAAGTTTATTCCCCTCAGAGTAATCTCTCCAACAAGTTTATTCCCCAACGGAGTCATCTTCTCCTACCGGTTTATTCTCACAACCATCATCCCCAGCGGAAGCGAAGAACTCTACTCTTCAACATCAGCCCAGGATTTGATTCCCCAGCCAGTCGTCAAGGATTTATTTTCCTAGACGAAAATACATTCGTAGACATTTCACATTTTATACATCCTGCTTACATACATGACATAGTGCATACAACACTATCTCATTTTGAGCATCATGACATCATGCATCTCATACATCATGACTTCGCATACAACTGATGTTTTTCCTTTTCAGGAAAAGGTCAATCCAAAGATGATTGCTATCAACTATCGCAATTCCAGATTCGGTTCTTGTATCTAGCCAGGGCATATCTGTGAGCGATTGACTGTAGATTCGACTCCTGTATCTAGCCAGGGCATGTCTACATGTTAGTTTGAAGATCAACCCCTGTAACAGGCCAGGAAATTATCTTTCATTCTCAGGTCAGAGGTCTACACCTATATCCAGCCAGGAAAGCTATCTCTACCAACCTTTTGCACTTCCAGATTCGATACATGTATCCAGCCAGGGCATATCTGAAGACAACAATTTCCAGATTCGATACCTGTATCCAGCCAGGGCATATCTGAAGACAACAATTTCCAGATTCGATACTTGTATCTAGCCAGGGCATATCTGAAGACGACAAGTTCCAGATTCGATTCCTGTATCCAGCCAGGGCATATCTGTGAGTACTTGATTGTGGATTCGATTCCTGTATCTAGCTAGGGCATATCTGCATGAAGAGTTTAGAGATTCGATACCTGTATCCAGCCAGGGCACGTCTGTAAACAACCTTTTGAAGTTCCAGATTCGATTCCTGTATCTAGCCAGGGCACATCTGTGAGCAACTAACTGTGCATTCGACTCCTGTATCCAGCCAGGGCACATCTGCATGAAGAGACTGAAGATCAACACCTGTAACAAGCCAGGAAACCATCTTTCTTTCTCAAGTATGCAAGCTCTCGCTAAGGAATCTCTTACGCGATCAACACTTCCAAATGGCATCTATAAGCCCATTCCCGACAAGTTTATGTCACGCCTCCAAATGGCATCTGTAAGCCCATCCTCCTATCCATCCTTTCTCCAAATGGCATCTATAAGCCCATTCCCGACATCACATTGCTGATACTCCAGCATGCGAGTGCAAATTTCCGGGCACTCTAGTGTCCAATCTCCTTTTACCCTCGAGTCGCGAAAGGAAAACTTGCCAATCTAACTCTTCAGGTTCAAGAAGATTGAACAGGGGCAACTGTTGTACCCCAAAATTTTCCCTCCCATTTCCTCAACATTTTCTCACCACAAGACCCTTGGAGCTCAAGATCAAGTTAGGGTTTGCTCTGCTCAAGACTCCTCATTGCACTGTTGGCCCAAATTAGGGTTTGAGTTTGCACAAAGATGTTTTGACCTAAAATGCCAAAGATGACTTTCATGCTTCATGTTGGACTCCCAAGTTTATCCATACCAAGTTTCAAGCCTTGATTCCAATCTTTGCCCAGTCAATTGGACAGTTGACCTAGAAATCAACTGTATTGGGGAAAAAGTCAACTGTGGTCAATTGACAGTCAAACCTCATGATTTTTGACCCACATAAATATTATGAACTCATATGAACCATTTGGTCAAGTTTGGATCACATTTCCACAAGAAATTTGATCAGATCACCAAAAGGGCAAAATGGTCATTTTTAGGGTTTTGACTGCACAAAGGCAATTTTTGACTGTTTGACCTAGCCAATGGCAAACCAAGCTCACATATGGACTCAAGGACCCCATGGAATTGTCTTGACATGTTCAACAAATTCAAAAGATCCCAAATGCACAAGATTGACAGATGAATTTTCCAGTCAACTGAGCCAAATTTGACTGTATACTGAAAAGTCAAACTTTGACTTTTTGGTCAAAATCAAGTGTCAAGATTAATTTTCCATCAAGACATGTCAAATTATGAAACTTGTTCATCAAGAAATCAAAAATCACAAATTAGAGTTTGAAATGAAGAATTTTCATAACTTAGAATCTTTCTAAGTTATGAAAATCCCTAATTTTTTCCTAACTTTGTCCCACTTTTTCATCAAGATACATTTGGATTCAAGGAAAACTCAAAACATGAAAGTTATAGTCCATTGCAAAATCTACAACTTTGATTCACAAAGTTTCTTCAAAAGAAGCTTGAAGCTCAAGTTATGATTTTTGGAACAAGGGTGCAAAACATTCTTAACTTAGAAAAATTTTGACCTATTCTAGGCAGGATTTTTGCCTAACTTCATGGCCACTTTTCACATGCTTCCACTTGGAATTTCAATTTTAATTACAAAGATGGATTGTAGTACACATTCCAAGATTTCCAAAATGACCAAGAACTCATCAAACAACCTTGTGGTTAGGGAGAATCAAATTTGGCAATATAGGCAAAAGTCACTTTGTTCATAAGCCATCTTCATGTTCATACACTTTGCAATTTTTCAAATCAGCATGAGCAAGCTAGTTACAGGCCTCTAATCCTTTTCTTACTCAATAATTAAATGCCAATCCATTGTGCCAAGGCATTATTTTGTGCATTTGGTCATTGTATGAAGAATTAAGCCTTAATTAGAAAAAGCACTTTATCCATTTTTGTAAAGCATGGCTTTATGTCAAGTTTGCAAATCAAGAAGTACAAGGCCATATCTTTGGACACAGGATTCATGGACATAACACACTGATCAAGAGGGATTGAGGCAGCATGTTGAGGGGGCCTGCATAAGTCTAGAAACCAAGTTGACAATTTTTGCTTTAGTAAGAAGAAACCTTGCATTTTGTACAACAACTTACATTGCTGCAACCAGAAGCCTAGACAAACTTGTTGAACACATTCTAAACATCATCACTGAGCTAAGGCACGAGCTAACCACCTTCCAAACCTCACCATTCACAAAAACACCATTGTACTGCACAAAATAGGGCATCTCTGCAGTTTGAGTGGCACAACTCAATCCACTCGTGCGCCTTGGCCAAAACCAGTTCATACACACTCCATACCACCTATACAAACTATCCCAAGCATTGGACACGACCTGTAACACCTCTAACCAACTTCACCATTTTCACTTTTTCTGTTTTGCAGGTTGACTTCCATAGTTTGATTCATTTGGTTTCAAAGCAAGCTAAAGGTTGGAGAAGCATCCCTGACCTTCAAGCAAGTTGTACAAGTCCTCACATTGCACTGAAAGTACCTCCATTGCCAGACACGATCCAAGCTAAACAGGTAAGTTCATGGACTTCTATCTCTCAATCTAGGAAGAGTTAGCTTTAGGTTTATGAATGAAAAATGCTCTACTCATGGCCCTGAAGCTACACATATAATTACTTTCCATTTATATTGCATATGCTGAGAGAATTTAAGACCTGAATATTAGGAAAAAACTAGGTCAGGAATTGGGGAGAAGAAATTCTCTCTCATTTCTGAGAGTTAGATCAAGTTCTTGGTATGTATAGATTCGTGGTTTGATGCTTGACATTTTTTATGTTATGAGTTTGTGCTGAAAATCAAAGAATCAGGAGTTATGGTTGAAGCAAGGGAGCGCGTGCATTTTCAAACATTTGTCTGGAGGTTGAAGACAACCTCTCTTGGGCTGGGCCTGAGATTGCTTTTTCTATTTGCACCACTGCATTTCACATGCACCCCCTGACCCTTTTTGAGTTTTATTTGTCATTTTTAACTTTTTCTTTTTGATTCTGATTTGTTATTTTTTTATTAAAATATAAAAATATTAAAAATATTTTTCTCACATTTTTTACATTTTATTTGATATTTATTTGGTTTCATTTGGTTTTATATGTAAATAAATACATAATACCTTTTATCTAAAAATACAAAAAATAATACAAACACTTTTATTTTCTGATTTTTATTTTATTTTACCTTTGAAAACATTTTATAAAAAATATACTTTTTTTTTTGTAAATATTAAATATTTTATTTTTGTATATATTTAATATATTTAATAAATAATATAAATACTTATACATTTATTAGTCTATTTAGGTTAAAAACATAAAAATAATACATTTTTATTTTTTATTAATATTTAACTTAAAAAATTACTTTTTGACAATATACTTTCTTTTTATTTATTTTTTATACATAATTAATAAATATTGCATATAATAAATAATTAATACATTTTATTTAGCAAAATTAGGGTTTTACCCTAAACCTAAAAAATCCAAAAAAAATAAACCTTTTTATTTTTGTTTATTTGACACATAAAAAATACCTTTTACATACATATAAAAAATCATTTTTTGCATCTTGCATATTTATTGTATTTAATTATTGTGCAATTAAATACCTTGTAAATTCCATTTGGATTGTAATAGTTTAGATTTAAATTTCTTGCTAAAATATCCCCATTTGAACATTTGTACCCCCCATCCCATAATTTGTGTTGTAATAATTTAGGACCTTTAAATTCCGCACTTTAAAAGCTTTCTAAATATGCCATGATAGAATTAGGGTTTTGTATGCAAATCAAAAACAACAAATAGTTTGACCTAAATTCAAGATAAACAAGCATGAAAATGAACAAACACCAATTCACACTTGCACCCCTAGGGTACTCCACTTGTTGCCTTCAATAATGGGCCATGTTGCATGTTAGGTGTCTTTGGCAAAACAAAACAAAATCAAATGATCATAGTCCCTCGATGACGCTTTCAAAAGTTACCTAAAAATGATCAAGTCCCTCAAAGGAAAAATTGCCCAAAGATACTTGGCACCATTGCAATCATGGTCTAAACGATGACCCGCGCCCGTCCCGTTCACATCCTAAGACAAGATTGTCCACCAAATACAATGGTGGAACAAAATTGTTAAAAGGGTTAAAAACATAGCAAGGATCTTTGAGAAATTTAGGGTAGATAGCTCTTGGTTACTTGCCAACTTGCAAAACAAAAACACTTGCCTATTTTTTTCAAAACCACACATCACAACACTTTCAAAACAACTTTCAAAAACATTGAAAACTTTTCAAAAGACATACACCTTTGTGTACATCCCAACATGGATCATTACAAAGGTTGCCACCATATTGGCCTCTTTTCAAAACATTTTCAAAACCCACACACACAAAGCACCATTTCAACCAATTGAAAGCACCATTTCAAACAATTGAAAATCAAGGCAAGTTGATCTAAGCAAGTAACTAAGAGGCCATGGATAACCATGGATAGAAAGGGTGCTAATACCTTCCCTTTCTATAATCTACTCCCCGAACCCAAGAAAACATCTCAAAGGTTTTTGCTGTGCTTTTTAACCTTTCCTTAGGATAAAATAAAAAGTCGGTGGTGACTCTTTCTCAACCGAAACATTTGTGAAAACAAACGCAAAACCTCAAGTCAGTTCTCCCACCGTATCACAACATGACTTTGTAAAATATAAGGGACTCACATGTCCAAGGAACCATCTACGCAATATTGCAGAAAGATGCATGCCCATGCTCAAGATCAGAAGCTAATGATCTATTGCTTCCAAGATAATTTAAGTGAGGCATCCTTAGATTGGTACATGCAATTGGAATGAATTCATATCTATACATGGAAAAATCTTGCCAATGCTTTGTTGAGACAGTACAAGTACAACTTGGACATGGCACCTAACCGTATGTAACTCCAAAACTTGTCTCAGAAGAAGGAGGAGTCTTTCGAGGAGTATGTGCAAAGGTGGAGAGAAATGGCAGCCCGTGTACAACCACCACTCTTGGAGAAAGAATTAGTCGATATGTTCATGGGCACTTTACCAGGGTTGTACTATGATAAGATGGTAGGGAGTGTCTATTCCACATTTTCTGATTTAGTGACTATTGGTGAAAGGATTGAAGCAGTGTTAAAGAGTGTTAAGATACAAGGGGAATCATCTAGTACCCCTTATAATCCAAAAAGACATGTTCTTAACTTTTCAAAAACGAAGGAAGGAGAAATCAACTTGTAGCATCGCATCCAAGAATACAACAACCATTGGTGATTCAGTGAGAACAACAACAAAATAGGTTTGAAAGGCCTCCGAGAATATTTAATGCTCTACCCATGCCACATAGTCAATCATTGCAACACTTAATCAAAGCATATTTGGTTGAGCTAAAGCCTCTAGCTCCTCCAGTTGAGGCACTCCCACCAAAATACGACACAAATACCAGGTGTGAGTATCATGCCAATTCTCTTAGGAATACATAGAAAATGTTGGGCCTTTAGACATAAGGTTCAAGATTTGTTGGATTCCCAAGATATCACTTTAGATAAGTCAAACATCAAAACAAATCCCATGCCTCCGCATGGTGGGCCAGTTGTAAATGCAATTGAGGTGGTCACTAACTTTGGGGCAGCCAGACAAGTGAAGGCTCTGATAAACCTTTTGAAGGAATATATGTTGTAGTGTGGGTTCCTCTTGGAACATAATGAATCTTTTGAGAAGACATTACAAAAATTGGTGGATCAGGGGATAGTCCAATTCAGGAAATACCCTAAAGAAGAATATGTAGCTGCAATTGATAGAATTCCAAAGAGGCCATTGGTAATCCCTTTCCAAGGGTCGAACCTTAATAAGAAGACTCTTGTGATCCCATGGGGAAAGTCAACAGAAGCACCAGTAATGATACCACTTCAAGCTCTAAGGATACTAGTGGTTCCAAACACTACGATGGTGATTAGGGGGCCATCTCCTACCCCATACAAAAGCAATAAAGTGGTACCATGGAGTTATGATTCAATTGTCTATGCCAATGGTTTAAAGAGAGAATGCGAGCCATCATCAAGTCAAGGACCTACGATCACAAATATAGCTGTAACAAGGGGCATGACTCGTAGTGGTCGAATTTATAGTCCCGAAACACTGAAGAAAAATGATGATATAGTTAAGGATAATGGGAAAGCTGTGGTGGATACGAATCAAGAACAAGAACCTCCAAACAAGAATTTTACTGACCAAGAGGCAGAGGGATTCTTGAAAATAATCAAGAGGAGTAATTATACAGTGGTGGATCAGCTACACCAAACCCCGACCAAGATTTCAATACTCTCGTTGCTCCTCAATTCTAAAGCACGCCGAGACTCTTTAATGAAGTTTGTAAGTTTCGCTCATCTTGAAAAAGAGATTACAGTAAATCACGTTTGACAATGTTGTAGCCAATCTGACATCTGGATCGTATCTAGGTTTTAATGACAATGGATTTCCTCCACAAGGCAAAGCTTACAACAAGGCATTGCACATTTCTATTCAGATATGTACTACAAGCTTATCCAAGGTACTCACTTATATTGGTTCTGCCCTCAGTGTGTTGCTGAAATCAAGTCTGATGAAGTTAACACTAGATGGTGTTGTTATAAGGCCAAGTTCTACGATAGTCAAAGCATTCGATGGTTCCCAAAGTACAGTGTTTGGAGAAGTGGATCTTCCTGTCAAGATCGGACCGTATATGTTTTATATCACTTTTTAAGACATAGATATAGAACCAGCGTATACATGTTTACTCGGACGACCTTGGATCCATGCATAGGGGTTGTTACTTCAACCCTTCATCAGAAATTGAAGTTCTTCGTTTAAGGAATATTGATTATAATCGACGGTGAAGAGGACATCTTTGTAAGTCATATAGAGTCCTAGAGATATATCAGTGCTGATGAAGACTATATAGTAACACCATTTCAAGTCTTAGAGGTTGCTTCAATGGTAACCTTATCGGTGGAGAAACCTAAGAAACCTACTGTAACTTCATGGAGAGACTTGCAAATAGTTGTGGAGGATGGAACCTCAAAAGGTTGGGGTAAACTTGTAGAGATACTTGAGAAAAAGAATCGTTTAAGTTTGGGTTGCAAATCAACAAAGGAAACCCTAAAAGGAAAGGCGTGATTCCCTCCTATCCAGGAAACCTTCTTAAACAAAGGAATAGAGCATGGTGGACAAGTGGTGATTATATCTAACACGAACAACAACAAGAGAGCATATGACTTCATCCGTGAATGTGCTCCAAGCGAAGAGCTCAAGAATTGGACAGCCGTGAAGATTCCATAGATCTTTTTATTTCTAAAGTAAGTTTTCTTGTTTTTGAAAGAACCTATGTCAATATTCATAATTAATAAAAATTATATTCATAATTAATAAAAGTTATATTTCGCATTCAATTAAGATCCTTGTCTTTCTCTTGCATTTATCTCTTACATTTTAAAATGGAAATACTTTTATTCATATGCATTTTCCAAATTCACATACTAAAATTGAACCAAAACATGATAAATGTGAAGATCCATGCCTAAAATCACCTATAATGTTATTGCTGTAATCCGATATAATTTTGATGCACTCATTAACCAAGCAGAAGAGGATGATGACGAAGATCTTGAATTCTCCGAAGAATTAGCAAGGAAAATAGAGCAAAACGATGACAATATACAACCATACCAAGAATCTATTGCGACCATCAAACTTGGCATGGAGGAGGATCTAAAAGAGATCAAGCTAGGGGAAACATTGGAAGAAAGTGTCAAAGAGAGGTTGATCAAGTTGTTATGTGAATATGTGGATATATTTTCCTGGTCTTACAGAGATATGCCAGGATTGGATACAGATATTGTGGTGCATAGACTACCCCTCAAGGAAGGTTGTTCTTTAGTTAGGAAGAAGCTCAGAAGAACTCGTACAGACATATCTAGCAAGATTTAAGAGGAAGACCTTAAACAATTTGATGCAAGGTTCCTAGCGGTGGTAGATTATCCACCTTGGATAGATGACATCGTACCAGTGACCAAAAAGGATGGCAAAGTACGTATGTGTGTAGATTATCAGGATCTGAACAAAGCAAGTCCCAAAGACAATTTCCCGTTACCTCACATAGATGTTTTGGTGGATAATACAACTCAAGCTTCAGAATTCTCATTCATGGACGGTTTCTCAGGTTATAGTCAGATCAAAATGGCACCCGAGGATATGGAAAAACTACTTTCGTGACTCCTTGGGGAACTTTCTGTTACAAAGTGATGCCTTTCGATCTAAAGAACATAGAGGTAACCTATTAACGAGCTATGGTCACACTATTTCACGATATGATCTACAAAGAAGTTAAGGTATACGTGGATGATATGATTTTAAAATCTCATACGGAAGAGTATCACGCTATACACTTGTAGAAATTATTCGAACGTCTACGAAAGCTTAAACTGAGACTAAATCTGAACAAATGTACATTTGATGTCAGGCCAGGTAAATTATTGGGTATTCATTGATCCGCTCAACCATATTAAATAAAAATGCTTAACAACTCTGTGCCATGGTCAGTTGTACCAAAAGCAGATAAAGAAGGCATTTGACAAAAAAGTTCGTCCTCGAGTATACAAAGAAGGAGATTTGGTACTCAAGAAGATTATAATACCTTGCCTTGATTCACGTAATAAATGGGCGCCCAACTATGAAGGTTCGTATATGGTAAAAACAAAATTTTAGGGTGGTGGTCTTATCCTCACAAAAATTGATGGGGAAGAACTACCACATTCGACGAACTCTGACGCTGTCAAAAAATACTATGTATAAAAATCTTACTAAGTTCGAACCCAAAATGGGCATTTTAGGCAAAAAGGAGCGTCCTGGTGAATTGAAAACCCTTAAGGGCGATCCAGGAAAAATTTAGGGACATAGATAAAAAAATTATCCTGGTGGACTGAAAACCCGAAAGAGCAGTCCAAGCAAAAGTTAGGAATCTGACTCAGAAATAAAGAACAAATAGACTGCAATCTAAGAACCACGACTACGACCATGAAGGAGAGGGATTAGTCCAAATCATTTGACTCTGAAGCAAAGAAGATTGGAGTTATCAAAAGGACATTGGAGAAACAGCAGTAGCAATTATGATATTCATTGCCATTTTATAGTTTTTATTAAGACTTTTTGTAATTACCTCTTTCTAGGAATTACATCTTGTACTCTTGCCTATTCAAAGGCATGTTTATCAAATAAAACATTTACTTTTCAAATTGGGTTTTTCCTTTTTGATTGGTTTGCAAAATACTACGGTTATTTCTTGTGAATACTGTATTGAGATCACTTCGGGGATTTGAAGAACAAATAAAAGCATTTGATGAAACATCAAAGAACACTTTGGTTAGAAAAACATCGAAAGAAAATCCACACCTACGTCAATGCCTATGTCTATGTCTATGTTCACTCCTGTGTCCATGTCCACGTCCTCTCCTACGCCTGTGCATGTAATACAAATATCAAAATCTTGCTGACACTTATTCATCTTGTTCAAATCAACTCAAAGACACCACAACAACGCAACATACAACGTTGTGGATTCGGTGACACAAAACTAATGGTTTAAAAGGAGAGAATATTAAAACATATACAACAAACATTTGGAGCATATATAAACATTTGGGGCATATACAAAATACTCAATGCATATACATTTTGGGTTCCGTATCAACTTAGGGCATTATGCAGCATACATGGCATTTTTCCAATACATTTTGGTTAAACTATGAACTTTCTTGGGGCCTGTTGTTGGACTATCTTAACAAACAAATACCTTGGTTGAGAACAGACACAATCGGTAAACTCCGATCTTATCTTTGGTCTAGTTATCTAAGATTCGATTATCAAAAACACTCTTCAAACGTTTATCCTCTAGGTTGTGGTAGATATGCGAATTTTCAGGATTCTGTTATTTATCCTCTAGGTCGTGATAGACATACAAACTTCTCAATCATCTATCTTCTAGGTTGTGGTAGGTGTGTGAATTATCGGGTTTATGTTATTCATCCTCTAGGTCATGTTGAATACATGAGTCTATCTTCGTGTCGTTTATCCTCTAGATCGTGATAAACACATAAACTTTCTCAATTATTTATCCTCTAGGTTGTGATAGGTATGCGAATTTTCAGGGTTATATTATTCATCCTCTATGTCGTGATGGATACATAAGCTGATCCTTGTGTCATTTATCCTTTAGGTCGTGATAGATGCACAGGTTCATCCTCGTAGTATTTACTCTCTAGGTTGTAGTAAACATAACGAAATCTACGATATAATTTATTGTGTCAGTCTCCATGCATCAATGTTTTATCAAGCTCTTTTTTATTCATTTCATGGGTTGTGATGAATAGACAAAATCTACGGCTTAAGCTTATTATATTAGTATTGAAGCATTAGTAATTCGTTTTCCAAACTTTTATAATTTACCTCCTAGGTTATGGTAAATATGCGAAAAAGTCTACAATCGTTTTTAGGTACTGAAATTCTGGTATCAAATATGTGAATGAGATGTCACGAGAGATTGTTCACCCAGTTCAGTGTACAACAACACCTACTCATGGGGCTACCAAGCCAGGGACAAGTTCACAAAATAATATCAATTCATAGACCCTCGGTAAACAACCAGTTTACGATCTAATCACTTAATCATTACCCAAGCAAAACTTCTACCTAAGACTCACCTAGGTATGAGGCCATCCTCAAATCCCTTCAATCACTTATAGTGAAGAACTTAACAGAATTAATAAGTTTGAAACACTTCAATCATTCAACGCTTAAAAGCTTATGAATGATACACAATTAACAATCCAAATAACAACTCAAGTATTTAAACTAATACTTAGAGTGTATTACAAATAAAAATCCTAGACTTCTAATCAGAAAGAGAGTATTCTTCTTTAAAAGTTGCTTGTCTTTGAATAAGGAAGCAAGTCCTTATATATGTGCAGCTCTGGGCTTGGGCTTAAAATCAAATATTCAAATCTTTTGAATATTTCCATAAAAACAGGCTAAGATAAAGATTATGCAATTTGAAAAATATTCCTCCATATTTTTTGCAGCCTGTAGGTCACAAATTCTGAATTATGGCACGCATGAAAACAGGAAACAAAAAGACTTAACTGATGTTGGGATGAGATCAGTTCAGTAGGCAGATGTCAAGACATCTGCTTTGACATCATTCAAAACAGTTTTTCTCCAAATGTTAAGACATTTAGAAAAACATTAACAAGTCAGTGTTTTACCAAAATTGCTGCCAACAAACACTTACAAACTCCCCCTTTGGAAAATTTTGGCTAAAACATTATTAGAGCATATTATCATAGCAGCAACAATCAAAACATGCATTCAGTTAGCAGTTAGTTATCAAAACATCTTTTGAGACATGAGGCTCCCCCTCAAGTCTTGAGCTCCCCCTCAATCAGTGGTCAGTGGTCAGACAGCGGTCAGTGGTTAGTCAGTCACTCACTCACTTTCTCTCCCCCTTTTTAGACATAATATGCCAAATATAAGGATGCATTTAAGAGAATATCAAAATTAGGGTACATACCATATAATTCAAATGTTAAGCACATGCAAGTGCCAAAAAAAGAAACAAAGAGTTTAGAGAAACATCAAGTAGTCTAACTGTCATCAGGACCAGTTGACTTGTCTGAGCCAAAACTTTCTTCCTCACTAGAGTCTTCACCTTTAGAGTTTACTGTATCATCAAGGTTGTTGTCCTTTTGTAGGTCCTTGATCATATTTTCAAAGATTATCTTCCTTGCTGAGCTAACTCTGATTACATCATCCAATTCATTGCATGCTTATCTTAATTCTTTGATCATATCATCCTTGGTGGAGGTATTTTCAGCAGGTGCAGATGATAAAACAATGTTTGGGACATGTTTTCTTGAAAAGAGCTTAAAATGGAGGGTCAAGGCAGACTCCCTCTTGCACATTACATCATTTCCACTTAGGATTTCAGGATGCTGATTTAGGATAATTCCACAGAAGAGGGAAGGAAAAGCAATTGACATCTTAATGGCACAAGTTCCTGCATGTTTAATGGTATGATCAAAGATATAAGTTCCATGGTTTCCAATAGCACAAATGAACTTTCCTAAACCAATGGAGATGGTTGAAGTGTGATTAGTGGGAACCCAATTTTCAGTTCCAATCCTATGTAAAATTGCATATTTCACACTCGGTTTGCTGACAGGAAGTTTGTTTTTCATGGGCCACTCACTTACTTGATTAGTAGTGATGGCTCTACACACTTGATTGTCTGTTACTTCCAGCTCACAACAGACATCTTCAGACCTATCTAGAAATTTTTTTATAATGGCAAGAGAAAATTCTACACACTTTCCTCTAACAAAAGCCTTTCTATACTCCTTACTCTTATGGTCAGCACAGTCAACAGGAATATTAACAATAAACTCCTTAAAAAGAGTTTCATAGAAAGTGGTAAACTTGGTAACTATTTTCATCAGTTCAGCATAAGAGATCAACTCCATGATTTCCTTGCCAAAGCACCAGCTCCTAGTTCTCTCTCTAGGGAAATCCTTCTTTGATACACATACTTCCACTTTTCAGCATTCTCAACAGGGTGAAAGGAGATGTTATCAAGTGGGACATCAGGAACCCTAATAAACAATTTCTTATTTGCAGACTTTTTGATAGGAGAGATGTCCTAGACATCTTGCTCGACATCATAGTCAGAGTCAGTCTCTTCAACTAGAACAAATTTCTTCTTACTCTTGGATCTTTTTACAGCATCCTCATCATCATCGATAGAGTTAACAGGTCTAGCTTTTCTTTTGCTAGAAGGGGGGACCAATTTACTTCCTGCTTTTGGGGGTCCATACATGATTTTCTTCTTGGTTGTTTTGGGAGAGGGTGTGACACTTACATCTTTCACTTTCCTAGACTTTAGCCTTCTTGCAATACTAGGTACAACATTTGTAATGAGCTCATTGTCAGACAACTCTTCTACATTGACTATATTGTCAACATTTTGACCTTCTCCATCCTTGGAGGCAGTAACATCTTCTTTAGAAGGAGAGTTTTCTTCAACATTTTGTTCAACATTTTCCTCAACATCTTGATCACCATCTTCTTCCACTTCTTTTAGGGCAGAGGTAGCAAGCTTCTCAAGTTTGCTTTTAGCAGCATCTTTTTTGGATGATTCAGCAGCATCGTTTTTAGGATTATTTCCTTTGTAAGCAGGAGGAGGCATGCGAGCAAGGGGAGTAGAAATCCTAGGCACAACAAAGCGTTCATTTCATACTCTGTCCACAAGCCTTATGATGCTTCTATCAACATTAGCAACTTCTTCTTCAGTTCTATTGTCAGCAGCAGTAGAATAGTTACCTTTATCACCTTTAGATTTCTTAGCTGGTGATGATATAGGTTTCTTGACCTTTTTCTTAAGCGGAGGGATCATTGATAGAGGAGTGACATCTAGTACTCTGTCAAGGGAAATATTTTCATTGGCAAATTTTGAAGAAGATGATGTAAGATGTTGAGACATGTTTGAGAATTTTTGAGCAAGGTGATGAAGAATGGCAAGGGTCCTTTTTCTGTGGTGGAGAATGAAGAGTTTGTGAAAGTAGAGAGAAGAATTATCGTAGCGTGTGGGAAATAATTTGAGGCAGTCTTGTAATGATTTCCTTCTAAAATTTATTTGTTGAAAACACAAATAATACAATATCACTTTAATGATATTCCCACACACTTTTAATTGCTACAAACCCTCATATAAACATATTAATTTTCCTCTTAAATTCTAAAATTGATTAGCATCCAAAGCCTTTGTGAAGATGTAAGCCAGTTACAATTCAGTGGCTACATGTTCTAAGACAACAATCTTTTCTTCAACAAACTCTCTTATGAAGTGACGACGGATGTCAATATGCTTGGTCATGCTGTGTTGAATGGGATTCTTTGAAATGTTTATGGCACTTAAATTGTCACAGAATAATGTCATGACATCTTGTTTAACATTGTATTCTATTAACATTTGTTTCATCCAAACCAATTGAGAACAACTATTTCCTGCTGCAATGTACTCAGCCTCAACAGCGGACAGAGACACATAATTTTGCTTCTTGCTGAACCAAGATATGAGATTATTTCCCAGAAAGAAGCATCCTCTTGATGTACTCTTTCTATCATCAGCACTTCCTGCCCAATCAGCATCACAAAAACCAGTTAAGGTAGAATTTGATCCATGAGAGTACAGCATACCATAGTCACTTGTCCCATTAACATATTTAAGAATCCTCTTCACATGGTTGGCATGGCTAATTTTAGGATCAGCTTGATATCTTGCACACACCCCTACAACAAAGGCAATGTCTGGTCTGCTAGCTGTGAGATATAGACGACTGCCTATCATGCTTCTGTAGAGACTTTGATCTACACTTAATCCTTTTTTATCTTTATTCAACTTTAGATGTATGGGAGCAGAGGTTATTTTGTGACTGGAATTCTCCATCCCAAACTTCTTCACTATATTCTTGGCATACTTTCTCTAAGATAAAAATACGGAATCTTCCATTTGTTTAACTTGCAGACTAAGAAAATAGGTTAATTCACCAATAGGACTCATTTCAAATTCAGACTGCATTTGCTTGACAAAATGTTGAACCATCTCATTTGACATCCCACCAAATACAATATCATCAACATACGTTTGAGCAATCATAATCTTCCCTTCTTCTTCTTTGACAAAGAGGGGTTTGTCTATGCCATCTTTCCTATATCCATTCTCCACAAGGAATTCTGTCAGTCTCTCATACCAAGCTCTTGGAGCTTTCTTTAATCCATACATAGCTTTCTTCAGTTTATAGACATGTTTAGGAAAACTTGGATCAACAAATCCTTTTGGTTGTTTAAAAAAAACTTCTTCATTCAGGTACCCATTCAAGAAAGCACTCTTTACATCCATTTGAAACAATTTAAATTTCAAAATGCATGCAACTCCCAACAGTAGTCTGATTGATTCAAGTCTAGCCACAGGAGCAAAGGTTTCATCAAAGTCCACTCCTTCAATTTGAGTGTATCCTTGTGCAACTAACCTTGCCCTATTTCTAATGACCACCCCTTTTTCATCAGATTTATTCTTATATACCCGTTTAGTGCCAATCACATTTGTCCCTTCAGGTCTTGGAACCAGATCTCAAACTTCATTCCTACTGAATTGTTCCAGCTCCTCTTGCATAACATTAATCTAGAACTCATCAGTTAGGGCCTCTTTGATATTCTTAGGCTCAATTTTTGATACAAAGCAAGAGTTTGAAATCCCTTCTCTTGATCTGGTAGTAACTCCTTTGTTTGGATATCCTATGATAACCTCCTTAGGATGATCTTTTTGAGTTCTAATTGAAGGTCCTTTATTGAGGTGACTAGGATGGGGATCTTCTTGAGGAGGATTAGAATCAATACTTGTGTCATTTGATTCAGTTGGACTATCAGGCAAAGATGTTCCAACATCTTTTGAGACATCTTCTTCAATATTCCATCCTCTATCATCAATAGTAATATTTATTGACTCTATCATAACTTTGGTTATGGAGTTAAAAACTCTATATGCTCTGCTGTTTGTAGAGTAACCCATGAATATTCCTTCATCACTCTTGGGATCCATCTTCGTCCTTTGTTCACGATCAGCTAAGATGTAACATTTACTTCCAAAAACATGAAAGTATTTTAACAATTGGTTTTCTTCCCCTCCATATTTCATATAAAGTAGCTGAAGTGTCTTTCCTTAGAGTGACTCTGTTATGGATATAGCACGCAGTATTAATTGCTTCATCCCAAAAATGGTAAGGTAGCTTCTTAGCATGAATCATGGCTCTGGAATATTCTTGGAGAGTTCTATTCTTGCATTCTACAATCCCATTCTGTTGAGGAGTAATGGGAGAAGAGAATTCATGGCTGATTACTTCAGAGGAGAAAAACTCAGCAAATTTGTTGTTCTCAAATTCCTTTCCATGACCACTTCTTATTCTTATGACATGGCTTTCCTTTTCCCTTTGAAGTTTTTGACAAAGATCTTTGAACACTTCAAAAGTTTCTGATTTTTCTCTAATAAAGCTTATCCATGTGTATCTAGAAAAGTCATCTACAACAACATAAGCATACTTCTTACCACCAAGACTTTCAACCTGCATAGGTCCCATCAAGTCCATGTGAAGAAGTTCCAAAACTTTTGATGTAGTAAGATGTTGAATCTTTTGATGTGACATCTTAGTCTGCTTTCCAATTTGACAGTCACCACATACCCTTCCTTCTTCTATCTTGAGCTTAGAAATCCCTCTTACTGCTTCTTCAGATATAATTCTCTTCATACCTTTCAGATGCAAGTGCCCCAATTTTTGATGCCATAGTTTAACTTTATTCTCTTTGGCTAAAACACATGTTGAGGAGAGTTTTAACTCTTGAGGAACCCATAGATGACATTTGTCTTTAAATCTGATTCCTTTCATGATAACTTCATTCTTTTCATTGCACACAAGACATTCTTCCTTGGAGAAGTTAACTTTGAATCCTTGATCACATAGTTGGCTTATACTTATCAGGTTAGTTGTTAACCCATTTACAAGTAACACATTATCAAGTTTAGGAACTCCTGAACAGTCAAGCTTGCCAACACCTTTGATTTCACCTTTTTCTCCATCACCAAAAGTCACATAACTGGTGGAATGAGATTTGACATCTACCAACAGATTCTTGACACTTGTCATGTGTCTTGAACATCCACTGTCAAAGTACCAGTCATCTTTGGTTGATACTCTGAGAGAGGTGTGAGCAATGAAACTGCCAACTTTGGACTTGGGAACCCACTATTTCTCCTTTTTTCTATTTTGAGGAATCTTATCAGTTTTGGGAAGAAGAGTATTTTTAGGATATCCATACAACTTGACACAGAAGGGCCTTATATGTCTAAGCCTTCCACAGTGATGACATCTCCAGGGCTGGGATTCTCTCTGGTGTGATTAAGCTTTTTCTTCCCGTGATGTTTTCCATGATGTCCTTTCTTCACATGAGGTTTCCCAAGATGTCCTTTCTTATCATGATGTTGAGACATTTGATTCGACATCTTTGGTTTAGGCTTGGCATGTGTGGAAACAAATGAAGGATGTTTGCCATGATATTCTTTCGTCACATGATGTTTGCCAAGATGTCCTTTCTTACCATGATGTTTTCCCACATGTTGAGACATTTCATTCAACTTCTTTGGTTTAGGCTTAGCATGAGTGGAAACAGATGAAGGCTCTTCTGAGTTAGGTTCCTTTTTCTCATTGAAACCTAAACCACTCTTATCTCCTGTCATTCTTCCTGCTTGGAAAATTTCATCTAGTGTGTCAGACCCATTATTCAGCATCTTGAAAGATTTGACCATTCTATCAAGATTTGAATTTAGAGGGGACACTTCACTTTCCAGATCAGAAATAGTTTTAAGATGCTCTTCCCTTTCCTCCTTCAATTGAGTTATAAGGGCTTTATGTTTCTCCCCTTCAAGGCATACTTCTGCACTTCTGAGATATAATTCTTTGTATGAAGCAGCTGACTCATCAAAGGTTAGTTCCCCATCACTAGACTCTTCATCAGATACATATTTTCTTGTCAACGCTTTAACATATTTGGCAGATTCTTCAGGATCACTCTGAGTCCTCTTCAGACCAAGTAACAGATAGATTCTTCTTCTGTTTCTTTAGATATGTAGGACATTCAGTTCTAATATGACCAAAGCCTTCACATTCATGACATTGTATTCCCTTCCCTTGAGAATAATTTTCTTCGGCCCTTTTTCTTCCCACCTCATTTGACTTATAGATGTCAGATGGGATGTTCTTAACATTTAATCTTTGGTTCCTGTCCATTCTTTTTATCACTTTATTAAATTGTCTTCCAAGCATAGCTAAGGCATTTTATATTCCTCCATCTGTATCTAGATCACAGTCATCTTCTTCATCCTCAGTATTAGATACAAAGGATGTGCTTTTGTTTTTCTTCTCAGATCTTTCATTTATGCTTAATTCAAATGTTAGAAGGGATCCAACAAGTTCATTTGCTTTCATTTTGTCAATGTCTTGGGCTTCTTCTATAGCAGTTACTTTCATATCAAATCTATTGGGAAGAGACCTGAGCATCTTTCTCACCAATTTGTCTTCAGGTATTTTCTCTCCTAAAGTACTAGAGGCATTAGCAATTTCAAGGATGTTCATATGGAAGTCATTTATACTTTCATCATATTTCATCCTAAAATTCTCAAATTTTGTGGTGAGTAACTGAAGTCTTGACATCTTAACTTTGGATGTGCCTTCATGATTAGATTGAAGAATCCCCCATGCATCCTTAGCAACTTCAAATGTATTTACTAACCTGAAAATGTTCTTGTCAATTCCATTGAATATAGCATTCAAGGCTTTAGAATTTCCAAGAGAAATTTCATCTTCTTCCTTAGACCAATTTACTTCAGGTTTTAATTCATAAGTAGGTTCTCCATTTTCTCCTAATTTGACAAGGTGTTTCCATCCTCTTAAAACAGCTTTCCAAGCCCTACTGTCTAAGGACTTTAAAAAGGAAACCATACTTGGTTTCCAGTAGTCATAATTGCTTCCATCCAGAATGGGTGGTCTGTTCACAAATCCTCCTTCCTTGTCCATAGTACCAGAAAGTATCTTCCCTGGATCTCACCCAGATAAAGAGCATGATGCCTGCTCTGATTCCAATTGAAATTTTGGTATCAGATATGTGATATTTAATGAGATGTCACAACAAAAATATATGTTTGCAAGTAAGGTGCAATAAAATCAAAAGCAGTAAAAACATAACAGATTGTTCACCCAGTTCAGTGTACAATAACACATAGTCTGAGGGCTACCAAGCTAGGGACAAGATCACTAAATAGTATCCATTCATAGACCCTCAGTAAACAACCAGTTTACGATCTAATCACTTAATCACTACCAATCTAAACTTATACCTAAGACTCACCTAGGTATGAGGCCATCCTCAAATCCCTTCAATCACTTACAGTGAAGAACTTAACAGAATTAATAAGTTTGAAACACTTCAACCATTCAATGCTTAAAAGCTTATGAATGATACATAATTAACAACCCAAATAACAACTCAAGTATTTAAACTAATACTTAGAGTGTATTATAAATAAAAATCCTAAACTTCTAATCAGAAAGAAAGTATTCTTCTTCAAAAGTTGTTTGTCTTTGAATAAGGAAGCAAGTCTTTATATATGCGCAACTGTGGGCTTAGGCTTAAAATCAAATATTCAAATCTTTTGAATATTTCCATAAAAACAGGCTAAGATAAAGATTATGCAATTTGAAAAATACTCCTCCATATTTTTCGCAGCCTGTAGGTCATAAATCCTGAATTATGGCAAGCATGAAAACAGGAAACAAAAAGACTTAACTGACGTTGGGCTGAGATCAGTTCAGTAGGCAGATGTCAAGACATCTGCTTTGACATCATTCAAAATAGTTTTGCTCCAATTGTTAAGACATTTAGCAAAACATTAACAAGTCATTGTTTTACCAAACTTGCTGCCAACAAACACTTACAGGTACTGACGAGTTATCCACGTCGTCATATCTAAGCCAAATCAAAGCTCTTCGTTCAAACTCTAGTAAGATGATACATCATCATTTGTGCCTATTTTTCTCTACGCTCATAGGAACGTTGTACAACGTATCCTTATAATCTTGTGGTCAAAATTTTAGGGTCTTCCATTATTTAATAGTCCTTTGATTCGAATGTGCAATACCTACATATTCTCGCACCCTTCAATCGAAGAGTAATTAAATAGGAGCAGCTGTTATACCCCAAAATTTCCCTACTAATATTATTAATTCATTCATTCTTTTAATCTCAGTATTATTATATTATTTGGTTATAAAAATATATAAAATACTAATTAGTTTTATTTGTTAATTCTTGATACATTGGGGTCCAAATAATAAAGGGGTGTATTTGGTATTTTTATTGTGCACAAATCATGCTGGCCCATTGCATTGTGAGGCCCGTTTAAAATAGACAAAAGAGGGGGTGTGTTGTTTTGTGTGCAGGCCCAGATTTCATTTCTTAGAGGCCCATCATGGTAGGTCTGTTGCTTGAAGTCAACATTTCAGGATTGTTATTCTTACATTATTAATTATTATTAATAAATGTTATTATTTATTATTATTAATATAATTCTTATTATTTAATGTTATTATTATTAATATTTTTATTTTTTCATTATTAATGTTAACCAAGTCAACCGAGTAGGGGAAAAACCCTAATTTGCGCCTTTTTCCTTCATTCCTCTTCACTAAGCAAACTTAAGAGAAACAAATACTGTACAGATTTAATCTTTAATTACAACAAAATCAAATATTTATAAACAGAATTATACAAATCAAAGATTGCAATAGAAATCTTTACAAAAATTAGTCCAAAATCATACAGAGGTGTATCAATTATACAAGATCGGAATCAAATCAATCAAATCCCTAAAATCCTAAATATATCTCTAATCCAATCATTCATTCCCTAATCAACAGAAATCATAACGAGAATGACAACATAATTTCCTAATTCATCTAAAATCGAAACTATATAAAGAACCCTAAAACTAATTGAAAAAGGACAACAAATTAGAGGGGAGAAGAAATTACAACAGAGAAGAGGGGAAGAAATAGAGTTCGGAGTCAACCGTCTTGTTTGAGATCTAGGTTTCAATTTCTGAAACCCTAGATCTGTGTTGAACCACTGCCGCCTTCAAATTGTTGTCGCGCCATCATCATACACATCTGCAATCAGAAAAGGAGAAAAGGATTAGACAGAGGGAGAAAGATCCAGAAGGAGATTTACAAGAAGAATCACTGCAGGGGAGGTAAGCCGATTCACTTAGCTTAGGGTTTGTTTTTCTTTGAATCTGCATTTTGTGTTTGGTTTTGAAATTCTGGATTTCTAAGGGTTAGGGTTCATTATGGTTCATGTTTAGGGTTAGGGTTCATCAAATTTAGGGTTAGGGTTCTAACAATTATGTGTTTTGGGTTTTGGTTTGAATAGGGTTCTTCACGAACCCTTAAGGTTCTTAGGGTTCATATGAACCTAGGGCGGTAGTTTATATTGAAAATGGTGGCGCCTTGGTGCAATTTCCGGCGGAAGCGATTTCAAGCCAGTGGCACCCAAGGCGAAGGTGATTTCCAGCAAAGGAAATATAGAGAGAAGTTGGAGCTTATCTCTCTAGACTCTAATGATTGTGTTGTTGTTTTGGTGAAGATAAAGGGAAAGAAGAAGAAAAATGGGCCTTCAGCCTAGAAATGTGTTTTTATAATGCCCTCAGTTCTCATGCTCTACTCTTACCCTGAGCCCTTGCTCCTTGCCCTTGGATCTTTATCAGACGTTCCTAAAATGAACGTTCATCATAGTTCCCTGATCTCGCCCACACGCTGTCCATCGGGCCTCAAAAAAATTTCTGTTTTTGGTTTGGTCCTTAATTCCTGCACCCCTCAAATTGCTTCCCCGGTGTAAAATAACACCTCTCCTATGCTATTGGGCCAAGTCCAATATCTGGACTTGAGCCCTTGTTAAACCAACCTCTCAGATTTGCTACTAGGTATTACACCTCCTACGCTTTGGGTCCAAATTCAATATCTGAATTTAGGGCCTTACTCTTCACACCCCCAACCTTTTACTTATAAATTTAAAGTACACCCCTGCGTAAATTAATTAAAATTATATTTTTTTTACAATTTCTTTTATTTATCTTTTATTTATTTTTATAATCAATATTTATTTATAATAAATTCTAAATTTATTTATTTTATTAATTTAAATCTTTTTTAGATACTAACCCATTCAAATATTTTTAATTGCATTTAAATTATTTTTCCTCATGCATGAAAATATTTTTTTAATATTTAAAAAAAAATCTAACCAATCAAATTACTAACAATTTTCACTAACTTATTAAATCCAAGATATTATTTTCAAAAAGGATTATGGAGATATTTCTCATTAACTGTGAACTTCGTCTAAACACTCAGCTATTTTCAACTCGGACTTGGTTCAAGGATTAATACGAGATATTTTCGTAATCCACAAAAAACACAAACCAACAACTACGAACTACAAATTAGGACTCTGATTCCTCATAAGAGGATATGTAGGCATACGATTAAAATTGTGGCGAGTTCCCCTAATAAAAATTAAAACCCCATTTACTAAATTGTAAATCTAAATCCTAGTATCCTTGTGAATAAAGTAGATACCCGTTATATTCTCTTCCTTAGGATAAAAATTAATGGTGGCGATGTCATACCTCAAATTTTTCCGCCTCAAGTGCTTCATCAAAATTTATTTTCGAACTTGGATTTTTATAAAATTCTTTTGATTTACATTAGTATTTTGGGGTTCTATAAATATTCGTTCTCAAGTCTAGTTAAAAAATAATAATTTATTACAAATTATTTGTATTTTTAAAATAATAAATATTTGCACACCTTCTTTCATATACTTTCAATTGAGTTTATTTATAAATGAGTAACATAGCACAATTGGTAAAGAATGAAGCTTACAAGTATGAGATTGCGGGTTTAAATTTTGTATGTTGCATTTTAAACATTTTTTCTATTTTCTTTTTGTTACTAATTTTCTTTCCTTTACTGGAAATCGGGCCTGGGCTTTTCATATATTTTGGATAACTTAGTCTCTAAGTTTTTTTAACTTAATTTAAGTCTATAAATAGGACCTTAGTTTGTCCTAGTTTTTCATCCAGAAAATCCATAATTTCTCACAATTCACAGTTCATCAACAACATCAAACTTGCAAATCTTTCAAATATATATGTATCACACAAACTTGTTCAAAGATTTCGTTGCAGGGAAAGGAGGAAGAAAGAAAGAAACATTGATTCAGACCAAACACACTGACGCTGTCAACCACAACCGGCCAAGCCAAATCGACACCACCGTTGAATACTCCCTGAAATTCAACCGCTAACCACCGCCCGCGTCTTACCATCATCATCATCGATATTGCCAACAAGTTCTGCCGCCGACCTCACAACAATAGAACCAAATCACAACCTCTTCGATAACCGCTGCAAAAATAACAGAATCGGTAATTCTTTTGTTCCTTCCACTCTTCTATTATCCACTAGTTGTTGTATTACGAGTGATGATATTTTGACAACCTTGATTTTAAAATAAAAGTATGTTATTGTTTTAAAACTAAGAAGAAGAAAGATTCATGTGGAAGGGAAAGAGAATGGACTTGTTTTCTCTCTCTCAATTATTTTACCATTGGTTTTATTTATTATTATTATTATTATTATTATTAAAATGAGCCAAATGTCAACATATAAGTGGAGCTTTTTTTGTTGAAAAAGTCAATAACTCATTTATTTGTTATTCATTGTTGTTATAACCATTACGGTTAGTATTAACTAAAAAAAAGAGTTTGTTTAAAACCCAAAAAAAAAGTTTCATACGTGACACTCCTAATGTAAAATTAATTAGATTAGGTTTTATTACTAGTATTTATTAAGTTATAATTTTTAGTTTTTTTATAGATTTAATTAGGTTTAGATTTCAGATGGGCTCTAGGCCCATTGATACTTACCAACCCATATAACTCTTCTCACCCCATTTGGTCTTAATTTGCTTTTTCTTGATCAATATATTAACTATTAATTTTATTTTTAATTATTAATAATTATTTTATAGATAATAGGATTTCACATCCTTAAATAATCGACTGGTCAACTTAACGCTTACTAATTAATTATTCAAAATCAAAACATTAAAATTCATGCAACTCACCCAATTCACCATCCGCGAGCGACACGTGGCCAATATTTGACCATGTGATGAGGAGACTATATCAGACTCCCCTGCTCTACATCTTAATATAGCTAACCAATTAAAAAAATTATTTAACTAACATA
This sequence comes from Vicia faba, assembly GCA_948472305.1. NCBI lineage: Eukaryota > Viridiplantae > Streptophyta > Magnoliopsida > Fabales > Fabaceae > Vicia > Vicia faba. The sequence continues at coordinate 54,611,567 of OX451741.1, forward strand.
ATCAAATTCAAGAACATTTTCGAAAAAGGATTAAGGAGAATTGTTATTGAAATTAAATGCGAACCGCGTCTACGATCACTCAATTTACAACTCGGATAAAGTTTAAGGATAGTTCGAAAGCAATTCTATGTAATCCATAAAGAACACCAAACAACTACAAACTACGAATTGGGACTCTGAGTCCTCATAAGAGGATACATAGGCATATGACTAAAATCGTGGAGAGTTCTCCTAATAAAAAACCAAAACCTTATTTACTAAAAATTGTGTTTCTAACCCTAGTATTCTTGTGAACAAGGTAGATGAGGGGTGCCTAACACCTTCCCTTCATCTAAGACTGAGTCTAAAAACCTAGAATCTCTAACTTTTAGGGTTATCCTTTATATTCCCTTCCTGAGGATAAAAATTAATGGTGGCGACTCTATAATTTAAAACCAATTACAACAGTTGGTGACTCTGTTAGGGACTCAACCCTAGATTTAGAAGCTTGTTCTTTGGGTTTTAGGGTTTTTCTTATTTTATGGGTTTTTTATATTTGTTTATTTAACTATTTATTTATTCATTTATTTATCAATTGTTATTTTTATCATATTGTTATATCTGTGGTGGGATTTAAATTTTGCAAAAATATTTTCAAAAATAGGTTCGTCTATTAGCCAAGGGGATACATCACCTCTATGATTTTATATGACGACTTTTCCTAGAGTCGGTGGAATTCCATAAAAGGAATACGTCTCAAGAGATATCTTCTTAGGGGTAGGACTTTGGAATGAAACCTATGACTCTTTGTATAACACTTAAACCAAAATCTCATGATGAGACCTTTATGACCTAGAGATGAAAGTTTCGGTCTTTAAAGAGGCTCCACTTAAGGGAGGCCCTTGTGCCTTTCCCTTTAGTGTTATCCATGATACCCTTAAGGAAACCACCTTATGGGGAGGGTCGAAAGTACATAGGCCAAAACTAGGAGCCTACCTTCTAAGGATACCTTTCACAAATTCCATTATAATCCCTAAACCCGCAAGGTTTATCTTTTCTTCCACTACTATCTTTAGCCCATAGGGTTTCCGTCTATGTCATAATCCCTAACTTGTAGGTATTTCTCGTTGTCTTTCATTATGCCATAATCCTAAAGAAATTCATGTATGTCTTAATATCTGAGATAATGTAGGATATCATCATATCCATGTCTATTATGATCTTCGTCCTTAGGATGTTCATGTCTGTCTCAATCTCTGAGTCAGTGTAGGATATCATCATGTCTACCATTAAACCTGTATAGGGTAACCCTATGTCTACCCTCATACTACGTCTGCATCGCATTGCATATCCATGAAACTTTTTTGCATACCCAAAAGCCAAAAAATATATAATTTTGCATACCCATGCATTTTCGTACATTCATACATTTGCATGTCATGCATTTCCACCTTCGCCCTTGGTCGCTATCAATCCAACTAACAAATTTCTCGATGCTCAAGAACAAAGTCCAAGCATTTCAAGAAAATCTTAGATTAGTGAAGGAAAGGTCAAACGTTTGAGATTTAAAGGATCTTGGTCCTACAAATCTTATTATGGAGAGAAGGCAGCCCTTCATTATACAAGCCTGTGCAACGCCTCAATTTCAACTTTCATTGGCGATTCCCCCGATTCCCTATCAACAAAATTGGTATGCCCGAAGAGAAATCAATGGTCATCCCCATGCTTTGGCAAGTCCAAAAACTATGAAGCATCTCCTGAAGTCATGTGGATCAACAAAAGAGCTCTTCCATATGGTCATTAGGCTTTATCAGTTGCAAATTATAATTTCCTTGTTGCTAAGTTTCATTTGGTGAAAATTTGTATCCTTGGACCAGTAATTCTAATAAAATAATCATGCACGTTTTTGAAATCAATTCATTCGTTTCACTCTTCATCTTTCACCATTTTCCATAAATAATCTACGACTTTCTATTTTCACTCTTCTTTTCCATTTTCAAATTTTCTTGAACAAACTTTGTTGGAGAATGACGAAAACTAAATAACCGAATTTTGATGACGTATGTTTTTTAATAGTAAGGCTTAGTTGAAGATGTAAGGCATTATTTCAATTCCAAAACAGTGGAGAAATAAGGAGTTAATCCATAGTCAACCCCCTCGAGCTAGGAGTTGGAGTTTTATTCTATTTTAAAATAAAACCTTAAACTTAACCAGGGGCAGGGTAGTCTTTCAATTAATTCAACGGCGCATTCTATTTTCAAGAGGAGTGATTTATTTAAACAAAAGGTTCAAGCATATCTCTTTCCTTGATACATCATTAAGGAAACTATCTAAGCAAAGGTTCAAAACGCATCCTTTTCCTCACATCCATCATCCAAGATTGAGGAATCAACGGAGACAAAGTCCATGATGTCTTCTTCCTCAGTACATCAATCAAGATCGAGGAAATGGTGAAGACGAAGCTTACAACAATCAGCATGACAGTCACAAGTGTCAAAATCTAAAAGCAAAAAGAAATTCAAAATAAAAACAATAATAAAGCCCGCTAAGTCAAGTAAAAATCGAAAAAAACTTGACTTAGGCAAAAGGTAAGGCATCCCGATGGACCAAAAAATTCAAAAGAACCGGTCCATGTAAAAATAAGGGATTGAAAACAAAATTGGAGAACAATCTTGTGACTGCCACCTCAAAAATCTTCAAGGGGTCTTATCAATGCTCAAATCTTATCAATATTTTTCATCGGTGCTTGGATTTTTATCTACGCTTCTCATCATCTGCGCGAATACAAAATTTCTCTTGGAGATTAAACACATCTGTTGCATTAATTGAAATTAGGACTGAAGAACATCAAGGAGAATGAGGTGGGCTAAAAAAATTTTGAGCCTTATATATTTTGTTTCTTAAACCATGAACCATGGCCATGTTACAACCTTCAAAAGTCCTAATTGAAGCAAGGTTAACTATGAAATCATACTCAGAAAAATTCGCATTAAACTGACTCCCATGTTTGTTAAAATTATTACTAACCACTTCTTCGAATCTCTATCTCTAATCATCCATTTCTATTCAAACTTCGATTTCAAAACTTGCATGTGCATCAAACGAAATTAATTTTTCAAAATGTACAATTTTATCTATGAATCAATACTTAGCATCAAGAAGATCTCAAAAAAATTGGTTTAATCAAAAGCGATCCATTTCAGGGGGAAAGCATCTAAGGAAGAACCCTATAATCATAGGCAAGACTAATGATCGTAGGGGTATATCACATGAAGATACTATTGAAAAGGGGTGATTATTCCAAGATTCAATCAACTTGGATCAAGTTTCAAAGCACTGTTCAATCAGGGGAATACCTTTCGAAGGAGCATTCCTTAATCAAGTCATATCACAAACAGGGTATGACTTGGTTTCCTCGTTTTAAAAAATCTCTCTAAGCCTTGATAATCAGGAGCAACCTTCCAAGATTCAAATGTTGGGGCAGTATGTACCAATTTTATCCTAGTGCACGTAGGGTCCAAATTCCCCTTCAAGCAACTTCAAGTACAAAATTTTCAAGCTTCGAATATTTGGGGCAATCTATGTCAAGTTCATGGTGAGGTCTAAGTTCTTTTTGAGGGTACTTCCTCTCGATCCTGGAGATTGATGGGCACATCTTTCAAAATTTGAATGTTGGGGAAAACTAGTGCGAGGCTTAATCAAAAGGAGTTGATTCAAAATGGTTCATTAAAGCCAAACATTTTCAAGAGTCTTTTAATCAGGGGCATAGTTCGAGATAGTGGGGTCGTTCATATTATGATCAAACTATTTCCAAGCTCATATCCATGAGAATCTCCTCCAATATCTAACATATTCCACATAGGGGAAAGCTCTATACATACTTTCATAATCTCTAGTGGATCTTTCTCCTACATCAGCAATAATCTTCAAGTTCAAATCGAGTATCGGGAAATCATGATAGCATAGCATTCAACCATCATGTGACAAGAAACCTTGTTGCATAAGCAACCCTCTACGCTTTAATCATCCACAACTCATCATAGAGGCATCAATCAAAAGCACACGAGTCTGCATAAATCATTGTCATGCATTTATTAGGTTACTTCGATCCAGAATCAAGCTATGCTTATCATCTCATCCGGTTGACGACTGTTGACATCACGGATCTAACAAAGAGCCCAATTCTCATTGGCACATCAAAATTTCAACATCCATTGACACATATCCAAGTCATCCATTACTTGTATTGGTCAGTCATTCTACGTATTAACACTTGCATCTGCGTGCATACATGACATATCATAAACCAGGACTTATAACCTCCAGAAAAAAATCTAGAGTCAATTTGTAGGGGAATCACTATTACAATCTCTAACATCTTTCTGACTATCCCTCTCAGCGAGTCTTTGATACAAGCATTCTTCGTTAAAATAAGGCGTGAGAAGCCTAACACAACCTCATTTGTTTGTCCATACTTAAGCAGCCTTATGTAAAAATCGTGAGCAGCCTCACACTTTCCAAATCACCAGACTAATGTCTCTAGGTAACCTTACCAATGTTAGCAACCTTGCTATCTATTTCACCTTTCTAAGCCACCAAGTTGATACTATTCTAGTAGTCCTACTAACGTTGGTGCAAAGCCCAATTCCCGTCTGGCACAGGTTTTCAAAAACCTAGTCCCTAATTGGCATGGCTTCTTAGAAAAATAGTTCCTGACTGATAGCCTTCCTTAAGAATTGGTTTTGCAGTTCAAGTAACAGAGGCATTGCATTTATCAATCACTATATCATTTCAATTCATAACATTATCATATCAAGCATACATACCATACATCATGCATGCATCAAACATAAACATATCAGACACATATACATACATTACATTCAATCATATATGCCCATGAAAACTGCGAAAAATCTCAAGGCATGACTACCAGCTAAGATGAACTCAAAATTCAAATCTAAGCTTAGCACTATCCATTCATTTTACTACCACTATAGCTACCTCGGTTGAAAACAGACACAATCGTCAAAGGTACCGCTATCAAAATTTCACTAGACAGCTTACCTACGATTCATATCCAAGGCCTAGTCATCACCAGCTGTAATACGGTGGCAGAACCGACTGTTTAATACTGGTTTGCGTTTTTTGTTCGCAAATGCCGCGGTAAGCAAGAGTTGCCACCAACTTTTCTTTTATCCGACAAAGGAAAGGGTGAAAAGAACAGAAAAAGACCTTTTTCGAGATTTTCTGAGTAAGAGAGGTAGATTATGGAAAGGGAAGGTGTTAGCACCCTTTCCATCAGTGGTTTTCCACGGGCTCTTAGGTACTTGCTCATTTTTTGAAAATTGTTTGTGTGTTTTGAAAGTTTTTGTTTGCTTTATGGTAACTCTTGTATCAGTCCTTAAGAGTGTGATAGAGCGTTTTTTTTAAAGTAGTTTTTGAAAGTGTGTAAATGTGAAAAAAGTTATTCTTGAGCAAGTACCTAACATTTATCTACCTACTCGAAAAAAGATGTTCTTTTCCTCCTATCCTTTAGATAGTGTTATCCTACTATTAGTGAGTAGGTAGCCCTATCGTTGGATGTTGAGGGACTATCAAAAGGGACGTTATGGTCATTGAAGGCAACATGTAAGGATACCTTAGCATTTTGAAGGGACTGTCATCGTATAGGCAACATCAAGGGACAAGACCATTTACCGAAAGGCAACTCGAGGGACGTTTAGGGACCATGATGTTTTATGATGACTTTTATACCGAGGGTATTTGCTAAGATATCCCTACGTTCGAGGGACATGACCATTATTTTCCGAGGCAACCGAAGTGGTGATACCCTAGGAGTGCGTATGTGCAATCCTATCAGCCATACATCTAACAGTTAATATATGTACAAAAATATAAACTGCGGAAACGTAAATTCCTACGCTATTACATGGCTTTGGGGAGAGGCATTTAATTACAAGTCCAAAACCGGGAGAAATATAAAGGAAAACAATAAGAATGCCTTATAGTTTGGCTATATTGATATGTACAGGAATATTAAAGTGCGAGAAATAGGAAAATGCGTAAAAGAAACTTTTTGATGTTTTTTGAATTAGTTTTTAAGAAAAGAAAATGCATGTTTTTTTGTTTGGTTTTTAATTTACGAAAATATTAAATTAAAGTCTAATTAATAACATAAAATAAACCTAATTAATATTTTTTTATTTTTGAATATTAAAGAAAATAAGAATTATGAAATATAAAACCTAGTTCTACTTAATCATTACTTTAGGAAAATATTAACTAATTAATTAATTAATTAATGATCTATTTTAAAAAATTTAATTATTATTTTTGTGATTTTTTGGTTTTAAGGTTAATTAATAAAAATAAAATCAAAAGAAGAAATAAAATATAAAGAATAGAACAAAAAAACAAAATAAATGGGCATGTATCCTGTGCTATGAGCACGAAATGCAGATCGTGTCCTAGATATGGCATGATTGAATTTCAGGCTCAAACCTTGTAATTATCACGCCCAAACCTCATAGTTTTAGGTCCTATGAAACATTCAAACTAACCAAGGCATTAAAATGTACAGATAAATGAAATTCGAATTAAATTTTTTACCAAATACACAGGTTCGGATATGTAGTGTTCTTGGTCATGCAAGGGCCTAGGGATGGCCTGGATCAATTTCTGGGAATGCTGGGAGAATGACTATAGTGTTAGTTTGCCATGAAACAGCTTGTAAGCGCGGTTGCAAATTTTTGACGAATTTATGAAAATTGAGAATTTGAGAGAGGGCTTTTATAGGGTGGTAAGTGTCTTTTTTTCTTCTAATGCTTGCAAATGGTCCAATATATATAGGAGGGAAGGAATGAATGGTCTTGAATGCAAAATCCATGCCATAATGCCTTGTAATGAAGTATTGATATTATATTCAAAAACTTGCCAAATTGATGTTTTAAAGAACTATAATGCAATATTTGAAAACTTGCCCAAAATGACTTTTGCGCCATTTCTTGAAGGGGATGAACCTGGACATCATTTTCTATGTGGCTTGGGCCATTGTGCAAGATATTCCAAGCCCATTTGTGCTATACACCTCCCTTTGTTATTTAAACCACTTATTTCATGTTTTATTTAAAATAAATCCAAATAAATGGAAAATAAATGGATAAAAAGTAAGACCACAAGGGGAAGAGCTTATGGATCCTATAATATGCCATGGAGAAGTTTAAAGCTCAAATAAATGAGTTAATGCCTTGAAAACTCAACTTTACTCGATGTAGGACTTTTTAATTTTCCAAAATTTCCCAACTTGGGCAAACCATAACTTGCTCAATATTTATCCCAAGGATATGATCTTGGACTTTTTGTAAAGCTCAAGATGTCTACTTCAATCCCTATTTTGATCATTTTTGCATTTGAAGATGTTATCTTGATGTAAAACGTCTGGACAAAAAGTGTCTTTTGTTGACTTTCTGAAAATGACGTGTAATGTATGAGCTTGCATCTTCCAAATGGCACGCTTCTTGAACTTGAAGATATGCTTTGGTTGGGGCCAAATGGACAAAGTATGAGAAAGTTATACCCAGTCAAAGTTCAGTTGACTTTTCCTATAGAAACCCTAATTTTGAAAATATGACTTTTGATGAATTAGGAGCATTTCTTGAGGAATCATGGTCAACACTTGATAAAATGATGATTATCACTTCAAAACACAGTTGTTGACAAAAAAATCTTAAAGTTTGACTGTATATAGGCCACAGTCGACTTTTGACCTAGTATAGTTGATTTTCAGGCATTTGGGTAATTGACTGTGCAAACTTGTTTTGCAAGGCATGAAATGTGTCATGGAAATTCTTAGAGGAATAATAGGAACGTGGAAAGAAATTAAAGTATTGGGAGTTGACACATCCTTATTCAAATGGAAACCCTAGTTGGGGGTTCATTGCCTTAGGAGGAGAATTTGTCTAATCAATTCTTGGGCATCATTGGGCAAGTTAAGGACCTCAATAGGCATGTGTTGAGTAAAATGAGAGGGCAAATTTTGAGGTACAACAGCTGCCCCTATTCAATCTTCTTAAACTTGAGGATGTAGATTGGCTTGTCTGCCTTTCGTGATCTGAAGGTGGAAGATGATTGAACACTAGAGTGCCCAAAAATTTGCACTCGCATGAAGTAAATGTCGATCAATAATGTCGGGAATGGGCTTACAGATGCCATTTGGAAGGTGACAGAGAATCGTCGAAGATGGGCTTAAAGATGCCATCCAAAAAAGATATCGGTTGCATAAGAGATTCCTTTGCGAGGATTCTTGTACCTACCGTTGAGGAGGACTTCGCCGGGGAATGTTGATTTATGTCCTGGGAAATAGAGTCTAGGAGCTTCGGTTGTCCATTACTTTACTGGGGAACTAACTCTTGATTGATGAGACAAAAGTGAGTTGTTATATGGTCGAGTCCAAGTTTTACAGCGACTTACTAGGGAATATGAAATCGACCGTATTTGGTCGGGTCCAGGTTTTACAGTGTTGTAAACTATTATCCGGAGATAAAAGAGAAGGAACTTGTATAAGGATTTCTCGGGACACGTCCATGTAAAACTGCGTTAGGTAATTCATGAAAATGAGCCTGGATAGTAGGGCTATGAGAAGGAACCGGGGTAGTAGGGTTACTTCGAAATAAAGCCTGCGTAGTAGAGCTGCTTCGGAATAAAGCATGGGTGGTAGGGCTGTGAGAAGGAACCTGGGTAGTAGGGTTACTTTGAAATAAAGCCTGGGTAGTAGGGCTGCTTCAGAATAAAGCCTGGGTGGTAGGGCTGTGAGAAGGAACCTGGGTAGTAGGGTAACTTCGAAATAAAGCCTGGGTAGTAGGGCTATGAGAAGGAACCTGGGTAGTAGGGTTACTTCGAAATAAAGCCTGGGTAGTAGGGTTGCTTCGGAATAAAGCCTGGGTGGTAGGGCTGTGATAAGGAACCTGGGTAGTAGGGTTACTTCAAAATAAAGCCTGGGCAGCAGGACTGCTTCGGAATAAAGCCTGGGTGGTAGGGCTATGAGACTGAACCTGGGTAGTAGGGTTACTTGGAAATAAATCCTGGGTAGTAGGGCTATGAGAAGGAACCTTGGTAGTAGGGTTACTTCAAAATAAAGTCTGGATAGTAGGGTTGCTTCGGAATAAAGCCTGGGTGGTAGGTTTGTGAGAAGGAACCTGGGTAGTAGGGTTACTTCGAAATAAACCATGGGTAGTAGGGCTGCTTTAGAATAAAGCCTGGGTGATAGGGCTATGAGAAGGAACATGGGTAGTAGGTTTACTTCGAAATAAAGCCTGGGTAGTAGGGCTGCTTCAGAATAAAGCCTTGGTGGTAGGCCTGTGAGAAGGAACCTGGGTAGTAGGGTTACTTTGAAATAAAGCCTGGGTGGTAGGGCTGCCTCATTTTATCACGTAGATTAGTTGACTCGTTTGGTTTCGGGAACTGATTTTCCATTAGTTGTCTGCAGATATGACATGTATAGCTTCATGGATTTAACCTTGAACTGTTGGAATTGTTGATGATAACCATCTTTCCTGAAAAGGTACAGGATTAATTATATGCGATGCATGAAATGCATTGTGTGATGATGTTCTTAAAATAAATGAGATTATGCTCTATGCAATATGTATGTGCACGTCATGATGTATGAACATGAAATGCTATTGTGACATATCCGAGTCTGGGAAAATAAATCCCTGACTGCTATTGGAGAGTACTGGAAATTGAATTTCTGACCGTTGTAGAAAAAGTGGCTCTTCTACTTCCGATTGGGATGATGAGTAGAGATGATTTGTCGAGGATTTCCTCTTTCTGTTCGAGAATACTCGGCTGGGATTTTTTTGTCTTCTGTTTAAGAATGAATTTGTGGGGAGACAAATACTTCTGCTTGCGAATATTCCACTGGGGTAAAGATGCTCTATTTAGGGGAGAAGAATTCTTCTGTTGGAATATTCCATAGTGAGAAAAGAATTCTGTTGGAGACTCTACTGAGGAATATTCAGTAGCTAGGGAAAAGGAACTTTGTTGAAGACGATCTTCTGCTGCCAGAGAAATAAACTCTAATGGGGATGAAGATTTGAAAGTTGCCGGAGATTATAAAGCTCTGTGGGGAATGAGAGGTCAAACTTCGGTCGTTTTACTCTGCGGGGATGAGGCTTCATAAACTGCTGGGAGAAAAATATACTCAGCTGGAAAACATGGATTTCAAATCTCTGAGGAATTCTGATGGAGAAGGTAATTCCTGCTTGGGAAAAAAACTGTAGAGACTAGGACTGGCTTTCAGACATTGCTTTGTTCCTTAAGCCATTAGCAATTGTCTTTCTGTTCTTTATGTAAATATTTGCAAACAACAATCATATTCAATATGCATATGCCACAAATAATCATTGGACGTTTTTGCAAAACAAAATAGAAAAATAGAAAACAAGTAGTTTTGAACTTTCAAAAACTGATTTGTATTGATTTTTTGAAGTTTGCCTATAAAAGGCGTTTATGTACAAGGAGACAGACATTCTAGTAAGAAAATGCTGTCACAAAAAGAATTTATACAAATTTATATACAAAGAGAAACCGGCTATGTATAATGATCCCATTGAGTTTCAATTCTTCTATTGCTCTTATGCCTTCGAGTGTCTCATTACTTTGCTGCTTGTCCAAAGTTGACTGGATTGATCGGTACTGCTTGAGTTTGATAGTCTGATACTGAAGTCTGATCGCAAGGTAATCCAACGGGATATAATTATACGCCTTAAATCCCTAATTTTTTCCTGGACCGCCCTTTCGAGTTTTCAGTCCACCGGGATACCCTTTTTTTGCCCAAGCTGCCTTTTCAGGTTTTCGACTCGCCGGGTGTACATATTTTTTTTGTTTTTATCTCTAATTTTTTCCCGAACCCTTTTGGTTCGCCGGGATGCCCCTATTTTTGCCTAGGCCAGTCGACCTAGCGGGTCTTTATTTATGCATAGTATCTTTTCACTATGCCCGCATTCACAGGGTGGGGAAGGTCGTCACCATCTATGGTGGTTAGAATCATGGCTCCACCAGAAAATATGTTCTTGATTACAAATGGCCCTTCGTATGTGGGGGTCCATTTTCCCCTGGGATCACCTTGTGGCAGGATGATGCGCTTGATTACTAGATCACCCACTTGATATACCTGACGTCTGACCTTTTTGTTGAAAGCCTTGATCATTGATTTTTGGTACAACTGACCATAACAGACAGTAGTAAGCCTTTTCTCATCAATCAGATTTAGTTGATCAAGTCGAGTTTGGATCCAATCGTGTTCGTTTACACCCGCATCCTTCATGATCCTCAAAGAATGGATCTGGACCTCAATAGGAAGGACAACCTCCATACCATATACTAGAGAATAAGGTGTTCCCCTGTTGACGTATGCGCTGAGGTGCGGTAACCATGAAGAGCAAATGGTAACATCTCATGCCAGTCTTTGTATGTCACTGTCATCTTCTGTATGATCTTATTAATGTTCTTGTTATGGTGTTGGATCTTCGGCCGGTAAGGGGAAGAATTATGGTGTTGGATCTTGAACTGTTTACAGAGTTCGGTGATCATTGTGTTATTGAGATTCGTACCATTGTCAGTGATGATTCTCTCTGGCACACCGTATCGAAAAATCAGGTTATGCTTGATAAACCACGCCATAACGTTCTTTGTAACAGTAGCAAAAGAGGCAGCTTCGACCCACTTCATGAAATAATCAATGGCCACCAGGATGAAGTGATGCCCATTGGAAGCGGTAGGTCTAATCTCTTCGATCATGTCAATGCCCCACATTGCAAAGGGCCAAGGAGCCATCAAGACGTTCAAAGGAACCGGAGGTGCATGCACCTTATCAATATAGATATGGCATTTGTGACAAGTTCGTGAATGCTGATAGCAGTCTGCTTCCATAGTAGACCAACAATATCCTGCTCGTAGGATCTTTTTAGCCATGGTATGTCCACTTGAATGGGTTCCGAAGGTACCTTCATGTAATTCTTCCATAATCCTCTCTACTTCGCTCTTGTCTATGCACCAAAGTAAAGTAGAGTCATGGTTACGCTTATAGAGAATTCCATTACTGAGGAAGAACTTTGCAGAGAACCTTCTTAGAAACTTCTTATCATTGACAGACGCCCCCTCGGGATATTCTTGAGCCTCGAGATACCTCTTTACTTCATGAAACCAAGGTTTGTCTCCTATTTCTTCAGTGTCAATCTCATAGCAATATGTTGGTTCATCCAATCTCTCAATAGTGATCCGAGGAGCCTCGTTATCCCATCTGACCTTGAACATGGACGACATAGTAGCTAGCGCGTCCGCTAACTGATTCTCTTCTCGTGGGAAATGTTCAAAGGTGACCTCTTCAAAGTGTGGAAGCAATGTCGGCACATGTTCTTTGTAAGGGATGAGATTCGGGTACTTCGTGTCCCACTCGCCTTTGATTTGACTTATTACCAAGGTTGAATCCCCGAATACACTTAAGAACTTGATCCTTAGGTCAATAGCAGCTTTGAGACCCATGATGCATGCTTCATACTCTGCCATGTTATTGGTACAGTTGAAACATAGTCTGGCAGTGAAAGGAGTATGACAGCCTTCTGGAGATATGATCACAACACCAACACCATTGCCAAGCGTGTTAGAAGCCCCGTCAAAAACCATAGTCCATCAGGATCCTTTCTCAGGTCCTTCATCTGGTCCAGGTTCTTCATAATCAGTTACTAACATAATATTCTCATCCGGGAAATCAAAGTTCATGGGTTGGTAGTCGTCCACAGCCTGATGAGCCAAATGATCATCCAATACGATTCCCTTGATTGCTTTCTGGGTTGTGTATTGAATGTCGTATTTAGTTAGGATCATTTTCCATCCTGCTATTCTTCCGGATAGAGCGGGCTTCTCAAAGATGTATTTTATTGGATCCATCTTAGATATCAACAAAGTAGTGTGGATCAACATATATTGTCTCAATCAGCGAGCCACCCATGCCAAAGCGTAGCAAGTTTTTTCGAGCAGTGAATATCGTGTTTCATAGTGAGTAAACTTTTTGCTAAGGTAGTATATTACATGTTGTTTTCGACCAGACTCGTCATGCTGCCCCAACACACACCCCATTGAATTATCCAATACTGTGAAGTACATTATCAAAGGTCTTCCTTCAACCGGAGGCATCATAATTGGAGGCTCTTAAAGGTAATCCTTGATTCTTTCAAAGGCAGCTTGGCATTCGTCATTCCACTTTACCACTTGATCTTTCTTCAGAAGCTTGAAGATTGGCTCACAAGTAGCAGTCAGATGTGAAATGAACCTGGAAATGTAGTTCAAACGTCCCAAGAAACCCCTAACTTCCTTCTCTGTACGAGGAGTGGGCATCTCTTATATAGCTTTTACCTTTGCAGGGTCTACTTGAATACCCTTGACACTGATGATGAAGCCTAAGAGTTTACCAGACGTTACCCCGAAGGTGCACTTGTTTGGATTCAGTCTCAACTTGTACCTCTTCAACCTATCAAATAACTTTTGCAGATGATCCAGGTGCTCTTCTTCATTTTGAGATCTGGCTATCATGTCGTCAACATATACCTCTATCTCGTGATGTATCATGTTGTGGAACAAAGCTACCATAGCTCGCTGATAGGTTTCCCCAGCATTCTTCAATCTAAATGGCATCACCTTGTAACAGAAAGTGCCCCACTGCATGACAAAGGTTGTCTTCTCCATGTCTTCAAGAGTTATCTTGATTTGTTTGTACCCAGAGAAACCGTCCATGAAGGAAAAGATCTTGTGTTGGGCGGTGTTATCAACCAGAACATCAATGTGGGGAAGCAGGAAGTCATCCTTGGGGCTTGCCCTGTTCAAGTCTCTGTATTCCACACACATACGTACCTTTATGTCCTTCTTAGGTACCGGAACGACATTGGCAACCCATTATGGATAAGAGGTGACTACTAAGAAAGCGGCATTGGACTATTTCATTACTTCAGCCTTGATCTTTTCTGACATCTCAGGGCGCATACAACGGACCTTCTGTATAACCGGATGACAATCTTCTTTAGTTTCCAGACGTTGTACCACAATATCAGTGTCTAAACCAGGTATGTCTTCATATGACCAGGCAAAGATCTCGACATAATCATGTAACATATGTATCAATCGCTGTTTGACATAAAGCTTAAAATTTGCACCTATCTAGACTTCTTTCCTATCTTCCTCTATACCCAAGTTTATTGTCTCAAATGGCTCTTCATGAGGTTGTATGGCCCTTTCTTCCTATTGTAATAGTCTAGCAAGTTCTTCGGGGTACCTCACAATCTTCCTCACCTTCGCCCTCAGCTTGGTTGATTGGACTTTTAAAGTTATAACTGGTAATAGTAGAACCGTTATCGATGGGATCCAGAGTGGATATGGATCTGCAGTTGATATGTGTGTGTGTGTGAGAGAGAGAGAGAGCATAACTGTATAGACAAAGTAAAAGGCAAAAAGGAAAAACAGAGAGCGCAAAATTTGTATGCAAAAACGTCCAATGTTTTATTGATGACATATGATAATGACATATAATAACCCTCACAAATAAACCATTGTGCCTCGGGTAAGACACAAGGCCATAGAGTCTATATTGTTTATTACAAATCCTAAAAACAAGCAAGACAATTATTGTTGAACAAAAGTAATCGGCACAAAATCTTTGGTCGTCCAATTACTAGGTCCACCATTGGTAGTAGGGTATATCTAGCTGTCAATATCAGAATCCTCATCATTATCTTCTATAGTATTGACCCCATGATTGCTAATGCGTAGGGGAGGTCCTCCAGCCCGAGCACATCGAACAGCCCTTTGAGCTCCTGAAGTAAAGCCCAAACCAAATTTGTCAGTTTTGTAAGGAAAATCAGGGAGCTGCCCCCAAATGGTACACCCACCTTCTTCAACTACTACTCTGGCGTCCTTGAGAGAAGCCATCTTCAAAGGAGGTCTGGTGATCTTTGGCACACTGGTAATAGTCTCGGTCGATGCCATAGTCTGGGGAACCTCTTCAAAATTTTGACAAGGGGTCTCTATGAACTCACCATCCATTTCCACATACCTGAAAGAGTTCAGATGGCTTACCATGTACTCCTCTTCACCATGCATGGTGACAATCTTTCCCTTCACTGGATACTTTAACATTTGGTGCAGCGTAGAAGTAACGACTCCAGCTTCATGGATCCAAGGACGACCCAACAAACAATAATAAGATGGCTTGATATCCATCACGTAGAAGGTGGATTCAAAGGTCTGGGAACCCACTTTGACAAGGATGTCCACCTCCCCGTGCACCATTCTTTTTAAACCGTCGAAAGCCCTCACCACAATGTTATTGGGCTTTAAGGTCAAACCTTCACAATCTAGCCTATCAAGAGCCTTCTTGGGCAAACATTCAGTGACGATCCAGTGTCCACTAGCACATGGGCCATAGTAGTACCCATGCATTCGATCGAGACATGTAGAGCATCATTATACTTTCTCCCCTTGGGTGTCAAATCAGCATCAGAAAAACCCAACCCATTATCAGCAATCAGACTGGCCACACAGTCCTCAAATTGGTCAGCGGAGGTTTCTTGGGGCACATGCGCAGTCTTGAGAAATGTAACCAAAGCCTTTACATGGGCCTCGGAACATAATACTAGAGCCAGCATTGATATCTTCGAAGGGGTCTACCCCAGCTGTTCGACCATATTGTAGTCTCTCTTCTTTATTATCTTTAAAATCTCCTCCATTTCTTGTTTAGAGGATTCCATAATAACTTCTCTAGGTGCCTTCGTCCGGGCAGGCTCACCTACAAATTCTTTGCCCCGAGTCCCAGATGACTCATCGGCAGGGGTAACAACTGGAGCAGGGATTGGAGTAGTAGCAGGAGTACTAGCCGGAACAATAGATGGAAGAACAACAGGCTTAGAAACAATCTTCGGGGAGATCTCGGGAGAGAAAACTCTTCCACTTTGAGTAATTTTGCTGGTCTTGAAAATGTTACTGATATCGGGATCAACCTCTTCAGTTTTTTCGTCTTTAATGGTTAACAAATCCTGCTTGACGCCAAGGTAGTAAACGTTAGCACCATAATTCCAAGGAACAACTTTGTTCGAGGAGTATGGTACAGGGCCAGGAAAAGTGATTACTAATGGAGCAATTCTTGGAGCAGATGTAATCCTAACATGTCTTTTGGAGGAGACCTTGGAAGGATTGGCGGAAATGGTTATGATAGTAACATCTTTATGTAGAACAGTTGGAACGGAGTCTTTTCGAACAAAATATCTTTGTTATCCATCAGGCGTTGAACACCTGCCTTCAGCAAATAACAACCAGAAGGAAGACATAAACACATGTGGCAACCTTCACCACATCCCAGAAATAAAACGGCTAGCAACAAATTCTTCTTGACGGTCATGAGAGGAGTAGAAACTTCATCAACAGAAGTAACAAATAGATCAGTATCAATGGCATTAACACCACAGTTGTGCTTAGGAATGGGAGCAGTTATGACATTAGGCATCTCAGGAGCATCAAACTCAATCTTCTTTGCTTCGATCAGATCCTGTATCTTATTCTTCAGAGCCCAACAGTCGTTTTTATCGTGGCCTGGACTCTCATAATGGTAAGTAAATCGAGCGTTTGGATTGTAACGAGGAGATGTGGTGTTGGAATTCTTGGGAGCCTCCCTTAAGGTTTCCAAATTAGATTTTAATAGATGGGGTAAAACCTCAGACAACGTCATATTGATCCGGGTGAACTGCCTTTGAGGTCTTTCTACCCTTGGCTGATTATTTTGTTGTTGAGTAGCCACAGGCCTAGGTATCATCACAACCCCTATCGTTGGACGATGCTCTGTTCTATTATGACTTCTTGGATTGTAAATAGCATGACCTCCTTCTTACGCATGAATGGCTTTTTCACTGTACTTGAAGAGGTGTCTTTCTGGATCTTGCCACTTTGGATCCCAGCTTCTACCCTTTCTCTAGTCAATATCAGCTCAATAAAACCAGCTGAGGAGCTACCAATCAAGTGATTAAAGAACGGACCAGATAGTGTACCAAGAAACATGTCTACAAACTCCCTATCAGACAAAGGGGGTTGGACTCTTCCTTCCAAATCTCTCCACTTCTGAGCGTAGTCCTTAAAACCTTCGCTTGCACCCATATACATACTCTGGAGTTGAGTACGGGTAGTTGCAAGGTCAGTGTTATATTGATACTGCTTATAAAAAGCAGCAGCCAGATCTTCCTAGTTGCGGATATTGATTCCCTCTAGCTGATAGAACCACTCAAGCTGAGTCCCGGATAAACTATCTTGAAAGAAATGGACCCACAAGTTCCTATCAGCAGTGTGAGGCTGAATCTTCCTCACATAAGAATAGAGATGAAGCTTGGGACAAGAAACCACATCATACTTTGTAAATACCGGAACCTTGAACTTCTGTGGGATGATAACCCCAGATACCAAACCCAGCTCTTCAAAATCCAGCCCTGGTACTCTTTGGATCTCCATTGCATTCAGACGATCCTCTAACTGTTTGTATCTATCCTCAGTGGGAGGATACTGTTCATCATTGTAATCAGATTCATCCTCAGAAATCCTTGGACTGAGGTCTTCCTCTTGGTTCACCTTCCTGTTTCTTCCCCCTTTGGAGGAAGTTTCCAGCTCTAACACTCGCTTAACCGGTCCTTTGAACCTTCTTCCCAGATTCAGGACACCAGCAGTCTTCTTCGCCTTCTTCTTTCTATCTTTCAGAATAAGGGCCTTAAGATCTTCCTGCCCTTTAGCCAAAGCTACGAACATTTGCTGAAATTGGGTATTTTGTGCCTGGAGATCCTTGATACTTTGTTCAGAAGCCATTATTGTTGAAATAAACAGCGAAGAAGATGAGAATCCTACTTTGAAACATGTTTATGCAATGTCATGGATGATATGCGTATGCAACGATTTCAAGGATTCTTAAAGACTCAAATTTTCTTAAACAAAAGAAACACACATTAATTGTATTAATAAGTTCGAATTGTTACAAAGAGTACCCTTTAGGCTTACAATCAAACAAAATAAAACTTAAAGCAAAAATAAAATTAGGTTTCCCATAAGCGCATCCTCTTTGTTGCAATGTAGGCGTTTATATTCCTCTCTTCATGAAGTAGCCTAGTGAGTTCCAGTACTTTCTTCTTGCTGGAGTAGAATTGAGCTTCAAACGTGTCCCGCTCCTCCTGAAGTTGACTCCAGGATTTTTGTAACTCCTCATGATCAGTTGGCATGTCAGGATGAAGAACAAGATAAGGAGTGTCTCCTTCAGCAACCGGTTCCATAATCATAGGTAGGATGGCGGGGTAAGGCATCATGAGACTTTGAGCACGGGCTCATACACATTTGAGATAAGACTCAAGAGGGATGGAATTCTTGTGCCCCAGTGTCTTGCTATCAACTCTATGTACCATTCCCCAAGCTCGTATGAACCTTTTACGGTAACCCTGAGCATCATTCTCATAGTCGAAGACAATTCCTTGGATAAGTGTATCAGGAGGACCATCCCTTATCGCATATCCAAACTGTCACAGTGCCAAACAAGGATTTTAAGTGATTCCTCCCCTAATGCCTAAGAGAGGGACATTAGGGAATTCTCCGCATCGATCAATGATGGGAACATTCTCCGAGGATCGAGGACACCAATGAATACCTGAATGTGTAAGATTCATTAGCCTATGAGACCATCTAAAACCCTATTCATTCTTCAAGACGGATTGGGGTAGGTGCGAAATAAACCACCTAGACAAAAGAGGAGTGCAACACATAAGGGTCCCTCTTTTCTTTATAGTGCGAGTATGCAGAGAATGTAGGATATCTCCAAGCAGAGTAGGTACCGGATTGCATGACAGGAAAACCTTAACTGCATTCACGTTTATGAGCTGGTCCGGATTAGGAAACTGTACCAACCCATAGATGAGAAGGGCTAACACCTCTTCAAAATCTTGTAAGTCCAGGGTATCTCAAATATGATGAGCTTTCTCAAACAAGAACTTAGCCAAAAAACCCTTGACACCTCTCCTGGTTTCCCAATTTTCTAACTACGTCAGACCGTTATAAGGATAGAGATTTAGCAATATCTTCAGGTTTAGGGTCTCTTTCCATACCATTGAAAGGTACCTTGTTAAGGATAGGCACCCCCAGTAACAAAGAAAACTCCTCCATAGTAGGCACTAACTGGTAATCAGAAAAAGTGAAGCAGTGATGTAGAGGGTCAAAGAATTGAAAGAGCACTTTTAACATTTCTTCATCAGGGTTTGAGGTGACCAAGCTGAGAAGTCGACAATGTCTTTCAGTGAAGGGAGAGATTTCAGGAACCCTTGATACTAACTCCTTAAGCTGAGGAGGTACCTTTAACAGACTGGCTTGGATAGTGAATTTGCGGCTGAGGGCTATGTCCTACAAAACAAGACAAAAATAAACCCTAAGAATCCTTGAAATGGCTAGTATGATATGCTATGTTATAATGTCATGATTATACTTAGATATAGCAGATATAGGAAACACAAGAAAATCACACAAAGACCTTAGGTTTAAGGCTTGCATGGTGTTGTACCCCAAAATTTGACCTCTCATATTCTTCAAGAATTGCAAAGAGCATGCTTCAAAATCTCTCAAGGTTTGCATAGTTCAAGGGCCTCCTAACAGTCAAAAACTAGGGTTTTGTTTCTAGCAAAGTAAATGAAGTTTCCAAGGGTCTAAACAATTCCCACATGCCTATAAACATGGTCAAGCATCCATATGCTAAGTTTCAAGACTTACAGCACAAGATTGCACAGTCAGAAACCCTAATTGCTCAGCAGTCAACTGCAGGGGCAAAATGGTCATTTGACAGTCAAAAGTTCAAATTTTTGGTCAACATCTCATTTTGAAGCCACAAACATCATTTGATCAAATCTTGATCATGATTTTCAAGGCATGGCTCAAAAAGTCTCAAGATGCAAAAGTTTCCATATTTGGACAGTTGAAAAGTCAACTGTAACTTGACCAAGGCATAACTTCCACATGGTTTATCAGAAAAACTCCATCCAAATCTCATTTTGAAGAGAAAGACATTTCCTACAACTCCTCTTCACACTTCAAGTCCAAGAAATGCTCTCACAAAAAGTTATCAATTTCAACATTATAGGTCATTTTCAAAAGTCAACAAAAAGGGACTTTAAGTCAAAGGCCATAACTTGATATTGGTAAATCAAAATGACATGGGACCAAAGGCATTGGTTAGAGGACTTCAAGACCTTTCCAAAATGTCCAAGAACATGATCAAAGCTTAAAAATTGAGCAAGATATGCCTTGTGGAAGTTGGGAAATTTTTGGGAATTTTGAAAAGTCAACTTTGCTTCAAATGCCTTAAAATTGCTAATGGGCCACATTTTCTTCCAAGATCCATCATCCAAAGCATATGCACGACCATTTGGCCCAAGGGGAGTTATTTCATCTTTTTTTATTATTTATTTGAATTTTTAATCACCATTAATTCATTTAATTAAATAAAATATGAAAGAAATACTCATCCATGCTTTTTAAATCTTTTTGTGCATAGAATACCTTCAAGATTTCGTGCACTATCTAATATGGAAAGAATCAAGGTGATTTGATCATGATTGGCACCAAAAGCACATGAAAAGATTTTGAAAATATGCCATGAAAATCAAATATCTTATACATCAATGCATTGATCCTTTGGCTAAAGATTTAACCCTAATCCATCACATACATAAGCCAGAAGCTAGACCTAATGCAAGAGACCTGAATGCCGCGCCTCATCTCAAGAACAAAGTTTGTATTTTTTGTTCAAATTTTCAAAACTGAAAACACGATTCCAAGGAGTTTCAAGGCAAAACATTGACTCCATTACATTCCTGAGGCATCAGGGAACATTTCTGGATCAAAGCCACTGGTTCTAACGCAAAGAATTGGTAGAAACATGTCTCACTTTTCATGAAAATATGCATAATCGTGTTTCAATTTCTGGGCATTCTTCATACCATTTAATTGTTGTTTTATACTAATCTAATCATGCTGAAGCTAACCATGTATTTTAATTGAGTTTTTGTGCATTGTATGAGAAATCACCATTGAAGCTTGCTAGGGTTTCGTGACTGCAAATTTGGGGTTTCTTTGTTATGGAAAAATTGAGACATGAGACCCACGCCATTAGAACCAGAAGATCATGACCAATTGATTCCATACCTCGCGCCTAATTTATGAACCACGATGGCCTATTCGCTATTTTTATGTTCATCATTTAGTGGGGGTTTAAAACCCCCGCAATCTTGTTTTATGTTTTTCAAGCAAAACGCACAAACGGAGAAGATGATGACTTGTCTCCATATGATAGGTTCATTCAAACTTTAGCGCGTTTTTTTTGAGTTAATATTATTAGCATGTTTTGTTATATATATTATTTATTGTCCACTAATGTTACAAAGAAAGCAAATGGCACGGTTGGTTAGTGCGTTGTCCTCTGAACATTGGGACCTGGGTTCGATTCCCAGGTCCCCCCATATTCTTAATATATTTTGTTTCAATGTAATCCCATGCAGCTTCAACCCCAGGGATTCATCATACATCCCCCATCCAAGCTTGCCACGCGCCTACTGATCTCCATCAAAGGGCCCTGATCTGAAGAGTACCATGGGCACCAGTCAGCGCATACGTACGTGGCCCTGAAAAGTCAACTGAAGGCCTTAATTATTTGGGCCCAAATGCTGGATAACACCTCCAAACTGGGGTCAACACCCCATTGGTTTGCTTTCTTCATTCTCTTTATATTTTTATATTTTTATTTGTTTTAATTAGTTTTAGTTTAATTCTTTAAATCAATAATTTCACAAAAATATAAAAAAAAACAGAAAGTCACAAAATAAAATATATTTTATTTAAATGTTATTTTGTAAATAAATGTTATCAATTAATTTAGTTTTTTATTCTAGGACTAATTTTAACGTTTTCTTAATAAACTTAAAAAATTTGTAGAATTAGGTTTTAATTACTTTTATCTTTTTTTTCCTTTTCTTTTATCATCACTAATAATTAATTATTTATTTTTGTAAATAAAATTGAATTAATTAATTAGGTTAACTTTAGGTTTAATTTTCACATTTTTTTTAATAAATAAAAATAGTTAGAATTAGGTTTAATTAATTTTTTTAATTTCATTTAATTCTCTCATTAAAATCAATAAATACAAAAACTCAAAAAATAATTCCTTTTCTCATTTAACTTAACTTAATTTGTTAATTATAATTTAACTTCCTAAAAAAGGGTCCAACGCCCTCGCATCCCCGATTCTAATTCTCTTCGCGTTTTTATTTCTTTTGTGAATATTCATGTAATTCTCCCAAAGCTATGTAATAGATCAATTAGGGTTTTTATTTCTCGCACTTTATTTTTATTTCAAATCGGGTCCTGGATTAAATTTGGTGATGCGCCTTTGTAATAGCGTAGGACTTTCAATTCTCGCATCTTTTTAACTGTTAACTATTGCATGAAAGAATGAATATCAAAATAAAAGCAACACGTAGATCACCAATGCATGAACAAGATAAATGCAAATGAACATGACACACAAAGCACACACCACCCCTAGGGTACGCCTCACTATTGCCTTTCCCCTCGAAAGGTGATCGTCGAGCAGAGGACGTTTTAGTAAGTCCTCATGATCCAGGAACCTGGCATGAGGGTAGCTTCTAAGGTGTCTTCCTATTGCTCCGGTGATCACCACGTCCCGAACCCTCGAATTGACCCGAACACCTCCAACGGTGGTGCTACCTACCTCTCAATGGTGGGATGGCACTACTTTAAGGACATCTACACAGACGAATTCCTTAGGGTAGGTAGACGACTCTAGATACTTGCTCTAAATTTCAAAACAAGTCAAAAAAATACTTTTCACACCGACACCTTTTCAAAAAGCTTTCGAAAGCAACTTTTCAAACACTCTTGAGGACTGATACAAGAGTCGAACTGAAATTTTCAAAGAAACTTTTTTAAACCCACAGTTGAAAAGCAAACAAACAATTTTGAAAACACAAGTGAGCGAGTATCTAAGAGCCCATGGATAACCATGGATAGAAAGGGTGCTAACACCTTCCCTTTCTATAATCTACCTCCCGAACCGAGAGCAATCTCTATAAGGAATTTTTCTGTGCTTTTGTCCTTTCCATTTGGAGAAAATAAAAGACGGTGGCGACTCTTGCTTCCGCGACATTTCGCGAACCAGCGTTAAACAGTCAGTTCCAGATCCACCGATCACAGAACTGGCGACTCTGCTGGGGATGCTTTTAAAGTGAGGTGTACCTTAGGACTAAGATCACTGTGTTTTCAATTGTATTGATTTGCTTGCTTTAAATTGTGGGACTGTCTTGGGAGTTCTATAGATCCTAACCCGGATCTGGGGATACCTTCTTAGAAAGTAGCAACAAGGCTGTGAGGGAACTGTGCGGGGTATACCGACATGGTTGAAACAGTCTGCTACGTTGATGTGGCACTTTGGTGTGTACCGGTAACCCTTGAGTTCAGTCAAGGAGAGTACGGGGCCTCCGCGTGGTGTCGTGAAGCATCAACTGACCTTAGGAACCTTAATTGAACTATCTTGGCCTCTTTAGGGTAGTGAGATAACTGACTTTGGTGCAGTCCGAGGTTGGTTGATACTCGATACTACACTCAATTGAGGGTTGCTTTCCTAGAATATTTTGGTCGCCAGTTCAGTGGCTAAATCCAAACGATGAACAATGAAAGCAGTCCAGTGATATTGGGACCCTTAGAACCCGGTTACTTCTAATAGGACAGGTTGAGCCCACCAACTTCAAGAGGGTAATACCCAGACCCCATGCTGGCCTTAAACTCTAAGGGCTTGTCTTGTGTGACTTGTGTGCCTTACATGTTTGCCTTTGTAAATATCTGTAGTGTGTTTAATCATAGCATCATGACATCATACAGCATCATATGCATTGACTAACCATTTCAGGGGTTCGAATCTTCATCTTTGTTCTTGTTTTGTAGGACATGGAAACTGTTCGCAGAAAGACAATTCAAATCAGCCTTGTAAGGATCCCTCCTCAGCTTAAGGAGCTTATATCCAGGATTCCCGAGAGCTCTTCATTCAGTGAAAGACATGGAAGACTCATCAGCTTGGTCAATACCAACATTGAGGAAGATATGATAAAGGTCCTGTTCCAGTTCTTTGACCCTCTGCATCATTGTTTCACCTTCTTGGATTACCAGCTGGTACCTACATTGGAGGAGTTCTCCCGGCTCCTGGAAATCCCTATCCTTGATCAACTACCCTACAACGGTACGGAAAAGGAACCCAAGCTTGAAGAGATTGCTAAAGCCTTACACCTACAATCATCCGACCTCAAGGGACATTGGGAAGTTAGAAGTGGTATCAAAGGGTTCTTAGCCAGGTTTCTGTTTGAAAAGGCCCATGAATGTTGGAACTCCCTTGACTTACAAGATTTTGAGGAAGTTGTGGCCCTCCTTGTCTATGGTTTGGTGTTGTTCCCTAACCCAGATCAGCTTATAGATATCAGTGCTGTCCAGATCTTCATGTCCAGGAATCCTATACCTACGTTGCTAGGGGACATCCTTCACTCATGTTACACTCGAACCATGAGAAAAAGAGGTGTCCTTATGTGTTGCACTCCTCTCCTGGGAAGGTGGTTTATTTCGCACCTTCCACAATCAGCTTTGAAGAACGAGCGGGGTTTGAGATGGTCACAACGGTTGATGACTCTTACACATGCAGATATACATTGGTGCCCTCGGTCCAAAGAGGATGTCACTATCATTGATCGTTGCGGGGAGTACCCTAATGTTCCTTTACTTGGAATCAGAGGAGGTATTACTTACAACCCATGCCTGGCTTGGAGACAGTTTGGTTATGCTCGGAGGGATGGCCCTCATGACATGTTAATTCCTGACATAGTTTTTGACTTCGACAACGATGCACAAGGACTTCGCCAGAGATTTATCAGAGCCTGGAGGATGCCAAGTAGGATAGACAGTAAGACACTGGGGCACAGGAACTCCATCCCGTTGGAACCTTATCTCAAGTGGGTACGAGCCCGCTCCGAGAAGTTAGTGATGCCATATCCTCATGTGCTCCCTGTGATCAAAGAGCCAGTCTTGGAAGGAGAAGTGTCCTACACCATTCAGCATCCTGACATGCCCACGTCCTGGGAAGAGATGCAGAAGAGCTGGATCCAGCTTAAGGAAGAACGGAATTCTCTTGAGACCAGTACATGCTAGTGAAAAGAAGGTCTTGGAGCTCACCCGCCTATTGCATGAGGAGAGGAATCTCAACACCTACATAGCTCCAAAGAGGATGCGTAGTGTCTTTTGGGATTGATTTGCTTTTGTATTATGTGCCCATGAGGCTTTGATGTACTGAACAATTATTTCCTTAATAATAACGTGTGTTCCTTTTTGTCTACAACAAATTTGAACTTTCGAACCCCTGAATGCATTGCATAAACACATATCATTCATCATGTGCATAGCAGGTTTTTCTTCTTTTCAGGTTGCTTACTGTTCTTCGCTGTTTATTTCAGCATCATGAATCCTGACTCATCATCAACCGAGATGTCCATCAAGGCTCTTCAGGCGTAGAATGCGCAATTTCAGGAACTAATCATGGGTTTGGCTCAGGGCCAAGAAGAGCTGAAGGCTTTGCTCCTGAAGAAGGAGAAGAAGAAGAAGAAGAAGAAGAAGAGAACTATTCTTTTTAACTCGGGCCGAAGGTTTGGCAACACTCTGCAGAATGAAGAGGCTAGTTCTTCTATAGGCAAGAGCAGTCCCCAAGGGGGAAAAGGTCCTAGTCCAGTAGTCTCTGACAACGAGACTGACTTCAATGAGGAACAGTATCCTCCGGCTGAAGACCGGTACAAGCAGTTGGAAGACAGACTGAATGCTATGGAGATACAACAGGTGTCGGGGATGGATTTCGGAGACTTGGGCTTATCTACTGGTGTGATTATTCCTCACAAGTTCAAAGCACCATCTTTCACCAAGTATAACGGGGCGTCTTATCCCAAGCTACACCTCAGGTCTTATGTGCGGAAGATTCAGCCGTACTCAGTGGACAAGAATTTGTGGATCCACTTCTTCCAGGAGAGTCTTTCAGGGACTCATCTCGAATGGTTCTATCAGCTGGATGGGACCAAAGTTCGTAACTGGGAGGAGTTGGCTACTACTTTTTATAAGCAGTATCAATATAATGCCGACCTTGCCCCTACACGTACCCAACTCCAGGGTATGTCGCTAGGTTCAAGTGAAGGTTTTAAAGAGTATGCACAGAAGTGGAGGGATCTGGCTGGCAGGGTGCAGCCTCCGTTAACTGACCGGGAGTTGGTAGACATGTTCTTGGGGACCCTATCTGGGCCATTTTTCAACCATCTTATCGGTAACTCGTCTGCAGGGTTTACTGATCTTATTCTGACTGGAGAGAGAATAGAGGTTGGATTGAAGTCTGGTAAAATTCAGAAAGGGGCATCTTCAAGTTCTGAGAAGAAACCCTTTAAGAAGGAGGCCAGTGCGATATATGGGTCTAGAAGACAAGAGAAACCCGAGCGCCGCCAATCTGTCAACGCGGTAATGATTGCTAAGCCTGCTGCCGCTCCTCGGCAAACCAATCCTCAAAGGGCCGAAAGACCCAGGAGAGAGTTTACCCGTTTAAGCATGACTCTATCACAAATCTTGCCGCAGTTGCTGTCCACCAACCTAGTGACTGTTAGAGAGGCCCCAAAGGTTATGAATACGGTTTCTCCCAAATACAATCCAAATGCCCGTTGCGCTTATCACTCCGATAGCTCGGGGCATTCTACTGATGACTGTTGGGCCTTAAGGAATAAGCTGCAAGATCTTATTGATACAAAGGAGGTACAATTTGAGGCATCTGAGAAGCCTAATGTAGTGACAGCTCCCCTGCCTGCTCATGGAGTGAATGCTATTGGGGAGGATGATGAAGTGGATGAAGCTGAGTTTGATAGCTGGATTTACCCGGCAACCGACAGTGAACCTAGCAATTGGATTGCAAAGGACAACCTGCCTGTTTCTCTTGTTACTGAGTAATGAATTCTTTTGTTTTGTTATCTGTTTTGTTATCTGGGTAAGACACTGTGGCTTCATTTGTGAGGGCATATAAATTGTCATTTCATCATGAATAAAAATCTTGGACGTTTTCTCGCATTTCAAATCTTATGCTCCTTTTCTTTCTTTCCTTTCTTTATATATTGCAAAACAACTGTATTTACACACACTCACTCATACAGGTTTCAATCCACTCTGGATCTCACTGGTAACGACTCTGCTACTGCCAGTCATGACTTCGAAAATCCGATCAACTTAGCCGAAGACGAAGGTGAAGATAATTGCGAAGTGCCTGGCGAGCTTGCAAGACTGTTACTCCAGGAAGAGAGGGCAATTCAACCACATGAAGAGCCGGTGGAAACAATAAATCTGGGTACTGAGGCAGACAGAAAGGAGGTTAAGATTGGTGCCAACCTAGAGCTCAGCGTGAAGCAACGGTTGACTCAGATGCTACATGATTATATGGAGATCTTTGCCTGGTCCTACGAAGACATGCCCGGGTTGGATACCGACATTGTGGTCCATCACTTGCCTACCAAGGAAGACAGCCCTCCGGTTAAGCAAAAGGTCCGCCGTATGCGTCCAGAGATGTCTGAGAAGATCAAAGCCGAGGTTATGAAACAGTTTGATACTGGGTTCCTTGCAGTGACTTCTTACCCTCAGTGGGTTGCTAATGTGGTGCCGGTACCTAAGAAAGATGGAAAGGTCAGAATGTGTGTTGATTACAGGGATCTGAACAGGGCCAGCCCTAAAGATGACTTCCCTCTACCCCACATTGATGTCCTGGTTGACAATACTGCTCAGCACAAAGTGTTCTCTTTCATGGATGGTTTTTCAGGTTATAATCAGATCAAGATGGCACCTGAAGACATGGAAAAAACTACCTTTGTTACTCAGTGGGGCACCTTCTGCTACAAGGTCATGCCTTTCGGACTAAAGAACGCTGGGGCAACCTATCAACGTGCCATGGTTGCTTTATTTCATGACATGATCCATCATGAGATAGAAGTGTATGTTGACGACATGATTGCAAGGTCCCAAACTGAGGAAGAGCACCTGGATCATCTGCAGAAACTGTTTGACCGTCTGAAGTTGTACAAGCTAAGGTTGAACCCGAACAAGTGCACCTTCGGGGTAAGATCTGGAAAGTTGCTAGGCTTCGTCGTAAGTGATAAGGGTATTCAAGTGGACCCTGCCAAGGTTAAAGCTATTCAAGAGACGCCAGTTCCTAAGACAGAGAAAGAGGTCAGAGGCTTTTTAGGACGCCTGAATTACATTGCTCGGTTCATTTCACACCTAACTGCTACCTGTGAACCAATCTTCAAGCTGCTGAAGAAAGATCAGGTAGTACGTTGGAACGATGAATGTCAGGCTGCTTTTGACAGAATCAAAGAGTATCTCCAAGAACCACCCATCCTTATGCCACCGGTTGAGGGTAGACCTCTGATATTATACCTGACAGTGCTTGACAACTCAATGGGGTGTGTGCTAGGGCAGCATGACGAGTCTGGCCGAAAAGAGCATGCCATTTATTACCTTAGCAAAAAGTTTACCGACTGTGAGACCCGATACTCACTGCTTGAGAAAACTTGCTGCGCTTTGGTATGGGATGCTCGCTGGCTGAGACAGTATATGCTGACTCACACTACCTTGTTGATCTCAAAGATGGATCCGATAAAGTACATATTTGAAAAGCCTGCTCTGTCTGGGAGAATAGCAAGATGGCAAATGATCTTGACAGAATACGACATCCAGTATACAACCCAGAAATCCATCAAGGGAAGTGTATTGGCAGACCACTTGGCACATCAGGCAGTAGACGACTATCAGTCAATGAACTTCGAGTTTCCAGACGAGAGCATCATGATTGTGACTGATTGTGAAGTACCTGGACCGGATGAAGGACCTGAAGAAGGATCCCGATGGTCTATGCACTTTGACGGAGCCTCCAACGCTTTGGGTAACGGCATTGGCGCTGTGATCATATCCCCCCAAGGCACTCATATTCCATTGACTGCCCGGCTATGTTTCAACTGCACCAACAACATGGCGGAGTATGAGGCATGCATCATGGGTCTCCAAGCTGCGATCGATCTAAGGATCAAGTTTCTAAGTGTCTTCGGAGATTCCTCTCTCGTGATCAATCAGATCAAAAGAGAGTGGGATACGAAACATCTGAATCTTATTCCTTACAGAGAATGTGTGTTGACCTTGATCCCCCACTTCACAGAGATAACCTTTGAACACTTTCCGAGAGAGGAGAATCAGTTGGCGGACGCGTTAGCTACGATGTCTTCCATGTTCAAAGTCAAGTGGGACAATGAGGCTCCCCGGATCATTATCTGGAAACTGGATGAACCGGCATACTGTTGTGATCTCGAGACTGAGTTAGTGACTGAGAAGCCTTGGTACCATGAGGTGAAGAGATATTTGGAAGCTCAGGAATACCCTGAAGGTGCGTCTGTCAATGATAAAAAGTTTCTGAGAAGGTTCACAGCGAAGTTCTTCCTTAGCAACGACATCCTGTATAAGCGAAACCATGATTCGACCTTACTGCGTTGTGTGGACAAGACAGAAGCAGAAAGGATTATGGAAGAGCTACATGAAGGGACATTTGGAACACATTCCAGTGGACACACTATGGCAAAGAAAATCCTTCAGGCAGGGTATTTCTGGTCCACAATGGAAGCTGACTGCTATCAACATTCTCGGACATGCCATAAATGCCAGATATATGCAGACAAGGTGCATGTTCCCCCAGTTCCTCTAAATGTTCTGACTGCGCCTTGGACGTTTGCAATGTGGGGCATAGATATGATCGGTGAGATTAAACCTACGGCATCTAACGGGCATCGCTTCATCCTGGTAGCGATTGACTACTTCACAAAATGGGTTGAAGCAGCATCCTACGCTACGGTAACCAAGACTGTTGTGGCACGGTTCATTCGGCATAATCTGATCTGTCGATACAGCGTCCCTGAAAGAATTATTACAGACAACAGTACCAATCTCAATAACAAGATGATCACTGAGCTCTGCGAGCAGTTTAAGATACAGCACCACAATTCTTCTCCTTAACGGCCGAAGATGAATGGGGCTGTAGAAGCAGCAAATAAGAACATTAATAAAATCGTGCAGAAGATGACAGTGACTTACAAAGATTGGCACGAGATGTTACCGTTCGCTCTACATGGGTACCGTACCTCAGCCAGGACGTCAACCGGGCAACTCCTTTCTCCTTGGTCTATGGTATGGAGGCAGTCTTACCGATCGAAGTGCAAATACCGTCTCTCCGGATAATGAAGGATGCAAATCTGAACGAAGATGATTGGATCCAGACACGACTTGATCAACTAAACTTAATTGACGAAAAGAGACTCGCTGCTATCTGTCATGGTCAGACGTACCAAAAATGGATGATCAGGGCATTTAACAAAAAGGTCAGACCACAAGAATATCAAGTTGGGGATCTGGTAATCAAGCGAATCATCCTTCCTCAGAGTGATCCAAGTGGCAAATGGACCCCTACGTATGAAGGGCCATTTGTGGTTAAACATGTGTTCTCGGGAGGAGCCATGATTCTAACCAACATGGATGGTGACGACCTTCCTCACCCCGCCAATGCAGACATAGTAAAAAGATACTACGCATGAAAAAAGACCCGCTAGGCTGACATGCCTAGGCAAAAATTAGGGCTTCCCGACGAACCAAAAGGATTCAGGCAAAATGAAGGGATGAAATGAAAAAAATCTGTACACCCGGCAAGTCGAAAACCTGAAAAGGCGGCTTGGGCAAAAATGGGTATCCCGATGGACTGAAAACCCGAAAGGGCGGTCCAGGCAAAAGTTAGGGATAAAGCGTAATACTATGTCTCATTGGATCACCTTGCATCCAGAATCCGGTATCTACATCAAGTTCAGACGGCATTGATCAGTCAGCTTCATCTTCAACTAAGGTCATCAAGTGATGAGACGCTCAAAGATATAAAGGCGATAGCAGAGTTGAAACCCAGTGGATCATTCTTTTCACACAGCTGTTTTTATTTTCTTTTGTACAAACTTGTATAAACTCTTTTGTTCAGCGGCGTTCTCCTACTAGGACGTCAGCCTCTTGTACATAAAATGCCTATTTACAGGCAATTCAAAATCAATACAAATATACTTTTCAGCTCAAATTGCCATTTGTTTTTCCTTTTCTGTTTTGTTTTGCGAAAAACGTCCAAGGTTCAATTTGTGATATATGCATTGACAATAATTTGCTAACTCATGAATATTTGCATACAGAACAAAGGATTAATTACAGGTAACATTAGAAACAGGGGCAATAAAGAGTTGTCTAAGCAATCTAATTGTTCTGTCCTCCAAGGTATCAAGGTAGGTTCAGCTGAAGAACATAACCGGCATATCTTAATTCCCCAGAGAGTAAGCCAACAAGTCAGTGCGCTCTCCCCAAGCAAAGCTATTATCATCCTTAAGGAAGTTGGGTATCCCCCGCAGATCTCAACATTCCCCAGCACGAGATATGAATATTCTTAACAAGCATCCCCGGCAGTCTTGGTCTAAAGATTGTTCCCCGGCGGTATATCAAACATTCAATGGAGTCATTTCCCCGGTACAATTCAAATCTTCCCCCAAGAGAGTCCAATCTAGTTCCCCAGGAAGGTTGGAATTCATCTCCCCAAGCAGTAAGCTTATCCCCAGTAGATTCTGGAAGCTTGTCCTCGCAGAGCACGAACGCGTCTCCCGGCTTTATTCAAAGAGTTATTTCCTTACCAGGATATAACTGGGTTATCCTCAGCCAAAAGCCACGGAAAGATCGTTCTCGGCGAAGTCTTCTTATCCCCAGCGAAGTCTATTAACACTTCCAACATAATAACGGTATCCCCAGCGAAGTTACCATCAACACTCCAGCAAAGTACCTCTCTCACCACCGAGTATTGTTCCCCAGCAAGATCGTTAGAGTACTTTTCTCCCTGCAGAGTAATCCATTCGCCAAGTTTATTCCCCAACGGAGTTATCTTCTCCTACCGGTATTCTTGCAACTATCATCCCCAACGGAAGCAAAGATCTATTCTTCAACATCAGCCCAGGATATGATTTCCCGGCATCCGTCAAGGGTTTATTTTCCTAAGACGAAAAAGATACATTCATAAACATCCCATTTCCATACATTATAGCATGCATATACGCATCATATCTTACAAATCTCATTTATGTTGAGAACATCATTGCTTGATCCATATCATGCATTGCATATGACTGACCTTTACCTTTCAGGAAAGATCCAGTTAAGTTCTCAGCTATATTTCAAAACCTAGACCGGTTCAGTTAAATCGACCCTAATATTTTTCTGTTTCTTATCCAGTCAAAGGCCTTCTCTGGTTCAGTCAGATCGACCCTAAGATCTCCCTGATTCTTATCCAGTTGAAGATTTCAAGACCTAGACCGGTTCAGTTAAATCGACCCTAAGATTTTTTCTGTTTCTTATCCAGTCAAAGGCCTTCTCTGGTTCAGTCAGATCGACCCTAAGATCTCCCTGTTTCTTATCCAGTTGAAGATTTCAAGACCTAGACCGGTTCAGTTAAATCGACCCTAAGATTTTCCTGTTTCTTATCCAGTCAAAGGCCTTCTCTGGTTCAGTCAGATCGACCCTAAGATCTCCCTGTTTCTTATCCAGTAGAAGACATCCAGATTCTCTCAGCGTCCCTGTTGAGGTAGTAATTGCCCCAAGATTCTCTCAGCGTTACTGTTGAGGTTGAAGTCGCCTATGATTCTCTCAGCGTTCCTGTCGAGGTAGTAATCGCCCCAAGGTTCTCTCAGCGTTCCTGTTTAGGTAGTAATCGCCCCAAGATTCTCTCAGCGTTACTGTTGAGGTTGAAGTTGCCCAAGATTCTCTCAGCGTTACTGTGGAGGTAGTAATCGTCCAAGGTTCTCTCAGCGTTCCTGTTGAGGTAGTAATCGTCCAAGGTTCTCTCAGCGTTCCTGTTGAGGTAGTAGTCATCCAAGGTTCTCTCACCGTTCCTGTTGAGGTAGTAACCATCCCTGGTTCATTCATCGTCGTTTGAAGCTCCAGATTCAATTCCTGTAACCAGTCAGGGCGCATCTATACAAAGAGTTTGAAGACCAGCTCCTGTAACAGGTCAGGTAATCATTTTTCTTTTTCAGGTACGCAAGCTCTCGCTAAGGAATCTCTTACGCGATCAACATCTAGATGGCATCTATAAGCCCATCAGCCTACCCATCATCTCTTAGCATGGCATCTATAAGCCCATCATCCTATTCATCAATCTCCAAATGGCATCTGTAAGCCCATTCCCCACATCACACTACTATGTGAGCGCAAGTTTCTGGGCACTCTAGTGTTCAATCATCTTCTACCTTCGGATTACGAAAGGCACGTCAGCCAATCTGCATCCTCAGGTCTAAGAAGATTGAACAGGGGCAACTGTTGTACCCCAAAATTTGCCCTCCCATATTCTTCAAGAATTGCAAAGAGCATGCTTCAAAATCTCTCAAGGTTTGCATAGTTCAAGGGCCTCCTAACAGTCAAAAACTAGGGTTTTGTTTCTAGAAAAGTAAATGAAGTTTCCAAGGGTCTAAACAAGTCCCACATGCCTATAAACATGGTCAAGCATCCATATGCTAAGTTTCAAGACTTACAGCACAAGATTGCACAGTCAGAAACCCTAATTGCTCAGCAGTCAACTGCAGGGGCAAAATGGTCATTTGACAGTCAAAAGTTCAATTTTTTGGTCAACATCTCATTTTGAAGCCACAAACATCATTTGATCAAATCTTGATCATGATTTTCAAGGCATGGCTCAAAAAGTCTCAAGATGCAAAAGTTTCCATATTTGGACAGTTGAAAAGTCAACTGTAACTTGACCAAGGCATAACTTCCACATGGTTTATCAGAAAAATTCCATCCAAAGCTCATTTTGAAGAGAAAGACATTTCCTACAACTTCTCTTCACACTTCAAGTCCAAGAAATGCTCTCACAAAAAGTTATCAATTTCAACATTATAGGTCATTTTCAAAAGTCAACAAAAAGGGACTTTAAGTCAAAGGCCATAAATTGATATTGGTAAATCAAAATGACATGGGACCAAAGGCATTGGTTAGAGGACTTCAAGACCTTTCCAAAATGTCCAAGAACATGATCAAAGCTTAAAAATTGAGCAAGATATGCCTTGTGGAAGTTGGGAAATTTTTGGGAATTTTGAAAAGTCAACTTTGCTTCAAATGCCTTAAAATTGCTAATGGGCCACATTTTCTTCCAAGATCCATCATCCAAAGCATATGAACGACCATTTGGCCCAAGGGGAGTTATTTCATCTTTTTTTATTATTTATTTGAATTTTTAATCACCATTAATTCATTTAATTAAATAAAATATGAAAGAAATACGCATCCATGCTTTTTAAATCTTTTTGTGCATAGAATACCTTCAAGATTTCGTGCACTATCTAATATGGAAAGAATCAAGGTGATTTGATCATGATTGGCACCAAAAGCACATGAAAAGATTTGGAAAATATGCCATGAAAATCAAATATCTTATACATCAATGCATTGATCCTTTGGCTAAAGATTTAACCCTAATCCATCACATACATAAGCCAGAAGCTAGACCTAATGCAAGAGACCTGAATGCTGCGCCTCATCTCAAGAACAAAGTTTGTATTTTTTGTTCAAATTTTCAAAACTGAAAACACGATTCCAAGGAGTTTCAAGGCAAAACATTGACTCCATTACATTCCTGAGGCATCAGGGAACATTTCTGGATCAAAGCCACTAGTTCTAACGCAAAGAATTGGTAGAAACATGTCTCACTTTTCATGAAAATATGCATAATCGTGTTTCAATTTCTGGGCATTCTTCATACCATTTAATTGTTGTTTTATACTAATCTAATCATGCTGAAGCTAACCATGTATTTTAATTGAGTTTTTGTGCATTGTATGAGAAATCACCATTGAAGCTTGCTAGGGTTTCGTGACTGCAAATTTGGGGTTTCTTTGTTATGGAAAAATTGAGACATGAGACCCACACCATTAGAACCAGAAGATCATGACCAATTGATTCCATACCTCGCGCCTAATTTATGAACCACGATGGCCTATTCGCTATTTTTCTGTTCATCATTTAGTGGGGGTTTAAAACCCCCGCAATCTTGTTTTATGTTTTTCAGGCAAAACGCACAAACGGAGAAGATGATGACTTGTCTCCATATGATAGGTTCATTCAAACTTTAGCGCGTTTTTTTTTAGTTAATATTATTAGCATGTTTTGTTATATATATTATTTATTGTCCACTAATGTTACAAAGAAAGCAAATGGCACGGTTGGTTAGTGCGTTGTCCTCTGAACATTGGGACCTGGGTTCGATTCCCAGGTCCCCCCATATTCTTAATATATTTTGTTTCAATGTAATCCCATGCAGCTTCAACCCCAGGGATTCATCATACATCCCCCATCCAAGCTTGCCACGCGCCTACTGATCTCCATCCAAGGGCCCTGATCTGAAGAGTACCATGGGCACCAGTCAGCGCATACGTACGTGGCCCTGAAAAGTCAACTGAAGGCCTTAATTCTTTGGGTCCAAATGCTGGATAACACCTCTAAACTGGGGTCAACACCCCATTGGTTTGCTTTTTTCATTCTCTTTATATTTTTCTATTTTTATTTGTTTTAATTAGTTTTAGTTTAATTCTTTAAATCAATAATTTCACAAAAAAAAAAAGTCACAAAATAAAATATATTTTATTTAAATGTTATTTTGTAAATAAATGTTATCAATTAATTTATTTTTTTATTCTAGGACTAATTTTAACGTTTTCTTAATAAACTTAAAAAATTTGTAGAATTAGGTTTTAATTACTTTTATCTTTTTTTTCCTTTTTCTTTTATCATCACTAATAATTAATTATTTATTTTTGTAAATAAAATTGAATTAATTAATTAGGTTAACTTTAGGTTTAATTTTCACATTTTTTTTAATAAATAAAAATAGTTAGAATTAGGTTTAATTAATTTTTTTAATTTCATTTAATTCTCTCATTAAAATCAATAAATACAAAAACTCAAAAAATAATTCCTTTTCTCATTTAACTTAACTTAATTTGTTAATTATAATTTAACTTCCTAAAAAAGGGTCCAACGCCCTCGCATCCCCGATTCTAATTCTCTTCGCGTTTTTATTTCTTTTGTGAATATTCATGTAATTCTCCCAAAGCTATGTAATAGATCAATTAGGGTTTTTATTTCTCGCACTTTATTTTTATTTCAAATCGGGTCCTGGATTAAATTTGGCGATGCGTCTTTGTAATAGCGTAGGACTTTCAATTCTCGCATCTTTTTAACTGTTAACTATTGCATGAAAGAATGAATGTCAAAATAAAAGCAACGCGTAGATCACCAATGCATGAACAAGATAAATGCAAATGAACATGACACACAAAGCACACACCACCCCTAGGGTACGCCTCACTGTTGCCTTGCCCCTCGAAAGGTGATCGTCGAGCAGAGGACGTTTTAGTAAGTCCTCATGATCCAGGAACCTGGCATGAGGGTAGCTTCTAAGGTGTCTTCCTATTGCTCCGGTGATCACCACGTCCCGAACCCTCTAATTGACCCGAACACCTTCAACGGTGGTGCTACCTACCTCTCAATGATGGGATGGCACTACTTTAAGGACATCTACACAGACGAATTCCTTAGGGTAGGTAGACGACTCTAAATACTTGCTCTAAATTTCAAAACAAGTCAAAAAAATACTTTTCACACCGACACCTTTTCAAAAAGCTTTCGAAAGCAACTTTTCAAACACTCTTGAGGACTGATACAAGAGTCGAACTGAAATTTTCAAAGAAACTTTTTTAAACCCACAGTTGAAAAGCAAACAAACAATTTTGAAAACACAAGTGAGCAAGTATCTAAGAGCCCATGGATAACCATGGATAGAAAGGGTGCTAACACCTTCCCTTTCTATAATCTACCTCCCGAACCGAGAGCAATCTCTATAAGGAATTTTTCTGTGCTTTTGTCCTTTCCATTTGGAGAAAATAAAAGACGGTGGCGACTCTTGCTTCCGCGACATTTCGTAAACCAGCGTTAAACAGTCAGTTCCAGATCCACCGATCACACATGGGTTTAAAGGTAATACCCTCTTGAAGTTGGGTTGGTTCAACCTGTCCTAAATATAGTAATCGGGTTCTAAGGGATCTCAATATCACCGATCTTTCCCCCAAATTTCGTTCCAATAGACAATTGACTTGCCACCAAACGAAACTCAAGAGTCAAACCTCAATGAGTGTAGCATCGAGTATCAACCGACTTAGGGTTTACACCAAAGACGGCTATCTCACTACGTCCTAAAAAGCCAAGTTGGTCAATTAAGGTGCTAAGGTCAGTTGACGCTTTATGATACCATGCAACGGCCCTGTATTCTCCTTGATTACTCAAGGGCTACCGGTACACACCAAATTATCGCATCAACGTAGCTATTGTTTCAACTGTGTCGGTATACCCCACACAGCTCCCTCACAGTTTATTTCTACTTACCTAAAAGGAATTCCCCGATCCGGGTTTAGGATCCAAACAACCCAAACAGATACCCTTAAAATTATATCAACAAGACAAGCCAAAGAAGCAATTAAAATGACCTAGATCCTAAGGTAAACCCCACTTTATAAATCATAATCCCCAGCAGAGTCGCCAATTCTGTAGTACGGTGGCAGAACCGACTATTTAATACTGGTTTGCATTTTTTGTTCGCAAATGTCGCGGTAAGCAAGAGTCGCCACTGACTTTTCTTTTATCCAGCACAGGAAAGGGTGAAAAGAACAGAAAAAGACCTTTTTCGAGATTTTGAGTAAGGGGGGGGGGGGGGTAGATTATGGAAAGGGAAGGTGTTAGCACCCTTTCCATCTGTGGTTTTCCACGGGCTATAGGTACTTGCTCATTTTTTGAAAATGTTTGTGTGTTTGTGTGTTTTGAAAGTTTTTGTTTGCTTTATGGTAACTCTTGTATCAGTCCTCAAGAGTGTGATTAAGCGTTTTTTTAAAGTAGTTTTTGAAAGTGTGTAAATGTGAAAAAAGTTGTTCTTGAGCAAGTACCTAACAATTATCTACCTACTCGAAAAAAGATGTTCTTTTCCTCCTATCCTTTAGATAGTGCTATCCTACTATTAGTGAGTAGGTAGCACTATCGTTGGATGTTGAGGGACTATCAAAAGGGACGTTATGGTCATTTAAGGCAACATGTAAGGATACCTTAGTATTTCGAAGGGACTGTCATCGTATAGGCAACATCGAGGGACAAGATCATTTACCGAAAGGCAGCTCGAGGGACGTTTAGGGACCATGATCTTTTATGATGACGTTTATACCGAGGGTCTTTGCTAAGATATCCCTACGTTCGAGGGACATGACCATTGTTTTCCGAGGCAACCAAAGTGGTGATACCCTAGGGGTGTGTATGTGCGAGTGTTTTTGATTTCAGATATATTAGTCTTTGTGTTTAGTTTTCTAGCGTTTGGTTTTATCTTGTTCATGCAATCCTATTAGCCATACATCTAACAGTTAATATATGTACAAAAATATAAAGTGCGAAAACGTAAATTCCTACGCTATTACATGGCTTCAGGGAGAGGGATTTAATTACAAGTCCAAAAGCGGGAGAAATGTAAAGGAAAACAATAAGAATGCCTTATAGTTTTGCTACATTGATATGTACAGGAATATAAAAGTGCGAAAGAAGAAAATGCGCGTGAAATAGGAAAATGCGTAAAGGAAACTTTTTGATGTTTTTTGAATTAGTTTTAAGAAAAGAAAAGGCATGTTTTTTTTGTTTGGTTTTTAATTTACAAAAA
Source organism: Vicia faba (assembly GCA_948472305.1). Lineage (NCBI taxonomy): Eukaryota > Viridiplantae > Streptophyta > Magnoliopsida > Fabales > Fabaceae > Vicia > Vicia faba. The sequence goes on from OX451741.1 coordinate 54,650,577, forward strand.
TATTAAATTAAAGTCAAATTAATAACATAAAATAAACCTAATTAATATTTTTTTATTTTTGAATATTAAAGAAAATAAGAATTATGAAATATAAAACCTAGTTCTACTTAATCATTACTTTAGGAAAATATTAACTAATTAATTAATGATCTATTTAAAAAAGGTTAATTATTTTTGTGATTTTTTGGTTTTAAGGTTAATTAATAAAAATAAATTCAAAAGAAGAAATAAAACATAAAGAATATAACAAAAAACAAAATAAATGGGCTTGTATCCTGCGCTATGAGCACGAAATGCAGATCGTGTCCTAAATATGGCATGATTGGATTTCAGGCTTAAACCTTGTGATTCTCACGCCCAAACCTAATAGTTTTAGGTCATGTGCAACATTCAAACAAACCAAGGCATTAAAATATACAGATAAATGAAATTCGAATTAAATTTTTTACCAAATACACAGGTTCATATATGTAGTGTTCTTGGTCATGCAAGGGCCTAGGTGTGGCCTGAATCAATTCCTGGGAATGCTGGGAGAATGACTATAGTGTTAGTTTGCCACGAAACAGCTTGTAAGTGCGGTTGCAAATTTTTGACGAATTTATGAAAATAGAGAGTTTGAGAGAGGGCTTCTGTAGCGTGGTAAGTGTCTTTTTTTCTTCTAATTCTTGCAATTGGTCCAATATTTATAGGAGGGATGGAATGAATGGTATTGAATGCAAAATCCATGCCATAATGCCTCGTAATGAATTATTGATATAATATTCAAAAACTTGCCAAATTGATGTTTTAAAAAACCATAATGCAAAATTTGAAAAATTGCCCAAAATGACTTTTGCGCCATTTATTGAATGGGATGATCCTGGACATCATTTGCTGCGTGGCTTGGGCCCTTGCGCAAGATAATTCCAAGTCCATTTGTGCTATACACCTCCCTTTGTTATTTAAACCACTTATTTCATGTTTTATTGAAAATAAATCCAAATAAATGGAAAAAAAATGGATAAAAAGTAAGACCACAAGGGGAAGAGCTTATGGGTCCTATAATATGCCATGGAGAAGTTTAAAACTCAAATAAATGAGTTAATGCCTTGAAAAATCAACTTTGCTGGATGTAGGATTTTTGAATTTTCTAGAAATTTCCCTACTTGGGAAAACCATAACTTGCTCAATTTTTATCCCAAGGAGATGATCTTGGACTTTTTGGAAATCTCAATATGCCTAATTCAATCCCTCTTTTGATCATTTTTGCATTTGAATATGTTATCTTGATGTAAAAGGTCTGGACAAAAAGTGTCTTTTGTTGACATTCTGAAAATGACATGTAATGTATGAGCTTTCCTCTTTCAAATGGTGCACTTCTTGAACTTGAAGATAAAAGATGGATTGTATTGAATTGGATTCTATTCAATATGGGCTTTAGTTGGGGCCAAATGGACAAAGTTTGAGAAAGTTATGCCCAGTCAAAGTTCAGTTGACTTTTCCTATAGAAACCCTAATTTTGCAAATTTGACTTTTGATGAATTAAGAGCATTTCTTGAGGAATCATGGTCAACCTTTGATAAAATGATGATTATCACTTCAAAAAGATGTTGTTCACAAAAAATCTTGAAGTTTGACTGTATATAGGCCACAATCGACTTTTGACCTAGTATAGTTGATTTTCAGGCATTTGGGCAATTGACTGTGCAAACTTGTTCTGCAAGGCATGAAATTTGTCATGGACATTCATGGAGGTATAATAGGACCATGGAAAGCAATTGAAGTATTTGGAGTTGATACATCCTGATTCAAATGGAAACGCTAGTTGGGGGTTCATTGTCTTAGGAGGAGAATTTGTCTGATCAATTCTTGGGCATCCTTGCGCAAGTTGAGGACCTCAATAGGCATGTGTGATCGGTGGATCTGGAACTGACTGTTTAACGCTGATTCGCGAAATGTCGCAGAAGCAAGAGTCGCCACCGTCTTTTATTTTCTCCAACATGGACAGGACAAAAGCACAGCAAAATTCCTTATGAGATAGTTTCTCGGTTCGGGAGGTAGATTTATAGAAAGGGAAGGTGTTAGCACCCTTTCTATCCATGGTTATCCATGGGCTCTTAGATACTTTCTCATTTGTGTTTTCAAAATGTTTGTTTGCTTTTCAAATGTGAGTGGGTTTTGAAAAAAGTTTCGTTTTAAAGATTTCAGATCGACTCTTGTATCAGTCCTCAAGAGTGTTTGAAAAAATTGTTTTGAAAGCCTTTTGAAAGTGTCGGTGTGAAAAGAAGTTTTGATTTTGTTTTGAATTAGAGCAAGTATCTATGAGTCGTCTACCTACCCTAAGGAATTAGGCTGTGTAAATGTCCTTAAGGTAGTGCCATCCCACCATTGAGAGGTAGGTAGCACCACCGTTGGAGGTGTTCGGGTCAATTCATTTTTAGGGATAGTGTGGTCACCAGAGCAACAGTAGGACACCTTAGAAGCTACCCTTATGCCATGTTCATGGACATAAGGACTTACTAAAACGTCCTATACTCGACGACCACGTTTCGAGGGGCAAGGCAACAGTGAGACGTACCCTAAGAGTGGTGTGTGAATTTGTGCATCATTTTCAGTTATGTTTTATCTTGATCATGCATTGGGTGAGCTACGCTTTGATTTTATTTGGGCCATTCATTCTTTCATGTGATTAGCAGTTAAAAGGTGCGGAAATTAAAGTGCGGAAAAATAAAGTCCTACGCTATTACAAGGCGCGGGTCTATACATCGCCAAATTAACAAAGACCCGTTTTTTAATAAAATGCAGAAAATAAATAAATTCCTAATTATCTATTACAAGGCTTTGAGCAATTACATTATATTAAAAAGGGAAATAAAAATAAACGCGCGAAAAGAAATTAGAATCGAATATGCGAGGGCGTTGGACCCTTTAAAGAAATTAAATGAAATTAAAAATGCTAATTAATTATTTAATTAAGAAAAGAAGTTATTTTTTATGGTTTTTGGTATTTATGAAAATAAAGAAAATTGATTAAAGTTAGAAGCTAAATAAAACCCTAGTTCTAAATCATTTTTAATTGTTAAAGAAAATATTTAAGTTTTAACCTAATTTACCCTAATTAATTAATTACAAGTTTATCTACAAAATAATTAATAATTAATAATGATAAGAATAAGAAGAAAAAAGTTATTTATTAAGAAAAAGAATAAAAAATGCTAAAAACCCTAATTTCTACATTTTTTAGTTATTAAGAAAACATTAAAATTGAACACCTAAATTAACCTAAATTGATTATTAAAATTTTATTTACAAAAATATTAATGACTAAATATTAAATAAACATATTTTTTAGTTTTGATTTTTCTGGTTTTATGTTATTATGAAAATTATTTTTAGGGAATTAAAAGAAATAATCAAGCATTAAAAAGAATTAAAAGAAATCAAATAGAAATCAAAGATAATGCAAACCATGGGGGGGGGGGGGGTATCAGGCCCTTGTTGGAGGTTTATTGTGAGCATTTTGGCCCATCAGAATGAGGCCTTTTTGACTTTTCCAGCGCGTGTGTAGAACGGTTGACTAGCGTCCATGGTGAGCTGCATGTTCTGGCCTTTGGATTGGCCTTCTGGACACTTGGCAGGCAAGCAGGCGAGGATGCATGGTGATCTTCTGATGGCATGCTGCATAGAAGTACGTTAAAAGAAAAATTATGGAAGAAGTGGGGGACCTAGGAATCGAACCCAGGTCCCAATACCTGCAGGACAGCACACCAACCAGCTGAGCCAACGCGTTATCTTGATATTTTAATGGAACATGGTTAATATAATAGAAAAATCAATATCATGCTGGAATAAACAAAAAGACGCGCCAATGTTTAAACTGTCCAGTAGTACCAAGCCACGCTAGCATCGTCTTCATCTCTTTTTCTGCAAATAACATCAAATAGCGGGGGGTTTTAAACCCCCATTAACCCAAACCTGCAATAATAACGATTAGCATATAGTCAAAAAGAAAAAGGGCGCGAGGTGTGAGTTCAATTCGTTTGGATGTCACGAATCCATTGGTACCAGTTTCATGGCCTGATTTTTCCATATATGCAAAACCCCAAATTGAAGCTTCTGAAACCCTAACCTTCGTTCATGGAAACTTCTCATACAGGCAATATTAATTCAATTAAAGGACACCAATAGCTTCAGAACACTCATGTTAGTATAAATCAATGGTTAAAATGCATGAAAAATGCCTAGAAATCAAAACACGATTATGGATAATTTTGAAAGAAAAGCAATTATGTTCTACCAATTCCTTGTGCGTGGAGACTTGGTTTTGATTGGAATCCCTTCCTGGATGTCTTAGCAAGCTTTTGGAATAGCTTTTAGGCCTTGAAACGAGCTCTAGCTAGGTTTTCAGTTTTGAGATTTTTATGAAAAAAGTGCAATGTGTTCTTGTGTTCTGAGCGCAGCTTCTCTCCTCCAGGCATTAGGGTTATGTTTGCATATGTATATAGATGGAATTAGGTTAGAAAAACCAAACCCAAAGTCTTTGAATCAATGCTTTGAATAATTGATTTTGTCAAATCTTTTCCAATCCTTTTTCATGCCAATTATGCCAAATCATGGAAAATTCTTTCCTTTTTGAATGGTACATGAGATATTGAGGTCATGATGGATGAAAATGCTGCATAAAAAGATTTGAAAGGTGTGATTTTCTATTTTTTCATATTTAATTTTAATTAAGTGAATTAATAATAATAAAATTCAAATAATTAATCAAAAATGATAAAATAACTCCCTTGGGTGTCAATGGGTCGTGCATAGCCTTTGGGTGATGATTCATGGAAGAAATTGAGGCCCATTAGTAATTTTGAGGCATTTGAAGTAAAGTTGACTTTTCAAAATTCCCAAAAATTTCCCAACTTCCACAAGGCATATCTTGCTCAATTTTTATGCTTTGATCATTTTCTTGGACATTTTGGAAAGGTCTTGAAGTCCTCTAACCAATGCCTTTGGTCCCATGTCATTCTGATTTACCAATCTCAAGTTATGGTCTTTGACTTAAAGTGTCTTTTTGTTGACTTTTGAAAATGACCTATAATGTTGAAATTGATAACTTTTTGTGAGAGCATTTCTTGGACTTGAAGTGTGGAGATGAGTTGTAGGAAATGTCATTCTCTTCAAAATTAGCTTTGAATGGAATTTTTCTGATAAACCATGTGGAAGTTATGCCTTAGTCAATTTGCAGTTGACTTTTTCAACTGTCCAAAAATAGAAACTTTTGCATCTTGAGACTTTTTGAGCCATGCTTTGAGAATCATGATCAAGGATTGATCAAATGATGTTTGTGGCTTCAAAATAAGATGTTGACCAAAAATTTTGACTTTTGACTGTCAAATGACCATTTTGCCCCTGTAGTTGACTGTGAAGCAATTAGGGTTTTTGACTGTGCAATTTTATGCTGTGAGTCTTGAAACTTGACATAGGGATGCTTGACAATACATAAGGACATATGGGACTTGTTTGGACCCTTGGAAACTTCAATTTCTTTGCCAGAATCAAAACCCTAATTTTTGACTGTTAGGAGGCCATTGGACTGTGCAACCCTTGGGAGATTTTGAAGCATGATCTTAGCAAACCTTGAAGAATATGGGAGGGCAAATTTTGGGGTACAACAGATGCCCCTGTTCAATATTCTTAAACCTGAGGATGTAGATTGGCTTGCGTGCCTTTCGTAATCTGAAGGTGGAAGATGATTGGACACTAGAGCGCCCAGAAATTTGCGCTCACATGTTAGCAGTGTGATGGTGGGAATGGGCTTATAGATTCCATTTGGAGACTGATGAATAGGAGGATGGGCTTATAGATGCCATCTGGGTGTCGATCGCGTAAGGGATTCCTTAGCGAGAACTTGCGTACCTGAAAAAGAAAGATAATTACCTGGCCTGTTACAGGAGTTGATCTTCAAGCTCATTACGTAGATGCGCCCTGGTTGGTTACAGGAATCGAATCTTGAATTCAGAAAGGTTGGTGAGTTGTCTCTACTGACATGTTATCCTCATGGACGAATGGTCTTTAACGACGAGTGTCTATAACGACGAGTGTCTATAACGACGAGTGTCTATAACGACGAGTGTCTATAACGACGAGTGTCTATAACGACGAGTGTCTATAACGACGAGTGTCTATAACGACGAGTGTCTACAACGACGAGTGTCTATAACGACGAGTGTCTATAACGACGAGTTTCTATAACGACGAGTGTTTATAACGACGAGTGTCTATAACGACGAGTGTCTATAACGACGAGTGTCTATAACGACGAGTGTCTATAACGACGAGTGTCTATAACGACGAGTGTCTATAACGACGAGTTATATCAGAGAGGTCTTTGAATCTTCAACTGGATCCTTATCAAGAAAATCTTTAGGAATCGATTTAACTGGACCAGAGAAGGCCTTTGACTGGATCGGCATTAGAAAAATCTTTAGGAGTCGATTTAACTGGACCAGGCAAGGTCTTTGAATCTTCCATTGGGTCTCCATCGGGAAAATCTTTAGGAATCGATTTAACTGGACCAGAGAAGGCCTTTGACTGGATCGGCATCAGAAAAATCTTTAGGAGTCGATTTAACTGAACCAGGCAAGGTCTTGGAATCTTCAACTGGGTCTTCATCAGGAAAATCTTTAGGAATCGATTTAACTGGACCAGAGAAGGCCTTTGACTGGATCGGCATCAGAAAAATCTTTAGGAGTTGATTTAACTGAACCAGGCAAGGTCTTGGAATCTTCAACTGGGTCTTCATCAGGAAAATCTTTAGGAATCGATTTAATTGGACTAGAGAAGGCCTTTGACTGGATCGGCATCAGAAAAATCTTTAGGAGTCGATTTAACTGAACCAGGCAAGGTCTTGGAATCTTCAACTGGGTCTTCATCAGGAAAATCTTTAGGAATCGATTTAACTGGACCAGAGAAGGCCTTTGACTGGATCGGCATCAGAAAAATCTTTAGGAGTCGATTTAACTGAACCAGGCAAGGTCTTGGAATCTTCCACTGGGTCTTCATCAGGAAAATCTTTAGGAATCGATTTAACTGGACCAGAGAAGGCCTTTGACTGGATCGGCATCAGAAAAATCTTTAGGAGTCGATTTAACTGAACCAGGCAAGGTCTTGGAATCTTCCACTGGGTCTTCATCAGGAAAATCTTTAGGAATCGATTTAACTGGACCAGAGAAGGCCTTTGACTGGATCGGCATCAGAAAAATCTTTAGGAGTCGATTTAACTGAACCAGGCAAGGTCTTGGAATCTTCAACTGGGTCTTCATCAGGAAAATCTTTAGGAATCGATTTAACTGGACCAGAGAAGGCCTTTGACTGGATCGGCATCAGAAAAATCTTTAGGAGTCGATTTAACTGAACCATGCAAGGTCTTGGAATCTTCAACTGGGTCTTCATCAGGAAAATCTTTAGGAATCGATTTAACTGGACCAGAGAAGGCCTTTGACTGGATCGACATCAGAAAAATCTTTAGGAGTCGATTTAACTGAACCAAGCAAGGTCTTTGAATAGCTGAGAACTTAACTGGATCTTTCCTTAAATGTAAAAGTCAGTCGTATGTAATGCATGCCATGGATCAAGCAATGATGTTCTCAACATAAATGAGATTGTAAGATATGATGCGTTTATGCATGTATCATGATGTACGTGATGTTTTTGAATGTATTTTTGTCTAGGAAAATATATCCTTGACGAATGTCGGGAGTTAAATCCTGGGCTGATGGTTGAAGAGAGTTCTTCGTTTCTGCTGGGGATGAAGATTGCAAGAATGAACCGGTAGGAGAAGATGACTCCGTTGGGGAATAAACTTGATGAAGAGATTACTCTGCGGGGAATAACTACTCTAGCGATCTTGCTGGCGAACAATACTCTGTGGGAGGAGAGGTGCTTCGCTGAGATGAATGAGAACTCCATTGGGGATACCATTGTTGAGTTTTGTTGAAGAGTATGATGAACTCCGCTGGGGGATAGGAAGACTTCGCCGGGGACGATCTTTCCCCGGTTATTGGCTGAGGATAACCCAGTTATATCCTGGTGGGGAAATAACCTTTGAATAAAGTCGGGAGATGCATTCGTGCTTTGCAGGAGGGAAGCTTCTAGAATCTACTGGGGATAAGCTTCCTGCTGGGGAGATGGATTCCGCTTTCCTGGGGAGGCTTTTGGACTGGACTTTCCTGGGGAAATTTTTGAGATATACTGGGGAAGTGGCTCCACTGAATGTCTGGTATACCGCCGGGGAACAATCTTAGATCAGGATTGCCGGGGATGCTTGTTGGGAATATTGCGCTGAGGAATGTTGAGATCTGCTAGGGATACCCAATTTCCTTAAGGCCAACAGTATAACATTGCTTGGGGAGAGTATGTTGACTTGATGGCTCACTCTCTGGGGAGTTAAGATATCTTGGTTGCGTTCTTCAGCCGAACTTACCTTGGTACCTTGGTGGACAGAGTAACTAGGTCGCTTAGACAACTCATTACTGCCCCTGTTTCTGAGGTGAGGGAAGAAGATACCTGTGGAGGTGCTTGATGACTGCCGCCTGAGAACTCTTCTTCTGGTAGGCAAGTGACGAGGTGACGGGACATAGTCGTACGTTGTGATCCCTAATTTTTGCCTGGGCCGCCCTTTCGGGTTTTCAGTCCACCGGGATACCCATTTTTGCCCAAGCCGCCTTTTCAGGTTTTCGACTTGCCGGGTGTACAGATTTTTTTCATTTCATCCCTTATTTTGCCCGAACCCTTTTGGTTCGCCGGGAAGCCCTCATTTTTGCCTAGGTGTGTCAACCTAGCGGGTCTTTGATTACGCGTAGTATTTTTTCCGACTAGGTCCATGCTCTCAGGATGTAAGGAGGTGTCCCTGTTATTGTGTTGCCACGCTACCAGAAGATGTTTGGTCATGCAAGATTTGCTGCTGGGAATTCATGTCCAATGCCCCAAGTGGCTCAGGCGGAGGTTTGCCCCTGGCTGTTTGGCATCTTGAGAGATTCCTTGAATCTTGACTGGACTGCCCCAGATGATGGACAATGATCAGGCCACGCCCCTTGATTGGAGGTGCTTTTGTTCATTAGGCATTCGTCGTGCGAATTTCTATGTTGTTCAAACAAAAAGTCATGTGCAAACAAAGTTATGTTAAAAATGCAAAGCTTATGTCTGTCTTGAAGTTTTTGAAAAATGCATTTTTCAGTAAAACCAGCAAATTTTGTAAAATGTGATGTCAACTCAATATTTTATAGCAAGCCTTAAGGAGTCAGGATACCTTTCGTAACAATATGCTTTCGAACTAACCCATGCTTCAGCTAGGACTTTTAAGGGTTGTAACGTGGCATGGTTCATGGTTTAAGAAACAAGGGATAAAGGCTCAAATTATTTGTACCCACCCGCTCTTCGTGATGTTCTTCAATCCTAAACTCAGTTGATCGTGCGTTAGATCTTATTTGAGTTTTTGTCCTGATATTCCCGTGATGGTTCGGATGTTGATAGTTTATTTTGAATAGGCAGTCATTCTTGTTTGGTTTAGGGTTTGTAAGACCTCTTTCTTTTTCTTTCATTATCCCTGTTTTTTTGCCTGAACTGTTTCTTTTTGGAATTACAGTCAGCGGGATGCCCCAGTTTTGTAAGTCTCCTTCATGGGTTTTGACTTAATGGGTTTTTATTTTTGAGATATAATGACTGCCTATCCTTATGATTATTCGGAATCATCACTGTCTTCTTTTTTTTGTAAGGACCTCTTTGGTGCCATTTGTTATGCACTTGGATCAACTGAGAGAACTACCCTGCCCCAGGTTATGATAAAGGGTTTTAATTTTCGAAAAGAAAAACTCCTACTTCTTTGGCTCAGAGGGGTTGACGAGGGATTATCTTCCTTATAACTCCAGTGTTTAGGGATTGAAACAATGCCTGTACCTCATCAGCGGGGTCTGTTCAAAAGCATACTGTAGATTGCAGTATCGTTTTCGTCATCCTCCCTCAAGAGGCTTAGAATTATTAATCGAGCATTGAACATCACAAAAAATGAAAGCAATTTTAAATAGTGAATACGAAATAATTTCTTCAAAACAGACATGTGTAGTGCATTAATAACAATGTTTAACATGAATAAATGTTTGAACAATCAAAAGAAAATCACAACTTGAAAAATTCTAATGAACAAAAGTCTTCTAGTCTCAGGGCTTGTTACTTCGACTGGTGCATCTTGTAGGGATGGCAGGAGAATTCAGCCTGGCCCATCTGGGTGAAATCCACAGCTCTTTCATTAATCAGGTCTTGGATCTTATTCTTTAGAGCCCAGCAGTCGTCGGTGTCATGTCCTGGACTGTCAGAGTGGTACGCACATCTTTCCTCAGGATTGTACTTTAGGGAGGTTGTGTTGAGATTCTTAGGAGGGTCCCTTAACGTCACCAGATTCAACCTCAACAATTTTTGTAAAGCTTGAGACGGTGACACGTTGAGCTTGGTGAACTGCCTTTTAGGCTTGTCTGGCTTGCTCTGATCAGCCCGTTGTTCTTGGCGAGGTCGTTGTTGGACCTGTGAAGTAGTAGCAGCTTGGAGAGGCCCGTTCATTAAACCAAACCTTTGACTTCTTGGAGGCTGATTAATGACTTGGTCCCTGACTTGGACTGGTTACTTCATGTTGTATCTGTCTTGATGGAGTTGATTGATCATGGTCCTCAACTCTTCTTGCTCCCGAGCTAAACCTTGGATGAGAGCCCTTTGTCCCAGCATCTGGGTTTTCAATGTGTCTACCTCAGCTTGTAGACGTTTCAGTCGTTCGTCCTTGTCATCTTCGGGGTTTTGCTTGGCCAGATTCCCCATGAGGAGTGTCCTTAACTCTTCTTGCCCCTTGGATAGGCTTAGGAAGATCTCCCTGAACTGAATCTCTTGAGCCTGAAGATCCTGGTTATCTTGTTGGGAAGCCATTGCTGAAATAAACATCGGAGATGGTAAGTGACCTGTCAAAAGGGTACCTGTTATGCAATGATATGTATGTATGCATGCAATGTTTTCAAGGATCTCGCGGGGTAAACAAGAAACCGTTAGAGTTTGAATTTTGTAGCTTGATTGAAGGAACTTCATGTTGTTGAGAGTCCTTCTTCAAGGGTCAAAGCTCACCATATCGAGTGGGTCATAGCCCCTGACAACCTTGGCTAGAGGAAAATAAATCCCCTTTTGCCCCTTGCTAGACAGTTGGTTCATCATGACCTGCATCACAAGCCCTTGAGATCCTTGAAACGGGTCAGTTTTTATGCAGGATGCATGCAATGGTATGATGTTATGCTATGCATGGGGTAATGTAGGTAAACCCTGTTATGAGTCCCAATTAAGGACCGTAAACACAACCTGCAAGAAACTCAAGTGTCAGATAGCAAGCATGCAAATAGTCAAGTTGGAAGGCACACAAGTCACACAAGAGAGCCCTTAGAGTTTAGGCCAGCATGGGGTCTAGGTATTACCCTCTTTCAGTTTGTTGGTTAAGACCTGTCCTATCAGAAGTAACCGGTTCTAGAGGATCCCAATATCACTGACTACCCTCAATCGGTCATAACTCCAGCATCGCAATCTTTTCTTGCGGCCAGAACCATCACGAGAGTTTAGCCTCAATGGGCGTAGCATACTGCTACTGTTCTATTGGCCAAGTTGGGTCATTTAAGGTTCTAAGGTCGGTTGGTGCTTAATGACTCCTCAGAAGACCCATATTCTCCTTGTTGCGACACAAGGGATATCGGTACAGACCAAGGTGCCACACCAACGTAGCCACTGCTTTACCCATGTCGGTCTACGTCGGACAGGTCCCTTACAGCTTATGCTACCTAACAGGGTATCCCCAGATCCGGGTTAGGATCTATGTAACTCCGATGCAGCCCACAATAATAAAGCAAACAAGCACAGCAATTGAAAACACAAGTGATCTTAGTCCTAAGGTACACCTCACTTTATAAGAGTCCCCAGCAGAGTCGCCAGTTCTGTGATCGGTGGATCTGGAACTGACTGTTTAACGCTGATTCGTGAAATTTCGCAGAAGCAAGAGTCGTCACCGTCTTTTATTTTCTCCAACATGGACAGGACAAAAGCACAGCAAAATTCCTTATGAGATAGTTTCTCGGTTCGGGAGGTAGATTTATAGAAAGGGAAGGTGTTAGCACCCTTTCTATCCATGGTTATCCATGGGCTCTTAGATACTTGCTCATTTGTGTTTTCAAAATGTTTGTTTGCTTTTCAAATGTGAGTGGGTTTTGAAAAAAGTTTCGTTTTAAAGATTTCAGATCGACTCTTGTATCAGTCCTCAAGAGTGTTTGAAAAAATTGTTTTGAAAGCCTTTTGAAAGTGTCGGTGTGAAAAGAAGTTTTGATTTTGTTTTGAATTAGAGCAAGTATCTATGAGTCGTCTACCTACCCTAAGGAATTAGGCTGTGTAAATGTCCTTAAGGTAGTACCATCCCACCATTGAGAGGTAGGTAGCACCACCGTTGGAGGTGTTCGGGTCAATTCGTTTTTAGGGACAGTGTGGTCACCAGAGCAACAGTAGGACACCTTAGAAGCTACCCTTATGCCATGTTCATGGACATAAGGACTTACTAAAACGTCCTATACTCGACGACCACGTTTCGAGGGGCAAGGCAACAGTGAGGCGTACCCTAAGAGTGGTGTGTGAATTTGTGCATCATTTTCAGTTATGTTTTATCTTGATCATGCATTGGGTGAGCTACGCTTTGATTTTATTTGGGCCATTCATTCTTTCATGTGATTAGCAGTTAAAAGGTGCGGAAATTAAAGTGCGGAAAAATAAAGTCCTACGCTATTACAAGGCGCGGGTCTATACATCGCCAAATTAACAAAGACTCGTTTTTTAATAAAATGCAGAAAATAAATAAATTCCTAATTATCTATTACAAGGCTTTGAGCAATTACATTATATTAAAAAGGGAAATAAAAATAAACGCGCGAAAAGAAATTAGAATCGAATATGCGAGGGCGTTGGACCCTTTAAAGAAATTAAATGAAATTAAAAATGCTAATTAATTATTTAATTAAGAAAAGAAGTTATTTTTTATGGTTTTTGGTATTTATGAAAATAAAGAAAATTGATTAAAGTTAGAAGCTAAATAAAACCCTAGTTCTAAATCATTTTTAATTGTTAAAGAAAATATTTAAGTTTTAACCTAATTTACCCTAATTAATTAATTACAAGTTTATCTACAAAATAATTAATAATTAATAATGATAAGTGTTGTACCCCAAAATTTGCCCTCCCATATTCTTCAAGAAATTGCCAAGCCAAGTCACAAAATTCCCCAAGGGTTGTGCAGTCCAACTGTCTCCTATGCAGTCAAAACTAGGGTTTGTGTTCTGATCAAAGAAAGGAAGTTTTCAAGGACCCAATCAAGTCTCATAGGCCTATAAATGTGGTCAAGCATCCTCATATCAAGTTTCAAGACATTCAGCTCAAAATTGCACAGTCAAAACCCTAGATTGCACTACAGTCAACTGTAGGGGCAAAATGGTCATTTGACAGTCAAAAGTTCAAATTTTTGGTCAACATATCATTTTGAAGCCACAAACATCATTTGATCAATGATTGATCATGATTCTCAAAATTTGGCTCAGAAATCATCAAAGATGCAAAAGTTACTATATTTGGACAGTTGAAAAAGTCAACTGAAATTGACCAGGGCATAACTTTCACATGGATTATCAGAAAAATTCTATCCAAAGCTCATTTTGAAGAGAAAGACATTTCCTACAACTCATCTTCATACTTCAAGTCCAAGAAATGCTCTCACAAAAAGTTATCAATTTCAACATTATAGGTCATTTTCAAAAGTCAACAAAAAGGGACTTTAAGTCAAAGGCCATAACTTGAGATTGGTAAATCAAAATGACATGGGACCAAAGGCATTGGTTAGAGGACTCAAAGACCTTTCCTAAACGTCCAAGAACATGTGAAAAGCTTAAAAATTGAGCAAGTTATGCCTTGTGGAAGTTGGGAAATTTTTTGGAATTTTGAAAAGTCAACTTTGGTTCAAATGACCTAAAATTGCTAATGGGCCCATTTTTCTTCCAAGATTCATCATTCCAAGCCTATGCACGACCACTTGGCCCAAAGGTAAGTATTTTCTCATTTTTTATTTATTTATTTGAATTATTATTTATATTAATTCATTTAAATTAATTAAATATGTGAAAAATATCAAACTTGACCTAAAAAATCTTTTCATGCATGTTTTACTCTCAATATCACGCGCACATCCTAATTAGGCAAGTTTTGGTTTGATTTGAGCTAATTGACACCAAATGCACATGGAAAAGATTCAAAAAGATTCTTAGAAAATCAAATATGCAAAACAATGAATGCCTTGGATTTTATCAAGTTTTGTTGAACTAATAGCTTCCATACATAATCAGAATCACAACCCTAAGCCTGAGAGACTAAAAAGCTGCGCTCAAGAATACATCACAAACTTGAAAATTTTCCATAAAAACTCAATTCTGAAAAGCATTCTAGAGGACGATTCAAGCCCTAATCTTGATCCCAATAGCTTCATTGTGGTTCTCTGAACGTGTGCCAATCACAAACAACAATAAAAGCTCCAAGAATTGGTAGATTGAACCTCAACTGTGTCCAAAATTTTCTGGGATCGTGCATCATAATCTATGCATATTTTGTCATTTTGATTGATTGATTCATGTTTGTTATAAGTCTCTGATGCTAACCATGCAGTTTGATTGCGTTTTTATGCTCTATACGTGATATTGCCATGAATGCATTCTAGGGTTTCTTGAGCTCTCAATTGGGGATTCTCTTATCCTGTAAAATTGAAACACGATAATACCATGATCATGACCAGGAAGCTTGGACGAAGGAGATGCAATGCTCGCGCCAAATTTCTGAACTAAGGCGTGCTAATCGCTATTTTTAAAACAAGCGTATATTGAGGGGGTTCAGAACCCCCGCTAATTTCTTTTACATTTTCAGGAAATAAACCAAACGGAGAAGATGATGTGCTGGCCGGTGCTGATTGGAAGATTTGAAATTTCGCGCGTTTAGATCACTAATACAGTTTTTCTTTTATATTATTTATTTGATATTATATGTTAAACATGATCAAACTGGCGTAGTGGCACAGGTGTTGAGCTTGCAGCGTCCAAGACCTGGGTTCGAGTCCCAGGTCTGTATAATTCTCAATATTATTTTTCAATTCAAGCTCCCATGCAGGCATAATCCTAAGACTCACCATACACCTCATGATCCAAGCATACACGTGTCCCAGACGACCACACCAAAGGCATAGATTCAAAGAGCATACTACGCCTTAGTCAAACGTGTCACACATGATTCAGAAAGTCAAACAGGCCACTGCCTATTGGGCCCAAACTTTTGGATTATACCTCCATAATGGGACAGCAAACCCCCCCTGGTTTTATCTTTTCTAATTTTCTTTATGTTTTATTATTTTTAATTATTGTTTGTTTGTTTTATTGTCTTAATTTAATTAATTGTTTTTTTTTAACAAAATACAAAAAAACTTCACAAAAATTCAGAAAAGACAAAAATTTAATAATTATTTTATTTTAATTATTTTTTCTAAATAAATTAGCATGTAAATATTTAGTTTTAATTAGGTTGCAATTTTAATTCTTTTTAATAACTAAAAATCTAAAAATATAGAATTAGGTTAATTGATAATTTTTATACCTTTTAAATTTTTCCTTTTTTTATCACAATATTATTTATTTATTTATTTTATTTTTATAATTAAATGTACATAAGTAAAAATTAGGGTTTAATTTAGGTTAATATAACATTTTCATAATAACTAAAAAATAATCAGAATTAGGGTTTGACATTTTATTTTAATTGTAATTAATTCTCTTTTTTCCATTACATCATAAAAAACACAAAAGTACCAAAAACATTTAATTTTCATTTTTTATTTTAATTCCTTATTAATTTAATTTTTTTGCAAAAGGGTCCAACGCCCATATTTTTAACTGTTAATTTCGCACATTTATTTTATGTCGCTTATTATAATTATGTAGTTCTCCCAAAGCGTTGTAACAATTTAACTTTTCGCACTTTTACTTTGCTTTATTTATTTTCCGTCAAATCGGGTCCGGTTTAATTTTGGCGATGTGGACCCGCGCCTTTGTAATAGTTTAGGAATTTTATCTTTCTCGCAAATATTAACTGTTAATCAAAAGCATGCAAGAATGAATGGACGTAATAAAATCAAGCGTAGACCATAATAAACATGACAAGACAAATATCAATGAAACTGACACACAAATTCGCACACACCACCCCTAGGGTACGCCTCACTGTTGCCTTTCGAAAGGTGATCGTCGAGTAGAGGACGTCTTAGTAAGTCCTCATGATCCGGGAACCTGGCATGAGGGTAGCTTCTAAGGTGTCTTCCTATTGCTCTGGTGATCACCATGTCCCTACAAACTCGAATTGACCCGAACACCTCCAACGGTGGTGCTGCCTACCTCTCAATGGTGGGATGGCATTACTTTAAAGGACATTTACACAGACGAATTCCTTAGGGTAGGTAGGTTCTCAAGGATACTTGCTCTCTTCAAAACAAACTGAAATCTTTTCACACCAACACATTTTCAAAAGCTTTCAAAGCAAATTTTTCAAACACTCTGACGTATGAGTCGAACTGAAATTTTTCAAAGAAACTTTTTAAAACCCACAATTGAAAAGCAAACAAACATTTTTGAAAACACATTGAGCAAGTATCTAAGAGCCCATGGATAACCATGGATAGAAAGGGTGCTAACACCTTCCCTTTCTATAATCTACCTCCCGAACCGAGAGCAATCTCTTTAAGGAATTTTTCTGTGCTTTTGTCCTTTCCATTTGGAGAAAATAAAAGACGGTGGCGACTCTTGCTTACCGCGACATTTCTCGAACCAGCGTTAAACAGTCAGTTCCAGATCCACCGATCACAGAACTGGCGACTCTGCTGGGGAGATTTTATAAAGTGAGGTGTACCTTAGGGCTAGCTCATAACTATGTTTTCAATTGTCTTCTTTGCTTGCTTTATTATAGTGGGTTGCATGGGAGTTACATAGATCCTAACCCGGATCTGGGGATACCCTGTTTAGGTAGCATAAGCTGTGAGGGACCTGTCCGGCGTATACCGACATGGGTGAAGCAGTGGCTACGTTGGTGTGGCACCTTGGTCTGTACCGATATCCCTCGTGTTGAAACGGGGAGAATATGGGTCTTCCAAGGAGTCATTAAGCACCAACAGACCTTAGAACCTTACATGACCCAACTTGGCCATTAGAACAGTAGCAGCATGCTACGCCCATTGAGGCTAAACTCTCGTGATGGTTCTGGCCGCAAGAAAAGATTGCGATGCTGGAGTTATGACCGATTGAGGGTAGTCAATGATATTGGGATCCTCTAAGAACCCGGTTACTATGATAGGACAGGTATGAACCAACCAACTTCAAGAGGGTGCTACCCAGACCCCATGCTGGCCTAAACCCTAAGGGTTTCTCTTGTGTGACTTGTGTGCCTTTGTACTTGCCTACTTGCGTACTTGTTATCTGACACTTGAGTTTCTTGCAGGTCTTGTTTATAGTCCTTAATTAGGACTCATAACAGGGTACCCTAAGTTTCTTGCAGGTTTTGGTTTGCAGTCCTTAATTAGGGACTCATAACAGGGTTACTCACATTATCCCATGCATACCATAACATCATACCATTGCATACATCCTAACCCATTTCAAGGATCTCAAGGGCTTGTGATGCAGGTCATGATAAATCAAACATCTAGCAAGGGGCAAAGAGGATTTATTTTCCTCTAGCCAAGGTTGTCAGGGGCTATGACCCACTGCATATGGTGAGCCTTTGACCCTTGAAGAAGGATTTTATACAACAGGAAGTTTTTTCAATCAAGTCACCAGTTTTCAACTCTAACAAGTTTCTCTGTTTACCCCGCGAGGTCCTTGAAATCATTGCATGCATGCCATACATATCATCGCATTACAGGTACCCTTTTCTCTACAGGTTGCTTACCTTCTTCGCTGTTTATTTCAGCCGATCATCATGAATCCTGAATCATCTGCGGAGCAATCTATCAAGGCCCTCCAGGCTCAGAACGCCCAGTTCCAAGGGCTGATCATGAACTTGACCCAGGGGCAGCAAGATCTGAAGGCTCTGCTCTTGAAGAAGGAAAAGAAGAAAAAGAGGACTGTGCTGTTCAGCCCAAGGCGCAGATATGGGAATACACCGCAGATTGAAACTGAGAGGACAACCCCATCTGTGAGGGAAAGCAGCCACCATGAGAGAGATGTGCCAAGTCCAGTGGTCTCCGACAACGAGACGGAGTTAAACGACGAGCAATACCCTCCAGCTGAGGACCGGTATAAGCAGTTGGAAGACCGGCTAAGTGCCATGGAGATACAAAAGGTGCCTGGCCTGGACTTCGAGGATCTAGGTCTGTCTTCTGGGGTAGTGATCCCGCGCAAATTCAAGGTACCTGCCTTTGCTAAATACGACGGGGCATCCTGTCCTAAACTGCATCTCAGGGCTTACACAAGGAGGATCCAACCCTATACAGCTGACAAAAACTTATGGATCCATTTCTTCCAAGAGAGTCTTTCGGGGACTCAGCTCGAGTGGTTCTATCAACTGAATGGAGCCAACATCCGTACCTGGGAAGACTTAGCCACTGCATTTTACAAGCATTACCAGTACAATGCCGATCTTGCTCCTACACGTACCCAACTCCAGGGTATGTCGATAGGGTCAAATGAAGGTTTCAAGGAATATGCACAAAAATGGAGAGACCTTGCTGGAAGGGTACAGCCTCCATTAACTGACAGGGAACTCGTTGATATGTTCTTGGGGACCCTATCCGGGCCATTCTTCAATCATCTCATTGGTAATTCATCTGCAGGGTTTACCGACCTCATTCTGACTGGGGAAAGAATCGAAGCTGGTATCAAGAGTGGGAAGATCCAAGAGGCCACGCCTTCTGATACTCACAAAAAGCCTTACACGGGAAGGAAAGAGTCTAATGCTGCATACAGCCAAAAGAGTCGTCGTGACCAACATGCAGGGGCAGTCATGATTTCTGGTTCTGCACCACGCCGTCAACCACAAAGGGGAAACCAGCAAAGGCCGGACGGGCCTAAAAGGCAATTCACCAACATTAACATGCCATGGTCACAAGCATTGCAGCACATGTTGAAGATGAACCTGATTGCAGTGATCAACCCTCCTGCCAATCCTAAGACATCCTCTCCTAGCTACAATCCAGAAGCCAGATGCGCTTATCATTCCGATAGCCCGGGGCACGATACTGAGGACTGTTGGGCACTAAAGTACAAGATTCAGAACATGATCGACGCCAAAGAGATCGAGTTCGAGCCTGCTGAGACTCCCAACGTGATCACTGCTCCACTGCCAAAACATGGCTAGGATCGAGAGATTTTTGTTCATTTGAATTCAAGTTGTATTTTTCTTTTCTTGTTCAGATAAACAATTATCATGTTAAACTCTTTTATTTCATGAATGCATTACACATGTCTGTCTTGATTTAATTATGTTTACTATGCTTAAAACTGCTTTCATATTTTTGCGATGGTCAACTCTTAATTTAAAATTCTAAGCCTCTTGAGGGAGGATGACGAAAACGATACCGCAATCTACAGTATGCTTTTGAACAGACCCCGCTGATGAGGTACAGGCATTGTTTCAATTCCTAAACACTGGAGTTATAAGGATGATAATCCCTCGTCAACCCACCAGAGCCAAAGAAGTAGGAGTTTTTATTTTCGAAAATCAAAACCCTCAATCATAACCTGGGGCAGGGTAGTTCTCTCAGTTGATCTAAGTGCACAATGAATGGCACCAAATGAGTTTTTCAAAAACAAAAGACAGTGATGGTTCCGAACAATCAATAAAGACAGGCAGTCATTATCAAAAAAAAAAAGGTTCATAAATGAAAAGCCCAAAAAGTCAAAACCTATAAAAGGGACTTATGAAACTGGGGCATCCCGCTGACTGTAATTCCAAAAAGAAACAGTTCAGGCAAAAAATAGGGATAACGAAATCAAAAAGAAAGAGGTCCTACAAACCCTCAACAAAAAAAGGAATGACTGCCTATCCAAAATAAATCGGCAACATCTGAACCATCACCGGAAAATCAAAGCAAAGACTCGAACAAGGTCTAACGTATGATCAACTGAGTTTAGGTTTGGAGAACATCACGAAGAGCGGGTGGGTACAAATAATTTGAGCCTTTATCCTTTGTTTCTTAAACCGTGAACCAGGCCACGTTATAACCCTTAAAAGTCCTAGCTGAAGCATGGGTTAGTTCGAAAGCATACTGTTACGAAGGTATCCTGACTCCTGAAGGTTTGCTGTAAAATCTTGAGTTGACACCGCACTGTATTACAAAAATGCATCTTCAAAATTCAAGACAGACATAGGCTTTTGCATTCTTAAAATAACCTTGTTTGCATATGACTTTTTGTTTGAACAGCAGGGAAATTCGCACGAGGAATACCTAGTGAACAAAAGTACTTCCAATCAAGGGGCATGGCATGACTATTGTCTATTATCTGGGGCAATTCAGTCAAGATTCGGAGAATCTTTCAAAATGCCAAGATAACCAGGGGCAAATCTCCGCCTGAGTCACTTAGGGCACTCCAACAACGAATCTTGCCTGATCAAACATCTTCTGGTGGCGTGGCAAAATACTTCCAACAGGGGAAACTCCCCACATTCCCTGAACGTGGACATAGTCGAAAAAATACTACGCATAATCAAAGACCCGCTAGGTTGACACACCTAGGCAAAAATAAGGGCTTCCCGGCGAACCAAAAGGGTTCGGGCAAAATGAAGGGATGAAAATGAAAAAATCTGTACACCCGGCAAGTCGAAAACCTGAAAAGGTGGCTTGGGTAAAAATGGGTATCCCGGTGGACTGAAAACCCGAAAGGGCAGTCCAGGCAAAAGTTAGGGATCAAAGCGTATGACTATGTTCCGGTATCTCATCACTTGTCTACTCGAAGATTTGGCAATCACCCACACAGATATCCTATTCCCTCACCTCTGAAACAGGGGCAGTAATGAGTTATCCAGGCGATCCAACTGCTCTGTCAACCAAAGTACAAAGGACAGATCAACATAAGGATGATTACCATCTACCTTTACGAATTCCAGATCGTGGGCTAACGTCCGAGACCAAACAGGACAATCATCCACTTAATCAAAATCATGCAACCCAACACCGGTTTCTTCTCAACCTTCAGACAAAGTCATACACAGACTCCTCCTCCACAAGATGACCTAACCCCGGTTCATCAAGAAGTTTTTACACAAACTTATCCCGAAGTAACCTAACCCCGGTTTCTCCAGAAGTCTCATATGGACCTATCTCAAGATGACCTAACCCCGGTTCATCAAGAAGTTTTTACACAAACTTATCCCGAAGTAACCTAACCCCAGTTTCTCCAGAAGTCTCATATGGACCTATCTCAAGATGACCTAACCCCGGTTCATCAAGAAGTTTTTACACAAACTTATCCCGAAGCAACCTTACCCCGGTTCGTCAAGAAATCTCACACGGATCTATCTCAAGGTAACCTAACCCCGGTTCCCCCAGAAGTCTCACATGGACTCGTCTCCAGTTACCTTACCCCGGTTCGTCAAGAAATCTCACATGGATTTACCCCAAGGTAACCTAACCCCGGTTCCTCCAGAAGTCTTACATGGATTTAGTTCAAGATAACCTCACCCCGGTTCATCAAGAAGTTTTACATGAACTTACCTCACCAAGCAACCCTATAACGGTTCCCTTCTCTTCAAGATGCAGTTTTACATGGACTCGTCACCCAGAAACCCTACACAGGTTCTCCCTTTCCAAGAACGAAGTTTTACACGAACTCATCATCAAAGTAACCCTACCCAGGTTCCTCCTCCATTTCAGATACGGTTTTACACGAGCTTATCGGCAGGCAACCCTACTTAGGTTCCCTCTTTCAAAATTACAGTCCAAAACTTCCCCAAAAAGTCCAATCCAGTTCCCCAGGAAAATTGGAGTCCATCTCCCCAAGCAGTAAGCTCATCCCCAGTAAATTCTGGAAGCTTATCCCTCGCAGAGCACGAACGCGCCGTCCGGCTTGATTTAAAGAGTTATTTCCTTAACGGGATATAACTGGGTTATCCTCAGCCAAAAGCCACGGAAAGAGCGTCGTCGACGAAGTTCTCTTACCCCCAGCGAAGTCTATTCATACTTCTAATACAACAGAGATATCCTCAGCAAGTTATCAACAATTCAGCAAAGCATCTCTATCCCCACAGAGTATTGCTTCCCAGCATGGTCGCTAGAGTTTTTTTTCTCCCCGCAGAATCTTCCATCCGCCAAGTTCATTCCGCAACGGAGTCATCCTCCCCTACCGGTATTCTTGCAACTATTATCCCCAGCGGAAGTAAAAGCTATTCTCTAACATCAGCCCAGGATACGACTTCCCGGCATCCGTCAAGGATTTACTTTCCTAGACGAAAACATACATACATACATCATTATAGCATGCATAGACGCATCATATCATGCAAATCTCATTTATGTTGAGAACATCATTGCTTGATCCATATCATGCATTACATATGACTGACCTTTACCTTTCAGGAAAGACGTAGTTAAAATGCTCAAACATATTTCAAAGCCTTCTCTAGTCCAGCTAAATCGACTCCCAACAGATTTTTCTGATAAAGACTCAGCAGAAGATGTTTCCCTCTCCGACAGTGCGTGAGGTGGTAATTCCTTTTTCAAGAT